>OY992798.1:18808974-20028602 GCA_963921375.1 Tiliacea citrago
TGTGAAACCAGCATAAGAGGCTAAGAATACAGGGGAGTTCCCCGCAAGTTTCAAACCTTTTGATATTCGAGACTTGTTGGGAATTCCCCTGTATTTTTTCCAATAAGTTGCCATTATTAAAGTCGCATTCCTGGAATCTCGTTTATTTATATCCCGAATGTGGGAGAAATTTTCACTAGTTCAATTAAAGGCCTGCGCAGACGACGGACTTTTCTCCGCGGCGGAGAAAAAAGTACGCTCCGCGAATAAAAACTTTTATATATAGACAAGACTATAAATACTTTTTGTACGCAGTACTTTTAATCCCTCGTTTGCGTTACTCTATACAGTTGTAAGCGATCTATTTTTAGCGGATTTAAAAGTCCGCGGACAAAAATCCCTCGTCTGCGCAGGCCTTTATAGTTTGTAAGTCAGAGTCTGAGGGGCCCCCTGGGCTTGGGGGCCCCGGGGCACAGCCCCGTCTAGCCCTCCGGTAGCTACGCCACTGGATAGATGTATTTGCCTACTACCTATTATTTAATATTTATAGTCCCAAAGTAGCGCGGTAACCACATGGTAGAAACGATTTAATTTTGATTTCTTTTGAGAAATTGAATAAAGTTCTAAAGACCTTGTTTGTTTTCCTTACAGCTGAATGAAGATAAATACTCCGACAATATTTTCGACTGGGCTGTCCAAGGATTCACTCCTTGGACCATCGATGTGGATGGCACAATTCTAAACTTCTGGACCACGCAACAATATTACATTTCACCTGGTAAGATTATTATAAAAACAAAACTATTTTTTGTGTCCTCTTTACCCACTTGTCTTTTGGGTAAGTGTGTTACCTCTTCCAGAAATGGACATCGCAGGTACAGAGATGACAAAAAAACTTACCCTGCTTCTGGTACAGTCAAGTAGGTACCTATGTGAGAACAATGTAAAAAAATAAATAAAGAAAAAACTATTTAAAAAGTTAAGAGGTGACCACGACCAGTCTCAACTGACGGTGTGCGTTCACGAACATGATGCGTGGATCAGCACCATCTAGCTCAACCATTTTGTAGGGAACCGCATGATCTAACACACGCGCCACCATCAGCGAGACATTTAAGGCGCTGACAAGAGGCAAAAGACCTAAGTAGGCTAGTCGTAGAACTGCAATAACAAATGTCCACGTGTATAAAACGACTTTTTTCAATACACTTTTGAAGAAATAAAATAAAATAACAAAAAAGTATTTTTGTCATGAATTATTATGAAACAATGATTTTTTTTTTCCGCGCTTTGCTTTCGCCAGGTTGAAGGAGAAGCAAAGGTATAAAGCCGATAAACAGCCTAATATGAAAAATAGAAAACTCAAATATTTTTGAGTTTAGAACACAAATAAATGTTAATTTGTTCATAAACGTTTTTTTTTATTGTAATATTCATGGTATTCTATTTATAAACATTATTTAAATATTCCAAAAATATTAACGCCGTAAAGAGGCATCTTTGCCGAGATTAAAAAAAAAATCACCTCCGAATAGAGAGGACCGTCTCTGGCGCGAGACGGTGTGAACAAGAAGCTTATCCTCGTCTGTCATCAAAAGCCAGCCGCCACGCAACCATCGATACGACGCTCTGCTAGAGTGACTGTCAGCAGCCAGTGTCACTCTTATCCGACCTTTTCGGTGATTCCAGTAACTTCGTAAGAAAACCGGGCAGCGCCACTTGCTGCGCTTTCAGATACTATATGTACTGTTATACTAGCATGTCGGTGACGTGAGCCTATAAGATTTTGCCTTACCAAAACTCGCTTAACGCGCAGATAAAAGTGGAGACAACACTCTAAATACCTAAGTGAAGGCGACTGTGGGCCGACTCTCTCATTCTAAATACATACATAAGAAAGAGACAGTGTGTTTTCTATATCATATGTATATAATTCAGAAAGAGAGAGTCGGTCCACAGTCGTCTTCACTTATAATCCGTTGGTTTAGGTAGTTTAATAAAGGTAAACAAAAAACCCGAGTGACGAGAGAGCTGCCAAGTAACCGACTAAACGTAATACCTGGCACTTCAGTTGGCATGCTACGTCACAGTTGTACTCTTCAATTTAGCAACGTTTTATTTCGTTGACGTTTAGAGAACATGTCATTTTGGGCCCTTTACAATAGTCAAATTACAAAATAATATAGTAATATATAAATCTAACTAAATAATTGTGCTCAAGCAATTACATCTACGAAGAGTAGGTAGTATAAGAATAAATGATAAAGTTTAACAAACAGTAATAAAAGAGGAAACTATCGCAATAATAAAAAAAAAATTGATTATACCTAAGTTACAACGTATTTTTAAACAAGAAAGTGTGATCTATAAAAACCCTTTTTATGATTTGTTTACCTTTATTTAACTACCTAACCTATCCTAACCTAACCTATAGGTATTTAGAGAGTTACCTCCACTTTTATCTATACCTTCATGGGTGTGAATCACAGAACACTTATATTAGGTTGGGGAAACTCTTTTCGCATTATAGTATGTATGAACTTGTAATAAAATCTCTTTGGCTATACTATTTGTATCTGGCTGGTTTTGGTATCATTAAAAGTTTAAATTTTAAAGAACATAATTCCAAATTCAAATTAGGAAAATGTGTGATTTTCATTTGTTTTTCGTACTGTCAAGATGAGTGAATCTAATGAAGAAATTCGATACATTTTAAAATTTTACTACAAAAAAGGTAAAAATGCAACGCAAGCCGCGAAAAAAAATTGCGATGTTTATGGACCTAGTGCAGTGTCTGTGAGAGTAGCACAAATTTGGTTCAAGCGTTTTCAATCCGGAAATTTTGAGGTCAAAGATGCACGTCGCTCTGGGCCTCAAGTCTGCTATTACAATAGTGTCAGAATGGTCGATCATTGATTTCATAATTGTTGATTTTGACAAGTTTGGTAATCTACTATTATAATGGCGTCATTATGACTTTCCAATTATCGGCCACTGACACTACATTGAAAGAAATTGTAAAGAAAATGATCGACCATTATGAATTTACCAGATTACGAACTTTTAGCAAAATGACAATGGCATGACAATGGGATCGTGTTGGAATGACTGAATTTATAAAAATAGCAGACTTGGGCCCCTGGTCGCCCTATTACGGATAAAATGGATGCCATTTTTGAAAAAGTGGAGCAAGATCGGTATATCAGTAGTTACGACGTAGCTGAAGAACTGGGAATTTACCACAAAACAGTTTTGGCACATTTGAAATAAACTTGGTACACAAAAAAGCTCGATATTTGGGTACCTCACGAGCTCACTGAAAGAAACCTAATGAACCGTGTACTCATTTGTGATTCTTTATTACGACGTAATGAAACCGAACCATTTTTGAAGAAACTGATAACTGGTGATGAAAAGTGGATCACGTACGACAAGAACGTGCGAAAAAGGTCGTGGTCAAAGGCCGGCTTCACAGACTGTGGCGAAACCCGGGTTAACTCGCAACAAGGTGATGCTGTGTGTGTGGTGGAATTGGAAGGGCATTATTCATTATGAGCTGTTACCACCAGGCAAGACCATCGATTCTGAACTCTACTGCGAACAACTGATGAGATTAAAGCAAGAAGTTGAGAGAAAGCGGCCGGAATTAATCAACAGAAGGGGTGTGGTTTTTCATCATGATAACGCTAGACCTCACACATCTTTAGCCACTCAGCAAAAATTAAGAGAGTTTGGCTGGGAGGTGTTAATGCATCCGCCGTATAGTCCTGACCTTGCACCTTCAGATTTCCACCTGTTTCGGTATCTTTAGAATTCTTTAGGCAGTGTCAGGTTAACATCACGAGAGGACTGCCAAAACCACTTGTCGCGGTGTTTTGATCAGAAGTCCCAAAATTTCTATAGCGATGGGATCATGTCCCTCCCTACCTACAAGATGGCAAAAAGTTATCGAACAAAATGGTACCTACATACTTTAGTTAAACGTAAATAAACTATATTTAAAAATGTTTTGAATTTTCTTAAAAAATGCGAAGAAACTTTTTCCCCAACCTATTACTAAGAGAGGTGTGAATAGAGGCATTTAACTAATTTGGACTAAGTATCTGTTATCTGTGGCAATTTTTATTCCCGCACACGTGTTGGAAAAAAAAAATCGCACGCGTGTGAAATACATTGCATTGTGAACCTAATCGTAGTGCGATATGAACCAGTTTTCGAGGAAGTGTAATGAAAATATAATTATGTTTATTCTTGAACATATTTCTCAGAACTTGGTTGTAACCAAAACACGTTTAGAAAAAAAAATCTTGATACAAATTAACGGTGTCGGTAACTACCCCTTTATACTTTGAGTTTCAATCCAAAATATCTGTAGGTCATATTAAATATCAACGTACGGTTGGTATTTAAAACGTCTTATTTGTACGCAGAACTTGGTTGTTTTTTATTTTCGATTACTCAACTCGCTATTGATTAAATAGATAATTGCTTCATATTTTGCAATAAATTACAAGCGTTGAGTCATCGCGCTTCTCTTTCTTTTGTATGCAGTCTGACAGTGACGGTGGTTTTGCTATTGTCAGCGTCTTAAGTGAGCGTGGCATACACATGATTTAAGTAGTTATTCATGCATCATGTCAACGAAACTTATCTCGTGTCAACACGAATTATACGAGAAATTGATCCTGCTCAAACAGATTGCGACCCTGATGACTTAACATATCTGTCAATCTCTTGCTTGCTGGAATGATGATGGCATTTATGGGAGAGAGAAATGTAGTTATACAAGGCAAAACCAAGGGCAGCACCATCCCTTTTTGGTACCTCTGCCCTAACTTTGACCTGTGGGGTAATTGCGTAAAACACTATCACTAACGAAGGGTTCCATTTTGACAGTTCAACAACAATTGCGTTAGTTACATTGTTGAGTAAACAAACTTATCGAATGAATGAAGCAATGGATTAGAAATAAATTTCAAAATCATTCAGATTGTGATTGAGCGTGGTTTAACGCAATTAGTGAGCTAGTTAGTACCTAACTGTATCATGTTCTCTTTGTCCAGAAACTCTTGCAACTGATCCAGCCATTCGTGTAGCCCAGCGCGACCCTGAATTGCTGTTACAAGACCACTCCATCCTTGTCTCTGGTTTCAACAGAGAACTGTACCGTATTTCCACCAACACCAGTAACATCACTGGCCCGAACAGCGACTTCAAAAAGCAGGCCTGCATACCGTGGATGGGTAAGTGAGAATAATATGGTAGTATACTAATCCACATGTCCAGTGTGCTATAGGCACACCTCTGCCTAACCCTTCGGGGATTACAGGCGTGATGTTATGTTGAGTAATAAGTCTGCCTCGTTGGTCTAGTGATTTGCTAACCATGAGATCCTGGGTTGGATTCCTAGGTCGGGCAGTGTTATTGGGTTTTTCCATCAGGAATTTCTCAGTAGCACAGCTTATAGTCTGAATTTGTGCCCAGTTGATGGCAATAGGGTTCCCTATTACAATGAGGCTTAAACTTAACGAAATGTGGGTAGGTATATTAACTACAGTTAGACATGCCAAAATGGTAGAATGTACAAGGATTCTTTAATATTATTGTAACCACCTTATTGTAAATACCTACATTCTGAGCAAATAAATATTCTATTCTATTCTATTCACCTCTGCCTAACCCATAGACAGGTGTGATGTTGGTATGTGATAGTACCTAAAAGCCAATCGGGTAGGTACTTATACCTGTGTACCGATCACTAATAAAAAACCTATTTTTACCTACTAATTTGTTCTTGATATTGGGACACCAAGTCGCGCAACCAACAAAATGTATGGTTGGGTTGCGCGACCAATCGGATGCTTGGTGAGATACCCACCTTAAAGCTATATTTTGCTAGCAGCGCGACCATGGTTGTGCCACCAGTGCAGAGTGGTGTCCCAGTATAATAATATATTGCCCTTACTCTCATGAAGAATATGTATTATTCTAACCCCCGCATTCTCAAATGATATCGACCCCAAAAGTGATTTGGTCGTATTTTTGCCGTCAAAAGTTGCGCAACGAACGAATCATATTAATTAATTAGGCTTAAAAGAAGTCGCTTGTTTACAAAAACATGATGGATGAAACAGTGACAGCGAGCTGTTAAATTCTTAAGACTTTGGATAGTAGCGACATCTGGGCAAGTGGCAGTTTTTATCCCGTAGACAGAGTATTCTACTGTCTACGTTTTATCGCCATTCTAGAAAGAAAGAAAAAGAAAGACAGAATACATGATTGTATTCGGCACTCAACCATAAGTTGGTAAAACTCATTGCAAGTTGACTTGCTGAAAACATAACCCAGTTTTTGCAATTGCGCAGTCGGGTTAGAATTGATAGATAGAAAGTCGACATTTGGAAAGTCTCGAAAAAAGCTGAGTTTGCAATAAAGTCACACAAATATTTTACTTTTATTTCTTTATTCAGAAAACATTTTTTATTTTTATTTTAAACCCGATACCGGTCAACTTTGTACCACGTTTCAAATTTCTCGTATCAATTACGATTTTTTTCAATTTTTGGCTATTCCTTTGGGTTTTTCCTAATTTTCTTTTTTCATATCCGGGGTGGATATTTTTTGATTATTAAACAGGTAGCAAAAAATAACTAATTCTTGGTCAAGCCATTTTCAAGGTTTTGCGAGACTAACGCACGGCAATTCATTTTTATTAAATATATATAGATAAATCCCCTCTATACAAAATGTCCGGACAAGTTCGGACGGGCGGCCAAAAAGCCGGATGTCCGGACAAATGGTTATTTCCCTAATTTCAGTGCAAGTTGTTTATTTATATTAAAGCTTACCAACTAAATACATACTCAGCATGAACCCACAATCTTTGTCTTAATTATAGAAAAAGAGGAAATCACATGCGCTGCTAATAAATAGTTTGATAATGTTAAAATAACTGTCTAATTCAGGTGAGCACTACTACTACAAGACCACAGTAGACACGGAGTGCAAGGCTGATACGCTGTTCCCTTGGTTCCCCTTGGTCTACTCAAAACAGCTGATCGGCCTTGGAATGGTCACGTTCGGGAAACACACCATCAACGACGGCGATACAGACTGGTTTGAAAAACCATCGAGGACTGCTGTACAGGTACTTAACTTCTATCAAAACGTTCTGAACACTAACTAACCATTATCAATTTAACGCATTATTTTCGATAGTTTTTATTCTATCCATTGGAAACCAACAAATTGCGAAAGGTATCAAACTTACTTGCGACGACGTAACGTACCTTGCACTAATACTAAATAGCGTGCCTCTAAGCTGTGAGCAACTTGGAAGCAGCGCTCGCTGGCCGCTCGCTCAACTCGCGCGCGGTTGGTTACAGTTTTAAAGTGTTCTAACTATAGTTGTGACCTACCTAACCCATTTCACAATTTCAAGAAAATAAAGGAAAAAGAAATGTACATGAACATGAAATGGCATTAATATTCATGAAAAAATAATATTTGGCTTGACGAACATACACCTGGGCACCCACTCATAGCTGTCTTTAATTTCGAGTAGGCTGGACTGTCCGTACGTGAATCGCTGCTGCGCCATTTCCCATGGAAAGGTGTGGCCGCGATGAAGCGTCGGACAGTGCTGCCGCTGTTAATAGTAGGTGTACTTTTACCTTTATATTTATATGTGAATAAATTTTATCTTAATTACTAACGTAGGATAAGTTTTTTACTAACAAATGAGTCTTGGTTACTTGAATAAATGAATTGAATTGATTGATAGCTGCAGTCCCGTCGTACCTTGACCAGCCATGTGCGAACATTCAAGTCCATGCTTTTTCAGGGCTGTAATTATAAGAATTGCGAGGCCGGATCCTGTGACGTCAACAGTTGCAATGTTACTCGATAACTCGAGGAACATCTCCTTAGTTTTATGGTGTTTAACATCTTTTGGATCAACATAATTATCGCAAGCACAGCTAGACTTGCTCCAGACGCGGCAAATTCAAAACAAAAATGTAATAATTTATACTACTCGCCTCTCCTTATTTCAATAAAACATTAATGTAATATTTGGGGGGGAGGGGTTGAACCCCCAATACTCTCCCTCTGGCTACGCCTGTGCCCCACACCATGGGATAAACGAGAAAAATATCATCCCCACTTTAAGTTAGATTTTTAGAAAATCAGCTCCTGTCTGTGTGAAAAGCAGGAAAACAATGTGAGAGAGCAAGAGACGTACCTACCCTAAAAGTAATTTAGTTCAAGATTTGAACTTACCACTTTGTCGGCGTGATTAATATGTATACCTATGCCAGATTACAGCTTTCTAGTAGTAAGAGTCTCTGAGCTAAGCCGGGGACAGACAGAAGGATATGGCGAAACTATAAGGGTTCCTTGTTGACTACGGAACCCTAAAAATAGACCACCAATAAAACTAATTGGTGATCCCTAGTCTATGGGTTTCTTGTATCATAACAATCAACATAAAATTAATCTAGTATAATACACCAACACCATATGGATAATTGTGTCCGAAATAAAGCGATTCTATTCTATAATGACAAAACTGACACATAATTACCTCAGAATTTTCTTAAGATTTGTATTTATTTCCAGGCAATCGTTCTTAGAGGCCCGCAGTGCCTGTACGACTTGGCAGATTCGCCTGGACTTGTCACCATGCACACGTACTTCATCAAGCACCCGTATGCAGTCACTTGTGTGTTTTGATACGTCAATGTGATCATATTATTTAAATAAATATATATATTAAATACATAAGTGTTGCTTATTTTAGTCCTAATCTATATGTATAAGTAAATAAAAGAACAAAGTAAGATCATAAGAATCTCTCACAGCCCAAAACGTTAAAGATAACAACTTGAATTTTGGACAGTAAATGTAGTTTAAAACGGAATAGAAAAAGAAAAAACCGGAAGTGTGTGTTGGACCACGCACAATGAAGGATTCAAGACAAACTTAACATTGTAGTTGTAAAAGCTGTTCTCCCATACATCGATATACGTCACCACATTCTCCAACTGCATATATAAGTTTGTCGACTATTACTCGTTAACTTGTATAGCCTACTTAGTTGTGATAGTTTTACTTCCAACTACTAAAAACTGCCATGATTTTTTCACACATCTAAAAACAACCATTTACCTGGCAGGGGGGGAGACACTTGACAATCCTCCCAATCTCCTCAGAACAATGAAACATTGTTCCGAGACTTGACTGTAACAAAAATTAGCACTTAATCCCAAATAGAAAAATGGTTTTAACAGACCCGCAATATTTTTGAACGGCCTATCCAACGGTACCCAATACCATGGGATAGACGAGAAAAATATCATCCCCACTTTAAGTTAGATTTTTAGAAAATCAGCTCCTGTCAAAAGCGGGAAAACAATGTGTAAGAAAAATTCACGTTCCTTTAATTTAGAAATTAGTAACTTGGCAGAAATACTTATCTAGGTAAATGATAGACTGTAATGACAAATTTTCTATAGCAACCTGATAGAGATCGTAGGGAAAAATACGAAATCCGCGCGGACGGAGTCGCGGAATTTTGTATATGTTTTGTGTATTTTTTTTTAACTGTCATTTATAACCACTTTTATGCCAAACATAAGTTTATACATAACGGTTGCAACGCAAGTTTAGTCAACATTATTCGTTAAATACATGGTGTAAATATGTGCTTGTACCTAGCAATATAAAAAATAAAAGAAAAGAAATCATAAAAAATTAATATTTATATCAAGTGCCGGTGGGCGCTTTGTGCGAACGTTTCTTGACTTTCTGCTGTCTGCGCTTGAGATGTCGCTGTATCCGTCCGGCGCCTTCCTTCTTCAGCTCTTCATACTGTTTCACCAGAGCCTCTACACGCAGCTCAGCTGCAATCATAATAAAAATTATAGTGTAAACAGTTCACTCATCCTCCATAGAAAAGGGAGGATCATCCGACCAGACGGGTGTTGTGTCTGGTGGGCAACTTCCGGGCGATTAATGTCGGGACGTTTTCTATATGCTAGTTGCGCGGTAAACTCTGCTTGGGCGATGCAGGATTTTGCGTGACCTCAGTGTGACGCGTAGTTCGCATGGCGATGGTGATGGTGTTGATGCCGCCACAATGAAAATAGGCTCGCCCCTATTATAAGGGACTTTAACGTTAGAGCTGGAAGTAGGTTTTAGAAAAAACCTTTATTACAGGTCACCGGGCCTGGTGACCTGTAATAAAGGTTTTTTCTAAAACACTTACACTTAGTGACATCATACAAATAAACAGGCAGGTAACATGTATTTCTACTAAACAATTATTAAGACAAAAAATAAATAAATGACAAGGAAAAATTAAATTAAAATAACACAACAAAAGCAGTCAAAGGGTGTGTGGTGAATGTTGATGAATGTGTAAGTGAATGGTGGAGAATGGAATTGAATGTGTAGGTGAATGGTGGAAAATGGAGTTGAATGGAGTTGAATGTGTAGGTGAATGATGGTGAATGTGTAGGTGACTAGAGGTTTATACCTATATATAAATGGATATCAATATAGAGCAACAGGGATGAGGATAGTTTTACCCGCCTCATCAATCTAGTGAAAGCAAGCATAGCTGCTAAGTTTATGGCCTTGGATTTGATCCACAAATAGAGCAGTGTTGTAGGCGTTTTCCACTAGAAAATTCATAGTAGGAGCACTTAATCCAAACAAAGAAACAATTTTTTTCCTTCAGCGATGAAGCTCTTGGCTTTCATCACACCTGATAGTGATAATCATGCCGAAGGTGGAAGCGAGCTTCACCAGGAATCCTGTATGTATGTTTTGTACTTACATTTATTTTTAAAATGTGGCTGTTTCCCCTCCTTAAACTCTTGCTCAATATGTTTCCTATTATTCTCAATTACTTCTTTTTCTATCTTACTCTTCTTAGTGTGTTTGTGCTGGTCGTTCAGCCGTTGAAGTAGTCTTCGTAACTTTAGTTGTCTGTCTGGGTCCGTAGTTTCTTTCAATTCTGCTCGAATAGCTTTAATGTCTTTCATACGTATGTCTGACAGAAAATTGTAGTCATCAGAGAATTGTTTCTTGTCAAACTCACCACAAAGTGGGTCAAATCTGCAAGTACAATGTTAGTTAAATATTATTTGAATAAAATGTGTAGGTTGGTTGGTCTTTCTTCTAATCAAATAATGTTATATGAAATCTCATTACCTCGGATCACGGACTTCCTTCTTCTTGACAGTAGGGATAGCTTGCAGCATTCGAACAGGTTTCTTTGAGCTCATCTCCCGTGGTCTGTTCTTATTTTCTCTTTTAAAAACTTTTGGTACATCACGCTCCTTTTTCTTTTCAGGGTTACCAAAAAGTGCTTCATTATATACTTTGGCACCAATTTTCTCTTTCAATTTTTGCAATTCTTCAAATGATAATGTTGATAACTGTGATCTTATTTCAGTCTGAAATTAAAATTTTGATAATTGTATAAGAATAATTATGGAAATAACGAATATTGCATGGTTGCTAAGTTGCAAGATATCAACATTTAATGATCTGCACTCTGTTGAACACAGGCGCTTGGATGGACATATTCATGTAAATAACCGCTTTGCAACATAAATCATAGGTCAGTGGGTTATCTTTGGGGCGGAGTTTTATAAGCATTAGTATTATAAGCAGATATAAGAGTATTATAAGCAGGTAAGTAAACTTTCGTCTTGTCACAAGCAGACGTCTAGCTGTGAGTAGTTGGGACTCGGGTTGTGGTTGATGATCAAGCTCGGATCGTATTTAGTATTTTGCTCACCCTTTCTCCATCGTCCTGTTCATCAACACTGGAGTGGTTATCTGCTTCGTCGCTGCTACTCATAGTAGAGTTCTATGAGTTTATTAGAAACTCGAAACACACACAATAACAATGATTTTGTAGGTTATGATTCAATTCAATTGTTCGGTCTGGTTGATACATCTGACAACTGATTTTTTTTCTTCCTTTCAGACATCTGATCTGACACTGACATGACACTATTGCGGTGCGTTCCGAGTTGCGCTGTAATCAATTTGAGCACGTCAGCGCGAAAACATCATCACATAATACGTAGACAGTAATGTAGACGTAGACAAAATCTCTGTCTACGATATAATATGACGTCTGACATGCGCCAGCTTGCGTTATAGGTTATAACGCCGACCAGTTTTCGTTTTTCTGATCGACACAAAAGTAAACAAACAAAACAATGGCGGTTTGTAGACGGACAGCTGCTTTGACAAGACTGACGAGCTTACAGTTTTTAACCTCATTCGCTCGCGCCGATTGCATGTCATGCCATGTCAAAATATAAATCTTGTTTTGTAATAAGGCGGTTTGAGTTTGGTTTTACTTTGGCAACGTTTGGTTAACATCAACGATTTTGTCACTCAGAAAAACTAGCGTGATACCGTTTCTTATATCAACTAAACCAAAACTAACCAAAACAAAGACGTTCCGTTCGAATGGTTGTTACGTTGAGAAATAGCGTTTCTTACATCAGCTAAACCAAAACTAAACCAAAACCAAAAACGTTCCGTTCGAACGGTAATTACGTTGAGAAATAGCGCGATCGGGCCCCAGATATCTCACACTGTCCAAACCGAAGTTGATAAACTCGGCGCTCGGTTTAGAAAGGGGAGAATTGAGGTCAATCCAGACAAGAGCCAAGCGGTTTTTTCTAAACCCCGACACAGTGCACAAAATACACAGACCGACATTCCGTCCTCGCCGCCGAGGTCAGAACGCCAAGATCCAGACGTAATTTATTGTAAAAACCGCTTGGCTCTTGTCTGGATTGACCTCAATTCTCCCCTTTCTAAACCGAGCGCCGAGTTTATCAACTTCGGTTTGGACAGTGTGAGATATCTGGGGCCCGATCGCGCTATTTCTCAACGTAATTACCGTTCGAACGGAACGTTTTTGGTTTTGGTTTAGTTTAGCTGATGTAAGAAACGCTATTTCTCAACGTAATAACCATTCGAACGGAACGTTTTTGTTTTGGTTAGTTTTGGTTTAGCTGATATAAGAAACGGTATCACGCTAGTTTTTCTGAGTGACAAAATCGTTGATGTTAACCAAACGTTGCCAAAGTAAAACCAAACTCAAACCGCCTTATTACAAAACAAGATTTATATTTTGACATGGCTTAAACCATACAGCCAGTTTTTGTAATAAGAACGTAACAGTGATTGAAATACCGTTCTATAAACAAAACTGAAAACTTAGTTCGGTACTAAGTTGTCAGGCGACAATATGTGGTTGACGATGGCCGATTATTCTGCCACACTGTGCTTCCACTAGAAGTCACTAACTTAAGAGGTACAAGACTTGCCATAAATACACTGGATAAATCTTATTCACTTGTTGTTGTCCTTTGATGATAAATGCTTTGACTCGAAGCTCCATCAAAACCCCATTTACTGTGAAGCACAAGTTGTTCACCAGCATCAAAATTCGATTCAAGTGAATCGATCAGCCTCCTAACTGTGAGATCAAGGAGGAAGGGAGGAACTTCACGAAGCAAAGTATTCTGTTTAGTTTCCAGGACATTCAAAACTGTTGAGACGTGTTCAGGATTTCCCAGCAAATGTTTCATTATTCTGGCTGACTTTTTTCCGGCAGACTTAAGTGCACTTTCAACAGTATGTAAAAGCTCATCTGGACGACTGCAACTAGCAATATATTCATCAACACGTCTTCTTTTCTGTCTACTCGATAAATCTTTAAAGCGTTTGCGAGGAAATTTATATGTTGAAGTTGAAGCATCCGATTTTGATGGACTGATTACCTCTTCTGTCTCATTTTCAGCTTCTTCAGTGTGAACAATATTTTCCATAAAGCAATCTGGCCAAATGATATCTGAACTTAACCAGTCTCTGTTCTTGTCCATGAACTTGTCGACTGTCCTTCTTGATTGCACCCATTTGGAGTAAATCCGATAGCAAAATCGACGACACCAGTTCTTTAGATCTGACACATCATTTTCACTTAACTGGACGTTACTATTAGACTTCAGTGTGTTAAATAAATGTTCATAGTCATGAATATCTTTATGATTACGAAGAGCAACATAAAGATCTAGATAAGTAGAAAATCCATGGAAAGCCATAATGACAACACTTGGTAGAGGTTATAATGACAACTGAATTATATTTGCTAAACACACTAAAATATATAGGGTAGCAAGTTTGTAACTAGCAATGAATTTGATATGCTAATGATGACATGAGCCAATCACAATGCAGAGCTTAAGGGCAGTAAACATAGTAATTACAATAACTAATTAGATTAAGCAGTACTGGTAGTCGTTATTTAATGATTGATTAACGCTTTTGTTATATTGCAACAAAAGCGTTGATAAGTCATTAAAGTACTCACAAATGCACCTGTTATTTAAGGAACTACTTAGTGATGACTTATTCTCAGTAATAAGTATACTTAATGTACCTCCATTCCATCAGGAATACAATAACAATGATAGTTACTATAGGCAAAATATCTCGGAAGGGGCACTCTGGGGGCACCATGTGTTCTTGAAGAAAATGTGGCATAAAATGGGTAAATAACAGTAGTGAAAACCGCAAATCGAAACAAGGAGGGAATCATGAGATACAGACATTTTTGTGTTCGTTTCCATACAAAAATAACAGTTTTCATCGAATCGCTCCGAACGTGCTGATCAAATAAAAAAAGCGTTGTAACAATTTTTGTTGTTCTATAAAATAGACGAATGCAACTGTATTTCTTTTTATTTTTATTAAATACTTTTCCAATTTTTTATTCTATGTCACACCTCTTGTATGGGGACAATCCACTGTGGGGCGGGGATCATCTATCATGCAATTCATGCATAATTTCATCATTATTAAACAAAGGAGACGTTCAAGAAATGTATGGGGCTTGGTACTAAAATAATTGAAAATTTAAACATCCTTCTGACATCTATAGGCTTAAAGAGGGTAATTATTTTGATATCTTTGGGCATTTAATTTTTTTTTACAACCACCCGTTTTTTTTAAAACAAGTGTTGAGAAATAGTAAAGATTCATTGTATGTATTAACATACACTGAATCTTCACTATTATGTATAAAACATTGTTTATTTATTAAATTAATTATATTAGTTTTGGGAGAAAATTGTGGTCACATTAGTAATCTAGGCACGCACACAGTGGCAAACGTATAAGGGTCTAACGTAGTAGGTCCTTCGTCCATTTTGGTTTGCTTTGACTGAACAGCGGTAGTGTGACTATAATTTACGTAGTTTTGATTATTTTTAACCGACTTCCAAAAAGGAGGAGGTTATATGTTCAGCTGTATGTTTGTTTTTTTATTTTTTTTATTTTTTTATGTATGTTCACCGATTACTCCGTCAATTGTGGACGGATATTAAAAATTCTTTTTTTGTTTGGACGGGTATGCTCCCGAGGTGGTCCCATTGCCACCAAATCAGAATCTGATGAGGGGATCCCATGGAAATCGAGGGAAATCCTCAAATTTTATAGGCATACCTATAGCGATTTGAGTATTTTTTATAGTAACTCGTGCATTTGCACTCGAAAAGCACCATTTGGTGAAGTGGAACTGATAATGAAGACCACAGATGGCCACCGGAACTACTTAATAACAAGTATTTCACCGTTGCGATTCGATTAGGCACTTTAATATGATTGCTAAGCAATTTATGCTCGTCAAAATGCATATGGTGAAGTCACCATCAGTTCTCCTGGTTCTTACCACGAGAACTCCTCAACAATTAACGCCCCTGCATCGGGAAAAGCAATATTTTGTAAAAGGTGATGAGCATTTGACATTAGGCTATTGTAAATTGGATAAATTACAAACTGACCCACTAAAAAGTGAAACATAAAAAACTTTTTACAAAAAAAAAACGACCGACTTCCAAAAAAAACACTACAAAGTGAAAAATAACTTTAATTTCGGAAGTCGGTGGCAAAAAACTAAAATACAGATCAAAAGTCACCGACTTCCGAAATTAAAATTATTTACACTTTGTAGTGTTTTTTTTGGAAGTCTGTTGTTTTTTTTTTGTTTAAAAGTTTTTTTTGGGAATAAACATTACCTATACAAAAAAATCCCGGAACGCCAGGAGGGGACGCCCTAGGAAGACATATATAATATAGTGACCTAATTGGTGTTGTTCTTACTCGCAACTGGCGGCGTACGTGTATGACGATGTATGACCGTAGGCGAAGCAAATGGGGTATGTAAGGAGCGTAGCAGGTGGATTTCTAAAGTTTCGCCCTAGCCCTATGGGAAGAAGGCGTGAGTTTATGTATGTATGTACACAAAAAAATACAGAAATTGATTCAGTAAGCGATTCTGAACAAACTATTTTCATAATGTGCATTAATTCAGTTACACATTGTATTGTACACCGTGGCATTTTAATCGTCTTACAACGGCAGCCGACTTCATGTATCCAATGACTACTAATCATTTATAATAGAAAAATAATATTTAAATATTAACATTTGAATAATTAAAAATATATGTGTTATTCATTATGACGCATGTCGTAGTTTGAAACAGCCTATTACGAGCCTTGCGTTCCAAGGGCGGCGCGGAATGGAGCGCAAGCCTCGCACCGCGCTCATATCAGGGTATTACAAACTACACCATGCGTCATAATGAACAATATTAAAATATATAAATATAAATATTTATTAACATTAGTAGTCATATATAATGATTAGTAGTCATTAGGTACACGAAGTGGGCTGCCCTCATAAGACGATTAAAATGCCACGGTGTATAGATTAAGCAATGGATTAGAAATATTCTTCAAAACTCTCGGATTGTGATTGTGTTACGCACTTATGGCGCGGTAAAGATCTGTATCTGTCATCGATGCTATCAGACAATAAAAGCAGTACTTCATTTCTTCTGTAAGACCGTCTCCGCATCGTTTTAGCAGTTTCAGCAGGATCGGCCGCGGTATTCGCTTCGCGTGCGATTCCTTCTGCACATGTGGCTTCCCTGGTACCTCATTAACGGCATAACTATATAAATGTCTATTACATAATAAGCCTACAATGTTCCCATTACTGGGACACAGGCCTCCTCTCTTCGAGAGGGAGTGGGCTGTAAAATCTACTACGCGGGCCCAGTGCGGGTTGGTAGATGTCACATGTCTTTGAATTTTTGGTTCTAGGGCATGCCGGTTTCCTCACGATGTTTTCCTTCACCGTTTTGAGAGCACTGGTGATGAAATTATTTACTCAAAGTAAAGCGCCTGTCTGGGTTCGAACCCACGACCTACAACTCGTAAGTCGGGGACGTTACCACTGGGCCACCACTGCTCACTGATTGACTGCCGAAATGTCTGTTAACTGCTCCTAAATTACCATGTTTATATCTTTTTTTACATACCTTGACATAACTGCTTGATATAACCTACAATTATAATTTAAAATATTTATTAGTAACTTGTGGACAGAATATTAATTCAGATTTGTTACAGTTGTAATGGCAATCTTGTCATTTGGTTTAAATAGGTAGATTTTTATTTTTATAATATTTTATATAGATTCTTTTTTAATTTGTGAATGTGAGAACGTTGTAGGCTTAATAGACTTTTAGAAGTAGGTACTTGGTACTTGTTGACAGGCCTACACTGTCCTCCCATACTTATTAACACTGTAACTTTTTTTTTTCTCTTTATTTAATTTGGGGACTTTTATATAAAATACATGGCAGTCCCATAGTACCTTATTACAGCTACAATACAGGAATTCCTAATTTGCCTCTTAGACCAAACGTCAACTCATTATGTAGACTTAAAACGAAGACTTACAGATCTAAACAGACTTTTGGCATAGACAAAA
Source organism: Tiliacea citrago (assembly GCA_963921375.1). Classification (NCBI taxonomy): domain Eukaryota; kingdom Metazoa; phylum Arthropoda; class Insecta; order Lepidoptera; family Noctuidae; genus Tiliacea; species Tiliacea citrago. The sequence goes on from OY992798.1 coordinate 18,826,834, forward strand.
TCTCGTGAAACGATCCTATGTTATTTTTATTTAATTGTAGATCTATTATTAATTTTTCGCTCGCAGTCTGAACGCGGACACATTCCGTCAACAAATGTACAAAGTCTTCTACCTTACCACATGCCTCGCAGTTTGGAGAGTTGCATTTTTTCATGAGAAAACCAAAATTGTTGAGAGGCATGTGTCCAGATCTCAATCTGAGAGCAATTACCAATATTCGCCTACTTAACTTATCATTACTAAACCAAAGTATACGAGGAGGTTCAGCAGCTATCGTGTTATACCAAATACCTTTAGTTTTCGACCTCAAATTTAAAAGATTCCACCCAAAGTTGATTACATTTGGCCTTAAATTTTGGCAACACTTCTGAAAAATTAGTTTTAATATCTAGACCGGTTCCTTCAAATATTCTTTTCTATGCCAGCTTATTAACCTCCTCGTTTCCTTTCAAACCTATATGTGAGGGAATTCATTGCAACCTCAGATCCACGCCATTACATGATAACAAATCTATCTTTGAAATAATATTATAAGCTATCGATACTCTGTGACCAGAGGCGCATCGAGCTATATGCTGAAGAGCACTTTTGCTATCCTCGCAAATAAGTACTTTTCTGTTACCAATGGTTCCAGCATATGACAAAGCCTCCGAAATCGCAATGAGTTCCAACGACATAATGCACAAAGGGGAACTAATTTTAAAACATTTACTATTTTCTGGTCTAAGGGGATCATAAAAGGCAGCACCTCTTCCCTCAGCAGTTTTGGACCCATCGGTGTAAATAACATAATATTCCTAATATTTGTCTCGTAGTTCCGACACTGTAGAACAATACAAATAATTTGGATCATATGTCCTCTTAAGCAGTTTAATTACATCTAGGCTTCGAATAATTAAACTATGAATGTTAGTAGTACTATGATGTTTCCTAGTATATACATTCTCGAAATAGCTATATTTGTTAAAACTAACAAACATCTATTTCCGGCATTAAATGATACGAGGATGCGAACTGCTGCCTTGAGATCAAAATATCAGAGTCTATTGTTTACTGGTAGATACAACACTGCTTTGCTTAAAAAAAACATTATTGGTATGGCACCTGGTATGGCATATTTAACAATTTGCCAAATTGTATTAAGGATCAGCCCTTAAAACATAAACTTGAATGAGAAATGTTATTACTCTGTTACCGATTTTATAAATGATGAATTGTAATATTTGATTCACCTTATCTCATTTATTATGTATTATATATTAGACTTAGCTGATCAATGATCTCATTTTGAATATAAGTAGGCACCTAGTTTTTAAATTATCTGTAAGTTAACAAATTTTTGTATGCCAACAGGCAGAATGTACTGGAAATCTATCTAAAACTAACACCATCATTGTAATACCTGCATTCTATACAAATAAAGAAATTATCTTATCTTAATTATCTTATCTTATCTTAATTTTGGTAACCCACGTTCTTAAACTAAACATTTCTAAAAAGGGTTTGGTATCTAATAAAGTGTTTTTTGTATGGCACCAATCATATTCAACCACATACCTAGTTCAATGAAAGAATTAAACATAAACTTGAATAAAGCATTTCGGAATTTTTGACAGACAAAATTCAATGACTGTTTTTGACTTTAGTTGGTATGTTTAAGTTCAAGTCCATTTCACATTGCACGTGTCATTTTTGTATTATTTTAATTATCATATTACTTTATTCTTCCTTCATAATTAAGTTTGTTTTATTTGAATATTGACGTAGTAATCTTATTTTTTATCTTTTGACATGTAATATTTTTTTTTTGAGTAAATCAAATAATTTCGTTTGATTAATGTAATTATGTTATCAATTTTAGTAAGTAAGTCAATGACATCCATGAATATTTATACGCCTTCTGGTATAACATAGCGCGCTTGTAAATTTGTTTTATAACAACTATTTTATTGTACTTATGTTAACAAATGAATAAATGATTATGATTATCTAGATTTTCTTATTTGACTTTAACAATATACTTTTTATTATGTCTAAATATAGAATTGAATTATTTTTGCCATTTTTGTTCCGAAACCGGCATTATCCTGTTGATACCTTTGCCTATTTTGTTTTTTGACGTCGTATCAACTGACATAACGAGCCGTCAAAACAAGTGTCAAGTTGAACTTTTCGGACGGAAAAAAACGCATAGGGAGTAGGGACAACTGTCAAATCGTGTTGTCATTCATTCTTCGTTCGGGCCCAGAACGAATCATCCGTCCGAATGTGATAAGGAGTAGGAAACGCCCGTAACGAAGGCCGACACAACGGACTTCGTGCTTAGGGAGTAGACCCCCAGGGCCGGACGCAAGAGATCGCCGCCGCCGATCGCCTCCGTGAGGACAAGGCGGTGCTCCGCCCAAGCTGGGCAGACCTCCACCGTATGCTCCACCGTGTCCTCTGGGCGATCCACACAGTGGTGACACCCGGGCGTTTCCTCCCGCTTTACCCTGAACAGGAATCTCCCGAAACATCCGTGTCCGGTGAGGACCTGCGTCAGGCGGAAGGTGAGGACGCCGTGGCGCCTCTTTAGCCACTCCTCAAAGTGCCTCTGTCAGCCTATCATTCAATCCCGTTTCCTTCATTCCCATCCCTTACAAAATCCGTCCATCGTTTCTTTACTCTCCACGCAATCCATAAACTTTTATATCTCCGCTATGCAATATTTTATCAATGTTATATTATTGTAAAACATTGTTGCTAAACTCATGTAAGTTCTTAGATTCGCTTTGAAATGTATACAAATGCCAGGCTACGCACAAATGCGTAGCTGGTCTTCACATGATCTGACCAAGATTATGTCTGGACTTTAAAAGAGACTGTTTGTTACCTCTGAGCTTCTTTCGGCCTTTCTTCTCAGAGTAGATAGGAAACACAGAACTCATCTAGTACCTACTATTAGTTTATCTTAGAAATTACCTACCTACTGTATAATAATTATAATTTACAAGTGCTTCCTCTCTCCTAACTCACTTATTTGCTGTGCCCGACAGGGTCCATGTGATGTAATTTTAAGTTTTACCACCTAAGTACTACATGTGGAATGCAATAAAGTATTGAGTATTGAGTATTGAGTTTAAAAACATTTTTTTTTGTACTTTTGGCGGGCTGGTAAATAGGTAGGTACTTAACCAAAAGTACAGTTTGGTGATTAAAAATCTTCTGTACCAGGTTTTTAGGGTTCCGTAGTAAAACAAGAAATCCTTATAGGTTCACCAAGTTCGTCTGTCTGTCTGTCAGCGGTTTAACTCAGAGACCCTTGGTACCAGTGAACGTAAATAAACATACGTTCACAGCTTGGTACTAAAAATCTGTAATTTGGCATGATTATACATAGTAATCACGCCTACAAAATTCCGAAACATAATCTCGGAAAAAAACAGGTGCATTATAATTATAACTTTTTAATATAATTGTAAAATGTAAAACATATACATTATATAGTGTGAGTCTTCATATTGTGCACATATCGAAATACCACTTCGGGCTGTTTTTTCGGTCTTTTTATAAGGATCTTAACCAAAACAAACGTGTTAAGTAAAGTAATGCCAAAACAATGTAATATTTAATGAAAAATATACATTATTCATGTGTAACATCTTTCCTCTCGCTTTCTGTGGGAGTGATTTCGTGAAAATGGACGGAAGTGTGTAACAAGAACTGACACATTGAGCATGGAATAAGTAAGTGCTATTTAAATAGCATGGAATTAGTAAGTACTATATAGATTGTAAGTAGAGGGGTCGAATTTCTACCAGTGGGCGACAACTAGTAATGAAGAAATTATTCGAATAACAATTTCAGTAAGTATTTAGTTTGTTTTAAATTCTGAGGTTAATTTCTGTCGCTGCTCAGTTGCTTATTACCAAGGTGAGATGTCAGATGTTACACATCATAAGCGACTACTGTAAGGCTCGCTCGTTTTTTTAACAGGAATATTGCTTTTTGAGTAAATGCTCAGTGGCGACAGTTGGTATTATTATCTAGCTTAGCAGAGGATTAACTTCGGGCTGTTGACGTAGTATGTGTGCAATGAGAGAATGCCCGCAGACTCGACCAGATCAAACAAGCATTTAGGACCGGTCGGCACGATGAACTGTAACAATAACAAAGTATTACTATCAGATAAACCGACGTGATAAAGTTACTAAAAATGTAAAGAATTGTTAACCTTTGTTGTTTACCTTTACAGTAGCTTTTGATGGAGTTTCTAAATTTGTTGAAGTTTTGTATGACCCCAAGAACATTAAGCCTGTAGCAATCAACTGCTTTGTACTTGCATCGTACATTGGGAACTACGGATAAAGGGGTTCGTCGCAACTCAGACTCTCGGTCATATCGTAGTAGTAGTGAAGTCCTGGAACATAAGAGATGATATTAACCGTTTTTAGGGTTCCGTAATCAAAGGTTGCCAACTGGACCTTATAAATACCCTTCTGTCTAAAAGGGACACAGGGGACAGCCCTGTGTCTTTATACTTATGTAGCAACAGGCAGAACCTACTACGTTTTTATACTTCCTTTATAATGGCCTTAACTCGTGCTTGGCTGATTTTTAAAGGTCATGAAGGTTTGAAAAAACACTTCAAAACTATAAAATACAAAAAGAAAACAATGCATGGAATAAAATGGAATAGTCTTAATAAAAATCATAAAATGGCCAAAAGGGCATGAGTGCAAAGTAATGTCAGGCAACGCATCCTGAGACTCATTTTCACACAGGCTGCCGTTTTATCAATAGAAGTTTTGCTTTCTGTCCTGCCTGAGGCCATGAATTATGTTATTTAACTTTATTACCCATTAGCTATTGGCTGATTATGCTTACCCATCAGCGGCACGCAGGCTTGCTTGGTCCAGATGCTGTCGACATTACTGAGATTGGTGGCTTCTTTAAACAGTTCACCGTTGATACCTTCGACCGTAATGTGGTCATCCCGAAGCAGCAAATCTTCGTTATAAGAGGCTTTGCGAGCTACTTCATCTTAAAAATTAAACAATTACGTTTTTTATTCAGGTTAGTCTTTCACGAAACCCGTGATATCTCAGGCTTACCTGCATCATAATTGCGTAACATACTATCAAGAATGACTTTGAAAGAAATCCATTGCTTCATATGTTCGAAAAATTTGTCTGCTGAACAACGTAAATAACGCAATGAATGTTGTTGAACTGTCAAAATGAAAGCCTTTACTACTGTTAGTGTGTTACGCAATTACCGCTGATATATCACGAGACTCGTGATGAATGACTTAAGTAGGATAGTTCACAAATAATTAGGGTTCAGAATTACTTAATTTACACGGTACATGAAATCGTATCAAATACAATATTGGTGGTTTTGTGTAGTCGCCAGTACATCAGCTGATACCATACTGTCTAATTACTCCAGATGATTTTAAACCTTTAAATGTTGAAGGTGAAGTTCAAAATCGAATGAGAAAATTTGACAGTTAGTGGTAACTTGATGTGATATCTTATAAAGCAGCCATACTCAAAGTGTGTTCCGCGGAACCCTAGGGTTCTTCAAAGCCTCTGTGGGGTTCCGCAAAAGTACTGGTCAGAATAAAAAAAAATACTAAAGGAGTGTCTACCTACTATATTTTATTTTACTCTGGTACCTGAGTAACATAATATCAATCTAAATATTTCAACAAAAGTAAAAGAATATGTAAATTTTAATGTCAAGTAATATGATTATTAATGAAGAATACACATAAAACCATTTTTGATTACTTTAGGGCTCCGTCATATATTTCGTTTTCGAAAAGGGTTCCGTCTCCAAAAAAGTTTGAGAGCCACTGTTATAAAGTATTTATTTAAATGATATGATGTTATGATAATGATATATTTTAATTGCCTATTTGAAATAATATATTTTATTGGATGAGGATTAATATAATACCGGTTAAAATAGCTTCGGAAATAACAATTAGGTTTTTATCAATTTCTAAAAGAAAAAAAATGGTTACTGTGGGACATCCTTAGAAGATAGAGATATGCTATCACGGACTTTTTTGTATAATTTTTTAAAAGATCCTGTAGAACGTACATTTTATATAATTATCTCATACGGTTTACGCGGCTCACGCCAATAAAGCTGCCCAGTTGGCATGATTTTTCCGTCTCCCCAGTACGTATTATATACAACAGAAAATAATGTTTGATATAATCACTTTAGTATTAGCCAGTTGTACGTGAGTCCATTAAATTTTATTCCCCATTAAAAGTAATTCTGTCACTTTCTGATACGTTCCGTGAGATAGAGACAGCATTACTTTTAATGGGTAATTAAATTCAATGGACTTACGCTACGTGGCGGTAAGTCTGATAACAATGGGAAAGACAAAATAAAAAAAATGTCTCTAGATAATTATGTCGAGACAATTTACTTTTTTTTGTTATATTATATATAAAAATTATAATAATATTCATTACAATAATTAGACCCTCAAGATAATATCTAATATTTAAATTATTTTTATTACATAATTATGTAATAATGTTGGTAATCGTAGGTATCCACAACGCGAATGAGCACTAAATGAACCATAGATATTTTTTTCTATTGTTTCTTTAGAACCGCGCGCGGCGCGACGCGGTGGCGAGTGGCGATAGAAGCCACGTAAACGGTAGGATGTAGAGGGAAAAAAACCAGACAAGTGCGAGTTGAACTCGCGTGGTGAGGGTTCCGTACAATTAATTTGTTATCTACCCTGCTTTTTACCCCAAGAACAAAACATTGTAATTGAAAAACATGTTCGCCCATACATTCCAACTGCAAATGTAAGTTTGTACGGACAATATTGAGAGATTTACCATGTTATTTTAACACCATAGACTTTTTATAGGTTTTCCTGTAATCTATAGTAACGAACTATTTTCTGTTTTTCCGTTCCCACTGCTGGGACCCAGGCCTCATCTTTCTGTGAGAGGGAGTGGGCCGTAATCCACCAGGCGGGCCCAGTGCGGGTTGGTAGATGTCACATGTCTTCGATTTTTTAGACATATCTTTAAATTTTTGGGTCTAGGACATGCCGGTTTCCTCACGATGTTTTCCTTCACCGTTTTGAGAGCAGTGGTGATGAAATAATTTACAGAAAGTAAAGCGCCTGCCTGGGTTCGAACCTGCGACGGTCAACTCGTAAGTAGCTGCCGTTACCTCTGGGCCAGCACTGCTCGAAGTTCAGTACCTACTTATTACCTGCGCAAGGGGTAGGTTACTGACTTGACCCGAGACCGCTAGCATCGCGCTTAGAAGATTCAACGCTTAGCATGCTCAGAATATAGTTTAAAATAATAAAAAAACTACTTCTTGACTTGTTTTTACTAGATGTCCGACGAATAATAATGTAACCGCACTGACTGGATAGCTCTGTCGTTTGCAAAATGAGATTTTCGGCCATAAACTGTACGGTTATTAAGGAAGAGGAAAATATTCCACGAATTGAGGAAAAATATTCTTTCCTGGATATTTCCCTGGTTTTATTGCCATATTCTATTGACCATGGCGTCGCCGTCGCCTTACTTGCATACTGCTTTCGTCCAGAAATCATGTTACATTAAAACATAATAATAAGACGTTGTTTATATAAATATGAAAGGCTTCTGTGGGCTATTACGACGCTTCCGACAACAAAGGTCGTAAACACCAAAATAGCACTTTTGGTAATCAACGAAAAACAAAAAATAATTTCGTTTTTGGCTTATATCTTTTTAACTTTAAAAGTTGTAAAATTGTGTTCTATACAAGAAATACGTAAAATACGATGGTGTTTCATAATATATTATTGCTATTTATGTCAAAGCCTTATTTTAAAAGTTAGCTTGGACATACACCCCAGAAAATTCAAGAAGTTGGTATTTACGACCACTAACAAATCAATGGAGAACGATTTGTCTAACGGAAGTTAGAAGTATGCACCAGTTTTTAAATACAATAGTTCTGGGTTTGGTTTTAAAAACCATATACTGAAATAAAAATGAGTGTAAACACCACGATCTGATGCGATGGTATGTAACAAACATGGAAATATCTGAAGCAAATCAATGAATTTAAGACTGTAAGTTGAGTTTTCATTACTTGTAATAAAAACAATAAAATAAAACACAAATTGACATAATTAAAAAAGGTTTTTTATTCATTGACCGTCATCGTTTAATCAAAATAATGGTTAAGCATGTCACTAATACAAATTCAAAGTAAAAAAATGTCTAAACCAATCACTTAAATTTCCATTAGAGGATCTTGTACATCAATCATCATTCATCATCATTGTTTGTGTCGCGGCTCGAAATTTTTATACCTTTAGGACCTGGCAGGTCCTAAAGGTATAAAAATACACTTAAGTAAGTATATTATAGGCATCGTCCCGTATAATTTAATGGCATGTATTTAACGCAGCGACAAATTAATCGGAATTTGGGATTAAAAAATAATGAAAGCCGGTAGCAAAAATAATAGGTTAGCAGCTACAGCGAAGTATTATTTTAAGTAGAAAGTAGCAGCTCAATAATCAGTTTTTAGCTTTATTTTAATTTAAACTGGCATCGAATTTTTGTATTGGTAACTGAATTTACCAACAATAGAGGGGATCTGGCGCTCGGCGGCCGCTGCCGCGGCACGCTCGCTTCGCTCGCTCGCCTTCGCTTGTTAATGGTTACTGTTCTAACCTAACCTAACCCAAATGATTCAATAACAGTAGATGACTTTGCAGCGATTAAGAAATAATATTTAATCGCTGCCATGTTATTTTTTTTTGCAGCAAATAATTAGTCGCCCTTTAAGTTGTAAGTCGCCTCGAAAATTATTAGCCTAATTTAATCAAGCGTTTGTTACAAGATGCCTATAGTGTTCTACCTCCAACGGCGTACCTAACCAGCCAGACATAATTCAAAATGTGAAGTAATCATTTTGTTTCATTGATTTCAAGAAGATTTTATAATCAAGACATTTTTTTTAAAACGTATTGATAATGAATTACAAAAAAATATAAGTAACCATTCTACCAAGCTTACTGCTCTAATAATTTTAATAAACAATGCCCATTTTCACCAACGCCCTTAAAAATTTAGGTAGTTCATCTTTCTGGATCTTGTTTGTTCGGAAAGCTTCTGTACTATGGTCTACCTAACTTTTAGTGTCGTTGGTGAAAATGGGAAAGTGTTATCGACAAGATAATAAAAAAGTAGATGCAAAACATAATACGACGACGAGTTATAGAAAATCAGGTCTTCAAATTTCTGATTAATAATCTTCTGTCATTGGGTATTTATATATATTATATATATTATATATATATATATATACAACGTGGCGATTAGGTTATCACATTAAATAGTACAGCGGTTATTACAAGTTGTTATCAGTCTGTTAAAATAATAAAAATAAAAATAGACCTAAAAATAGAAAACTGAATTTTTCTAACAAACTAAATAGCGTAAAAATTGGCAATAAATAATCCACCCTTGATACTATTAGTTTACTGACCTGTAAAAGCGGCAACGCCGCGGCGCGCGGCGCGGGCGTCTAGGCGGCGGGCGGCGCACACGCCAAACGACAGTGAGACTAGCGGAGGGTAGGTACTTGCGCTCACGCGCGGGGCGTTATAATACATGATGTTGTTAAATACTAAAAGGGAAAAAAAGGTCTCACGGGTAGAATGTTAACTTTTATTAATTATTTTATTTATGTATGCTTAAAATACGTAATGTAGAATACGTGGTTTGAATTAATGTGATAACCTAATCGCCACGTTGTATATATATATATATATATTATATTATAGAAGATTATTAACCAGAAATTTGAAGACCTGATTTTCTGATAGAAGATAATTAATCAGATATTTCATCTTCCTCGTCAGTCTCAGGAAGAGTATCAATGACATTATGAGACTGACAAGGAAGATGAAATTTCTGATTAATTATCTTCTATCAGAAAATCAGGTTTTTTTAGTATGAAAATATTAACAAAATTAGGAGTACGACCTACATAATTCAATTTTCAAACCAATTCTCCAAGACCAAGTGACATTACGACAATTGTTTCTCAGCAGAGCTTACGTTTTAAAAATGATTGTGGGGTGTAATTACAATTAATTATGTATTCATGTTTTTACGACCGACAGCTGTTTGTACGTTGTATTATACGACCTGCACGGTTATTCGGTTCTAAGCAATATGAGTTATACATACCCTCTTTTCTAAAAAATCTTGATTATACTAGTAAAAATTTTGGGTGTAAAAGTATTTTTTTTAGGCGAATATTTTTTCACATTTTTAGATCGACGCAGCGCCAAAAATTAAGCGGGGCTGCATTCTTAACTCATTTTCGCCAAAATGGCGTTTACGACATTTGTTGCCGGAAGCATCGATAAGATAGCTATCTTAGACAACTTTTTGACTAATTATAAGAAAGTGATCGATAAAAAAATATTCATTTATTGTGGGTTGTAGATTTGTGGGTACTTCTGGACGAAAACCGTCATCTCGCCAATCTGCCAATTAGATGCGGTGTTGAATGAACGGCCTAGGCGTCCAATTAGCGGCTAATTTAACGAGATGGCTGCGACATAATATACCCCTTGTAACGTTACCTAGACCTTCCAAAAGTGACAAAATACAACACAATTCTATTTGCTGATGATAGAGTACAGTACTGTTCACAGGAGATAATAAATTACACATGGAACTTGGTTAACATCAAACAATTTACACAAAAAATCTCGACAAAACAAATTTGATGACTTCTGCACATGTGGCTTCCCTGGTACCTCATTAACGGCATAACTATGTAAATGTCTATTAACTGCTCCTACATTACGATGTTTATTTCTTTTTTAGGGTTCCGTACCTCAAAAGGAAAAAACGGAACCCTTATAAGATCACTTCGTTGTCCGTCTGTCTGTCTGTCAGTCTTTCAAGACCCCTTTTCTGAGGAACGCGTGAAGGTATCAAGTTGAAATTAATATCAAATACGTAGGTCTATGGTGTTTTATCACATAAAAAAATACTTATTTTGCGATTACAAACTTAGATTTTCGGTTGGAAAATTGACCGTGGCGTATATCGATATAGGGAGAACATGTTTTTCAACTACAATGTTAAGTTTGTTTTAGGGATAAATTCATCCTAACTACGGAACCCTTCATTGTGCGTGGTCCGACACGCACTTGGCCGGTTTTTTAATTTGTGAATATGAGAACGTTATAGGCTTAATAGACTACTAGAAGTACTTGGTAATTGTTGACGGGCCTACACTGTCCTCCAGTAGCGAAGCTACAACTTCCAATTGAGGGAAGCCGAAGAAAAAATTGATAAGTGCTCATAAACACAAGTTATCATCTAAATTTATTCTCTCAAAAATGATTTAATTTTTCAGTTAATAAATTTCTTAGTTTAACGCCATCTATGGCCAAGTAGTAGAACCAAAGAGACGCTATTACTACACAAACAAAATTATCAATTTTTTACAGAAATAAAACTATAAAAGGTATTATCGATTATGATGGATGGACTGTGTGAAAGATGATATGGCTAGAAAGGGGGTGACTACCGAGATGACGACTAATAGAGAAGTATGGAAGAAAAGGACACACAAATAAATTGGGATAAGGGCAGGAGACTGATGATGCGGTCTTATCGATTATAGTTTAATTTCTGAAAAACAGACAATTATGTTCTAAAATTAGGTATGTTAGAACGAATAAAATGCGAGAAACGGGTGAAAACAAAACACACGTGAATTTATGTGTCAAAAATCAACACGACAAATCTACGAAATGGAATATTATTAATTCTATCTGGCTCTCTATTCTTAACAAAATGACAACGTTTTAAACAAATTTCACGTAAATCAAAATATTATCACTGAACGGCACAACACACGCTAAAACTTTCGGCTGTAATAGGTACCTACTATAGATTTTAAAATTATGTTGAGAATGTAACTAACTAATCAAATGCAAAAGAAAACAAAATAAAAGTTAATTTATCTGTCAACAATTCGACTCAATAAACTATTTGCAAATCTACGAAATTCAACAACACCTCATTCTATCTCGTTCTCGCATTTTCTCATTCGCTCCCGGTAATAACTCGCTCGAGAACGGCTTACCTCGCACCGTAACTAGCAGTGTTTGGGAACCCCCGATTGCTACCGAAGTGTGCCCGAAGTAGCGTGGTCAGAACTACGATTAGTACTGTATTCTGATACTCCACGTGCGGCTTATTGGCGCTAGTGTCGGAATAAGACAAAAAATGTAAACTGCGTTCGCGATTTAGGATAGACTAAAGTTACGCGTTGTTGTAATGTTTTTTATCTTATGATGTATTAAATACTTGTAATGTGTACCATGTAGTACCATATTATTTAAAATAGTAAACTCAAGTAGTCGTTGTTCCGAAGGGAAGCCGGTAGGAATGGGGTTGTTTAAAGCCGTCGCCCCTGCTGTCCTCCCATACCTACGAGTATTAACACTGTAACTTGAAAACATTGTAAAAGCCCACGTTTTTATTTTTTTTAAGAGTAACTGTGGAGTTTCTTGTCGGCTCTTCTCCATTGGAAACGACCATTTGGAACCGTACTGTAACCAAAGCCACCCGTTCCTTCATTTGCCTGTACGCCAGGGCCACGATATCCCTTTCGGACAAACTCGCAACCCTGGCAGGCATTGGCCCTAATGAACCCCGTCAATTTGTGCTGACATCTCTTTGAGGCGCGCGTGGAACACAACGCGCCGTCGACCCGGGCCTGGTCCTTATCGGACGGCGAGCTACTCATTGCTCACCGTCCGCAGGCCGGCGCCTGCGGTGGCCGGAAATCAGCTTGCGACTCAGGACGTCTCCTGTGGTGCCTAGGGGCGTGAGGGCGCGAACCCTGCCCCTCCATCATGCATTCCGCCTCCTCCTTCGCGAGCATTACTGCTTAGCAGAATCAGTTTCCTCCCGCTTTATCCTGAACAGGAACCTCCCGAAACATCCATGTCCGGTGAGGACCTGCGTCAGGCGGAAGGTGAGGACGCCGTGGCGCCTCTCTAGCCACTCTTCAAAGTGCCTCTGTCAGCCTATCATTCAATCCCATTTCCTTCATTCCCATTCCTTACAAAATCCGTCCATCGTTTCTTTACTCTCCACGCAATCCATAAACTTTTATATCTCCGCTATGCAATATTTTATCAATGTTATATTATTGTAAAGCATTGTTGCAAAACTCATGTAAGTTCTTAGATTCGCTTTGAAATGTATACAAATGCCAGGCTACGCACGAATGCGTAGCTGGTCTTCACATGATCTGACCAAGATTATGTCTGGACTTTAAAAGAGACTGTTTGTTACCTCTAAGCTTCTTTCGGCCTTTCTTCTCAGAGTAGATAGAAAACACAGCACTCATCTAGTTTTAAAACATTTGTTTCTACTTTTGGCGGGCTGGTAAATGGATAGGTACTTAAATCTGTAATTTGGCATGATTATACTTAGTAATCACGCCTACAAAATTTCGAAACATAATCTCGGAAAAAAAAAACTGGTGCATTATAACTTTTTAATATAATTGTAAAATGTAAAAAATATTCATTATATACAGTGTGAGTCTTCATATTGTGCACAAATCGAAATGATAGACACTCGTGAACATCGTGATCGTGATAAATCGTTTAGTATAAAAGTTATATCAATTTGTTTACACAGGGGTCACCGCAGCGAACCAGAATATTTTTTTCCGGCGATAAAATGAAGCTTAGTTTCCCTCATTTCGATATGTGCACATTATGAATACTCACACTGTAGTATGATGAAAAACTACATAAATGTACTACACTATAACTGTACGCTTTCCTTTGCGGGTTAGGCAGAGAAGATCCAGTGGCGCATATATATAATATAAGCGCCGAAATATAGGGCTATAAGATCTGACACGCACTAAGTGCGTGTCGGACCACTTCGGGCTGTTTTTTCGTGCTTTTTATAAGGATCTTAAACAAACGTGTCAAGTAAGTGGTCCGACACGCACTTAGCTTATTCTATGAATCTTAAACAACAAAACAATGTCAAAAAATCAATAAAAAAAAATCACGGAATACGTAAGTACTTTTTAAATAGCATGGAATTAGTAAAAACTATATAGATTGTAAGTAGAGGGGTCGAAATTCGACCAGTGGGCGACCACTAGTAATAAAATTGTTATTCGAATAACAATTTCAGTATTTAGTTTTTTTTTAATTATAATTTCTGTCGCTGCTCAGTTGCTTATTACCAAGGTGAGATGTCAGATGTTACACATCATAAGTGACTACTGTAAGGCTCACTCGTTTTTTTAACAGGAATATTGCTTTTTGAGTAAATGCTCAGTGGCGACAGTTGGTATTATTATCTAGCTTAGCAGAGGATTAACTTCGGGTTGTTGACGTAGTATGTGTGCAATGTGAGAACGCCCACAGACTCGACCAGATCATACAAGCATTTAGGACCGGTCGGCACGATGAACTGTAAAAATAACAAAATATTACTATCAGATAAACCGACGTGATAAAGTTACTAAAAATGTAAAGAATTGTTAATCTGTAGGTACCTCTACAGCAGCTTTTGATGGAGTTTCTAAATTTGTTGAAGTTTTGTATGAACCCAAGAACATTAAGCCTGTAGCAATCAACTGCTTTGTTCGTGCATCGTACATTGGGAACCACGGATAAAGGGGTTCGTCGCAACTCAGACTCTCGGTCATATCGTAGTAGTAGTGAAGTCCTGGAACATAAGAGATGATATTAACCGTTTTTAGGGTTCCGTAATCAAAGGTCGCCAACTTTACCCTATTAATACCCTTCTGTCTAAAAGGGGCACAGGGCTATCTTCCTCGATTCTTTTAACCTATAAGGATCGTGCAGACTGGCTCGATATCGCGGCGCGACAGGCAGCGCGACACTTTCCATGAAGTTTTCATAGAAATTGTGCTACCAGTGTCGCGTCGCGCCTGTCTGCGGGAGCCTTTATACTTATGTAGCAACAGGCAGAACCTACTACGTTGTTATACTTCCTTTATAATGGCCTTAACTCGTGCATGTATCGTCATGATGGTTTGAAAGGAGGAAAATGCGTGTATTGGCATTAGAACAAAAAACACTTCAAAACTATAAAGTACAAAAAGAAAACAATGCATGGAATAAAATAGAATAGTCTTAATAAAAATCATAAAATGGCCAAAAGGGCATCAGTGCAAAGTAATGTCAGATGCCAACACAACGCATCCTGACACTCATTTTCACAAAGGCTGCCGTTTTCTCAATAGAAGTTTTGCTTTCTGTCCTGCCTGAAGCCATGAATTATGTTATTTAACTTTATTACCCATTAGCTATTGGCTGATTATGCTTACCCATCAGCGGTACGCAGGCTTGCTTGGTCCAGATGCTGTCGACATTACTGAGATTGGTGGCTACTTTAAACAGTTCACCGTTGATACCTTCGACCGTAATGTAGTCATCCCGAAGCAGCAAATCTTCGTTATAAGAGGCTTTGCGAGCTACTTCATCTTAAAAATTAAACAATTAGGTTTTTTATTCAGGTTAGTCTTTCACGAAACCCGTGATATCTCAGGCTTACCTGCATCATAATTGCGTAACATACTATCAAGAATGACTTTGAAAGAAATCCATTGCTTCATATGTTCGAAAAATTTGTCTGCTGAACAACGTAAATAACGCAATGAATGTTGTTGAATTGTCAAAATGAAAGCCTTTACTACTTATTGTTAGTGTGTTACGCAATTACCGCTGATATATCACGAGACTCGTGATGAATTACTTAAGTAGGGTAGTTCACAAATAATGAAGGGTTCAGAATGACTTAATACTTCATTTACACGGTACATGAAATCGTATCAAATACAATATTGGTGGTTTTGTACAGTCGGTAACTTGATGTGCTGGCGACTGCTATTGGATGATGCTCTAATAAACTTTATTTGAATTTAGAACTTGCCTAGATAATTTACCTACATTTCATTGCCACATAGTGCAAAGGTAGTATAATAAAAAGGTCATAATTTTGTATACATAAGTACCTTCTGACACGTAGTATTTACAAATGGTCCAGTATTTCTCTATGACTCCATAGTCTTTGTTAAAGTTCCAAAGCGAGAAACCTTGTTTTTTCATGTCATAATATGAAGTTAATCCATCGCTGGGGATCTGCAATAGACCAGTTCAATCGTTAGGGATTCTTAACAGACATTACCCACAATTTGTAACACGTTCTATCTAGACAGTAAATTGCATTGATTTGGTGTCGTGCCGTGAATACTATCTGCATCAGCACTTATTCCTTAAAAATGACTGTATAAACTACACTACTGAGGCATCAGTATAGCAGATTGCGTAGGTAGAATCGAAGTAAATACGACATTAATAGGTACACCTATGTCCATACATATTCATGCGCTATCATCTTCAACAGTTGAATTTTTTGCGACTTTTGCAAGGCTTGCGTGTAACGCCATAGTTCAGGCAATAACACATCCTCACTAGTTCGGCTAATAAAAGCTGACGATTCATTCAAGTGAGCAACCCTCATACAGAGTGTACAGTGCCCTGCATTACTTGACCTCTGTTCCCTTCTTATTTGTAAGAAGTAGAAGACAGTAATGCAGGACAGGCAGGGTACATTATACGATAACATGACTTTAGTTAAGTGTGTCATACTTTTTATTATTGGACGTCCCTAATAATTGTCATAATTATTTAAGGTATACTGTGGCTCGACACTCGCAAAGTCGTCAAATGCGCAATTGTGTATTTAATTGTAATTTATTAATGGCTTTTGTGGAGAGGATATTAATTTAATATTTTTAGGTCATAGGTTCGAACCCAGACAGGCGCTTTACTTTGTGTAAATTATTTCATCACACTGCTCTCAAAATGGTGAAGGAAAACATCGTGAGGAAACGTGTGACATCGACCAACCCGCACTGGGCTCGCGTGGTGGATTACGGCCCACTCCCTGTTACCGGAGGCCTGTGTCCCAGCCGTGGGTACATTATGCCGTTACAATTCCTACTCATGATGACGACTCTCGAAGTCAAAACTCGTGAGTAATTTCCCACGAAATGTTAAAATGAAGTGCAGTGTACTCACAGCGATCTGCAGGCCGGAGGTCTGTCCATTTTCGTCGACGAGTATGCCGACCGTCACGTCCTTCGGGTTGATCCATAGGACAAGTGCGTCATAACCTGATGAGTATGACCTAGTCGGTCTTGGCACCGCCGTCCAGCCTTTTTTCGCGGCTGCTTTACTATTGCGAGGAAGATCCATGAAAGCGCTTGATCCCCACGTTAAAGGGTTTGTGTCGAATTTATCTGTAAAATGAAGTATTGAGTATGTTTCCGTGGATCAGGTTATTAATTTAACCTACAAACTACTTCATCCCGAGAACGATAACTGACACACGTTGTCAAAATAGCCGAAGTAGGTTATACAAATTGAAGCTGGTTGAAAAACTACTCGATCAAACTCAATTTTATAATGTAACCACGTGATTATTTAACATTTGAGAGAGGAGACTCGCAAGGTTTCCTCTACCAAATGTAAAATAATCACGTGAATCGGGCCGGAAATCTGGATGAAATCGGTGAAAAACGAAAAGGAATACTTATTAATTTATCAAGTAAAAGCACTTACAACTTAAACCGGCTTTCCATAGGTCTGAAACAAAATTAAAACAAAATAAATACATAAAGATCGCCAGGGTAATATTAGCGGAAAACAAAAGATAATTGCTCTAGAATGAACACTCATGTGTACGATAACTCCACGGGCCACGAGAAACTGCAATGAGGACCACATATAACCTCTCTGGCGGGGCGGCTAAGCTCGGCCGCTTATGCTGTTAGCTGTTAGAAAGATAAGACAGCTCACAGATATAGAAAACGCGCGTTTGGTTTATTTTAGCTACTTCACAGCATTATGTCGTATGGCATTTTACTGTGGGGTCGGGCTGCTGACATCGAGTCCATCTTTATTTTGCAAAAGAGAGCTGTCAGAGCAATTTATAATCTCCGCCGCCGCGAATCTCGCCGCGAACTATTTAAAAGGATTAATATTATGACGGTACCTTGCCAATTCATTTATGAAAATATTATGTATGTAAGGAAAAATCTACATATTTTAAACAAGATAAGCGATAGACATAATTTTAATACTAGAAATAAAGATAAAATAGATCAACCATTTTTCAGATTATCTAAAGTACATACATCTTTTAATACTGTGTTAAATGTTACAACAAAATACCTTGTGATACATTGAAATTAAATGAGAGAACATTTAAAACACATATTAGAAGTACACTTTGTAAACAAGCATATTACAAGTTAGAGGATTATATCCAGGACAGGCTTGGAAACATGCTGGTCCAGCTCCATAGGACAATCTAGAGTCTAGACAAAATCAAACTGGTTGCTATTTTTATGGTAAAATCTGTTATTTTTATGATATTGATTTTACATTCTGTGATAACCTATACTCACAAACTGACTTTTTTTTTTTTTGAAAAACATACTTTTACGATGTTTGTAAATATGTGAGCACCATGATACATGGATCTAATAATTAAGTTATTTTTCATTGCTAAGTTTTTAATTCGTTTTACCTATTATGGTATAGTAATTTTATTCTAGGTGCATCGTCTTCACATATAATCATATAATTAATGTACTCAAACAAAATATTGTAAAACATTTTTCAAAGAGTACCGGTGGAGTTTCTTGCCCATTCTTCTCCATACGAAACTACCTTTTGGAAGGGGCAACTAGAATCCATTTTATTTTTTTTGTAAATTTTGACGTTCAAAAGTGCCTTTTATGTGCCTATTTGAAATAAATGGTTTTTTTTTTTTTTTTTTTTTTTTTTTTTTTTTTTTGGGTGGGAAATCATCAAATAACTTCTCCCGCTCTGGGCGGAGCGGGAGGGCGTGTCAGACTTTTACTGACTAAAACCCACCCGTGTTCCTTCCGTTGCCTGTGTGCCAGGGCCACGATATCCCTTTCGGACAAACTCGCAACCCCGGCAGGCATTGGTCCTAACGGACCCCGTCAGTTTGTGCTGACATCTCTTTGAGGCGCGCGTGGAACACAACGCGCCGTCGACCCGGGCCTGGTCCTTATCGGACGGCGAGCTACCCATCGCTCACCGTCCGCAGGCCCGCGCCTACGGTGGCCGGAAATCGGCTTGCGACTCCCGACGCCCGGGGTGTCTCCTGCGGCGACTAGGGGCATGAGGGCGTGAACCTTGTCTCACCCTCACGCGTTCCGCCTCCTCCTTCGCTAGCATAACTGCTTCGCAGAAGGAGGTGACGGCCTCCCATGCACTCTCGCTCCGAACCATGGCCTGAACCAGGCCCGGACGCGAGAGATCGCCGCCGCCGATCGCCTCCGTGAGGACACGGCGGTGCTCCGCCCAAGCTGGACAGACCTCCACCGTATGCTCCACCGTAAATAAATGGTTTGACTTTGACTTTGAGTATAGGTAAGTAAAATGACAAGGCCGGAAGTACTGCCGGGGGACAACAAAGCGTTCTAAGCCATTTAAAAATTAAATAGAGTGGAATTATTTATTGAAGGTTACTTACTGTTATCGAAGAGGCCGAATAAGGCCGATGCGGAGGCAACGAGGCCCAGGAGAGCGACTGTCCGGATCATGATTGTAGGGCTGTATGGTCGTTGACTGTAGCAGTACAGTTAGTCTGTACAAGGAATGCTCTGCGAAGCGTATTTATACACTTCTCGCATCTGGCATGCCGTGTTATTCAGCGAAAGATTAAACAAGTGATTTTTTTGGGTTCCTCAAGAAATTAATTCGAGAAAACAAATGGTTCGCCATTTTTAGGGTTCCTTACGTCTAAAGGAAAAAATTAATCCCTTATAGGATCAGTCGTGTGTCTGTCTGTCTGTCTGCCTGTCTGTCCATCTGTCACAGCTGATTTGCTCCTAACCAAACACCGGCTAAGTTGAAAGGTACACATATGAATTTCTGTAATCCAAACACGGACTTGTAACGTAAAAAAAATAACTTTGATTATGACGGCACTTTTAGCTATGCTGTAGTGGGTTATTGAGTTAAGACTAGATTCGGTATCTAGAACAGTCAATTGATAAAAATATTCAAAAACTGGCTTTTTTAATAGGTACCTACTCTTTTTGTTTTCAGTTTTAATATTCCTGACATGCTCTTTTGCAATAATATTTAAAATTAAAATGTAATTGGATAATTGGCTCTTTGATAAAATAAATTATTTATTTTCTTATTTTTACTTATTTAAAGTGGCATGCTTGTAATGTATCTATTGACATACTTATTATTGTAGCTCTGTGACATTCGATGTTATATCTTCACCATCTCCTTGAAATTAATGATAATGAATGATAATAATTGTGTTCTAAATACTTATTATAATAATTAATTGTATTCTAAATGTTTACTATAAACTTTGATTGTATTCTAAAAATTTTAATGTTTGTTAATTTGTATGTTATATCGATTTTGATTTCTTGTATTGTTAAATAGTGTATGCCCTAATGGGTAGTTTTTTGAGTTACCATAACCTAACTATAAGAGCTACTATAACACCAAAAATCATACTAATAAATAGTTTGACTTTGACTTATAGGGAACAAATTAGAAAATTTAAAAAAAAAATGCGAATTGTACCGTGTGACTTATCAAATGAAAGGGTCTCAAATATATTTCACAAACAAATATATTTTTTTATAATTTTAAAATAAATAGTTATAAAGTTATTTAAGAAAATAATATGAAAATGCACCTTACACACCGTTTATCTCCGAAACGACTGCTAAACTATTATTTATAGATTACAGGAAAACCTACAAGAAGTCTATGGTGATAAAATAACATGGTAAATCTTTCAATATTGTCCGTACAAACTTACATTTGCAGTTTGAATGTATGGGAAAACACGTTTTTCAACTACACTGTTTTGTTCTTGGGATAAATTATCTTTGGATAAAAAGCATGGTCGATAACATATGCATGGTACGGAACCCTCACCACGCGAGTTGAACTCACACTTGTCTGGTTTTTTTTTCCTCTACATCCTATCGTTTATGTGGACTCTATCGCCAAAGCGCCCGCGCATATCTGTGCTTCATTCAGTGCCGTTCATTCGCGTTGTGGATACCTACGACTACCTACTCAAATTAGACCCTCAACATAATGATATTTAAATTATTTTTGTTACATAATTATATGTAATAAAAATAATTTAAATATTATTATGTTGAGGGTCTAATTATTTTAATTAATATTTTTTAAATCAATTAATTTAATTTTTAATTTAAATTTAATTAATTATGTTTATACATAACAAAAAAAATAAGTAAATTGTCTCGACATATTATTATCTAGAGACAATTTTTAATTTTGTCTTTTCCATTTTTATCAGACATAGTCACAAAACTGAGGAGGTGATTATGAATACTAAAGTGATTGTACCAAACATTATTTTCTGTTGTAGATAATCCGTACTGGGGAGACGGAAAAATCACGCCGACTTGGGAACTTTACTAGGTTAAAAAAAAAAAATGTAAATTAGTTTATTTACTCACTTATAATCGAGTGATAGATAACGGCCTCTTACTCACTCACTCCAAAAGTTCGGGATAGTTTTTTTATAAGTTCTCATTTAAATAACATTTAAACATATAATTTTAACAAACACAATTACAGTTACTATAAATGTTGAAATTTTACATAGGGTGACACAATGGGCAGTCGTATCGCTGAAAGCGATCGTTTACAGACAACCTTTGGATGGATTAAAGGGAGAAGGAGATACAATACTGCAGGTAGTCCGTGGTTTACCATTTACATATACAATAAATACATACATACATAAAGCAATACACTTATCTATATAAATATATATATACAATAATAAACATGAAACAAGAGCAAGGAACTGTATTATGTAATGATGATGTTTAAGGAGCGAGGAAGTGTTTTATTACCTGAATTTTAAAAGTGGACAAAGATTGAGCAGAGATCGACACAGGCAAGGCATTCCATAACCGTAGATACTGCTTGAACTGTAAAAGATTTGTCATAAAAGCTGGTGGAATACATCGGCATCTCGTCTCAAGTGTTCCGATGACCTCAGATATCTATTATGTGTGTCATGAAGGAACTTGAAGCGTTTTTTTAAGATAAGAGGGGGTTGTAGGATTGAACAGAATACCTAAATATATTTATAATTACCTTTTAAAACCCTTTATTTTGATACCCCACTGACGTGAAATTTGCCACACAGATAGTCTATAACCTGGATTAACACATACAATTAAAACATAGGATAAATTTATCCCGGTAGTAAATTTCCAGAGCAGTGGTGACCCAGTGGTAACGTCCCCGACTTATGAGTTATAGGTCGTGGGTTCGAACCCAGGCAGGCGTTTTACTTTGTGTAAATAATTTCATCACCACCTGCTCCCAAAACGGTGAAGGAAAACATCGTGAGGAAACCGGCATGTCCTAGAACCAAAAATTCAAAGATATGTGACATCTACCAATCCCGCTCTCCAGGTCCGCGTGGTAGATTTACAGCCCACTCCCTCTCGAAGAGAAGAGGCCTGTGTCCTAGCAGTGGGAATATTATAGGCTGATTATGTACATTTCCGTTGGATAATTTCCGAACTCCACGCGGACGAAGCTGCGGGCAAAAGCTAATGTTATAATAAATGGAGTATTTATACCCGATTAATTCAAACTACGGGCTGACCGAGAATTTCATAAATATAATAATAAAACATTTACTTAAAAATAAATGTTTTATTATTAGACTCATAGATTGTTTTGCATGCTTGAATGGGATACCCAATAAACACGTCGCCCTACCTGGGAGCCAAGTCTGGTAACGCAGTTGTGTCCGAATGGCCGATCATTGGCACCGTAATTGTAGAGTTTGACAGTTTTGCTAATCTCCTAATTAAATCTTTATGATTTTCCAATGACGCGAACGTGCCACTGATACTCCATTGGAAAAATTGTCTGTATTTGGTAATCTCGTACTGACAAGCTCCTATTATTTTGACTTTCCTATTGGACCACTGTCACGCCATTATGAATTTAGGAGGTTACATACTATTGGCACAATGGTCAGGGCGTTGCCTTGGTATGGTCGTCATAATGACCAATCATTAAAAATAGCAGATTTGGCCCCCTGGGGATCAACTCACATCCACATCACATCACATCACATCATAGACAAAACATGCACGATTGTAAAAGTATACCTATTTACCCGCATTCGTGCCTTTCCTACTTTCCTAGTCTTTGCAGGCTTGCGGAAGTTGTCAGACAAATGCCAGTTTTCACTAACACTAGGCGACACCTTCATTAATAAAAGCAGAATTTTCAACTTTCGGTGCTGCGTCGACCGTTGAAAATCCCACAGCGCGTTTTTACTAAGCATAAATTATTTATAGGTGTCACCTGGCGTTGGTGAAAACTGGCTTATAGATATTAAGTTGCTGAGTTAGACATAATCGAGGCCTTAGACGTGCAGGCTACCAGCGGGTTACTTACGTTGTTGAGCAGACGAACTTTTTATTGATGTGAGTTACGCAATACCCCGCTGGTAGCTAGCACGGGTGAAGTATTCAGAAAGCAATGTATTGCCATGCACAGATGTTGACAAAGCTTTCAGAGCATTAACAACAATTTCTTTCCAGTAAAGGGTATTTTGAGGAATGATTTGATGTTCTGTATGTTGATTCTGGTACATACTTGAAAAAATTCTTGAAAGAATTGTTCGCTGGGCAGTTGGTTGACAACCATCATCTGCCTAGCCTTTTCCCAACTATGTTGAGCTGAATACCAGTATTTTACATAGAGCGACTACCTATCTGATTTCCACAACCCAGTTACTGAGTAATTCGATACCCTTTGGTAAGGTTGACAACCATTGTTATCAAAATGTAAGGTGCATGTAAGGTCCTGCTCTTTGTAAGGCCGATTTTCAAAAATCGCACTTATTGTTGTGTGATCGCGATTTCGCTCTACTCACACAAAGATCCATCTATATAACTCAACGACATATACGCAGGGCCGCCATTTGTCTGGTGCGGTCTGATTCGAAGATAAATCCGAAGTATACGGCAAATGTTCGGCCGTTTCCTGAGTAAGACTGACTACAAAGACAAAAAAAATTACGACAGTCAAAGAGATAACTCAAAGTCAAAAATGTGGCTTGAAGTCGGGTTTGGACTCAAAGTCAAAAAAGGAAAATTTGGAAATCCTGGAGGCCTAAAATGGATGCTTTGGCATAATCATAATATGATCTGCGTACAATTCATACATCCCGCAGTTCATCTGTTTGACAGCTGCTATTTGACATTAGACTTAATTATAGCAATACATAATTTGTGGACGATTTTACGAAATTCCATACAAAATTGTCAAACAGATTAATTGCGGGATATGAATTGTACGCAGATCATATTATGATTCTGCCAAAGCGTCAATTTTAGGCCCCCAGTTCTATTGCAAAATATATCACTATATTTGATGCACAAAATAAAATATAAACTATCCTTTTAAATGTGGGGCAAAAATTAAAAAAAAAAGTAACTTTGTTAGAGAAATCACAGCTGAAACTTTAAACGCTTATAACTCAAAGGTGATTGTGTAGATTGAGTCCCTTCTGCTTAAGTGGGTCCAAATATGTTACTGTCTTATTAAAATATAACACATAATATTAAAAAAATGGTTTCAGTTCAGTTAAAAGTATTTGGTTCAGTCGTTACATCTATTCCTTACAAACGACTCAGCCTATCTGAGTCGATTTAGGTTATTTGATCATTAATTTAATGTGCTGTTCATCTAAAGCCATTTTTGAAACATCTGAAGTGTTTTGCGTCCTTTCTAAAAAACAAAAAGAAATATTTTGTTTCAGTAAACCTACAGAAATGACCCAACCTGTTTGAGTCGTTTCAGATATTTAATAATATATATATATATTTAATAATATTTCCAATCAAAACTAACCCACCAAAAACATTTTATGTAAAATGTTAAAAGTTTTTGATTTTTTTTATTGGTTGTATACTAAACTTAGATTATATACAAAATTTCACCTTTCTAGCACTTCAGGAAGTAGCCAAACATTTTGATGATCATCAGTGTGTCAGTTTATCAGTGAGTGTGTCAGTGACGAAATCGGTGTATTTTAGATATCAATAAAATCTAAAGTATTAGAGCTATTCAATTGAGACTTTGTATGTTTAATTAGTCTATTATTGACATCATATCCTGAGAATATGAACTATCTGGTACATCGGAAACCAACTCTATGAGGGTTCAAAAAAACGACGAAACACTTCGAGAAAAGGTAGGTAGTGCCCTTGCGCTTCGCTTGGCTCATCTTGGCGGGGGCACTACCGTACCCCCAGATTCTTAGAAAAGATCCAAACTGTTTGATTTTATTCAAGTTTATCGACCTTCAGAACATGCTCATAGAAAATCATTACTCAGAAACAATTCAAGCGGACTGAGTTCAGCAAATACATTTTGTGTGCTCTTCATACTGTGGGTTGAGTCGGTAGCGAGAAAAACCAGTTTCCGTGTAGGTACATTTTGAAAACGGCGTTATCACTACATGATAGGTTCCACCATCAGGAGTAGGTACGGATACTTAAATCAATTTGTGGCTACCACTGTGTGGATTTAGTCCTTTCTGCTTAACTACGTCCAGTTACGAGCATCAACACCAATCAAATCAAAATCAAATCATTTATTTTTGCAAACATGGGCAAGTTGATTAATTAATTAATCATGGTTAATTAATTAATTAATCAGCGGCAGCGTTGCCAGTTTTTTTTGGGCACAGTGGGATTTTGGAACCTTTTGGGTCAAAAAAGCGGGATTCTTTCGTCGACAGCGGGACATAATAAAAATACGTAAATGATTAGTAGTTTTATATTTTTTATTCCTTTTCCTTTTTTTTAAGTTGTAAATTAAGTTTACAATGATGTTAGATAAGTAGCCATAGCAAATGTATTTTAATGAAAATTCGTTACATTGCTATAACAATAACGTTTACCCTGTGTGGCAGTTAAGGACGCTATCACATTTTGAACTCGCTCGAGTTTAGGTATCTGAATCGCAACACAACAACATTACGCGCACGCACACATTGAAACCGCTGACCGCTCGATTTTATACGTAACTTAACTAATCTTGGTACTTGAAGGTATATTTTTTTAATTTTACTGGTATTGATTGAGTAAAGTTAGTTGGAAGTTTGCAATCGAATTTTAGTAACTGTGGCTAAGTACTATCTGCGTGATAATTATGTTTTTAGTATTTTTAAAATTCATCAGCCATTGCGTAGCGTAGGTAGGTACCCAAAAATTTCAAGCGCTGGCCATATGGATTAAATACCATATTTTTACATAACTAACAACCTAGACATTTTAATATTACAAGGAACACCTACGATTATTCCCCAGGCTACTATTAGTTAGAAAAGATGTAAGTAGGTACTTGTAAATATTATTTTAGCTGGCAAATGTTGGAGCATTACATAATCAAATACTAGCCTGGGAGTTTATCGTAGACTTTCGTTGTGATATTTAAAAATAATCATTGCCTTATGAAAACAGTATTTTATTTACAGAGACTGGGGCGCGATTTCAGTACTTTTGATAAAAATTAAAACCAAAGTAGGTAGTAAAAAGTATATTTTAATTTCATGTTTCAAAGAAGTTCAAATTTAGAATGAAGGCTAGCTCTTTCTAGGGTTCCGTACCCGAAGGGTCCAAGTGGAGCACTATTGCTGTCACTCACGTGTCCGTTACTGGTTTTACAACCAAACGGTTGATGAAGCTACAGTCTTAAAATTTTCACAGTATAAGCATCTTGTTAAGCCTTGTTTTTTCTTTATTTATACTTTACGCCGCAATCAAAAAGAGGAGTGTAGCTACCTACAAGGATTAGCTGCTCAAAAAGGAAATCCATCTCGATTATTTTTGTGCCTTTTGGCTTATATTCTCTTATTGCGCATTCTTGCTCCTGAAAATAAAAAACCGGTCAAGAGCGAGTCGGACTCGCGCACCGATGTTGATGATTTCTGAAAAACTGTGCTATTTAGAGACATCGTTTTATCTTTCCTGTAATCTTTACATAAACTTCTATGACATAGAATAATTTCAGATTTTTATCTATGCAAACTTCGGAGATAAGGGGAACTTTCATATGATACCCTACATGCCCTAGTAGCTCCATTTCAAATTTTTAAGACCCCATTCAGTCCCTTTTGCAAAAAAGGTATATTTTTTTTTATTTCTTTTTTGTTTGCAAAATAGTTGGGCAAACGTCATCTAAAACTATTCTAAATTTCAAGTTGATAGCATTAGCAGTTCTTGAGATATCCTGGTGTGACAGACAGACAGACTTAGTCTCACCATAAGGGTTCTTTTATACCATTTTGGTATGGAACCCTAAAAAGACAACATTATTAAGTACCTAAGGTAAATCAAATAAAATAAATTACCAACACACGTATATCAACGTCTGTAACAAAACTCCAGAGTAGATTTGTGATTTCTGAATCAAAATACAAAGTCTTATTACTTTTGTTTACTGCTACGTGTATGGTTTTATTGTCCTTTATCGAAATTTCTGAATTCGTGGCATCTGTAATAACAAATGTAAATATTTTAGCAATGCACACCACAATCAAAAACCATACTGGGTGTCGAAAGTTATAACCATCTACTCGTCAATTTATCACCAAAATGTACATCCGCCATCATGAATCAAAAGTTGGATGGTATATTTGTAAACACCACCTTCAACAATTGATAACAAACCTCCACAATTGCTGACAATGTCGAATTTTTATTTAAAAAAATACACCCGCCATCTTGGATAAAAAAAAATATGACATACGTAATCACCACCCCCAAAAACCCCAAAATTGACTATGTATCGAATATCTCAAAAAAAAAATATTTCCGCCATTTGATTAAAGATAATATAATTTTATTTACACAATGTTTATCCGTAATCTACAACCATGATTCATACAAAAATTTTGAACTATGTATTTATTTTTAAAACTAATTCCAATAATCGTACTTCCTTTTATTTCGGTCCGAAAAAGTATCAACTTCGTCCACCCACAGTATACAATACAGCACACGCTTTTGTACGTAAATATTTTTTTGCGAAAAATCGATACACCGGTACTTCCACGAGCGCGTCTGAGCGCGGAATGACGAACCGCGTGTAGAAAATATATGGAGAAATTTGAGGGCGCGTCTTATTTTAATCATAAATAAAAAAGTTATTTATTTACTTACAAAATATTTAGTTGACCGTATAGAGGACTATATAAGCAACAGTTTGTTATTATTTTTATGTATAACTATGCAGTGGATTTAGCTATATCGGTTCTTATTCAGACCTAATTTTTTTTTAATTTGTTGGTTTTATTGTGATTGTTAAAACGTATTTGTGTGAAAATTTTGTATGGGGCTATACAATTTTTATGTGCCCATTCTGGAGATGAATATATTATCTTTAATTTGAGACACTGATATCCTTGCAGTTGTGACTCCTAATTCATTAAAATGGTACCTGAAAAGCACTGATATTTGAGGAAAAATGTGTTAGCGTCCTTAAGTCTTCAGAGGAATATAATATAAACAAGTAATACATTAATTACCAATATTTTTTTTATTTTTCTGTCCCCGAAAAGCAAGACTGAGCCTGTCTCGCGCGGGACATTTAATTTTGGGCTAAAAATCGGGACGTCCCGCCAAAATCGGGACGTCTGGCAATGCTGACCAAAACCTACACTTGGCAAAATTCAAATTACATTTTCTCGTAAAAGAATTATTGCCATTTTGAGATAAGTATTACGTAGATCGTAATACCTTATTAATATTTCAAAACACCTTAATTATTATATAATAAAAATAAATAAAAAATAATTATATAATAACATTTCAATATTTTCAATCAATACTTTAGGTGGGTCGACTCGTCACGTGACCATAGGGCTGGCCTATTTCTTGGCCAAAGAATCAGCATCGCCATGTTATGGCGATGCTGCCAGCCTTTTGGGCACTTTTCCTTTTGACAGCGATGCGGACGAATTTTTTGATGCTCTATGTTTCTTTTCCCTCCTTTTTTATTTTTTATTTTCATATTATTATTATTACCTACTTTAAGTCTGATAACATAAATAATATGTAGGTAAATATTATCTTGTTTGAAAATAATTTAAAATAAACATGGAAAAAGAAAACATAAAATCACGCCTTTTTCCCATGGGGGTAGGCAGAAACTATAGAACGCCACCTGC
Source organism: Tiliacea citrago (assembly GCA_963921375.1). Lineage (NCBI taxonomy): Eukaryota > Metazoa > Arthropoda > Insecta > Lepidoptera > Noctuidae > Tiliacea > Tiliacea citrago. The sequence continues at coordinate 18,856,242 of OY992798.1, forward strand.
TACGCTCCTTACATACCCCTATGCCTTGTTTACGTTCATTCATCTGGTCACACACTCACGCCGCTTGCGAGTACCAACTACGCACCTGACCTTTCTGAAGAACAGGCATTTCCACTCAAATCTGCGTGAGAGAAAAAACAATTCATTACGAGATAATCGTTTTTGCATTTTACTATAAGTACTCCATTTGAAATAAGATTAGAAATTCAAATAAACCTTTTTTACAGTTTTACAGTCCGTTCAACCGATTTTTACTTCTATTGCGTTGGTAGCACGACAAATGGCAGCGGTAATAAACAGTTGGTATTGTAACCACGTTTTTGCTTTTAATGCCTTCCTTATGCCTACGGAATAGAAGTCAAAATCGGTTGGATGGACTGTAAAAAAAAGGCTTATTTAAATTTCAAATCTTATTTAAAATGGAGTACAAGTACTTACTACGTATCTTAAACATAATTATTATTATTCATTCTAGTGATTGTCCTTCACGTGGATAAATCTTCCACTCATGTATGTGTACAAGTGCTAACTATTGAAAAGAAAAAAACTGGCCAAATTCATGTCGGACCACGCACAAAGAAGGGTTCCGTACTGGGGATTAATTATCCTAAGAACAAACTTAACATTGTAGTCGAAATTCATGTTCACTCATACATTCCAACTGCAAATGTAAGTTTGTACGCACAATATTGAGAGATTTACTTACCATGTTATTTTAAGATCATAGACTTCTCATAGTATATCTACTCTCACATATTTTTTTAAAATTTTTGGGTTTTTCGGAGATAAGGGCGGAATGGTCCGTCGCGAGCCCTTTTATTTAATATGTCGCACGGTACCGTTTATAAATCATAAAGTTTATTTGTGAAACATAGGTATACAATAGGTCATACATATAGCACGCTATGTTTTGTCTTAAGACATACAAATGTGGTAACATGCAAAGTAAATATGCTAAAAAAAAATCATTAATAAAAACAAACACCCCAATAGTCATTAACAAAAAAAAAAAAAATTACGGATGTGAAAATTTTAAATACGATATTAATAAATTATAGCTGTTTATCGTTAAAAAACTCGTCTATTGTATAGTACCTAGCATTTGTCAAGAAGTTTCTGCAGTACGATTTAAAATTTTGACAATGGCAATACCCATAAGGAATTAGGAATGTTATTATAAATTCTCGGAGAAATTCCGAAAAGCTTTTGTACATCAAAGCAGTCTTACATTTTATGTTACATAAATGATTTTTGTACTGAGCACGCAATTCAGTTCTCTTGACTACTGATAGTTGAGTAAATAAATGCTCGTCTTTTTACAAAAAGTGCAGTTTCTAATATGTATAGTGTTGGAGAAGATAACAGTTTTAATGATTTGAAGTAAGGCATACCACTGTCTGTGGTTTGCAGACTGCACATAGACCTAATGCAACGCTTTTGCATCCTGAATACGGTATCTCTATCAGTTTGCAAAACTTTTTTTAATATTTTTCTAATTTACCCCCAAAAGTGACCCCCATGTTCAAAATTCATTTATTTACGTTACACATCCGTGTTTGGGTCATAGAACTCCATGTGTGTACCATTTTTCAACTTAATCGGTACAGTAGATTCGGAGCAAATCGGCTGTGACAGACGGACAGACAGACAGACACATGAGTGATCCTATAAGGTTTCCGTTTTTTCCTTTTGAGGTACGGAACCCTAAAAACTGAATGAATGAATACTCCAACAATAAACAGTATAAATTTTATTGGGCAAACAATTTTTTCGGCGATTTACGGTTCATTGTTTTAACATTCAAACGTTTTGTGCCACGCACTTGAGTACACAGCTGATATTACAATAAACATAATTAATAATGGACCGTATTAATTGGATCTAATATAACAGCTGCTAGAATTTACGCAAAATAACAAAATCAGCGGAAAATTGCGTACCACAGTAGCAATAGGTGTAATCTTGACAGTTCAACAACCTAGAACATTCATTGCGATATTCACGTTGTTGAGCAGACCATTTTTTCGAACGTTTGAAGCAATGGATTAGCGTTATACTTCAAAGTCATTCGATTGTGATTGATAGTGTGTAAAGGCTCCTACAGACTGGAGCGATATCGCGGGTGCGACATGGGTCGCGCTGCCTGTCGCGCCCGCTGTAACGCTCCAGTCTGTACGAGCCTTTACACAATTAGGGTGCTGGTTTAATAATTACTAAACTGAGCAATCAACGGTTACTCAACAAAATTACCAACTTTTAATATGAGACCAATTTACGAAATATTGTAAAAATTGTCTCCTTCCTGCTTCATACAATTTCATAAAAACAGCGGTACCCTTCTGCCCAATTGGTGTCACTGGGGGACTGTTCAGGTCAATCACCGAACAATAAAAAACATGTCAGCGTAATTGCGACACCGCGCTGTATGCCTTGAATATTTTATGTATTACCAAGTAATATAGACAGTACGTTTTCGGATAGAATATCGGGCGCGACTCAACCTCATCTCATTCACCTCATTAGTTTTAATCGTTATCCCATATTACTGAAATATAGCTAACTTTATAATCTTTAACTGATCTTCACGTCTTACTTTAACGATCTCATGAATATCCCAGCAAATCAGCAACAATCATCAAATCATATAAAACGCATTCACGACACTACGTACGAGAGCGTGAATGCTATCAAGAATCTGGGAGTCGATGTGTCTTCCTGGGGCTCTTTCCTGGTATGTATATTGTCTCAAAAATTGGACTCAGATACATACGAGGATCATCTTCAAGCCTTAAAATCCCCGCGAGAGTTGCCCGTCTTGGAAGATTTCCTTAATTTCTTGGAAACTAAGTTTATGATGCTGGAAACTTCACGTAAGAAGGTTGAAAATGCCACGCAGAAATCATACCCATCTCAATCCAACAACAATGACAAACCATCATTTTCAAAGGGTCCTAATTTTAAACGAAATTATAACAATCCTAAAACGAATTACTCGACAAACCAAGTTTCGCAATCGTCAAAGTCCAAACGCAAAATTAACAAACGCAAGCAATGCCCTATTTGCAACGCCAATGATCATCGAATTCATGCATGTAAAAAAATATTGGAATTGCAACCTAATGAACGTAAAAATGCTATTGCTAACTTGAACCTTTGTATTAATTGTTTACATTATCACGAAGGCAAAAAATGCCTTTCCGATATAAGATGCAAAGAATGCAATAACGAACACAACACCATTTTGCATGAATCTTTTACGTCACATAGATCTGGGTCAAATGCAGCCACGATTATGAAATTGCCTTCTCAGCAGCAAGAATGTAACACAGTTACATCGCTTCTTAAAGAACCCTCAGAAATATTGCTTGCCACAGCAAAAATTAACGTACAAGCAGCGGACGGATCTTACCAAAAAATGAGAGTTCTTTTGGATCAAGGGTCACAGACATCCATTATTAGGGAAAGCGCAGCTCAGTTGTTAAGACTACCGCGACGGAAATGTAACGGTTATATCTCTGGAATAGGAAATAAGGAAAACAACTGTAAGGGCATGATTACCATTAAATGCTCGTCGTTGGTTAGCGACTTTACCTTTGAAACGGACGTTTATATAATGAATAGACTCATAAATAACTTACCTAGCTGTACCTTACCTAAGCCAGACTGGCCCACTCTTAACCAAATAACTCTAGCAGATCCCGAATTTTACAAAAGTAGGCCTATTGATATCTTATTTGGGGCAGATATCTATTCCACTATCCTTATGGACGGTATCTGTCGATCAGAAGGCATATTGCCCATTGCCCAACAAACCCAGTTGGGATGGATCTTAAGCGGCAACTACAAAACGTACCATTGCAATGTGATCCTAAATAATATCGAAGAGATTCAGCAGTTTTGGGAAGTAGAGGATATTCATGAATCTCCAGCCATATCAGAAGAAGACCAAAAATGCATCGAGTTTTACCAATCTTCGACCTCTAGACGGGAAGACGGAAGCTACGATACCATTTAAAGAAAATTTTGAGAAAAATATAGGCGAGTCGAAAAGAAAATCGATTGCTAAATTTTTCCAAATAGAGCGGAAATTAAGTAAGCAACCAGCACTGGCACGTGACTATAAAACGTTTATTTCTGAATACCTAGAGCTCGGACATATGACACCCGTTGCGCCACACGTACAGCCGGACTGCTCCTTATCGCACCATTGCGTCCAACGATCTGAGTCAGCAACTACTAAATTGCGAGTTGTTTTTAATGCCTCGGCAAAAACCACGAGCGGATACAGCCTCAATGATCTTATGTGCCGAGGGCCCAATTTACAACAAGACCTTCAGAGCCTTATCTTAAAATGAAGACAATTTAGATACGCTTTTACATCAGATATAGAAAAAATGTTTCGCAAAATCTGGCTACATCCTGATGATCAGAAATATCAGAAAATTATCTGGCGGAACCATCAATCTCAACCTTTAAAAGAATACCAATTAGCGACAGTTACTTATGGCACAAAAGCCGCACCTTTTTTGGCCATGATGAGCCTGAAGCAACTGGCCATCGATGAAAGGCCAAACGATCCACAAAGTTGCGCTCCTGACATCTTAGAACACTCGTTTTACATGGATGACCTCATGCATGGTGAACATTCAGCGAGAGCAGCTAAACAGCTCAAAGCGGAGATGATCAACCTCCTCAAATCTGGCGGGTTTAATCTCAGAAAATGGCGATCAAACTTGCCGGAAATAATAGATAGTTCTGATGCACTTCAAAAGGAAGACTTCGACTTTAAGCAACCGGAGTCAACCAAAACTTTAGGTCTTCGGTGGGAACCAAAAAATGATCAATTTATCTTTCATCCTATAGAATTTATCTCGCAAGACATCCTTACAAAAAGACAATTCTTATCTCAAATATCAAAAATATTTGACCCTTTGGGCTGGCTAGCACCAGTCACAATAAAACTTAAGATCTTGTTCCAAGAATTATGGAAATCAGACCTGGGTTGGGACCACCCTGTCCCTCAAGAAATCGCGTTAGAGTAGAATACTATTAAAGCCGTATATCTCGATTTAAAATACCACGTTGGATTCAAACCCAGGACAAAGATATCATCGAACTCCATGGCTTTTGCGACGCTAGCACAAAAGCATACGCTTGCGTCGTGTATTGCAAAATACAGAGAGAAAATGTAACCCACGTGACCCTTATTGCAGGGAAATTAAAAGTAATACCGCTGAAAAACCACAATCGATCCCGCGTTTGGGACTTTGCGGCGCTGTCTTGTTGTCAAAACTTATGCGAAAAACTATCTTATCCCTATCGAGCTACAAGGTACATGTTTATGGTTGGACTGATTCAACAGCTGTTCTAGGTTAGTTAAGTGGCGAACCGGACAAATGGAAACCTTTTGTTGCGAATCGAGTGAGGATTATTACTGAAATAATCCCTAAAGATAACTGGAGCTACGTAAAATCCAAAGAAAACCCCGCAGATTGCGCAAGCCGCAGTTTACCTGCTGCTCAATTAGCCAATCACACGCTGTGGTGGCAAGGGCTCAACTGGTTACCACAATATAAGCCTAAAGAATCTCACAAGAAGCCGATTTATACGAGTATTACTAGCGAAGAACTCAGACAAAAGGAGCAAGTAAATACGGTCATTGTTAACCCCGATTTAATAATTAGTAAACTATTACCAAAATATAGCACTTTAAGGAAAGTTACTCGAGTATTAGCTTACATCAACAAGTTCATCGACATTGTTGTTTACAAGAAAAAACGCACATGTTTTCTTACTCTGCAAAATATAAAGACAGCAAGAGAAATGTTAATTAAGCACGTCCAAAACGAATATTTCAACGAAGAAATATCGCGGCTGAAAAATAATGAACCACTAAATAAGAAAAGCCAGATTATTAATCTCAATCCCATATTAGACACTAATCAAATGGTCCGCGTCGGTGGCAGACTTAAACATTCGAATCTTGATCCCGAAATGAAGCATCCCATCATAATTCCGAATCAATCGAAACTGGCAGATCTTATCATAGATGAATCCCACGAGCTTGTATTTCACGGTGGAGTAAAAATGACTACTGGATTTATAAGACAAAAATACTGGATTCTTGGAGGAAACAGAGTCACAAGGAAGCGGTTAAGAATGTGTGTAAAATGTAAAAGAAATAATCCCATACCACAACATCAAATCATGGGTTACCTACCACCAGCACGATTGGTTCCTAACCGACCTTTTTGCCACACTGGAATAGATTATACCGGACACATCCATATTAAGGCAAACAAAGGTCGTGGCATTAAAACCTGTAAAGGATATGTCGCAGTTTTTGTTTGTATGGTAACTAAAGCCATACATTTAGAAATCGTGTCAGATCTCACAGCGTCAGCATTTATTGCCGCGCTTCGACGAATGTCGGCTAGAAGAGGAGTTCCTGGGCACATCTATAGTGATCAGGGAACTAACTTCATAGGAGCCAACAAAATTTTAAGACAAGAGTTTGCCGAAATCTCCTACATCTTGTCTAATCAAGAAGTAACCTCGACAATCTCTGAAATGAATATTGAGTGGCACTTTAACGCCCCATCATGGCCCTTTGCTGGCGGACTCTGGGAAGCTGCAGTGAAGAGCCTAAAACAGCATCTCAAGCGTGTCGTTAGAGAGCAAAAACTAACCTACGAGGAATATATTACCCTACTATCCCAACTCGAGGCTTGTTTGAATTCCAGACCATTGTGCCCTCTGACAGAAGATCCCGAGGACCTGGACTTTTTGACTCCGGCTCACTTTTTAGCAAGTGGCCCCAATTTAACGATTTTTGAAACAGAGCATGATCTCAGAAAACGGTGGCAGATGACGCAAAAAATCTATCAAGATATATGGGCTAAGTGGAAGACTGACTACCTCACGCAGCTTTTGACGCGGTCCAAATGGCGACAGCATCAAAAAGATCTCAACCTTAACGACATCGTTATTATAAAGGACGACAACCTTCCACCAGGAAAATGGAGTCTAGGTCGCGTAGTAGCCCTACATCCTGGAAGTGACGGACACGTAAGGGTCGTCACACTTAAAACCAAAAACGGGCTCTTAAAACGCCCAGTTATAAAACTGTCCTTACTGCCAACAAATAAAAATGATCAAGATCCAAATGTCTCAAAAGTTAATAATAAATTGCCTGCTGCGAAGAAAAAACGTTCTATCTCATTATCAGCTATGGTTTTATCTTTGACATTATTTTTGCTGTCACTAATAAACACCGCTCAAGCAGAAGCATCCTACAACTTTACCCTGCTGACTGACAATAGTGTCTACTTCGACAAAATATCTAACATGCATTTAGTTAGAGATGATTGGCATTTAATAGTCTATTACGACACAAATCCCTATCAAGAAGGAACGGTGGCGTTACTAAAGTATATCAAGTATCTTGAAACCTTATGCTCTACGATTAGAACACAAACACCTTGCGACGGCGTCATGTTACAACTCGAGCACGAGTTCGAAGAAATTAAACATTATGATAATATTGTCATTATGAATGAATCGTTTATGACTAATAAGAAACGCCGGCGACGCGGCTTGCTAGACGGAGTAGGCTACGTTGCAAATAGTTTATTCGGAGTGTTGGACCAACGATTTGCAGAGAAATATGAAAAGGATATTGACCTTTTAAAGCATAATGAAAACCACTTATGCAACCTCTGGAAAACCCAAACGTCGTGCGTCGGTTGTAGAAGCTGAATTTAATCTCATGAAAAGGATGGAGAAAACTATAAACAAACATCATAAAATAATAAATCAAAAGCTAAATTATCTCCAAGATTCCTATAAAAATCTCTCTCAGCAAGTGCAAAACATAACTATTATCACAGACTTCATAACCTCGGCTTTCACAGCCAACAACTTGTTGTATACCCTTCGACGAATCCAGGACTCAATTTTAGATACAGCAACTGATATTTATAGTGGAAAATTAGATTTTCATTTGATATCTCCGAAGCAACTCAGATCAGAGCTAAGCATAATATCAGCACAAATATCAGGAGACTTGGTAATTCCTGTCGACAACTTTAATCTTAAAGATCTTTACAGCTTGCTCAAAGTAAGAGCCAAATACCTAATTATAGAAATAAAAATACCCCTGATTGAAAGGGATCTTTACGAGGTATTCAAACTTATCCCGGTTACACGTATTGTGAAAGATAACATGATGATGAAGGTCGAAACTATTTCTGAATTAGCGGCTATCAACATGAGAAAGGATTCGTATTTAACTATCACAGACACGGATCTGCAGTCATGCGTATTACAAAACCCTATGACTATTCTGTGTCATATCAGAAGGCCTATTCACCACATGAAAGATGATCATAGCCTCTGTGAAACGATCCCAGGCACAAGAACTTGTAAAACTAAAACTACCTCGTGCAAGAATGACTGGAGAGAGTTAACATCAGAAAACAAATATTATTATTTATGCTGCAATGAATGTAACGTCAAACTTCTGTGTGAAAATCAAGTTATGGCAGTTCGGTTATCAGGTGCTGGTCTGTTGCGTGTTGGGGAAGGCTGTTTATGAAAAACAGAACATTTTATGGTATATTCAAACAAAAGATTGTCTAGTAAAGTTAGCACGACGACAAAGATTATCTCGCCAGAATATCACCAATCAATCACATAATAAATATCACTATGCTAGAAATCTCATATGAGTTTAATCCAAATAACTCGGACAACCTCATAAAGCAGAGTGAACCTTTGAGCACCAATATCTCCTACTACGACATCCATCTTTATACCGCTACATATCTCATCATATTGGGAATCTTGTTATTGGTGGCAACTTACTGTTTTAAACGTTGGCGGCAAAGGCAACGTAAAGGAAATATTTCCACTTCTACAGCAGAGCGGTCGACAGCCTCTGCGGCGACTGCGTTGCCATCTCCACATACCGTTACAGAAAGTGTTGTGATTGAGTGTAGTGAAATTAGGGAAAAAGGACAATCTAGTAGTAAATCCGTGAAAAGTGATCCTAAGCGACTAACTCTATCTAGTGAGTGCATACAAAAAAAGGAAGATAGAGGTTCTTCACCGATCTTTCGCGTGTTTTCTCTTCCTGATTTACACTGTAGCGATTCTGTTTAATTTGTAATGTTACTTTTTTCTCATCTTTTAACATACCTAACTAACCCTACATAAGTATTTTAGTATTACTTGAAAATTGTATTCACCTTGTTAATGTTAGTTTCGTTACCCATTTAACTATACCCACTTAGGTACTAACCTCATCCTTTTTTCCCTCGGGAGCATGTTCAGGTCAATCACCGAACAATAATAAACATGTCAGCGTAATTGAATATTTTATGTATTACCAAGTAATATAGTCAGTACGTTTTCGGATAGAATATCGGGCGCGACTCAACCTCATCTCATTCACCTCATTAGTTTTAATCGTTATCCCATATTACTGAAATATAGCTAACTTTATAATCTTTAACCTTAGTTTATCTTAAACTCACCCCAACCCCGAAAAGGGACTTTAGGTAATTCCCACCACCAGGAGTGGCTTTTCCTATTCCAGTGCAGATCATGCTGGGCAGGAGGCACGTAAGCTTTAAATCTCATCCAGTTTGTCCAGCTTGCTGGTAACAGAGCCAGACCGCTACTCGGTGTCAATATATCTTCACCTTTAGGTACTTCCAATCTCTATCTTGTGAAATCAGTACCCATCTACTTGCCGCCTTGCTGGGCTGGGATCCATCCCAAGTAGTCAGCATATTGAGATGGGACGAAAAAGAAAATGTTTTATGTCACATAAACCCACATCGTCAAGCAATTATTAAACATCAGAAGACATAATCTTTATTTCATCCCTGACAGCCTACTTGCGTTTCTTCAGCTGGTCCTTCGATGTGTGATGACGTGCTCATCAGTATGCACGATGCACTGGCCGCGTCAATGCTTCCAAAGCTTTGAAGATCGTAGTCGAGTTGCCAGCCTGTCGGTTACATTTCGGGGAGTGTGTGTTGGAGTTGCACAGTTTAATTCCGCCGAGTCCGTTCCATCATCGAACAACAACATGTAGGTACGGCGATGCACCACCTCCACATTTATGATATCCCATCTATACGCACTAATATGATTTGGGTACACTTTCATTGTGCGTACAGCTAAGGAGTGGAGTTCTCTGCCAGAGTCTGTGTTTCCTGGTAGCGCAACCTGGGAATCTTCAAGCCGAGAGGGAAGAGGTTACTTCTAGGCAAGCGTGGTCTGTCGTCGACATAGAAATATAAAAGAACAGCGTCTACCACATCATCGCTAACCATTAGCATAGCTATTTCACAAGCTTCGATTTTTCGATACGCTTCTTTTCAGGAGCAAGGCGTTATTGATACGAGACATGTTATTCTTAATATTTGGTTTTAAGTACCTACAAATACTGAATTTCGAGTTCATCGGGCCGCGCGTTAAAATTCTCAATACTCAATACTCAATATATTTATTGCTTTACCACAATGTGTACTTAGGTGGTAACTATATAATTTAGTTTAGATCATTATGGACCCTGCAAAAGGATATTCTTCTATACGAACTTTGATATCCCAAATCACCCTTTAGTGGGTAGTTTATGGGCACGCCACAGTTGTGGCGATAAGCCCCCTTTTTGAAGACTGGCTATAGAGGCGCCACGGCTTCCTCACCTTCCGCCTGACGCAGGTCCTCACCGCACACGGTTGTTTCGGGAGGTTTATGTTCAGTATAAAGCGGGAGAAAACGCCCGTGGGTCACCGGTTCAGGCCATGGTTTGGAGCGAGAGCGCATGGGAGGTCGTCACCTCCTTCTGCGAAGCAGTAATTTCATAAAGTCGGGAATCGCTGGCCGATTCCCGGCCAGTGTAGGCGCGGGCATGCGGACCGTGAGTGATGGGTAGCTCGCCGTCCGTTAAGGACCAGGCCCGGGTCAACGACACGTGGTGTTCCACGCGTGCCTCATAGAGATGTCAGCACCGACTGACGGGGTCCGTTAGGGCCAATGCTTGCCAGGGTTGCGAGTTTGTCCGAAAGGGATATCGTGGCCCTGGCACACACGCAACGGAAGAAACACGTGTGGGTGTTAGTCAGTAAAAGTCTGACACGCCCTCTCGCTCCGCCCAGAGCGGGAGAAGTTATTTGATAATTTACCACCCAAAAAAAGGGGGTAGTTTAAAAAACTAAAAATTATAAAATTTATAATTTACTTAGGTAACTATTCCTGCCAAGTTTCAAGATTATTTAACTCAAGGAATAAGATTTTTCTTACAAACAAAATCACCCCTTTTCACCCCCTTAAAGGTCGAATTTCCAAACAACCCTTCTTAGCGGATTCCTACGTTATAATAGCTATGTGTGTGCCAACCGTGTGTGTATTTCAACCCAATCCGTTCAGTGGTCTGAGCTTAAGAACCCTCATTGGTAACACAGTTTGAATCACAATCGGAATCATTTTGAAGTATATTGCTAATCGATTGCTTCATATGTTAGTCAGTCACGGTTGCCTTAGATAGGTATGTTTAAAGATTAATATTTATTTTGATGGATAAAACGGTGAGTAAATGATTGCGTGAAAAAGGAAGTCTAGAATTAAAATCACAATAAAACTACTAAAGAAATAGTTATGTTCCGTGGCTAACCGGGCTTACCTTCGGATTTTTTAGCACTAGGTATAGGTATAGGTATTATCTGTGGCACAATTTTTGCCCATGTTTGCCCGAATTAAATATAATAATATAAATGAGTTAAGTCGCTGTACCAGAAATAAATAGTTCATAATAGGTATTACTTTTTTACACAGGTACGGACTCTCGATGCCTTATTTTATTTATGACAAAGCATGAGTTGTAGCTGCATGTCGATTCTGTAAAAATCTCACCGTGAATTCTAGCGTGGAGTGAGTCAGTGTCATTCCACTGATGCTAGGGATTGACCAAGGATTACATTTACAATCATAATCGAGATTTCAATAATATTTTTATGCTAATTCTATTGATCTCTTTATATTACTTCAAATTTATGTGTCTTAATATAACAATTAATGGGGTTTTTAAATAAAATGGCAAAACAGAAATTTTGTCAAACCGTTTCTTGTTTACTACGGAACCCTAAAGAGGAATGCAGTCGCGAAAAATCTAACACTGATATTTTCTTCACTTCCCAAAGAAGTTCTAAATCTTCTGATACACCCATCAATACAGCCAAGTGAAGATTCTACGGATGATGGTACTCAAATTGATTCTGAGTATGATGAGGATACTGATTGTAGCGATGAAAGTGATTAGTGTAGTTATAATTTATGATGTAATAGACACACAAATATCATAATGTTTATACTTATACAGGGTCTTCGGCGCATGGACCAACACAATTATATGGGGGATTGGGAGGGTCATTTGAGAGGCTTCACCCTAAGACCTCATGTCATAAGTGTCATGATTATTGAGATATGATTTTTTTTTCCCCAAAATTACCCGAAATCACGCGTTTAAATCGTCATTACTTTATTGTTAATGGTTGTAATTACACGTAACTTTTATTGTATTCTTATTCTAAATAAATCATTCTTTGATGCAATTCATCTGTAAAAAAAAACAAAAACATACTTATGTGCTTCCAAAGTCAATTTTGTTTTTAAATATGTGAAAAATTACAACTTCTAAATTCAGTATTATTAAACTAACAGCCATTTTGAACTTAGTTTTATTTTTAAAAGATCTTAAAGACCCGACGATTCCGACGGTATGCTACATGCCATAGAAATCTTTAACTATGTTGTAAAAATAAGGGATAGTAGTTTGCCACTACCGAATTTCACACAACAATGGAATCGTAAGCAGGTAAAAAGTTTGTCTCTGTCTTGCGCATGATTCTTGTCTTTGTCTAACGTAACGTTTGTGTAAGGCTCGCTTGTTTTTTTTTGTTTTGTCATGTTTATATAATAGATATCGATGCCCGTTACATTTGTGGAGTTTCGCCAGCTAATTTAGTTTGACCTAGTGTACGACTTGCCTATAAGCTCCTACTGATGGGTTATCTTGAAATATTACACTAAAATGTTTAATGTGAATACTGCGTTGTCCTGTGGGTGGTCGCTACTGGCCGTAACCCTTAAAGCCCCTCACGGGGTGATATGCCACATGCGTTGTGTGACCCTGTAGACTTAGCTAGAGGCAAGCGTGGCGGTAGCACAACTTACCTATGTGTGTGCATGCATTGATATTCAGCAGGAGCGCCACAGCACTGTTTCACAATACTGCCTTCTTCACGCCGCCCCGGTCTGTCTCTGCCAGGTGAGACCTCTGGTTCCCCGGAGGAGGCCAGACGGGAGACGACCAGCCACACGCACAGTGTATGTGATATGTGATGTGTATGTTTATTATTGTATGAGTAAGCCGCGTGTAGGTGGGGAAACTAAAAAAGAAAATTGGAAGACGAATAACAAATGGTTGGAACAAATACTGGTCATTGAAGGAGGTCATAAAAGCAACTGATGTGGGTATTCGATTGAAACGGAAGGTCTTCAACACATATACTACCTTGCATAACATATGGTAGCGAAACTTGATTCCTTACAAAACACCACAGAAAAATGCTGGCACATTGCCAAAGATCAATGGAAAGAAGTATGACTGGTATTAAAAAAACAAGACAGGATACGAAACTCCCTGATTAGAAAAAAGACAAAAGTTATTGATGTTCTTACCAAAATAGACCAACAAAAGTGGAGAAGGACAGACCACATGTTAGGAGGCATAATTCTAGACAAGTGGAGTAAAGTTGTGACAGGATGTTACCCCAGAGATGGCAAAAGGAACATGGGGAAGGCAATATAAAAGATGGGAAGACGAATTGAAGCTCACAGCGGGTCCTAATTGGAGAAGAGTTGCGAGAGATAGGAATGAGTGGAAGTTGTTAGAGGAGGCCTTTGCCAAAAGGCACACTGAACTAAGAGACATTCTGTAAACTACTGAAATAGCACAACGCAAAGATGTTCAGAATAAAAAGGGTTTATTATTAGGTGGGGCGGTTTACTCAGGCGTCAGACCGGTGGGTTGGGGTCGTCAGCGTCCGGCAATAGGTCGCAGGATAGGCGCCTCCTATCAGGTGGACGTTGCGGGCTCTATGTGCTTGACGCGAAGCCCAGTCGTCCAGCCATTATGCTATTTTCTTTTTATTTCGCTATTTATTTGCTTTGTTGAAAGTTGACTAAAATATGCCATGATTGACTGCTTAGCGCCATAACCGATTAAGTACCTACTTAGTGATACTTTGACATCCTAAATAAATTGTAATCTTTTTGATATTATTTTAACTGAAATGTCTCAAATATAATTTTAATTTGTTACTATGCAATTATTAATGTTAATACTGACCTAATATTTGCAGGCCACATATGGCAGAATGTGATAAAATCTAATAAATAACGTACCTTATTCTGACAAACAAATGGTGAATACGAGTAATGGCGTAGTGAAAAACCATATCGAATTCAATGATATTTTACTCATTTAAAATTAACGTGACAAAGACAAAATGATGAATAAATTAACCAGACACCGTATTTGATCAGTACTCGTAGTACTTAAATAAATGAATTTTATTGTTTTATTTCAAAGCCACGTGATGTCTTTCGTTTTTCATTTAGTGTGAATACCTACTCAATTATGTTCTTTCTGATAAATAATTCCGGCTTTATAAAATTTTACATCATATCTGAATAAGGTTGTATGTCATGAGGATCAGGGTTCGATTCTAGAGTCGCGCAAAGCGTTATTTGGTTTCCTATCTGGAATTTCTCAGTAGCAGCCCAGAGTCTGGATTTGTGGCCGGTTGATGGCAATAGGCTCGCCCCCTGTTACATGGAACTTAAACATAACTGGTGAAATGTGGGTGTACAATAGGCACACCTCTGCCTAACCCACAGGAACACAGGCGTGATTTTGTGTTGTTTTGTTAAGTTATTTATCGTCTTTGTAATATTTTATATCAATACAGTTATTTTATTAGCCTGCGGTTAATGACCGTATTGAGATGCGACATCTAGTAAGGACTACCTGTTTATTTATATCGAAAATGAAACCACGAAATATTATCATTATCAGTCAATAGCAATCCACTGTTATAAAGATAATAGTGCCTTTCCTATTGTAGTCAGCAGTGAGTCAACAGAAGATCAGTGGTAACAATTTCAAATTGACATTTATGTCGTAGCAGCAAGGGTGGTTTTCGTAGTAAGTGACTTCGTTGACTGTACGCGATTGAGCTTGATTCTTGACCAGTCTACTAAAGATCGTTCGGTGGTGGTACGTGTAGCTAGAGGCGTCCTTCACTATCGAATATTCGGTTTCTATTTAAGGCGGGGTTCTTCGAAAAGTCGTATTTTCGTATTGTTTTATTCGTAGATAACCAGGATTAAAATTTTGAAAAAAATATAGTACATATTTCACACTTCGATCTAGATGCCGTGCAATTCACGATTACTTGCACTTTACTGCATCCAATTAAATCGCAAAGATACGTCTAAATTATGGTCTAATTATTATATCATTTCATTTGAGTTATATTAGACTTTGAACAATAAAACTTATACCATAATAAAGGTCGTAAAAAATGTGATATTTGTCGGCCGTCATAATTTGAAATAGGAAAATACCTATATCACTAATTCCAAAATAAAGGGTTTTCATCTTTTGATGCGTTCGCTTCGCGTGCTTTAGTCCCAAGCGGAACGTGTTGGAGGACGGACGTATGCCATTTTTTTCGAACCCGACACCCCCGTTAATTTCAATTAATTTCAAAAAACATCGTAGTTCAAAAACTTTTACAAAAAAAAACCCACTTCCAAAAAAAACACTACAAAGCGAAAAATAACTTTCATTTCGGAAGTCGGTGTCTTTGGATCTGTTTTTTAGTTTTTTGTCACCGACTTCCGAAACAGCCTATCCAATGATACACCACATCATGAGATAGACGATAAAAAAAATATCATCCCCACTTTACGTCTAGGGAGATACTTTAAATTTTGTTTTTCAAGAATTTACTGTACTCTTTGTCGGCGTGATTAATATGTATACCCATGCCAAATTACAGCTTTATAATACTTATAGTCTTTGAGCTAAGCCGGGGATAGACAGACAGATGGACATGGCGAAACTATAAGGGTTCCTTGTTGACTACGGAAAAAAAAGAAGGAAATTTTGTACAGTGGTGGTCCAGTGAATACGAGGCTTTATCACTGAAAATACTTGTCTGGGGGCTTATTGGGACAGCTGTCAGTGGTGATGTCATTTACAAATATTTCAATATTATTAAGCATAGGCCTATAAAACTACCTAATATCTTATTATATTATATTTATGCAAGGTCATATTCATATTCATTTATTTGCGTGCCACAGGGTAAAAACAAGATGTTAAAAAAAGGCTTAGAGCTAAGAGCCGTTGTAGACCCTGTCAGGGCACAGCAAAAAAATATGATCAAAGGCGAATGTAGAATTTAAGACTTGGGAAGTGTTATAGAGGTTGTATGCTGGATACATTCTAGTCTATTGTAACTTTGGTTGCTAGGTAAGACTGAAAGCAATTTAGCGTGATAATTAATTGCATTATTTGCATTGCATGATTCTACTGATTTTTTTACTTTACTTGCCGCTAGTGGGGATCATTTCTGGGTGGTAGACAGTGGCGCGACATCACACATGAAATCAAATAAGTCTATTTTAACGCCTATAGCAAGCAGTTCGAAAGCTGTTACTTGCGCGAATAATGACAAAATATTATCGACCACGAAAGATACTGTGAAGTTGGACGTATGTCACAAGGGACGTCCATTAGGACTGACAATGAATAATGTGTTGTTGATTCCAGAACTAGTCACCAACTTAATGTCTGTTGGCAAGTGCACTGATAATGGCAAGGTTGTAGTCTTTGACAAAAATCGTTGCAGAGTTTTCGATGGCGATGTATCTGTGGATGGGAACGTACTGTTTACAGAGTCACGCAAGCAAAACGGACTCTATGTTTTAGGTTCGGGGATTAACAACGCGACGGTTTTCATAGGAGAAAGTCAGGATGACTTTGAGTTGTGGCATAGAAGATTGGGCCACACTTATCCCAATCTGAAATGTGCAAACTTAAGGACATCGTCAAGGGCCTTAGTTTTAGCCTTGGGAACTGCAAGAACTCCTGCGTACCATGCAGTCAATGCAAGCAATGCGTGAAGAAGTTTTCAAAAATCAATTCAATAGACCTCCACAGATTTTGGAGCTGGTCCAGTGACGTTGCGGGTCCCATTGATGTGGAGTCATGGCGCGGCAAAATTTACATACTGCTATTCGTGGTCGAATATAGCAGGGAAGTTTATGGCTATTTGCTAAAATGCAAATCAGAAGTTTTCGGGAAGTTTCGTGAGTTTCAGGGATTAGTTGAAAACAAAACGGGCCAAAAGATTAAAAAGTTAAGGAGCGACAATGGTGGCGAGTACACCAGTAAGGAATTCCAGGATCAGCTGAAAAATCTTGGAATTCAATATCAGACAACTGTAGCGCACACTCCACAGCAAAATGGAGTTGCGGAGAAAACGCAAATAAAACGTAAAGACACTAATTTACAACTATTTTCAACGACACATCAAGAAAAGACACTCTGTCTTGTCTTGATGTGTTACTTAGTGTGTACTTAGTGACAATAAAATGTGATAATTAAGACATTTCTGATTTGATGCTGACATCATTAGATTTGAATGTTGCTATGAAAGCTAAGTTCTCCAAAAAAATTATAAATAGTGGATTTATTAAACTGTCAATGTTAATAAGTTAATACATATTTTTTAATATAAAACATATTGCAAATACAAATAAGCGCTGCTTCCAAGTTTATAATCATACTCTTGTGTTTCAAGGGATGTCTTAGGTAGGTTTGATGGAACAGAACTGAGATCACACCAATAATATTAACGTCTTTTCTTGTTATACTCCTAAGTCGTAAAAGACTCCTAATAGTTTAAACGATGAAACCACTACCACCAAAATCCTACTGATTAGCATAATAGAATTATACCATTTATGAAGTATTGTAACTCCATAGCTACCGTCTTAGGTTCTGCGTTTAGATAATGCAAATAATTGCGTTTTGATGGTCAGATTTAATAAAAAATATTCAAATTAAATTATTATATATATTGTTTTCTTAGTACAATTTAATAAAAAAAAAAACTGGCCAAGTGCGAGTCGGACTCGCGCACGAAGGGTTCCGTACCATTATCTATAAAATCGGCAAAAAAATCACGTTTTTTGTATGGGAGCCCCCCTTAAATATTTGTTTTATTTTAATTTAACTATTTATTTTTAAAGTGAATATATAATGAAATATTCTGTGAATGTTTCAAGAGTCTACCTGTTGCCGTTATCAATATAGAGCAAAAAGGAGCAAAAAAATCACGTTCCCCTTAAATATTTATTTTATTCTGTTTTTTAGTATTTGTTGTTATAGCGGCAACAGAAATACATCACATCTGTGAAAATTTCAACTGTCTAACTATCACGGTTCATGAGATACAGCCTGGTGACAGACGGACAGACAGACAGACAGACATACGGCGGAGCCTTAGTAATAGGGTTCCCGTTTTACCCTTCGGGCACGGAACCCTAATTAGTAATAGGGTTCCCGTTTTACAGTTCGTGTACGGAACCCTAAAAACAGCTTACGCATACAAAGTAAAGCCTAGTAACTGTTCTGTTTCATAACATTTACATACTTTAATTCATGAACGCTTCTAAATTACGCGCCACCAAAACTGCCATTGTTTTTTCTTTATTTACATAAGTATAAGGTATTACACAAGTGCTTAAATGTTCGAAACTAAAACCCACGTTTCAACAAAATGGAAAACTACGGAAAATGTGATGTTTATTCGATAATCAAGATGATTAAATATTTACTTTTGGTATATTGTTAGTTAAATACGTATTTTTTTTTGATTTGTAGGTAACATTTATTTCCTCTCGCTTTCTGTGGGAGTGATTTCGTGAAAAGGGATGGAAGTCTGTAACAGCACACTGAGAACTTGAGCATGGAATAAGTAAGTACTTTTTAAATAGCATGGAATTGGTAAGTACTTTATAATAGCATGGAATTAGTGTAAGTACTCATGGAATTAGTATACTCATGGAATTAGTGTACTCATGGAATTAGTGTACTCATTTAATTAGTGTACTCATGGAATTAGTAAGTACTATATAGATTGTAAGTAGAGGGGGTCATTTCTTTCGCTTCTCAGTTGCTTTTTACCAAGGTGAGATGTTAGATGGTTACACATCATAATTATGCGACTACTGGAAGGATCGCTTTTTTTTTAAATTCTTACCTATCTACTTACTTTGCATTGAAAGCAAATTAGGTATAAGATGGGTGAACCATGGAGGGCCACCATAGCAACTAAACAGTATTATTTCTAAATGAGATTGACCAGACCTGGTATCGCTATTTCTTCTGTAATGACTTAAGATTATAATGTTGATAATTCTTGTTTTTAAATATAATAATTTTATCTAGTAATTCGAATCCTTAAATTCTCCGCATAAAAAACATCATAAATGTATTAGTTTTTATTTCGATTTCCTATATTACCCATACCTGGTTTTTTTTTCACGCGAGAAATGTCACATGTCATGTCATTCAAAGATGATTGAAGCAATAAAACCTTCTTGACTTATGCAGAATAATTAAATTATGCTTCCAATCATTGAAATTATAATTAAATACTTAATAACAACAGATATTGATACTATCAAATTATTATTATTACAGTGTAATATCAATCTGTTAAGGTGTTAAAAGTACCGAAGCTAAACTTTTCGTTATATGAAAGGCAGAATGTTTTTGAGACCTTTGCCTGTTTGATTCATCATATATAGTTAATTGAATCAATCAACCGAATGATTTTATAGAAATGTTTTGTTTTAATATTAACTAAGTACTGGGCCATTAATATTTTTCAATTTGGATTTAATTGAATACAAAAACAACATCAAATCGCGCCTGTACTATACATATTCCCCAAAGGGTCAGTCAGAGGTGTGTAGCACCTGCAACCACATTTCGCCAGTTACGTTTAGTCCCATGCAATAGGGGGCGAGTCTATTGCCATCAACCGGGCACAAATCCAAACACCGCGCTACTACTGAAAAATTCCAATCGCAATAGCCCAATAGCACTGTCTGGCCTGGGAATTGAACCAAGGCCCCGCGCTCAGCAGACAAGCTTGCGACTACAATACCAAAGAGATCGACGAAAGAGTAATATTCAATGTTATTGAGTACATTTATCTTCTTCCGGTATATTATTTATATTTTGTATTAACAAAGCCATCGGTGTAATGCAATGCAATCATGAATTATACGGATTTCGGCGAGGAACCTTCATGGTTAGGTAGTTACACACTTCAATGAGGGTGGAACTATATACCTAGATGGTATGTACAGCGTTCAAGAATGTGTGAAGACTCATATTATGCTATATGTACTATATTAGACGCAGAACCTGTTTGTAAGGTATCTACCAGAACCGAATTTAATTTTTTGGTTAAATAGATTTCAGGTGATGACATAGTTTGTACTAGCATAGCTTTGCTTGCCTAAATGATGCTCTCTAAGCTGGGCCTGCATCAGCTCCTACAGTTGTCCAACGAAGTGTATGTATGCTTTGCGTGTGGAAAATCCATACTACGCGTACGTGCAATAAGATTGCCTTCAAATGGTGAAGAAAGGAATATGATTCTGAGTTGGATATCTCCTCACTTGGCAGGATGCATCTTATTTCACTAGTATTGAAATTAAGTTGAAAACAATGTAGAAGAAATGTTCCGTCCAATATGTACAATTTGCTAAATGTTTGATGTTCTGTTACATGTGAATTCTCGAGTTTGTACTTACCTCTAAAGTTTCTACATCAGCCTTTATCTGTCGAAATTGACGAGTAATATTAAAAATGCTCAAACGTCATTTTGACTAATTCGTATTTTGAATTTACCAGCATACATTGTGACAAGAAGTTACTAAGAGATTCGATTCTAAATCTAGATTTTGAAACCTAATTACCGTGTAATGCTGCGAATTACGATTAAATGATAAAGGACATTTGATAGCTCTAAAATCAGCATTTATATTAAAGTATAAATATTTGAGTCACCGCATGTTTCATACCGATACTAAGTTTCATAGTCATTCGGTCAATCTCCTTTACTTTGGAAATAAAATGAACAAAGTATTAAATAAAACTTTGTTTTATTATTTAACATAATGAATAAAAACGTTTATTATGGAGCTTATAAATCTTTATCAAAATTTTGTTTTACAAAACTCTTCCAAACGGCCTTGCTAAGAACAGGGCTCCTTATATGGCTGAAATATGGTATAAGAGGCAACATTTTGAATCTTATTGAATCTTACTTACAAAACAGAAAGCAGGAGTCTTACTCCCGAAAACGATTCTAGTTTGATTTTGTTTTCGATTCGAACTCGTTTCTGATCTGAACTCGATTTAAAACCTTACTCCCGAACCAAATCGAATAGTAAACCAAGATCGACAAAGGTTCGAGTATTATCAGCGTCGTTATGCGTGTCTGGCGGATTACGTCATCGTCAAGTGTTTATGTCTTTGGTTAGAAACTTTTATGTGGTTGAATTTATTTACTTCTCTATCACTTTCCCACGTAAAAAACGATACCCTAGTGCTTTATTTTAACTTAACAAATAAAACCTTATGAAAAAACATCAACCAATTTGCCTATCCTTTTCCCAACTATGTTGTGGTCGGCTTCTAGTCTAACCGGATGCAGCTGAATACCAGTATTTTACATGTAGCGACTACCTTTTTAAGAGCAGTGGTGGCCCAGTGGTAACGACAGCGACTTACGAGTTGTAGGTCATAGGTTCGAACCCTGACAGGGGCTTTACTTTGTATAATTTATTTCATCACTACTGCTCTCAAAACGGTAAAGGAAAACATCGTGGGGAAACCGGTGGCATGTCCTAGAACTAAAAATTTTAAGACATGGCAACAGAGGAGGCCTGTGTCCTAGCAGTGAGAACATTATAGGCTGATTATGTTGACTGCCTATCTAACCTCCACAACCCAGTAACTGGATAATACGATACCCCTTGGTAAGATTGGTTGGCAGACTTTCGGGCTTCTGACGACCCGTAACGACTGTCAAAGATCCACGAATTACAGCCGGGACCAACGGGTTTAACTTAAATATATAGGTACATAGCTATATTTACTCACAAATGTGAAAATATACCAAATATATGATTTACTTTTTATTTACACACACATAACATAATATCACGCCTGCAGTTCCCGAAGGGTTAGGCAGAGGTATATTTATAGCACACCCACATTTCGCCATTGAAAAACATAGCAAACATTGAAAAACAAAGTAAGGCGAGCCATAATAATAAAGAATTTGATAAAAATATAGTAGTAAAAAACACAAAAAAATCTCACTCGATCTTGATAAAGTAGCTTCTTTGCTATCGTGTAATTTGACGTTTAGTTTTGATTCAACTACTCGATACATAACTGTCAGATGGCGTGTGGAGTACGAACTTTTCGATCCTAACGAATCTTTCGATCGAAATTAGTGTCGCTTCGAACAGTTCGAACCACCGCACGATCGTGCGCTAATGTCGGATTCAAGAGTATGGATCGTCATTTATTTCGAATCGAATTCGATTGATTCAGTACTCGATGCTCCCGTGATAGAAATAACACGAATATGCTCACGCACCGGAAACAAAAGAAGATACAAATCTAGTAGTAAGATAGTTAAATACGGAGTTCCTCAAGGCAGTGTGTTAGGACCTCCACTATTCTTAACTTATATAAATGACCTGCCTAGAGAAATAAAGCATCCTATGGTACTATTTGCTGATGACAGCAGTAAAATAGTGTGTAGTAAAATGTGACGATCCTAATACATACGAAGCAGAGATAAATTTGACACTAAAGAAAATAATTACTTGGCTAAATAATAATAATCTTGTCATAAACCTAGAAAATACTAAAATAATACACTTTTATCAAAGGATTCAGAATATAAACCTTGACATTAACTATTTGGGGACTAGAATAGAATCGGCAACTGTGACTAGATTCCTTGGTGTTGTTATAGATAATAACTTGTCCTGGAAACCGCAAACGGACGATATTTGTAAAAATCTTAATAAATTTGCATATTCCCTCTATAAACTGGCTAAAATTGTAAGCCTAGAGTCTCTTTTAATGGCTTACCATGGCTATGTTGCATCCGCACTAGGATATGACCTAATTATATTGAGGTAATTCAGTAAACAAAGAGTACGTTTTCAAAGCCCAAAAAAGATGCATCAGAGCTATGTGTGGTTTACAAAGTACTGATAGCTGTCAACCTCTTTTTAAAAGCCTCAAAATTTTAACCTTGTTTTCTTTGTATATTTATGAAGAAAATATATTTGTTAAAACAAACATCACCCTCTATGAAATAGCCTTTAAAAGTCATTATAGGAAACTACGCGATAAAACTAGGTTAGAGCTCAAAGTACCAAAATGCAGGTACTTAAGGCAGGCTTTAATGAGAAAAAGTTTTTTTTGTATGGCTCATAGAATATTTAATAAGTTACCTTGCTTAATAAAAGGTCTCAATTTAATCAATTTCAAGCGTAAATTACGTACTTATATATTTTAATACAGAAATGTTACTATTGTCTCAGTGACTATTTTGATGACAATTCTTTGACAGAATAATATTATTTTGTATAATCATAACATGACTATTTATGCATGACGACTTTAAATAGTAATGCTTTGGACAATGTCAATGTCAATTTAATTATTTTTATTATTTTAATATTAAGTTATTGACGTTACTTATAATTATTTACTATTGACATTATCGCATTTGGTCAAATATTGACATTAATTACCTAACATTAACTACCTATTGCCTAATATTAAATTACATTTTTTTTTAAATTGACATTGATTTCACTCCTGAATAATATTAATTACAAATTAATTTACTTAATGGCCCAAGCCTAATAATTGTATGTTTGTACGCCAAATGGCAAAACATAGAGAAACTTTATATTAAGACTTGTAACATCTTGCACATTGTTGTAACCTATGTTTACAAATAAAGATTATTGATTGATTATAATAATTCAGTTATTTTACGTAAAACTAGCGTTATAATAATCAAATAGTTCGATAACACCTAAACTAAATTAAAAAAAAATATAGCCAGTAACAATTTTTTATACAAGCTTTTATTTCATTACTCTAAATAGAAGAAAATAAACTTTAAATTAAATCAAACCCATCAATTTATTACACTACACAATTTATATGATATACTAATACAGACAGGGTTTATATGTTTTAGTTTAGCTTGTCGCGAGATTTACTGAACTTACAGAAAAAAAACACAAGGATGTAATATGCGTTACAGAACATTCAAATTTACTATGATTACAATAAGTGTAATTAACAAAGCCAAGGTGGATATCTATGGGCATGTCACAATTGCGGCGATAAGTCCCCTCTTTGAGGAGTGGCTAGAGAGGCGCTACGGCATCCTCACCTTGCGCCTGACGCAGGTCCTCACCGGACACGGTTGTTCCGGGAGGTTAGGATATGGCGGTAGGAAACGCCCGGGTGTGCCGGATGTATCACCATGTGTGAAACGCCTGGAGGACATGGTGGAGCATACGGTGGAGGTTTGTCCGGCTTGGGCGGAGCACCGCTGAGTCCTCGCGGAGGCGATCGGCGGCGGCAATCTCTCGCGTCCGGCCCTAGTCCAGGCCATGGTTCGGATCGCTTGGGAGGGCATCACCTCCTTCTGCGAAGCAGTAATGTCGTAAAGTCGGGAATCGCAGGGCAATTCCCGGCTACCGTAGGCGTGGGATTGCGGACGGTGAGCAATGGGTAGCTCGCCGTCCAATAACGACCAGGTCCGGGTTGACGGCGCGTTGTTTTCCACGCGCGCCTCAAAGAGGTGTCAGAACAAACTAACGGGGTCCGTTAGGGCCAATGCCATTGGGTTGCGTGTTTTCCGTAAGGGATACCGTGGCCCTGGCACACAGGAAACTGAAGAAACCCGGGTCGGTTTTAGTCAGTAAAAGTCTGACACTCCGCCCAGAGCGAGAGAAATATTTGATAATTACCCACCCAAAAAAAAAAAAATCTCTTGTATTCAATCCTGGATAAGAATCAAACACTTCACTTTTCTAATTAAATTTGAAATCGCAAAAGGACCAAAGTTGAAATAGCGACAAAAAAAATCTGCTGTTATCTCTAAAAATCTGCTGTTAATCTTATATTGCTTAGGCATAGATTAACTTTTCCCGACATTTTATCCTATGTAGTACACATTCCCTATTCTGTTCTTTCGCGGACGCGGTGTCATCTTTACTGGATTTTGTAGTTGACAAAATCGACAATAAGTTCAAGTGTCTAGGAATCTTCTTAGACCTTTCGAAGGCGTTCGATACAGTGTCTATTCCTCTACTTCTTTATAAACTTGAATCCATCGGAGTACGTACGAGTACGCATCGCTCACGACTTTTTAAAAAACTTTCTTACTGATAGGATGCAGTGCATTAGGATAGGTGAGTACGTTAGCGAAGCAAATCCTGTGATTGTCGGAGTCCCACAAGGAAGTTTGCTCAGTCCTCTCCTTTTTCTGATTTATGACAACGAACTCTGTCAGCTGGCCCTTCCAACGACAAAAATAATAGCCTATGCAAAAGACACGGCAATTCTAAAAAGAAACTTCATAGATAATAAATTCAAATGTTTTATAAAGCGGAAACTGTGCCAGAAAGCATTTTATAAAGACTATATTGAGGACAAAAAGGCTTGGGATTGAGCTGCTTCAATTTACAGTGAATCTTGAATAGATTTTTTTTTTGCCAACTATTTATATTTTTCTTTTTATTTATACCATTTTACATATGTAAACAATGACATGAATATTTACTTTGTAAAGTATTATATTATTTTAATTATTATGAATGTGAGGAGGACTGTGTGCATTGTTTTTTTTATTTTTATTCTCTTAGTTTTAAATTTTTAATGCTGGTCTGGCAGTTTGAGTACTTTATGCGGCCTAACCAAATGTCCTTTATTTGGAATTGTTCGTCCAAAAAAAAATTGTCTCTATTTTATTAAATATTATATTGTTATATATAAAAATAATTACATAAATTAAACATTAAATTCATCATTTAAAATAATATTCATTACAATAATTAGACCCTCAAGATAATAATACTAAATGAACCATAGATATTTTTTTCTATTGTTTCTTTAGAACCGCGCGCGGCGCGACGCGGTGTCGAGTGGCGATAGAACCCACGTAAACGGTAGGATGTAGAGGGAAAAAAACTTTTTCCAAAAAACTAAGAACCGACTACCAAAAATAACACTACATAGTAAAAAAATAACTTTAATTTCGGAAGTCGGTGGCAAAAAA
The DNA here is from genome assembly GCA_963921375.1 of Tiliacea citrago. Lineage (NCBI taxonomy): Eukaryota > Metazoa > Arthropoda > Insecta > Lepidoptera > Noctuidae > Tiliacea > Tiliacea citrago. Next base: position 18,882,803 of record OY992798.1, read on the forward strand.
CTCAAATACAGATCCAAAGACACCGACTTTATAGTGTTATTTTTGGTAGTCGGTTCTTATTTTTTTGTAATTTTTTTTTATTTTTCGCTTTTTAGTGGTCAGTTTTGGATTCATTTAAGTTAAAATAGTATAATGTTAACTGCTCATCACCTTTTACAAAATATTGCTTTTCCCGATGCAGAGACGTTGATTGTTGAGGAGTTCTCTTGGTAAGAACCAGGAGAACTGCCACTCACCATATGCATAGTGACGAGCATAAATTGCTTAGCCGCAACCCGTTCAATAGGGGAACTCATTATTATATTGTTCCGGTGGCCATATGTTGTCTCCATCATCAGTTCCACTTCACCAAATGGTGCTTTCCGAGAGCAAATGCACGAGTTACTATAAAAAATACACAAATCGCTATAGGTATGCCTATAAAATTTGAGGGTTTCCCTCGATTTCTTTGGGATCATCTGATTCTGATTTGGTGGCAATGGGACCACCTCGGGAGTATAACCTTTCAAACAAAAAAAGAGTTTTCAAAATCAGCCCATAATTAACGGAGATTGAACTCGCGTGGTGAGGGTTCCGTACAATAAATTTTTTATCTACCCTGCTTTTTATCCTAAGAACTTAAAACATTGTAATTGAAAAACATGTTCGCCCATACATTCCAACTGCAATTGTAAGTTTGTACGGAGAATATTGAGAGATTTACCATGTTATTTTAACACCATAGACTTTTTATAGGTTTTCTTGTAATCTATAGTAAAGAACTATTTTCTGTTTTTCCGTTCCCACTGCTGGGACCCAGGCCTCATCTTTCTGTGAGAGGGAGTGGGCCGTAATCCACCACGTGGGCCCAGTGCGGGTTGGTAGATGTCACATGTCTTCGAATTTTTAGTTCGATGTTTTCCTTCACCGTTTTGAGAACAGTGGTGATGAAATAATTTACACAAAGTAAAGCGCCTGCCTGAGTTCGAAACTGCGACCTACAACTCGTAAGTAGCTGCCGTTACCTCTGGGCCAACACTGCTCGAAGTTCAGTACCTACTTATTATGGAGATATGTGGTAAAATGTTGTTTGGGGAAAAGTTACAGATTATCCATGCGCAAGGGGTGGGTTACTGACTTGACCCGAGACCGCTAGCATCCTGCTTAGAAGATTGAAGGCACGCTCAGAATATAGTTTAAAATAAAAAAAAAACTACTTCTTGACTTGTTTTTACTAGATGTCCGACGAATAATAATGTAACCGCACTGACTGGATAGCTCTGTCGTTTGCAAAAGGAGATTTTCGGCCCTATCCTGTACGGTTATTAAGAAAGAGGAAAAAAATCCACGAATTGAGGAAAAATATTCTTTCCTGAATATTCCCCTGGTTTTATTGCCATATTCTATTGACCATGGCGTCGTCTTACTCGCATACTGCTTTCGTCTAGAAATCATGTTACATTAAAACATAATATTAAAACGTTGTTTATATAAATATGAAAGGCATGCATTTCTATGGGCTATTAAAATAAGATAATAAGATAGCTATCTTAGACAACTTTTTTGACTAATTATAAGAAAGTGATCGATAAAAAATATTCATTTTTTGTGGGTTGTAGATTTGTGGGTACTTCTGGACGAAAACCGTCATCTCGCCAATCTGCCAATTAGATGCGGTGTTGAATGGATAGGCGTCCAATTAGCGGCGAATTTAACGAGATGGCTGCGACATAATATACCCCTGTTAACGTTACCTAGACCTTCCAAAAGTGACAAAATACAACACAATTCTATTTGCTGATGATAGTACAGTACTGTTCACAGGAGATAATAAATTACACATAGAACCTGAGATAAATATGACTTTGGATAGCATTATAAATTGGTTAACATCAAACAATTTACGCAAAAAATCTCGACAAAACAAATTAGATGACTTCTGCACATGTGGCTTCCCTGGTACCTCATTAACGGCATAACTATGTAAATGTCTATTAACTGCTCCTACATTACGATGTTTATTTCTTTTTTAGGGTTCCGTACCTCAAAAGGAATAAACGGAACCCTTATAGGAGCACTTCGTTGTCCGTCTGTCTGTCTGTCAGTCAGTCTTTCAAGACCCTTTTTCTCAGGAACGCGTGAAGGTATCAAGTTGAAATTAATATCAAATACGTAAGTCTATGGTCCCTTGAAGCTCTAAAAAAATTAAGCTTCCAAGTCAACGCAATAAGAACATACGGCGATATAAGCGACATTATTGCGTCATATTTCGATACTCGCAAATAAATAAAAACGTATAGGGTACTTCCCGTTGACCTAGAATCATGAAATTTGGCAAGAAGCAAGGTATCACAGCACAAGTAAAGGAACAAGTCCAAAAATTGTTAATTGGTAGTTTTATCACATAAAAAAATACTTATTTTGCGATTACAAACTTAGATTTTCGGTTGGAAAATTGACCGTGGCGTATATCGATGTATGGAGAACATGTTTTTCAACTACAATGTTAAGTTTGTTTTAGGGATAAATTCATCCCAACTACGAAACCCTTCATTGTGCGTGGCCCGACACGCACTTGGCCGGTTTTTTACATACCTTGACATAACTACTTGATATAACCTACAATTTTAATTTACAATATTTATTAATGACTTGTGGACAGAATATTAATTCAGATTTGTTACAGTTGTAATGGCAATCTTGTCATTTGGTTTAAATAGGTAGGTTTTTATTTTTATTAATTTTATAATATTTTATATAGATTCTTTTAAGGGTTCCGTAGTAAACAAGGAACCCTTATAGTTTCGCCATGTCCGAATGTCTGTCTGTGGCTTAGCTCGGAGACGCTTAGTTCTAGCAAGCTGTAATTTGGCAAGGGTGTACATAGGTATTTATCACGCCAAAAAAGTCGTAAAATAAAACCATGAAAAACATTTTTTTTTAGGGTAGCTCCCTTGCACGTAAAACGGGGATGATATTTTTTTTTCTCATCTATTACATGGTGTGGGGTATCGTTGGATAGGCCGTTTAAAAATATTGTGGGTCTGTGCAAGCCATTTTTCAATTCTGAGATCCGTTTGCGTAATATTAAGCTTTAAATTGCTATTTTTTGTTAGAGTCAAGTGTCCCCCCCTGCCAGCTAAATGGTTGATTTGGATATGTGAAAAAATTCATGGCAGTAGTATTTATAACGAAATTAAAACGAAAACTATGACAGCTAAGTAGGGTTTACTAGTTAACGAGTAATAGTTCACCAACTTAAATTTGCAATTGAAGAATTGCCCGTAACGTATATCGATGTATGGGAGAGCATGTTTTTCAACTACAATGTTAAGTTTGTTTTTGGGATAAATTCATCCTAACTACGGAACCCTTCATTGTGCGTGGTCCGACACGCACTTGGCCGGTTTTTTAATTTGTGAATATGAGAACGTTATAGGCTTAATAGACTACTAGAAGTACTTGGTAATTGTTGACGGGCCTACACTGTCCTCCCATACCTATTAACACTGTAACTTGAAAACATTGTAAAAGCCCACTTTTTTTTTTTTAAAGAGTAGCTGTGGAGTTTCTTGTTGGGAACGACCAATTGGAACCGTACTACCAAAGCCACCCGTGTTCCTTCATTTGCCTGTACGCCAGGGCCACGATATCCCTTTCGGACAAACTCGCAACCCTGGCAGGCATTGGCCCTAATGAACCCCGTCAATTTGTGCTGACATCTCTTTGAGGCGCGCGTGGAACACAACGCACCGTCGACCCGGGCCTGGTCCTTATCGGACGGCGAGCTACTCATTGCTCACCGTCCGCAGGCCCGCGCCTGCGGTGGCCGGAAATCAGCTTGAGACTCAGGACGTCTCCTGTGGTGCCTAGGGGCGTGAGGGCGCGAACCCTGCCCCTCCATCATGCATTCCGCCTCCTCCTTCGCGAGCATTACTGCTTAGCAGAATCAGTTTCCTCCCGCTTTATCCTGAACAGGAACCTCCCGAAACATCCATGTGTCCATCCGGTGAGGACCTGCGTCAGGCGGAAGGTGAGGACGCCGTGGCGCCTCTCTAGCCACTCCTCAAAGTGCGTCTGTCAGCCTATCATTCATTCCCATTTCCTTCATTCCCATTCCTTACAAAATCCGTCCATCGTTTCTTTACTCTCCACGCAATACATAAACTTTTATATCTCCGCTGTGCAATATTTTATCAATGTTATATTATTGTAAAACATTGTTGCTAAACTCATGTAAGTTCTTAGATTCGCTTTGAAATGTATACAAGCCAGGCTACGCACAATTGCGTAGCTGGTCTTCACATGATCTGACCAAGATTATGTCTGGACTTTAAAAGAGACTGTTTGTTACCTCTGAGCTTCTTTCGGCCTTTCTTCTCAGAGTAGATAGGAAACACAGAACTCATCTAGTTTAAAAACATATTTTTTTGTACTTTTGGCGGGCTGGTAAATAGGTAGGTACTTAACCAAAAGTACAGTTTGGTGATTAAAAATCTTCTGTACCAGGTTTTTAGGGTTCCGTAGTAAAACAAGAAACCCTTATAGGTTCACCAAGTTCGTCTGTCTGTCTGCCAGCGGTTTGACTCAGAGACCCTTGGTACCAGTGAACGTAAATAAACATTACGTTCACTGCTTGGTACTAAAAATCTGTAATTTGGCTTGATAATGATGCGTAATCACGCCTACAAAGTTTTGAAACATAATATCGGAAAAAAAAACTGGTGCATTATAATTATAACTTTTTAATATAATTGTAAAATGTAAAAAATATACATTATATACAGTGTGAGTCTTCATATTGTGCACAAATCGAAATGATAGATACTCGTGAACATCGTGATTGTGATAAATCGTTTAGTATAAAAGTTATATCAATTTGTTTACACAGGGGTCACAGCAGCGAACAAGAATATTTATTTCCGGCGATAAAATGAAGCTTAGTTTCCCTCATTTCGATATGTGCACATTATGAATACTCACACTGTAGTATGATGAAAAACTACATAAATGTACTACACTATAACTGTACGCTTTCCTTTGCGGGGTAGGCAGAGAGGATCCAGTGGCGCATATATATAATATAAGCGCCGAAATATAGGGCTATAAGATCTGACACGCACTAAGTGCGTGTCGGACCACTTCGGGCTGTTTTTTCGTGCTTTTTATAAGGATCTTAAACAAACGTGTTAAGTAAGTGGTCCGACACGCACTTAGCTTATTCTATGAATCTTAAACAACAAAACAATGTCATATTCAATGAAAAAAAATCATGGAATACGTAAGTACTTTTTAAATAGCATGGAATTAGTAAGTACTATATAGATTGTAAGTAGAGGGGTCGAAATTCGACCAGTGGGCGACCACTAGTAATAAAATTGTTATTCGAATAACAATTTCAGTATTTAGTTTTTTTTTAAATTATAATTTCTGTCGCTGCTCAGTTGCTTATTACCAAGGTGAGATGTCAGATGTTACATCTATGATGCGACTACTGTAAGGCTTACTCGTTTTTTTAACAGGAATATTGCTTTTTGAGTAAATGCTCAGTGGCGACAGTTGGTATTATTATCTAGCTTAGCAGAGGATTAACTTCGGGTTGTTGACGTAGTATGTGTGCAATGTGAGAACGCCCACTTGTTCGACCAGATCATACAAGCATTTAGGACCGGTCGGCACGATGAACTGTAAAAATAACAAAATATTACTATCAGATAAACCGACGTGATAAAGTTACTAAAAATGTAAAGAATTGTTAATCTGTAGGTACCTTTACAGCAGCTTTTGATGGAGTTTCTAAATTTGTTGAAGTTTTGTATGAACCCAAGAACATTAAGCCTGTAGCAATCAACTGCTTTGTTCGTGCATCGTACATTGGGAACCACGGATAAAGGGGTTCGTCGCAACTCAGAGTCTCGGTCATATCGTAGTAGTAGTGAAGTCCTGGAACATAAGAGATGATATTAACCGTTTTTAGGGTTCCGTAATCAAAGGTCGCCAACTGGACCCTATTAATACCCTTCTGTCTAAAAAGGACACAGGGCTATCTTCCTCGATTCTTTTAACCTATAAGGCTCGTGCAGACTGGCGCGATATCGCGGGCGCGACAGGCAGCGCGACACTTTCCATGAAGTTTTCATAGAAATTGTGCTACCAGTGTCGCGTCGCGCCTGTCTGCGGGAGCCTTTATACTTATGTAGCAACAGGCAGAACCTACTACGTTGTTATACTTCCTTTATAATGGCCGACGAACTCGTGCTTGGCCGATTTTTAAAGGTCATGAAGGTTTGAAAGAAGGAAAATGCGTGTATTGGCATTAGAACAAAAAACACTTCAAAACTATAAAGTACAAAAAGAAAACAATGCGTGGAATAAAATAGAATAGTCTTAATAAAAATCATAAAATGGCCAAAGGGGCATCAGTGCAAAGTAATGTCAGATGCCAAAGCAACGCATCCTGACACTCATTTTCACACAGGCTGCCGTTTTCTCAATAGAAGTTTTGCTTTCTGTCCTGCCTGAAGCCATGAATTATGTTATTTAACTTAATTACCCATTAGCTTTTGGCTGATTATGCTTACCCATCAGCGGCACGCAGGCTTGCTTGGTCCAGATGCTGTCGACATTACTGAGATTGGTGGCTACTTTAAACAGTTCACCGTTGATACCTTCGACCGTAATGTGGTCATCCCGAAGCAGCAAATCTTCGTTATAAGAGGCTTTGCGAGCTACTTCATCTTAAAAATTAAACAATTAGGTTTTTTATTCAGGTTAGTCTTTCACGAAACCCGTGATATCTCAGGCTTACCTGCATCATAATTGCGTAACATACTATCAAGAATGACTTTGAAAGAAATCCATTGTTTCATATGTTCGAAAAATTTGTCTGCTGAACAACGTAAATAACGCAATGAATGTTGTTGAACTGTCAAAATGAAAGCCTTTACTACTGTTAGTGTGTTACGCAATTACCGCTGATATATCACGAGACTCGTGATGAATTACTTAAGTAGGATAGTTCAGAAATAATTAAGGCTTCAGAATGACTTAATACTTCATTTACACGGTACATGAAATCGTATCAAATACAATATTGGTGGTTTTGTACAGTCGCCAGCACATCAGCTGATACCAAACTGTCGAATTACTCTAGATGATTTTAAACCTTTAAATGTTGAAGGTGAAGTTCAAAATCGAATGAGAAAATTTGACAGTTTGTGGTAGTATAACAAAAAGGTCATAATTTTGTATACATAAGTACCTTCTGACACGTAGTATTTACAAATGGTCCAGTATTTCTCTATGACTCCATAATCTTTGTTAAAGTTCCAAAGCGAGAAACCTTGTTTTTTCATGTCATAATATGAAGTTAATCCATCGCTGGGGATCTGCAATAGACCAGTTCAATCGTTAGGGATTCTTAACAGACATTACCCACAATTTGTAACACGTTATATCTAGACAGTAAGTGCGAATTTCACCAATCAAACTAAACGCGATCAGCACGTCTAAACCGAGTTCAAGAGCTGTCAGTGTTAATATTCCAAAGAAAATAATGACATTGACAGCTCTTAAACGAAGTTTATGTGCTGATCGCGTTCAGTTTCAATGGTGAAATTTGCCCTTAATTACATTGATTTGGTGTCGTGCCGTGAATACTATCTGCATCAGCACTTATTCCTTAAAAATGACTGTATAAACTACACTACTGAGCCATCAGTATAGCAGATTGCGTAGGTAGAATCGAAGTAAATACGACATTAATAGGTACCTATGTCCATACATATTCATGCGCTATCATCTTCAACAGTTACATTTTTTGCGCCTTTTGCAAGGCTTGCGTGTAACGCCATAGTTCAGGCAATAACACATCCTCACTAGTTCGGCTAATAAAAGCTGACGATTCATTCAGCCCTCATACAGAGTGTACAGTGCCCTGCATTACTTGACCTCTGTTCCCTTCTTATTTGTAAGAAGTAGAAGCAAGTAATGCAGGACAGGCAGGGTACATTATACGATAACATGACTTTAGTTAAGTGTGTCATACTTTTTATTATTGGACGTCCCTAATAATTGTCATAATTATTTACGGTATACTGTGGCTCGACACTCGCAAAGTCGTCAAATGCGCAATTGTGTATTTAATTGTAATTTATTAGTGGCTTTTGTGGAGAGGATATTAATTTAATATTTTTAGGTCATAGGTTCGAACCCAGACAGGCGCTTTACTTTGTGTAAATTATTCCATCACACTGCTCTCAAAATGGTGAAGGAAAACATCGTGAGGAAACGTGTGACATCGACCAACCCGCACTGGGCTCGCGTGGTGGATTACGGCCCACTCCATGTTACCGGAGGCCTGTGTCCCAGCCGTGGGTACATTATGCCGTTACAATTCCTACTCATGATGACGACTCTCGAAGTCAAAACTCGTGAGTAATTTCCCACGAAATGTTAAAATGAAGTGCAGTGTACTCACAGCGATCTGCAGGCCGGAGGTCTGTCCATTTTCGTCGACGAGTATGCCGACCGTCACGTCCTTCGGGTTGATCCATAGGACAAGTGCGTCATAACCTGATGAGTATGACCTAGTCGGTCTTGGCACCGCCGTCCAGCCTTTTTTCGCGGCTGCTTTACTATTGCGAGGAAGATCCATGAAAGCGCTTGATCCCCACGTTAAAGGGTTTGTGTCGAATTTATCTGTAAAATGAGGTATTGAGTATGTTGCCGTGGATCAGGTTATTAATTTATCGTATGTTCTCGCGTATACCTACAAACTACTTCATCCCGAGAACGATAACTGACACAAGTCGTCAAAATAGATTATACAAATTGAAGCTGGTTGAAAAACTACTCAATTAAACTCAATTTTATAATGTATCCACGTGATTATTTAACATTTGGTAGAGGAGACTCGCAAGGTTTCCTCTACCAAATGTAAAATAATCACGTGAATCGGGCCGGAAATCTGGATAAAATCGGTGAAAAATAAAAAGGAATACTTATTCATTTATCAAGTAAAAGCACTTACAACTTAAACCGGCTTTCCATAGGTCTGAAACAAAATTAAAACAAAATAAATACATAAATATCGTCAGGGTATTATTAGCGGAAAACAAAAGATAATTGCTCTAGAATGAACACTCATGTGTAAGTACGATAACTCCTAGTTTGTTTTATGCTCTAATATCAATTATTTTGTCCTCCGATCTTTTAAAGTATTCATTTAAATGATACGATGTAAAGGCATATTTTAATCTAAATTAAATTCCCAATTTAAATGACATAATTATTTTATTGGATAATATTAATATACCGCTCAAAATAGCTTCGGACAAACAATGAATTTTTTATAAAATCCTGAAATCTTCCCATCCTTTGAAGATATATTATGCTATTGCGGACTATTATGATGAACTTTTTATGATGTGCAATCCAGTAGAACATACATTTTATGTATCTCTTACGGTTTACGCGGCCCATGCCAGTATAGTTCCCAGTCGGCATGATTTTGCCGACATCATCAACAATAATCTAACAAAATCTTAATGAATTATACACTTTGAACCTTCTTCATGAACCACATGAAGGCTTGGGATTGAGCTGCTCCAATTTACAGTGAATCTTGATTTGATTTTTTTTGCTAACTATTTATATTTTTCTTTTGATTGAAATTTTTAAATACCTAAACTATGACATGAATATTTACTTTGTAAAGTATTATATTATTTTAATTATTATGAATGTGAGGATTATGTGAATTGTTTTTTTATTTTTATTCTCAATCAAAAAAAATTTTAATGCAGGTCTGGCAGTTTGAGTACTTTATGCGGCCTAACCAATTGTCCTTTCTTTGGTATTGTTCGTCGAATCGCTGAGCTCCTTAAGTTTTGAGTTGAGCTGCACGATAACTGACAAATGCGTGCACTGACTGGACAGGTCCACTCAAATCTGTGTGGTTCTTTCGTCAAAAGACCATGTCAGACACCAATCTACATGGTCTTCACATGATCTGACCAAGATTATGTCTGGACTTTAAAAAGAGACTGTGACCTCTGAGTTTGTTTCGGCCTTTCTTCTCAGAGTAGTCGGATACGAAACGCCGACCTCATCTTGTATTTTTTTAATATGATTGACGTGTAAAAGTGTTTGTACAAACCTACTTACAGAAATAAATCATTTATCATTATCATTATCACTCCGTCCATTAGTGAAAACCGTTTGAAAATCCTTTCAGTAGGTAGTTTTTGAGTTTATCGCGTTCAGACAGACAGATGCGGCGGGGGACTTTGTTTTGTAATATGTTTGTAAGGATCTTATTTCCGGCGCCATAAATATGGCGAAGCGGGACTGTCACTAAGGCTTAAGGCTCATGCAGACTGGTGCAACATTGCGGGTGCGACAGCCAGCGCGACCCTTGTCGCGCCAGACTGTCCGAGCCTCGAGACTGTCGACCCTCGCCAGTCTGTACGAGCCTTTATTATTGTTGCTTGAAAACAAATTTTAACCTGCTACATGATCTTCCCCAAATCCCCACCCTTAATACTCCCAGTATCATGTGTATGGTTTTGCTGGCTTTGGGGTTTTCAAAAATACACTAAAAAGGGTAGGTATATTATAAACAAAAAAAAATGCTACTATAAAAAAACGCTGGGTCATAAAGAACAGCACTTTCCTAACCTTAAAATCAGAATTTATTTTGGATATTTAACAAATCTCAGTTATCTCAGGTGTCTGTTATTTTAATTTAATTTCCGTTGAATGTAGTCACAATTTATAACACGGAAAGTAATTTTACGAGGCTGTCAATGTATGGCACTGGTGCGTATCCTGGGGAACCCTACAACAGGTTGTGTGGTAATGTGCAAAATGCACGTATAACTCACATTTCGAAATGTTAAAAAGTAACTTGTAATATTAAAAAGTAGGTATTTAATTGTTAGTATAAGTAAGTAAAATGACAAGGCCGGATAAGTACTGCCGCGCCGGGGCGACAAAGCGTTCTAAGCCATATAAAAATTATTTAATAGAGTCGAATTATTTATGGAAGGTTACTTACTGTTATCGAAGAGGCCGAATAAGGCCGATGCGGAGGCAACGAGGCCCAGGAGAGCGACTGTCCGGATCATGGCTGTAGGGCTGTATGGTCGTTGACTGTAGCAGTACAGTTAGTCTGTACAAGGAATGCTCTGCGAAGCGTATTTATACACTTCTCGCATCTGGCATGCCGTGTAATTCAGCGAAAGCTTAAACAAGTGATTTTTTTGGGTTCCTCAAGAAATAAATTCGAGGAAACAAATTGGTTCGCCATTTTTAGGGTTCCGTACCTCAATAGAAAAAAATGAAACCCTTATAGGATCAGTCGTGTGTCGGTCTGGCTGCCTGTCTGCCTGTCTGACCGATTAAGTTGAAATTTGGTACACATGAATTTCTGTGATCCAAACACGGACGTGCAACGTAAATTAATTAATTTTGAATATGAGGGTTACTTTTAAGGGACAATCTAATATATTTTTTATAATTTTAAAATAAATAGTTTTAAAGTTATTTAAGAAAATAGATGAAAATGCACCTTACACCCCTTATCTCCGAAACTACTGAGCGAAAAATATTGAAAAATAAACGGAAAATAGTTCTTTACTTACAGATTACAGGAAAACCTATAAAAAGTCTATGGTGTTAAAATAACATGTTAAATCTCTCAATATTGCCCGCACAAACTTACATAATACATTTGCAGTTGGAATGTATGGGAGAACACGTTTTTCAATTACAATGTTTTGTTCTTGGGATAAAAAGCAGGGTAGATAACATATTCATTCTACGGAACACTCACCACGCGAGTTCAACTCGCACTTGTTTGTTTTTTTTTCCCTCTACATCCTATCGTTTAAGTGGCTTCTATCGCCACTCGCCATCGAGCCGCGCCGCGCACCGGTCTAAAGAAACAATTTAAAAAAAAATCTATGGTTCATTCAGTGCCGCTCATTCGCGTTGTGGATACCTACGATTACCTACTCAAATTAGACCCTCAACATAATAATATTTAAATATTATTATGTTAAGGGGCTTATTATTATTATTATTACATATGTAATAAAAATAATTTACTTAAATATTATTATCTTGAGGGTCTAATTATTGTAATTAATATTATTTTAAATAATTAATTTCATTTTTAATTTAAATTTATTTAATTATTTTTGTATATAACAAAAAAAATAAGTAAATTGTCTCGACATATTATTATCTAGAGACAATTTTTTTTTTGTCTTTTCCATTTTTATCAGACATAGTCACAAAATTGAGGAGGTGATTATGAATACTAAAGTGAATATACCAAACATTATTTTCTGTTTTATACAATCTACTGGGGAGACGGAAAAATCATGCCGATTGGGAGCTTTACTGGCGTGAGTCGCGTAAATCGAATGAGATAATTATATAAAATGTACACAAAAGAGTCCGTGATAGCATGTCTATCTTCTATGGATGTCCCCCACAGTAACCATTTTTTTCTTTTAGAAATTGATAAAAACCCAATTCTTATTTCCGAAGCTATTTTAACCGGTATTATATAAATCCTTAACCAATAAAATATATTATTTCAATTGGGCATTTAATTAAAATTAAAATATGCCTTTACATCATACTCGTATCATTTAAATAAATACTTTATAAGATATCACAAATTTAAAATTAGGTGTAACAAAATAATTATGGTTGACGATGGCGCGGGAGTCCATTTCCTCTGCTATTACTACGACAGGATAAACGGCTGAACGGATTTGGGTGAAATTTGGTACACAGATAGTTAATAACCTGGATTAACACAGAATCAATTTATCCCGGTTGTACATTTCCGTTGGATAATTTCCGAACTCCACGCGAGCGAAGCTGCGGACAAAAGCTAATCACACCTTCTTCACGCTCAAACAGCTGGACCAATTTTGATAAAATTTTGTATGGAGGTAGCTGACACCCTGGATTAACATATTGGCGCGATATTCCCACGGGATCGAGACTTACGCGGATGATACCGCGGGGCGCAGCTAGTGTTATAATTAATGGAATATTTATAACCGACCGAGAATTTCTTAAATATAATAATGAAACATTTACTTGAAAATAAATGTTTTATTATTAGACTCATAAGATTGTTTTGCATGCTTGAATGGTATACCCAATAAACACGTCGCCCTACCTGGGGATCGACTCACATCCACATCACACAGACAAAACATGCACGATTGTAAAAATACATTCACCCGCATTCGTGCCTTTCCTAGTCTTTGCAGGCTTGCGGAAGTTGTCAGACAAATGCCAGTTTTCACTAACACTAGGCGACACCTTAATTAATAAAAGTAGAATTTTCAACTTTCGGTGCTGCATCGACCGTTGAAAATCCCACAGCGCGTTTTCACTAAGGCATTTATTTATAGGTGTCACCTGGTGTTGGTGAAAACTGGCTTATAGATATTAAGTTGCTGAGTTAGACGTAATCGAGGCCTTAGACGTGCAGGCTACCAGCGGGGTAGTTGCGTAACACATAAAATGGCAATCGATCGCAATGCCTTTCATTTTGACAGTTCAGCCGCGTTCATTTCGCGAAAGCAATGTATTGCCATGCACATATGTTGACAAAGCTTTCAGAGCATTAACAACAATTTCTTTCCAGTAAAGGGTATTTTGAAGAAGGATTTGATGTTCTTTACGTTGATTCTGGTACATCCTTGAAAATACATAAATTGTTCGCTGCGCAGTTGGTTGACAACCATCATCTGCTTAGCCTTTTCCCAACTATGTTGAGGTCGGCTTCCAGTCTAACCGGATGCAGCTGAATACCTGTATTTTACATAGAGCGACTACCTATCTGACCTCCACAACCCAGTTACTGGGTAATTCGATACCCTTTGGTAAGGTTGACAACCATTGATATCAAAATTCCAGAAAAATCAAAATTCCTCTTCTCTTCAGACCATCATCGATTTTAAGTGTAGTACAAACTATTATATTTCCAGTCTTTTTTGTATGAGTTCTAATTTAGGATATTTCATTTTAATTGATTGACCCTTTTGTAAAACGCTACTCAACTATTTCACGAAGAGTGGAATTAATCTGTAAATTTGTATGGTCACACACACACACACAATATGTCTGCCTGCGCGTGATCATGTTCGTGTTGTGATTTTTCTGTTTGTTGTTTTCCTTTTTCTGTAATATTTCGGAACATATAACACAAATTTTGAGTACCACAGTAGCAGCAGTTGTTAAACGTAGTCAAAGCACAGTCATCATCGGAAGATGATGCAGACTGGCACAATAATAGAATAGAATAGAATTATCTTAGACTCAAACCATGAGCACGACCGCCTTTTTGATAAAACCAATGGTCCATTGGTCCATCATGCCGATGATGTCAAAAGGGAAACTGTATCCTAAAATTAATAATGTGTGTAAAGTGTTAATGTGTGTATGTGTGTGGTCTTAACAGAACATGTGAATGCTTGGGTTGAATACCGGGCTAAATTGGGAACTGTAATTTTTGTAAAATTGTGTTGAACCGTATTGCAGATTACGTAACAACATTAAATCATTGCGCAATATTTGGGCAGAGCTGAGCGCTCGCGAGTTTTAATATTTAAATTTAAGACAATTGAAACAATTAATGCTAAATAAATTAATAAATGCTGAAATCATAAAAATCTGTATTTAATTTTACCCATTTTTCAAAATAAATCAATTGTCATTGTCACTGACACTGACAATCATGACCTTGAAATTCTAAGTAGCACTGACAGTGACAGTTTGTCAGTGCTACTTAGAATTTTCATGGTGGTAGCTGGTTTTTTTTTTGGTGGTTGGCAAAAGAAGGTTAACAATTTCTCACAAACTGAATGTTGTTCCGCCTCTTAAAGTTACATGCTCCTGACTACGGCTGACTACAGAGAAAGAAAAAAAAATAACGACAATCAAAGAGATAAGTCAAAGTCAAAAATGTGACTTGAAGTCGGGTAAGGACGCAAATTCAAAAAGGGAAAATTTGGAAGTCAAGAAACGGCCGAGAATTCGGCCGATATTTCGGATTATCGCTTCGGAGTAGACACCCTGTTCTTTGTCGAAGTCGGTTGTGGTCGCTGAAATTCTAATTCCCGCGCACAGCAAAATACAACAGTATCTAATAATACTGGTACACAACAGTAAATATACTAACATATTGTGATAAATCTTCTTTGCTATTAATTAAGATTACTTAAGTTTCAATATACTTAATTAGAAAACCACTACTGTTCCTAAGGCCCATCAATAAATTAACGGTTGGCCTTGCTAGGGCACAAGTATACTCGTACTTACTAGGAACATCATCCCAGAATTATAAATATAAAAGAACAGAATAGTGAATGTGTACTATAGGATACATGTCCGGAAAAGTAAATCTATGAAATTTTATTATCCTTTTAATCATTTTAGGAACATTTTGGCCTTGCAGGGAACGGGCCCCTAAGATGGCCATATTTTTTTTAAGTTTATCAGTTTAATTAGAAAAGTTAAGTATTTGATTCTTATCTTATATATCCACCTTTTTTTTGAGTGGGAAATTATCAAATAACTTCTCCCGCTCTCTAACGGACCCCGTTAGTTTGTGCTGACATCTCTTTGAGGCGCGCGTGGAACACAACGCGCCATCGACCCTTATCAGACGGCGAGCTACCCATTGCTCACCGTCCGCATGCCCGCGCCTACACTGGCCGGGAATCGGCCAGCGATTCCCGACTTTATGACATTACTGCTTCGCAGAAGGAGGTGACGCCCTCCCATGCACTCACAATCTGAACCATGGCCTGAACTAGGGCCGGACGCGAGAGATCACCGCAGCCCATCGCCTCCGCGAGGACACAGCGGTGCTCCGCCCAAGCCGGGAAAACCTCCACCGTATGCTCTACCATGTCCTCCAGGCGATCCACACAATGGTACACCCGGCACACCCGGGCGTTTCCTCCCGCCTTATCCTGAACTGGAACCTCCCGAAACAACCGTGTCCGGTGAGGACATGCGACAGGCGGAAGGTGAGGACGCCGTAGCGCCTCTCTAGCCACTTCTCAAAGAGGGGACTTATCGCCGCAATAGATATACACCTTGGCTTTGTTAATTACACTTATTGTCATCATAGTATTAGGAAAGAAGAGGTTGTAGAAAAAATAAAATATTTAATGAAAGTTGTATACAATGTTCGGGTCTTCCATTTCATATATTTCGGAGAAATAATTGTGCTACGCCAGTAGCACAATTTCTATGTCGCTGCCTGTCGCGCCCACGATATCGCGTGAGTCTGTAAGAGCCTTAAATAGACTATTGAGATTGTTCATATATTTGGAATACGGTGTACACCGGTCCGGTATGTGTGTCCGGTGGACACACATACAAAGGCAATCTTGTTCTTGGTGAGCTCAATGGCACAGCATTCAAATGACCCAGTTATTGTTATATTTGAGATTTTTAATAACTCCTTCCATTCGTGTCCATTTCTAATTAGGATACATGATCCACCTCTCGTAACTCCTTTTCTACTGTAGTGAGCGGCTAAGCAGTAGTTTGTTATGCTCTACTGGTTTTCGTAGCCTTCCATCATAAAATGTTCTGTAACGCTTAGTACATCCTTGTATGTTTTTTTCTGTAACTTCAGTAAATCTCGCGACAAGCTTTTATAATTATCATAATATGAATTGTGTGATGTAAAAAATTTATGGTTTTGATTTAGTTTAAAGTTTATTTTCTTCTTTTTGGACATTTTTTTACTATAGTTTGCTTTCGAACTCTTTGATTGTTATAACGCTAGTTTTATGTAAAATAATACTGTTTAGTTGTTATGGTGGCCCTCCATGGTTCACTAATTGTCTTTAAATGCAAAGTAAGTAGGTAGGTAAGAATAAAAAAAATATAAATATATAATAGCGTAACCATCTAACATCTCACCTTGGTAAAAAGCAACTGAGAAGCGAAAGAAATGATCTCTACTTACAATCCATTTATTAGTACCTACTTACTAATTCCATGAGTATCTACACTAATTCCATGAGTAGGTACTTACACTATTATCATGCTATTATAAAGTACTTACTAATTCCATGCTATTTAAAAAGTATTTATTCCATGCTCAAGTTGTCACTGTGCTGTTACACATTTCTGTCCCTTTTCACGAAATCACTCCCCAGAAAGCGAGAGGAAATATGTTACCTACACATTAAAAAAAATACGATTTTAACGAACAATATACCAAAAGTAAATATTGAATCATCTTGATTATCGAATAAACATCACATTTTCAGTATTTTTCCATTTTGTTGAAACGTGGGTTTAACTTTCGAACATTTTAACCACTTGTGTAAATACCTTATACTTACTTAGGTAAATACAGAAAGAACAATGGCAGTTTTGGTGTCGCTTAATTTCAGAAGCGTTCATGAATTAAAGTATGTAAATTTTATGAAACAGTTACTAGGCTTTACTTTGTATGCGTAAGCAGTTTTTTTTAAACTGGTGGTACTAAAAAATATATATAAATGTATATTTGATTATTTTTTTATTAAATCTGACCATGAAAACGCAATTATTTGCATTATCTAAACGCAGAACCTGAGACGGTAGCTATGGAGTTGCCATACTTCATAAATGGTATTTCTATTATCATGCTAATCAGAACGATTTTAGTGGTATTGGTTTCGTCGTTTAAACTATTAGGAGACTTTTATGACCTCGGAGTATATAATTCAGTTCTGTTCCATCAAATCTAAAACATTTTGGAGAAGCAGACTCCTGTCCCTTAAAACACAAGAGTATGATTCTAAACTTGGAGGCAGTGCTTATTTGTATTTGCAAAATGTTTTATATTAAAAAAAAAATGTATTAGTTTATTGTTAATGGCAGTTTAATAAATCCACTTTTTTTTTTTTTTTTTTTTTGAGAATTTAGCTTTCATAGCAACATTCAAATCTAATGATGAGCATCAAATCAGAAATGTCTTAATTGTCACATTTTATAGTCACTACTCCTGTTTTGTCGTGATGTGTCGTTGAAAATAGTTGTAAATTAGTTTGTTTACGTTTTACTTGTTTTTGTGGTGAAGTATAGAACACGAGGATTGTACGTAATCCATGTGTGCAGAGATGAGACTGATGACTGATGTGAGACTCGCAATGCCATAGGTTACAGTATACGTCCATGAATGTAAAAATATAAAATAAATGCTTTATTGAACTACCAAAAAAATGTTTTATTTTTGGTAGGAATTCATAATTAATAGGAATAAGCTGACCAAGATAGTAAGACAACATGATGGGATGCGCGGCCTCCCCAACCTTCCCAGAGCCTCAAGTCTGCTATTACAATAGTGTCAGAATGGTCGATCATTGATTTCATAATGTTGATTTTGACAAGTTTGGTAATCTACTATTATAATGGCGTCATTATGACTTTCCAAAGGTCGGCCACTGACACTACATTGAAAGAAATGGCTTAAATTGGTAATCTCGTATATAATGACAAATGAATGACATTTCTACTAATGGGTTTTATAATAATGGCAATACGACAATGCCATTATAATAACACAATTATATTACGAGAACATTGACCGACCAATGATCGACCATTATAAATTTTAACAGATTACGAACTTTTAGCAAAATGACAATGGCATGACAATGGGATCGTGTTGGAATGACTGAATTTATAAAAATAGCAGACTTGGGCCCCTGGTCTTAAATTCTACATTCTCCTTAAAAACTTGCATAAATTTAATAAGATATTAGGTAGTTTATAGTAAGAGGCCTATGCTTGCTTAATAATACTGAAAATATTTGTAAATGACATCACCACTGACAGCTGTCCCAATAGGCCCACTGACAAGTACCTATTGGAGTTCTTGGCGGGAAAGTGAAGCGTCATGTTAGCAGTTTTGTTTTATTTTCTAAAATTTGTGTTTAGCCGAATATTAATGTGTAATAGTGGTGGATTATTAACCATTAATTGTTCGTGAACCTGCATTAGTGTAGGCAAATGAAAGAAAACAGTGCAACATCACTTTAAGTTCTCTCAAGAAGTCCGCGCGAGGTTTCAGTAAAGTGCCACGTCTTTACTTAAACTCAAGGGGAGCGGGCGGAATATCATCTATCATCTTTATCAAGTATTGAATGGAGTTCATTTCATAATTTGTACTTGTTACCTAATTTAACATGAAAAAAAAAAAGTACCTATTCTCAGTGATAAAGCCTCGTATTCACTGGACCGCCACTGGACAAAATGTCCTTTTTTTCCGTAGTCAACAAGGAACCCTTATACGAGTATTATAGTTTCGCCACGTTTGTCTGTCTGTCTATCACCGGCTTAGCTCAAAGATTATAAGTACTAGAAAGCAGTAATTTGGCATGGGTATACATATAATCACGCCGGCAAAGAAGTAAAGTAAATTGTTGAAAAAAAATGTTTGTTTTACGCGTAAAGTGGGGACGATATTTTTTTCTCGTCTGTCTCATGAGTCATGATGTGGTGTATCATTGGATAGGCTGTTTAAAATATTGAGGGTCTGTGAAGACCATTTTTCAATTGGAATATAATTTTCGAGGCGACTTACAACTTAAAGGGCGACTAATTATTTGCTGCAAAAAAAAATAACATGGCAGCGATTAAATATTATTTCTTAATCGCTGCAAAGTCATCTACTGTTATTGAATCATTTGGGTTAGGTTAGGTTAGAACAGTAACCATTAACAAGCGAAGGCGAGCGAGCGAACCGAGCGTGCCGCGGCAGCGGCCGCCGAGCGCCGGATCCCCTCTATTGTTGGTAAATTCAGTTACCAAAACAAAAATTCGATGCCAGTTTAAATTAAAACGGAGCTTATTACTGATATATTAATATGCTACCTATTACTTATTACGATACTCCTTATTATCTGCCAACCCATTATATATGGTACCCACTCTATTTTTTTAAAACCTATATTCATTTTACTTAGTTGCCGCATTAAATACATGCCTTTTTAATTCAGTTATCCGTTTGCGTAATGTTATCTATAAATAGCAAAAATTTTGTTAGAGTCGTGTCCCCCTACCGCTGCCAGCTAAATGGTTGTGTTTGGATATGTGAAAAAATTCATGGCAGTAGCATATAAATAACGAAATTAAAAGGAAAACTATCACAGCTAAGTAGGCTTTACAAGTTAACGTGTAGGTAATGGTCGACGAACTTAGATTTGCAGTTAGAGAATCGATCGCGTATATCGATGTATGGGAGATGTTTTTAACCGACTTCCAAAAAGGAGGAGGTTATATATGTTCGGCTGTATGATTGTTTTTTTAGGGTTCCGTACCCAAAGGGTAAAAAACGGGAACCCTATTACTAAGGCACCGCCGTCTGTCTGTCCGTCTGTCACCAGGCATGTCTGTCCGTCTGTCATGAGCCATGATAGTTAGACAATTGAAATTTTCACAGATGATGTATTTCTGTTGCCGCTATAACAACAAATACTAAAAAACAGAATAAAATAAATATTTAATGGGGCTCCGATACAACAAACGTGATTTTTTTTCTCGTTTTTGCGCTATATTGATAACGGCAACAGGTAGACGCTTGAAATATTCACAGAATATTTAGTTATATATTCACTTTAAAAATAAATAATTAAAATAAAATAAAACAAATATTTTATATTAAGGGGGGGGGGGGGGGGGCTCCCATACAACAAACGTGATTTTTTTGTCGTTTTTATAGTTAATGGTACGGAACCCTTCGTGCGAATTTTATAGGCACACTTATAGCGATTTGGGTATTTTTTATAGTAACTCATGCATTTGCACTCGGAAGACCACAGATGGCCACCGGAACGATTTAATAATAAGTGCCACGGTGAAATCACCGTGGCGATTCGATTTGGCACTATAATATGGTTGCTAAGCAATGCTCGACAAAATGCATATGGTGAAGTCACCACCAGTTCTCCTGGTTCTTACCAGAAGAACTCAACAAGTGCTGGTTGCAACACCTACCTGATTTGTAAAAAAAAAAATGCCCCTGCATCGGGAAAAGCAATAGGTATTTTGTAAAAGGTATGAGCATATGATATTAGGCTATTGTAAATTAAGTAAGTATTGAGATAAATTACAAGCTGTCCCACTAAAATGTGAAAAATTAAAAACATTACAAAAAAAAACATTCATTTCGGAAGTCGGTGACAAAAAACTAAAATACAGATCCAAAGATACCCTACTTGGTTAAGCGATTGAAAGCTGCACTGCGTGTCGCGGGTTCGATTCCCGCACGGAACAAATATTTGTATGACCTATAAGTAGTTGTTCCGGGTCTGGCTGTTTGTGTATGTGAGTTTAAATGTTTGTAAAAGGGAGACATTCCTAGTGTGGGGCAATGTTTAAAAAAAAAAAAAGTTATTTTTCGCTTTGTAGTGTTTTTTTGGAAGTCAGTTTTTTTTTTTTGTAAAATGTTTTTGAACTACAATGTTAAGTTTCTTTTTGGCCTAAATTCATCAAAACTACGGAACCCTTCATTGTGCGTGGTCCAACACGCACTTGGCCGGTTTATAAAAATCCGAGCATATCCACCGCTTAGCCAGCTGGCCACATTATTATTAGTTCCAAGTATCGAAGACTTTTTAAATAGAAACCGAATATTCGGTAGTGAAGGACGCCTCTAGACACGTTCCGACACCAAACGATCTTCAGTAGACTGGTCAAGAATCAAGCTCAATCGCGTACAGTCAACACTTACTACGAAAACCACCCTTGCTGCTACGACATAAGGGCACTGTCAATTTGAAATTGTTACCACAGATCTTCTGTTGACTCACTGCTGACTACAATAGGAAAGGCGCTATTATTTTTATAACAGTGGATTGCTATTGGCTGATAATGATAATATTTCGTGGTTTCATTTTCGATATAAATAAACAGGTAGTCCTTACTAGATGTCGCCTCTCAATACGGTAATGATTAAGCAGTAACCACAGGCTAATAAAATAACTGTATTGATATAAAATATTACAAAGACGATAAATAACTTAACAAAACAACACAAAAAAACATCACGCATGTGTTTCTGTGGGTTAGGCAGAGGTGTGGCTGTTGTACACCCACATTTCGCTAGTTTTGTTTAAGTTCCATGTAACAGGGGCCGAGCCTATTGCCATCAACCGGCCACAAATCCAGACTCTGGGCTGCTACTGAGAAATTCCAGATGGGAAACCAAATAACGCTTTGCGCGACTCTGGAATCGAGCCCAGATCCTTATGTCTTACAACCTTATCCAGATACGATGTAAAATTTTATAAAGCCAGAATTTTTTATCAGAAAGAACATAATTGATTAGGTATTCACCCTAATTGAAAAACGAAAGACATCACGTGGCTTTGAAATAAAACAATAAAATTAATTTATTTAAATACTACTGTTCAAACACGGTGTCTGGTTAATTTATTCATCATGTTGTCTTTGTCATGTTAATTTTAAATGAGTACCTAAAATATCACTGAATTCGATATGGTTTTTAGGGTTCCGTTTCCAAAGGGTAAAACGGGAACCCTATTACTAAGGCTCTGCCGTCTGTCTGTCTGTCTGTCTGTCCGTCTGTCACCAGGCATGTCTGTCCGTCTGTCATGAGCCATGATAGTTAGACAATTGAAATTTTCACAGATGATGCATTTCTGTTGCCGTTATAACAACAAATACTAAACAACAGAATAAAATAAATATTTAAGGGGGCTCCCATACAAGAAACGTGATTTTTTGCTCGTTTTTGCTGACAATTGATAACGGCAACAGGTAGACGCTTGAAATATTCACAGAATATTTAGTTATATATTCACTTTAAAAATAAACAATTAAATTTAAATAAAACAAATATTTAAAGGGGGGCTCCCATACAACAAATGTGATTTTTTTGCCATTTTTATAGATAAAGGTACAGAAGGAACCCTTCGTGCGCGAGTCCGACTCGCACTTGGCCGGTTTTTTCATAACGCCATTACTCACATTCATATCCATTTGTTTGTCAGAATAAGGTACGTTATATATTAGATTTTATCACATTCTGCCATATGTGGCCTGCAAATATTAGGTCAGTATTAACATTAATAATTGCATAGTAACAAATTAAAATTATATTTGAGACATTTCAGTTAAAATAATATCAAAAAGGTTATAATTTATTTAGGATGTCAAAGTATCACTAAGTAGGTACTTAATCGGTTATGGCGCTAATCAGTCAATCATGGCATATTTTAGTTGACTATTTTAGTCAACTTTCAACAAAGCACATAAATAGCGAAATAAAAAGAAAATAGCATAGTGGCTGGACGACTGGGCTTCACATCAAGCACATAGCGCCCGCAACGTCTACCTGATAGGAGGCGCCTATCCTGCAACCTATTGCCGGACGCTGACGACTGACGCCTGAGTAAACCGCCCCACCTAATAATAAGCCCTTTTTATTCTGAACATCTTTGCATTGTGCTATTTCAGTAGTTTACAGAATGTCTCTTAGTTCAGTGTGCCTTTTGGCAAAGGCCTCCTCTAACAACTTCCACTCATTCCTATCTCTCGCAACTCTTCTCCAATTTGGACCCGCTGTGAGCATCAATTCGTCTTCCCATCTTTTATATTGCCTTCCCCTGTTCCTTTTGCCATCTCTGGGGTCACAACTTTACACCACTTGTCTTGAATTATGCCTCTTAACATGTGGCCTGTCCTTCTCCACTTTTGTTGGTCTATTTTGGTAAGAACATCAATAACTTTTGTATTTTTCTAATCAGGGAGTTTCGTATCCTGTCTTGTTTTTTAATACCAGTCATACTTCTTTCCATTGATCTTTGGCAATGTGCCAGCATTTTTCTGTGGTGTTTTGTAAGGAACCAAGTTTCGTTACCATATGTTATGCATGGCATACCATATGGCATACATGTGTTGAAGACCCTCCGTTTCAATCCAATACTCAGATCAGTTGCTTTCATGACCTCCTTCAATGACCAGTATTTGTTCCAACCATTTGTTATTCGTCTTCCAATTTTCTTTTGTAGTTTCCCCACCTACACGCGGCTTACTCATACAATAATAAACATACACATCACATATCACATACACTGTGCGTGTGGCTGGTCGTCTCCCGTCTGGCCTCCTCTGGGGAACCAGAGGTCTCACCTGGCGGAGACAGACCGGGGTGGTGTGAAGAAGGCAGTATTGGGGAACAGTGCCGTGGCGCTCCTGCTGAATATCAATGCATGCACACACACATAGGTAAGTTGCGCTACCGCCGCGCTTGCCTCTAGCTAAGCCTACAGGGTCACACAACGCATGTGGCATATCACACCGTGGGGGGCTTTAAGGGTTACGGCCAGTAGCGACTACCCACAGGACAACGCAGTATTCACATTAAACATTTTAGAGTAATATTTCAAGATAACCCATCAGTAGGAGCTTATAGGCAAGTCTTACACTAGGTCAAACTAAATTAGCTAGCGAAACTCCACAAATGTAACGGGCATCGATATCTATAAACATGATAAAACAAATAAAAACAAGCGAGCCTTACACAAACGTTACGTTAGACAAAGACAAGAATCATGCGCAAGACAGAGATAAACTTTTTACCTGCTTACGATTCCATTGTTGTGTGCAATTCGGTAGTGGCAAACTAATATCCCTTATTTTTACAACATAATTAAAGATTTCTATGGCATGAAGCATACCGTCGGAAAGGGTATAAGCTTTAAGATCTTTTAAAAATAAAACTAAGTTCAAAATGGCTGCTAGTTTAATAATATTGAATTTAGAAGTTGTAATTTTTCTCACATTTAAAACAAAATTGACTTTGGAAGCACATAAGTATGTTTTTTATTTTTTTTACAGATGAATTGCATCAAAGAATGATTTATTTAGAATAAGAATACCATTAAAGTTACGTGTAATTACAATCATTAACAATAAAGTAATGTCGATTTAAAGGCGTGATTTCGGGTAATTTTGGGGGAAAAAAAATCATATCTCAATAATCATGACACTTATGACATGAGGTCTTAGGGTGAAGCCTCTCAAATTACCCTCCCAATCCCCCATATAATTGTGTTGGTCCATGCGCCGAAGACCCTGTATAAGTATAAACATTATGATATTTGTGTGTCTATTACATCATAAATTATAACTACACTAATCACTTTCATCGCTACAATCAGTATCCTCATCATACTCAGAATCAATTTGAGTATCATCATCCGTAGAATTTTCACTTGGCTGTATTGATGGGTGAACCAGAAGATTTAGAACTTCTTTGGGAAGTGAAGTTTACTTTTTAATTGTTATAACAGGGCCTGATTTCTCGCGACTGCATTCCTTTTTAAAATTTCCTTTTGAAGCGAGTCTATCTGATCTTGAAGTTCCTTAATTATGTCCAGCAGTGCTATTCTGTAACCATCTCATCGTGAAAACTTAGATGAAGTGAGCGTGGAGTGAACTGTCAGTGTTAGATGGGCCAAAGATTACATTTACAATCATAATCGAGATTTTGAAGATTTGTAGATCTTTGACAGTTGTTACGGGTCGTCAGAAGCCCAAAAATTCTGACAACCAGTCTTACCAAGCGATATCGTGTCACCCAGTAACTAGGTTGTGGAGGTCAAATAGGCAGTCGCTCCATGTAAAATACTGGTATTCATCTGCTTCAGGTTAGACTGGAAGTCTGTTTTTTTTTTTTTTGTTCACGGGGTGGAAAATCCTCATGGATGTCCTCCGACCTGGGGCGGGCGGAGGGGTCTGTCAGACTCTAACTGACTGAAAACCGGGGATCTTGGGATCCGTTATTACTTCCGCAATCCCCGGCTAGTGCCGGCCCGCCTCTGCGGGCCGCCTCAAGTCTGGGGGGGGGGGGGGGGGGAGTGAGGTGTTAGACTCTGCCAACGCCCGGTGCACCTGCTGCGGGCTGGGTGAGCGGACGAGATCTCCCGCTCCCTTTCCGCAGCCTCCTTCTGCGGCACGACTGTTTCGCAGAAGGACACCACCGCGTCTCAGGACTCCTCGCTGCCGGCCATCGACTCGACCACGGCCGGCAGCGACAGGTCACTGCCTACTCCTGAGATGAGGGCACGGCGAGGCTCCTCCCATGCGGCACACTCTGCCAACTTATGGCGCGCCGTGAATTATGTCCAGCAGTGCTATTCTGTAACCGTCTCATCGTGAAAACTTAGATGAAGTGAACATGGAGTGAACTGTCAGTGTTAGATGGACCAAAGATTACATTTACAATCATAATCGAGATTTTGAAGATTTGTAGATCTTTGATCTTGAAAGTCTGACAACCAGTCTCACCAAGGGATATCGTGTTACCCAGTAACTGGGTTGTGGAGGTCAGATAGGCAGTCGCTCCATGTAAAATACTGGTATTCAGTTGCTTCAGGTTAGACTGGAAGCCTACTCCAACATAGTTGGGAAAAGGCTAGGCAGATGATGATGATGAATCGAGATTTTGAACAAAAACTCAATATAGTTTTTTACATTAAATTGGGTTTGACTAAATTTCTGTTTTGCCATTTTATTTAAAAACCCCTTAAATTGTTATATTAAGACACATAAATACTAGCTTAGAAGTAATATAAAGAGATCAATAGAATTAGCATAAAAATAATATTGAAATCTCGATTATGATTGTAAATGTAATCCTTGGTCAATCCCTAGCATCAGTGGAATGACACTGACAGCTCACTCCACGCTAGAATTCACGGTGAGATTTTTACAGAATCGACATGCAGCTACAACTCACGCTTTGTCATAAATAAGGCATCGGGAATCTGTACCTGTGTAAAATAGTAATATCTATTATGAACTATTTATATCTGGTACAGTGACCTACCTCATTTATATTGATATCTATTTATTTTAATTACGGCAAACATGGGCAAAAATTGTGCCACAGATAATATAATACCTAGTGCAAAAAAATCCGAAGGTAAGCCCGGTCAGCCACGGAACATAACTAATTCTTTAGTAGTTTAGGTAGTAAATTATCAAATAACGCCTACGGTGGCCGGAAATCGGCCTGCGACTCCCGACGCCCGGGGCGTCTCCTGCGACGACTAGGGGCGCGAGGGTGTGAACCTTGCCTCTCTCTCACGCGTTCCGTGAAAACGCACGCATCGCGAGCATTACTGCTCTTCGCAGAAGGAGGTGACGACCTCCCATGCACTCTCGCTACGAACCATGGCCTGAACCAGGGCCGGACGCGAGAGATTGCCGCTGCCGGGCAGACCTCCACCGTATGCTCCACCGTGTCCTCCGGGCACACACGGGCGTTTCCTCCCGCTTTATCCTGAACATGAACCTCCCGAAACAACCGTGTCCGGTGAGGACCTGCGTCAGGCGGAAGGTGAGGACGCCGTGGCGCCTCTATAGCCACTCCTCAAAAAGGGGGCTTATCGCCACAATTGTGGCGTGCCCATAAACTGCCCATTAAAGGTGATTTGGGATGTCAACGTTTGTATAGAAGAATACCCTTTTGCTGTGCCCTACAGGGTCCATAATGATCTAAATTATATAGTTACCACCGAAGTACACATTATGGTAAGCAATAAAGATATTGAGTATTGAGAATTTAAACGCGCGGCCCGATTAACTCGAAGCTCAGTATTTATACTTAAAGCCAAAAATTAAGAATTACATGTCTCATATCAATAACGTGATATACTTTCAACTTTATATAAATTGCTCCTGAAAAGAAGCGTATCGAAAAATCGAAGGTTGTGAATAGCTATGCTAATGGTAAGCGATGATGTGGTCGACGCCATTCTTTTTTTTTATTTTTTTTTTTTATTTATTTATTCAAAATCTGTATTAACAATTACATACATAAAGTCTGCCAAACTGCAAAACAGTTTGTCGGCAGTTTTATATTTCTATGTCGACGACAGACCACGCTTGCCTAGAAGTAACCTCTTCCCTCTCGACTTGAAGATTCCCAGGTTGCGCTACCAGGAAACACAAGACTCTGGCAGAGAACTCCACTCCTTAGCTGTACGCACAATAAAAGTGTTCCCAAATCATATAAGTGCGTATAGATGGCATATCATAAATGTGGAGGTGGTGCATCGCCGTACCTACATGTTGTTGTCCGATGATGGAACGGACTCGGCGGAATCAAACTGTGCAATTCCAACACACACTCCCCGAAATGTAACCGACAGGCTGGCAACTCGACTACGATGTTCAAGGCTTTGGAAGCTTTGACTCGGCCAGTGCATCGTTCATACTGATGAGCACGACGTCATCTCACGTCAAAGGACCAGCTGAAGAAACGCAAGTAGACTGTCAAGGATAACATGCGAATAAAGATTTTGTCTTCTGACGTTTAAACGTTTAATAAGTGCTTGTCAATGTAGGTTTATGTAAAATAAAATATTTTAATTTTACATCCCATCTCAATATGCTGACTACTTGGGCTGGATCCCAACCCAGCCAGGCGGCAAATAGATGGGTACTGATGTCACTAGATAGTGATTGGAAGTACCTAAAGGTGAAGATATTGTCACCGAGTAGCGGTCTGGCTCTGTTTCCAGCAAGCACTTGGCTGAGTGCGATTCAACATCCGGCAACCCTCCTTGCTCCCTGGACAAACTGGATGAGATTTAAAGCTTAAACGTGCCTTCTGTCCAGCATGATCTGCACTGGTATAGGAAAAGCCACTCCAGTGGTGGGAATTACGTAAAGTCCCCCAGTGACAGCAATTGGGCAGAAGGGTACCGCCGCTGTTTTTATGTAATTGTATGAAGCAGCCAATTTTTTACAATATTTTTCATAATTGGTCTCATATTAAAAGTTGTTAATTTTATTAACCGACTTCCAAAAAGGAGGAGGTTCTCAATTCGGCGGTAAGTTTTTTTTTTTTTTGTATGTTTTTTACGCGATTACGCCGTTAATTATGGACCGATTTTGAAAATTCTTTTTTTTGTTTGAAAGGGTATACTCCCGAGGTGGTCCCATTGCCACTAAATCAGAATCAGATGAAGGGATCCCATGGAAATCGAGGGAAATCCTCAAATTTTATAGGCAAACCTATAGCGATTTGGGTATTTTTTATAGTAACTCGTGCATTTGCTCTCGGAAAGCACCATTTGGTGAAATGGAACTGATGATGGAGACCACGTATGGCCACCGGAACAATATAATAATGAGTACCCCTATTTAACGGGTTGCGATTAAGCAATTTATGCTCGTCACTATGCATATGGTGAGTGGCAGTTCTCCTGGTTCTTACCAGGAGAACTCCTCAACAATCAACGTCCCAGCATCGGGAAAAGAAATATTTTGTAAAAGGTTATGAGCAGTTAACATTAGGCTATTGTAACTTAGATAAATTCAAAACTGACCCACTAAAAAGTGTAAAAAAAAATCTTTTTACAAAAAAAATAAGAACCGACTACCAAAAATAACACTACAAAGTGAAAAATAACTTTAATTTCGGAAGTCTGTGTCTTTGGATCTGTATTTGAGTTTTTTGGCGCCGACTTAATTAAAATTAAAGTTATTTTTCACTTTGTAGTGTTATTTTTGGTAGTCGGTTCTTATTTTTTTTGTAAAAGTTTTTTATTAAGTAAACTTTTATTGCTCTCAGTTTAGTAATTATCAAACCAGCACCCTAATTGGGTAAAGGCTCCCACAGACTGGAGCGATATCGCGGGCGCGACAGCCTTCGCGACCCTTGTCGCGCCCGCGATATCGCTCCAGTCTGTGGGAGCCTTTACACACTATCAATCACAATCGAATGACTTTCAAGTATAACGCTAATCCATTGCTTTCATACGTTCGAAAAATTTGTCTGCTCAGCAACGTAAATATCGCAATGAATGTTTTATGTTGTTGAACTGTCAAAATTACACCCATTGCTACTGTGTACGCAATTTTCCGCAGATTTTTTTTATTTTGCGTAAATTCTAGCAGCTGTTATATTAGTTCCAATTAATAAGATCCATTATTAATTATGTTTATTGTAATATCAGCTGTGTACTCAAGTGCGTGGCACAAAACGTTTGAATGTTAAAACGCACAATGAAAAGTAAATCGCCGAAAAAATTGTTTGCCAAATAAAGTATATACCGTTTATTGTTAGAGTATTCATTAATTCAGTTTTCTTTTCAATAGTTAGCACTTGTACACATAAATGAGTGGATGATTTATCCACGTGAAGGACATTCACGAGAATTAATAATAATAATTATGTTTAAGTTAAATAGTAGGTACTTGCCTCCATTTGAAATAAGATTAGAAATTTAAATAAGCCTTTTTGCAGTACGTTCAACCGATTTTGACTTCAATAGATGTCAAAATCGGTTGAACAGACTGTAAAACTGTAAAAAAGGTTTATTTAAATTTCTAATCTTATTTCAAATGGTATAATAATATAAATAATATGGTAATGGTGTAATATAGAATAATGTAAAACGATTTTCTCGTAAAGCATTTTTTTTTTTCGCAAACGTTGACACAAGGCAGAAGTGAGTGGAAACGCCGCCGGATGGGGACGCCCTAGGAGGACATAATTATTATAGTGACCTAATTGGTGATGTTCTTCAGAAAGGTCAGGTGCGTAGTAGGTACTCGCAAGCGGCGTGAGTGTGTGACCAGACTCACGCCAAGAACTCTGACTCACGCCTGAACGAAAAACAAGGCATAAGGGGTATGTAAGGAACGTAGCAGGTGGCTTTCGATAGTTTCTGCCTACCCCCATGGGAAAAAGGCGTGAGTTTATGTACCAATTTTTTTTCATGTTTATTTTAAATTATAATCAAACAAGAAAATATTTACTTATTATTTATGTTAGCAGACTTAAAGTAATAATAATATGGTATGTACTTATAATATAAAAAAGGAGGGGAAAGAAACATAGAGCATCAAAAAATTCGTTTGCATCGCTGTCAACAGGAAAAGTGCCCAAAAGACCGGCGGCAGCATCGCCACGTTGTATGGCGATGCTGATTCTTTGGCCAAGAAATAGGCCAGCCCTCTGGGGGCCAAGCCTGCTAACGCAGTTGTGTCAGGATGGCCGTCATTGGCACCGTAATTGTAGAGTTTTGCTAATCTCCTTATTGAAAGGCGTCATTATGATTTTCCAATGACGTGCCACTGACACTCCATTGGATAAATTGTGTGTATTTGGTAATCTCGTACTGACAAACTCATATTATTTTGACTTCCCTATGGACCACTGTCACGCCATTATGAATTTAGGAGGTTACAAACTATTGGCACAATGGTCATGGCGTTGCCTTGGTATGGTCGTCATAATGACCAATCATTGAAAATAGCAGACTTGGCCCCCTGGTCACGTGAAGAATGAAGAATCGACCCACCTAAAGTATTGAATGAAAATATTAAAATGTTATTATGGTATTACGATGAAAAATAATTAAGATGTTATATTGAAATGTTAATAAGGTATTACGATCTACATAACACTTATCTCAAAATGGCAATCATTATTTCATGAGAAAATTTATTTTGAATTTTGCCATGTGTAGGAGTCTATTGGAGTCAGCGTTGCCGGACTTCCTGATTTTGGCAGGACGTCCCGATTTTGGCGGGACGTCCCGATTTTGGCGGGACGTCCCGATTTTGAGTCCAAAATTAAAAGTCCCGCGCGAGACAGGCTCAGTCTTGCTTTTCGGGGATAGAAAAATAAATAAGTAATAATAACTTGTTTATATTATATTCCTCTGAAGACTTAACATGTAACGAATTTTCATTAAAATACATTTTCTATGGCTACTTGTCTAACATCATTGTAAACTTAATTTGGAACTTAAATAAAAGGAAAAGTAGTAAAAAACAAATAACTCTAATTATTTACGTATTTTTATTATGTCCCGCTTTCAACGAAAGAATCCCGCTTTTTTGACTCAAAAGGTTTCAAAATCCCACTGTGCCCAAAAAAAAACGGGCAACGCTGCCGCTGGTTAATTAATTAATCAACCATGATTACAAAAATAAATGATTTGATTTTGATTGGTGTTCTGTGAACTGGACGTAGTTAAGCAGAAAGGACTAAATCCACACAGTGGCCAAAATTGATTTAAGTATCCGTTTTCTGAGGGTCGAACCTATCATGTAGTGAAAACGCCGTTTTTAAAATGTACACGGAAACTAGTTTTTCTCGGTACCGACTCATCCCACAATATGAAGAGCACACAAAATGTATTTGCTGAACTCAGTCCGCTTGAATTGTTTCTGAGTAATGTATTTCTATGAGCATGCTCTGATGGTCGATAAACCTGAATAAACTCAAACAGTTTGGATCCTAAGAATTAGTTTTGATTGGAAATATCAGTTTGGAATCTAAGAATTAGTTTTGATTGGAAATATAATTTTATTAATTATCTGAAACGACTCAAACAGTTTACGGAAACAAAATATTTTATTTTTATTTTTTAGAAACGACTCAAAACACTTCAGATGTTTCAATGGCTTTAGATGAACAGCACATTAATGATCAAATAACCTAAATCGACTCAGAAAGGCTGAGTCGTTTGTAAGGAATAGATGTAATGACTGAAACAAATACAACGACTTAAAAACATATTATGTGTTATATTTTATTAAGACAGTAATATCTGGACCTACATAAGCAGAAGGGACTCAATCCACACTGTCGCCTTTGAGTTATAAGCGTTTAAAGTTTCAGCTGTGATTTCTCTAACAAAGTAACATTTTTTTTTAATTTTTGCTCCACAATTAAAAGGATAGTTTTTATTTTATTTTGTGCATCAAATATTCATATCCCGCAATTCATCTGTTTGACAGTTTTGTATGGAGTTTCGTAAACTGGTCCACAAATTATGAATTGCTTTAATTAACTCTAATGTCAAATAGCAGCTGTCGAACAGATGAATTGCGACATGTATGAATTGTACGCAGATCATATTATGATTATGCCAAAGCGTCCATTTTAGGTCTCCAGGACTTCCAAATTTTCATTTTTGACTTTGAGTCCTTATCCGACTTCAAGCCACATTTTTGACTTTGTCTTATCTCTTTGAGTGTCGATATTTTTTGTAGTCAGTCGTAGTCAGGAAACGGCCGAACATTTGGCCTAAGCTTCGGAACGTACCCTTAAGACCGCACCACACAAATGGCGGCCCCGCGTATATTTCGTTGAGTTATATAGATGGATCTTTGTGTGAGTAGAGCGAAATCGCGATCACACAACAATAACTACGATTTTGAAAATCGGTCTTACAAAGAGCAGGGCCTTACATGCACATACCTTACATTTTGATAACAATGGTTGTCAACCAACCAGTCTTACCAAAGAGTATCGAATTACCTAGTTACTGAGTTGTGGAGGTCAGATAAGTAGTCGCTCTATGTAAAATACTGGTGTTCAGCTGCTTCCGGTTAGACTGGAACCTGACCTCAACATAGTTGGGAAAAGGCTAGGCAGATTATGAATCGATATCCTTCACCGTTTTGAGAGCAGGTGGTGATGAAATTATTACACAAAGTAAAGCGCCTGCCTGAGTTCGAACCCACGACCTACAACTCATAAGTCGGGGACGTTACCACTGGGTCACCACTGCTCTGCAAATTTACTACCGGGATAAATTTATCCTATGTTTTAATTGTATGTGTTAATCCAGGTTATTGACTATCTGTGTGCCAAATTTCACGTCAATGGGGTATCAAAATGAAGGGTTTTAAAAGGTAATTATAAATATATTTAGGTATTCTGTTCAATCCTACCACCCCCTCTTATCTTAAAAAACGCTTCAAGTTCCTTCATGACACACATAATAGATATCTGAGGTCATGGGAACACTTGAGACGAGATGCCGATGCATTCCACCAGCTTTTATGACAAATCTTTTACAGTTCAAGCAGTATCTACGGTTATGGAATGCCTTGCCCGTGTCGATCTCTGCTCAATCTTTGTTCACTTTTAAAATTCAGGTAAAAAAACACTTCCTCACTCCTTAAACATCATCATTACATAATACAGTTCCTTGCTCTTGTTTCATGTTTATTATTGTATATATATATTTATATAGATAAGTGTATTGCTTTATGTATGTATGTATTTATTGTATATTTAAATGGTACACCACTGCAGTATTGTCTCTCCTTCTCCCTTTAATCCATCCAAAGGTTGTCTGTAAACGATCGCTTTCAGCGATACGACTGCCCATTGTGTCACCCTATGTAAAATTTAAACATTTATAGTAACTGTAATTGTGTTTGTTAAAATTATATGTTTAAATGTTATTTAAATGAGAACTTATAAAAAAACTATCCTGAACTTTTGAAGTGAGTGAGTAAGAAGCCGTTATCTATCACTCGATTATAAGTGAGTAAATAACCTAATTTGCAATTTTTTTTTTAACCTAGTAAAGTTCCCAAGTCGGCGTGATTTTTCCGTCTCCCCAGTACGGATTATCTACAACAGAAAATAATGTTTGGTACAATCACTTTAGTATTCATAATCACCTCCTCAATCTTGTGACTATGTCTGATAAAAATGGAAAAGGCAAAATAAAAAATTGTCTCTAGATAATAATATGTCGAGACCATTTCCTTATTTTTTTTTGTTATGTATAAACATGATTAATTAAATTGAAATTAAAAATTAAATTAATTAATTTAAAAAATATTAATCAAAATAATTAGACCCTCAACATAATAATATTTAAATTATTTTTATTACATATAATTATGTAATAAAAATAATTTAAATATTATTATGTTGAGGGTCTAATTTGAGTAGGTAGTCGTAGGTATCCACAACGCGAATGAACGGCACTGAATGAAGCACAGATATTTTTTCTATTGTTTCTTCAGCGCGGAACGGCGCGCGGTGGCGATAGAGAAACGTAAACGATAGGATGTAGAGGAAAAAAAAACCAGACAAGTGTGAGTTGAACTCGCGTGGTGAGGGTTCCGTACAATGAATATGTTGTTGACCATGCTTTTTATCCCAAGAACAAAACAGTGTAGTTGAAACACGTGTTTTCCCATACATTCAAACTGCAAATGTAAGTTTGTACGGACAATATTGAAAGATTTACCATGTTATTTTATCACCATAGACTTCTTGTAGGTTTTCCTGTAATCTATAAATAATAGTTTAGCAGTAGTTTCGGAGATAATAATATGAAAATGCACCTTACACACCCCTTGGTGTGTAAGGTGCATTTTCATATTATTTTCTTAAATAACTTTATAAGCCTACCGAATATGCATCCTTGAGCAAGCATTGGAATAGTGGAGAGACGGGTGATATTTATCTACGGGAGGGGGGCATCTTTTAATAGCGTCACCGCCAGGTTGGCTCTGGTCCTCTCTGTTCTTGACTGTGTCACTGCTATGCTGTATTACACGTTGCTGGTTCCAGAGTCTTCCAAGAAATTAAAATCGATATAACATACAAATTAACAAACATTTAAATTTTTAGAATACAATCAAAGTTTATAGTAAACATTTAGAATACAATTAATTATTATAATAAGTATTTAGAACACAATTATTATCATTCATTATCGAATGTCACAGAGCTACAATAATAAGTACCTATGTCAATGGATACATTACAAGCATGCCACTTTAAATAAGTAAAAATAAGAAAAGAAATAATTTATTTTATCAAAGAGCCAATTATCCAATTACATTTTAATTTTAAATATTATTGCAAAAGAGCATGTCAGGAATATAAAAACTGAAAACAAAATGAAAAGGTACCAATTAAAAAAGCCAGTTTTTGAATATTTTTATCGATTGACTGTTCTAGATACCGAATCTAGTCTTAACTCAATAACCCACTACAGCATAGCTAAAAGTGCCGTCATAATCAAAGTTAATTTATTTACGTTTGGATTACAGAAATTCATATGTGTACCTTTCAACTTAGCCGGTGTTTGGTTAGGAGCAAATCAGCTGTGACAGATGGACAGACAGGCAGACAGACAGCCAGACAGACAGACACACGACTGATCCTATAAGGGATTATTTTTTTCCTTTAGACGTAAGGAACCCTAAAAATGGCAAACCATTTGTTTTCTCGAATTAATTTCTTGAGGAACCCAAAAAAATCACTTGTTTAATCTTTCGCTGAATAACACGGCATGCCAGATGCAAGAAATGTATAAATACGCTTCGCAGAGCATTCCTTGTACAGACTAACTGTACTGCTACAGTCAACGACCATACAGCCCTACAATCATGATCCGGACAGTCGCTCTCCTGGGCCTCGTTGCCTCCGCATCGGCCTTATTCGGCCTCTTCGATAACAGTAAGTAACCTTCAATAAATAATTCCACTCTATTTAATTTTTAAATGGCTTAGAACGCTTTGTGGTCCCCCGGCAGTTCCGGTCTTGTCATTTTCTTTATACTAATAATTAAATACCTACTTTTTAATATTACAAGTTACTTTTTAACATTTCGAAATGTGAGTTATACGTGCGTTTTGCACATTACCACACAACCTACAGCAAAACCAATATTGCTCCCGAGCAATGTTGGTTTTGCAAGAGGTTGTAGGGTTTCTCAGGATACGCACCAGTGCCATACATTGACAGCCTCGTAAAATGACTTTCTGTGTTATAAATTGTGACTACATTCAACGGAAATTAAATTAAAATAACAGACACCTGAGATAACTGAGATTTGTTAAATATCCAAAATAAATTCTGATTTTAAGGTTAGGAAAGTGCTGTTCTTTATGACCCAGCGTTTTTTTATAGTAGCAAAATTTTTATTTGTTTATAATATATCTACCCTTTTTAGTGTATTTTTGAAAACCCCAAAGCCAGCAAAACCATACACAAGACACTGGGAGTATTAAGGGTCCCCACCCTTAATACTCCCAGTATTATGTGTACGGTTTACTTGGGGAAGATCACGTAGTGGGTTAAAATTTGTTTCCAAGCAATATTAATAAAGGCCCTTGCAGACTGGCGCGATATCGCGGATGCAACAAGGGTCGCGCTGGCTACCGCAGCCACAATGTTGCACCAGTCTGCATGAGCCTTAAGCCTTAGTGACAGTCCCCAGTTATGGCGCCGGAAAATAAGATCCTTACAAACATATTACAAAACAAAGTCCCCCGCCGCATCTGTCTGTCTGAACGCGATAAACTCAAAAACTACCTACTGAAAGGATTTTCAAACGGTTTTCACTAATGGACGGAGTGATTCATGAGGAAGGTTCAAGTGTATAATTCATTAAGATTTTGTTAGATTATTGTTGATGATGTCGGCAAAATCATGCCGACTGGGAGCTTTACTGGCATGGGCCGCGTAAACCGTAAGAGATACATAAAATGTACGTTCTACTGGATTGCACATCATAAAAAGTTCATCAAAAAGACCGCAATAGCATAATATATCTTCAAAGGATGGGAAGATTTCAGGATTTTATAAAAATTGCATTGTTTGCCGAATTTTCCGAAGCTATTTTGAGCGGTATATTAATATTATCCAATAAAATAATAATGTCATTTAAATTGGGAATTTAATTTAGATTAAAATATGCCTTTACATCGTATCATTTAAATGAATACTTTAAAAGATCGGAGGACAAAATAATTGATATTAGAGCATAAAACAAACTAGGAGTTGTCGTACTTACACATGAGTGTTCATTCTAGAGCAACTATCTTTTGTTTTCCGCTAATAATACCCTGGCGATCTTTATGTATTTATTTTGTTTTAATTTTGTTTCAGACCTATGGAAAGCCGGTTTAAGTTGTAAGTGCTTTTACTTGATAAATGAATAAGTATTCCTTTTTGTTTTTCACCGATTTCATCCAGGTTTCCGGCCCGATTCACGTGATTATTTTACATTTGGTAGAGGAAACCTTGCGAGTCTCCTCTACCAAATGTTAAATAATCACGTGGTTCCATTATAAAATTGAGTTTGATCGAGTAGTTCTTCAACCAGCTTCAATTTGTATAATCTACTTCGGCTATTTTGACGACGTGTGTCAGTTATCGTTCTCGGGATGAAGTAGTTTGTAGGTTAAATTAATAACCTGATCCACGGCAACATACTCAATACCTCATTTTACAGATAAATTCGACACAAACCCTTTAACGTGGGGATCAAGCGCTTTCATGGATCTTCCTCGCAATAGTAAAGCAGCCGCGAAAAAAGGCTGGACGGCGGTGCCAAGACCGACTAGGTCATACTCATCAGGTTATGACGCACTTGTCCTATGGATCAACCCGAAGGACGTGACGGTCGGCATACTCGTCGACGAAAATGGACAGACCTCCGGCCTGCAGATCGCTGTGAGTACACAACGTTTTGTGGGAAATTACTCACGAGTTTTGACTTCGAGAGTAGTCATCATGAGTAGGAATTGTAACGGCATAATGTACCCACGGCTGGGACACAGGCCTCCGGTAACAGGGAGTGGGCCGTAATCCACCACGCGAGCCCAGTGCGGGTTGGTCGATGTCACACGTTTCGTCACGATGTTTTCCTTCACCATTTTGAGAGCAGTGTGATGAAATAATTTACACAAAGTAAAGCGCCTGTCTGGGTTCGAACCTATGACCTAAAAATATTAAATTAATATCCTCTCCACAAAAGCCACTAATAAATTACAATTAAATACACAATTGCGCATTTGACGACTTTGCGAGTGTCGAGCCACAGTATACCTTAAATAATTATGACAATTATTAGGGACGTCCAATAATAAAAAGTATGACACACTTAACTAAAGTCATGTTATCGTATAATGTACCCTGCCTGTCCTGCATTACTTGCTTCTACTTCTTACAAATAAGAAGGGAACAGAGGTCAAGTAATGCAGGGCACTGTACACTCTGTATGACGGCTGAATGAATCGTCAGCTTCTATTAGCCGAACTAGTGAGGATGTGTTATTGCCTGAACTATGGCGTTACACGCAAGCCTTGCAAAAGGCGCAAAAAATGTAACTGTTGAAGATGATAGCGCATGAATATGTATGGACATAGGTACCTATTAATGTCGTATTTACTTCGATTCTACCTACGCAATCTGCTATACTGATGGCTCAGTAGTGTAGTTTATACAGTCATTTTTAAGGAATAAGTGCTGATGCAGATAGTATTCACGGCACGACACCAAATCAATGCAATTAACGGCAAATTTCAACATTGAAACTGAACGCGATC
This sequence comes from Tiliacea citrago, assembly GCA_963921375.1. Classification (NCBI taxonomy): domain Eukaryota; kingdom Metazoa; phylum Arthropoda; class Insecta; order Lepidoptera; family Noctuidae; genus Tiliacea; species Tiliacea citrago. The sequence continues at coordinate 18,921,974 of OY992798.1, forward strand.
AGCACATAAACTTCGTTTAAGAGCAGTCAGTGTCATTATTTTCTTTGGAATATTAACACTGACAGCTCTTGAACTCGGTTTAGACGTGCTGATCGCGTTTAGTTTGATTGGTGAAATTCGCACTTACTGTCTAGATATAACGTGTTACAAATTGTGGGTAATGTCTGTTAAGAATCCCTAACGATTGAACTGGTCTATTGCAGATCCCCAGCGATGGATTAACTTCATATTATGACATGAAAAAACAAGGTTTCTCGCTTTGGAACTTTAACAAAGATTATGGAGTCATAGAGAAATACTGGACCATTTGTAAATACTACGTGTCCGAAGGTACTTATGTATACAAAATTATGACCTTTTTGTTATACTACCACAAACTGTCAAATTTTCTCATTCGATTTTGAACTTCACCTTCAACATTTAAAGGTTTAAAATCATCTAGAGTAATTTGACAGTTTGGTATCAGCTGATGTGTTGGCGACTGTACAAAACCACCAATATTGTATTTGATACGATTTCATGTACCGTGTAAATGAAGTATTAAGTCATTCTGAACCCTTAATTATTTGTGTACTATCCTACTTAAGTAATTCATCACGAGTCTCGTGATATATCAGCGGTAATTGCGTAACACACTAACAGTAGTAAAGGCTTTCATTTTGACAGTTCAACAACATTCATTGCGTTATTTACGTTGTTCAGCAGACAAATTTTTCGAACATATGAAACAATGGATTTCTTTCAAAGTCATTCTTGATAGTATGTTACGCAATTATGATGCAGGTAAGCCTGAGATATCACGGGTTTCGTGAAAGACTAACCTGAATAAAAAACCTAATTGTTTAATTTTTAAGATGAAGTAGCTCGCAAAGCCTCTTATAACGAAGATTTGCTGCTTCGGGATGACCACATTACGGTCGAAGGTATCAACGGTGAACTGTTTAAAGTAGCCACCAATCTCAGTAATGTCGACAGCATCTGGACCAAGCAAGCCTGCGTGCCGCTGATGGGTAAGCATAATCAGCCAATAGCTAATGGGCAATAAAGTTAAATAACATAATTCATGGCTTCAGGCAGGACAGAAAGCAAAACTTCTATTGAGAAAACGGCAGCCTGTGTGAAAATGAGTGTCAGGATGCGTTGCGTTGGCATCTGGCATTACTTTGCACTGATGCCCTTTTGGCCATTTTATGATTTTTATTAAGACTATTCTATTTTATTCCGCATTGTTTTCTTTTTGTACTTTATAGTTTTGAAGTGTTTTTTGTTCTAATGCCAATACACGCATTTTCCTTCTTTCAAACCTTCATGACCTTTAAAAATCGGCCAAGCACGAGTTCGTCGGCCATTATAAAGGAAGTATAACAACGTAGTAGGTTCTGCCTGTTGCTACATAAGTATAAAGGCTCCCGCAGACAGGCGCGACGCGACACTGGTAGCACAATTTCTATGAAAACTTCATGGAAAGTGTCGCGCTGCCTGTCGCGCCGCGATATCGAGCCAGTCTGCACGATCCTTATAGGTTAAAAGAATCGAGGAAGATAGCCCTGTGCCCCTTTTAGACAGAAGGGTATTAATAGGGTAAAGTTGGCGACCTTTGATTACGGAACCCTAAAAACGGTTAATATCATCTCTTATGTTCCAGGACTTCACTACTACTACGATATGACCGAGAGTCTGAGTTGCGACGAACCCCTTTTTCCGTGGTTCCCAATGTACGATGCAAGTACAAAGCAGTTGATTGCTACAGGCTTAATGTTCTTGGGTTCATACAAAACTTCAACAACTTTAGAAACTCCATCAAAAGCTGCTGTAAAGGTACCTACAGATTAACAATTCTTTACATTTTTAGTAACTTTATCACGTCGGTTTATCTGATAGTAATATTTTGTTATTTTTACAGTTCATCGTGCCGACCGGTCCTAAATGCTTGTATGACCTGACCGAACAAGTGGGCGTTCTCTCATTGCACACATACTACGTCAACAACCCGAAGTTAATCCTCTGCTAAGCTAGATAATAATACCAACTGTCGCCACTGAGCATTTACTCAAAAAGCAATATTCCTGTTAAAAAAACGAGCGATCCTTACAGTAGTCGCTTATGATGTGTAACATCTGACATCTCACCTTGGTAATGAGCAACTGAGCAGCAACAGAAATTATAATTAAAAAAAACTAAATACTGAAATTGTTATTCGAATAACAATTTTATTACTAGTGGTCGCCCACTGGTCGAATTTCGACCCCTCTACTTACAATCTATATAGTTTTTACTAATTCCATGCTATTTAAAAAGTACTTACGTATTCCGTGATTTTTTTTCATTGAATATGACATTGTTTTGTTGTTTAAGATTCATAGAATAAGCTAAGTGCGTGTCGGACCACTTACTTGACACGTTTGTTTAAGATCCTTATAAAAAGCACAAAAAAACAGCCCGAAGTGGCCCGAAGTGAAGCAGCGCGTGTCAGATCTTATAGCCCTATATTTCGGCGCTTATATTATATATATGCGCCACTGGATCCTCTCTGCCTACCCCGCAAAGGAAAGCGTACAGTTATAGTGTAGTACATTTATGTAGTTTTTCATCATACTACAGTGTGAGTATTCATAATGTGCACATATCGAAATGAGGGAAACTAAGCTTCATTTTATCGCCGGAAAAAAATATTCTGGTTCGCTGCTGTGACCCCTGCGTAAACAAATTGATATAACTTTTATACTAAACGGTTTATCACGATCACGATGTTCACGAGTGTCTATCATTTCGATTTGTGCACAATATGAAGACTCACACTGTATATAATGTATATTTTTTACATTTTACAATTATATTAAAAAGTTATAATTATAATGCACCAGTTTTTTTTTCCGAGATTATGTTTCAAAATTTTGTAGGCGTGATTACTATGTATAATCATGCCAAATTACAGATTTAAGTACCTATCCATTTACCAGCCCGCCAAAAGTAGAAACAAATGTTTTAAAACTAGATGAGTGCTGTGTTTTCTATCTACTCTGAGAAGAAAGGCCGAAAGAAGCTCAGAGGTAACAAACAGTCTCTTTTAAAGTCCAGACATAATCTTGGTCAGATCATGTGAAGACCAGCTACGCATTCGTGCGTAGCCTGGCATTTGTATAGATTTCAAAGCGAATCTAAGAACTTACATGAGTTTTGCAACAATGCTTTACAATAATATCACATTGATAAAATATTGCATAGCGGAGATATAAAAGTTTATGGATTGCGTGGAGAGTAAAGAAACGATGGACGGATTTTGTAAGGAATGGGAATGAAGGAAATGGGATTGAATGATAGGCTGACAGAGGCACTTTGAAGAGTGGCTAGAGAGGCGCCACGGCGTCCTCACCTTCCGCCTGACGCAGGTCCTCACCGGACACGGATCTTTCGGGAGGTTCCTGTTCAGGATAAAGCGGGAGGAAACTGATTCTGCGAAGCAGTAATGCTCGCGAAGGAGGAGGCGGAATGCGTGAGAGAGAGGCAGGGTTCGCGCCCTCACGCCCCTAGTCACCACAGGAGACGCCCTGAGTCGCAAGCCGATTTCCGGCCACCGCAGGCGCGGGCCTGCGGACGGTGAGCAATGGGTAGCTCGCCGTCCGATAAGGACCCAGCCCGGGTCGACGGCGCGTTGTGTTCCACGCGCGCCTCAAAGAGATGTCAGCATAACTTGACGGGGTCCATTAGGGCCAATGCCTGCCAGGGTTGCGAGTTTGTCCGAAAGGGATATCGTGGCCCTGGCGTACAGGCAAATGAAGGAACACGGGTGGCTTTGGTTACAGTACAGTTCCAATTGGTCGTTTCCAATAGAGAAGAGCCGACAAGAAACTCCACAGTTACCCTTTAAAAAAAAAAAAGTGGGCTTTTACAATGTTTTCAAGTTACAGTGTTAATAGGTATGGGAGGACAGTGTAGGCCCGTCAACAATTACCAAGTACTTCTAGTAGTCTATTAAGCCTAAAACGTTCTCATATTCACAAATTAAAAAACCGGCCAAGTGCGTGTCGGACCACGCACAATGAAGGGTTCCGTAGTTAGGATGAATTTATCCCAAAAACAAACTTAACATTGTAGTTGAAAAACATGCTCTCCCATACATCGATATACGTTACGGGCAATTCTTCAATTGCAAATTTAATTTGGTGAACTATTACTCGTTAACTAGTAAACCCTACTTAGCTGTCATAGTTTTCATTTTAATTTCGTTATAAATACTACTGCCATGAATTTTTTCACATATCCAAAACCAACCATTTAGCTGGCAGAAGGAGGAACACTTGACTCTAACAAAAAATAGCACTTTAAAGCTTAATATTACGCAAACGGATCTCAGAATTAAAAAATGGCTTGCACAGACCCACAATATTTATAAACGGCCTATCCAACGATACCCCACACCATGTATTAGATGAGAAAAAAAATATCATCCCCGTTTTACGTGAAAGGGAGGTACCATAAAAAAAAATGTTTTTCATGGTTTTATTTTACGACTTGTTTGTCGTGATAAATACCTATGTACACCCTTGCCAAATTACAGCTAGCTAGAACTAAGCGTCTCCGAGCTAAGCCGGGGACATACAGACATTCGGACATGGATAAGGGTTCCTTGTTTACTACGGAACCTTTAAAAGAAACTATATAAAATATTATAAAATAAAAAAAAATAAAAACCTACCTATTTAAACCAAATGACAAGATTGCCATTACAACTGTAACAAATCTGAATTAATATTCTGTCCACAAGTCATAAATAAATATTTTAAATTATAATTGTAGGTTATAACAAGTTGTTATGTCAAGGTATGTAAAAAACCGGCCAAGTGCGTGTCGGACCACGCACAATGAAGGGTTTCGTAGTTGGGATGAATTTATCCCTAAAACAACCTTAACATTGAAGTTGAAAACCATGTTCTCCATACATCGATATACGCCACGGTCAATTTTCCAACCGAAAATCTAAGTTTGTAATCACAAAATAAGTATTTTTTTATGTGATAAAACTACCAATTCACAATTTTTGGACTTGTTCTTTTACTTGTGCTGTGATACCTTGCTTCTTGATGATGATTCTAGGTCAACGGGAAGTACCCTATACGTTTTGATTTATTTGCGAGTATCGAAATATGACGCAATAATGTCGCTTATATCGCCGTATGTTCTTATTGCGTTGACTTGGAAGCTTAATTTTTTTAGAGCTTCAAGGGACCATAGACCTACGTGTTTGATATTAATTTCCACTTGATACCTTCACGCGTTCCTGAGAAAAAGGGTATTGAAAGAGGGTATTGAGGTACGGAACCCTAAAAAAGAAATAAACATCGTAATGTAGGAGCAGTTAATAGACATTTACATAGTTATGCCGTTAATGAGGTACCAGGGAAGCCACATGTGCAGAAGTCATCAAATTTGTTTTGTCGAGATTTTTTGTGTAAATTGTTTGATGTTAACCAATTTATAATGCTATCCAATGTCATATTTATCTCAGGTTCTATGTGTAATTTATTATCTCCTGTGAACAGTACTGTACTATCATCAGCAAATAGAATTGTGTTGTATTTTGTCACTTTTGGAAGGTCTAGGTAACGGTACAAGGGGTATATTATGTCGCAGCCATCTCGTTAAATTAGCCGCTAATTGGACGCCTAGGCCGTTCATTCAACACCGCATCCAATTGGCAGATTGGCGAGATGACGGTTTTCGTCCAGAAGTACCCACTAATCTACAACCCTTTTTCCTCAATTCGTGGAATTTTTTTCCTCTTTCTTAATAACCGTACAGGATAGGGCCGAAAATCTCATTTTGCAAACGACAAAGCTATCCAGTCAGTGCGGTTACATTATTATTCGTCGGACATCTAGTAAAAACAAGTCAAGAAGTAGATTTTTTTTATTTTAAACTATATTCTGAGCGTGCCTTGAATCTTCTAAGCAGGATGCTAGCGGTCTCGGGTCAAGTCAGTAACGCACCCCTTGCGCATGGATAATCTGTAACTTTTCCCCAAACAACATTTTACCACATATCTCCATAATAAGTAGGTACTGAACTTCGAGCAGTGCTAGCCCAGAGGTAACGACAGCTACTTACGAGTTGTAGGTCGCAGGTTCGAACCCAGGCAGGCGCTTTACTTTGTGTAAATTATTTCATCACCACTGTTCTCAAAACGGTGAAGGAAAACATCGTGAGGAAACCGGCATGTCCTAGAACTAAAAATTCGAAGACATGTGACATCTACCAACCCGCACTGGCCCCACGTGGTGGATTACGGCCCACTCCCTCTCACAGAAAGATGAGGCCTGGGTCCCAGCAGTGGGAACGAAAAAACAGAAAATAGTTCTTTACTATAGATTACAAGAAAACCTTTAAAAAGTCTATGGTGTTAAAATAACATGGTAAATCTCTCAATATTGTCCGTACAAACTTACATTTGCAGTTGGAATGTATGGGCGAACATGTTTTTCAATTACAATGTTTTGTTCTTGGGATAAAAAGCAGGGTAGATAAAAAATTAATCATACGGAACCCTCACCACGCGAGTTTAACTCGCACTTGTCTGGTTTTTTTAACCGACTTCCAAAAAGGAGGAGGTTCTCAATTCGGCGGTATGTTTTTTTTTTTTTCTATGTTTGTTACGCGATTACTCCGTTAATTATGGGCCGATTTTGAAAACTCTTTTTTTGTTTGAAAGGTTATACTCCCGAGGTGGTCCCATTGCCACCAAATCAGAATCAGATGAGGGTATCCCAAAGAAATCGAGGGAAACCCTCAAATTTTATAGGCAAACCTATAGCGATTTGGGTATTTTTTATAGTAACTCGTGCATTTGCTCTCGGAAAGCACCATTTGGTGAAGTGGAACTGGTGATGGAGACCACATATGGCCACCGGAACAATATAATAATGAGTTCCCCTATTGAACGGGTTGCGGCTAAGCAATTTATGCTCGTCACTATGCATATGGTGAGTGGCAGTTCTCCTGGTTCTTACCAAGAGAACTCCTCAACAATCAACGTCTCTGCATCGGGAAAAGCAATATTTTGTATAAGGTGATGAGCAGTTAACATTAGGCTATTGTAACTTAGATAAATTCAAAACTGACCACTAAAAAGCGAAAAATAAAAAAAAATATACAAAAAAATAAGAACCGACTACCAAAAAAAGCAAAGTCGAGTGGCAAAAACCTCAAATACAGATCCAAAGACACCGACTTCCGAAATTAAAGTTATTTTTTTACTTTGTAGTGTTATTTTTGGTAGTTGGTTCTTTAAATTTTTTCCCTCTACATACTACCGTTTACGTGGGTTCTATCGCCACTCGACACCGCGTCGCGCCGCGCGCGGTTCTAAAGAAACAATAGAAAAAAATATCTATGGTTCATTTAGTGCTGCTCATTCGCGTTGTGGATACCTACGATTACCTACATTATTACATATTATGTAATAAAAATAATTTAAATATTATTATCTTGAGGGTCTAATTATTGTAATGAATATTATTTTAAATAATGAATTTAATTTTTAATTTATTTTTATATATAACAAAAAAAAGTAAATTGTCTCGACATAATTATCTAGAGACAATTTTTTTTTTGGACGAACAATACCAAAGAAAGGACATTTGGTTAGGCCGCATAAAGTACTCAAACTGCCAGACCAGCATTAAAAATTTAAAACTAAGAGAATAAAAAAAAAAGCAATGCACACAGTCCTCCTCACATTCATAATAATTAAAATAATATAATACTTTACAAAGTAAATATTCATGTCATTGTTTAGGTATGTAAAATGGTATAAATAAAAAGAAAAATATAAATAGTTGGCAAAAAAAAAAAATCTAATCAAGATTCACTGTAAATTGAAGCAGCTCAATCCCAAGCCTTTTTGTCCTCAATATAGTCTTTAACAGTATAAACTGCTTTCTGGCACAGTTTCCGCTTTATAAAACATTTGAATTTATTATGTAGGAAGTTTCTTTTTAGAATTGCCGTGTCTTTTGCGTAGGCTATTATTTTTGTCGTTGGAAAAGATAACTGACAGAGTTCGTTGACATAAATCAGAAAAAGGAGAGGACTGAGCAAACTTCCTTGTGGGACTCCGACAATCACAGGATATGCTTCGCTAACGTACTCACCTATCCTTACGCATTGCATCCTATCAGTAAGAAAGTTTAAAAAAAAGTCGTGAACGATGCCTCGTACTCCGATGGATTCAAGTTTATAAAGAAGTAGAGGAATAGACACTGTATCGAACGCCTTCGAAAGGTCTAAGAAGATTCCTAGACACTTGAACTTATTGTCAATTTTTGTCAACTACAAAATCCAGTAAAGATGATACCGCGTACCGCGTCTGCGAAATAAGAAAGAACAGAATAGTGAATGTGTACTACATAGGATAAAATGTCGGGAAAAGTTAATCTATGCCTAAGCAATATAAGATTAACAGCAGATTTTTAGAGATAACAGCAGGTTTTTTTTTTCGCTATTTCAACTTTGGTCCTTTTGCGATTTCAAATTTAATTAGAAAAGTGAAGTGTTTGATCCAGGATTGAATACAAGAGATTTTTTTTTTTTGGTGGGTAATTATCAAATATTTCTCCCGCTCTGGGCGGAGTGTCAGACTTTTACTGACTAAAACCCACCCGGGTTTCTTCAGTTTCCTGTGTGCCAGGGCCACGGTATCCCTTACGGAAAACACGCAACCCATTGGCATTGGCCCTAACGGACCCCGTTAGTTTGTTCTGACATCTCTTTGAGGCGCGCGTGGAAAACAACGCGCCGTCGACCCGGACCTGGTCGTTATTGGACGGCAAGCTACCCATTGCTCACCGTCCGCAATCCCACGCCTACGGTGGCCGGGAATTGCCCTGCGATTCCCGACTTTACGACATTACTGCTTCGCAGAAGGAGGTGATGGCCTCCCAAGCACTCGCGATCCGAACCATGGCCTGGACCAGGGCCAGACGCGAGAGATTGCCGCCACTGATCGCCTCCGCGAGGACACAGTGGTGCTCCGCCCAAGCCGGGCAAACCTGCACCGTATGCTCCACCATGTCCTCCAGGCGCTTCACACATGGTGATACATCCGGCACACCCGGGCGTTTCCTACCGCGTTATCCTAAACTGGAACCTCCCGGAACAACCGTGTCCGGTGAGGACCTGCGTCAGGCGTAAGGTGAGGATGCCGTAGCGCCTCTCTAGCCACTCCTCAAAGATAAGATAAGATAAGATAATGATTTATTTTCTCACCACAATATAGGTGAAAGAGGGGACTTATCGCCGCAATTGTGACATGCCCATAGATATCCACATTGGCTTTGTTAATTACACTTATTGTAATCATAGTAAATGTTAATGTTCTGTAACGCATATTACATCCTTGTGTTTTTTTCTGTAAGTTCAGTAAATCTCGCGGTAAGCTAAACTAAAACATAGAAATTAAACACATATAAACCCTGTCTGTATTAGTATATCATATAAATTGTGTAATGTAATAAATTGATGGGTTTGATTTAATTTAAAGTTTATTTTCTTCTATTTAGAGTAATTAAATAAAAGCTTGTATAAAAAAATGTTAACGACTATATATTTTTTTTTAATTTAGTTTAGGTGTTATCGAACTATTTGATTATTATAACGATAGTTTTACGTAAAATAACTGAATTATTATAATCAATCAATCAATCAATAATCTTTATTTGTAAACATAGGTTACAACAATGTGCAAGATGTTACAAGTCTTAATATAAAGTTTCTCTATGTTTTGTCATTTGGCGTACAAACATACAATTATTAGGCTTGGGCCATTAAGTAAATTAATTTATAATAATTCAGGAGTGAAATCTATGTCAATTTAAAAAAATATATGTAATTTAATATAAGGCAATAGGTAGTTAATGTTAGGTAATTAATGTCAATATTTGACCAAATGCGATAATGTCAATAGTAAATAATTATAAGTAATAACAATAACTTAATATTAAAATAATAAAAATAATTAAATTGACATTGACATTGTCCAAAGAATTACTATTTAAAGTCGTCATGCATAAATAGTCATGTTATGATTATACAAAATAATATTATTCTGTTAAAGAATGTCATCAAAATAGTCACTGAGACAATAGTAACATTTCTGTATTAAAATATATTACTACGCAATTTACGCTTGAAATTGATTAAATTGAGACTTTTTATTGAGTAAGGTAGCTTATTAAATATTCTTTGAGCCAAACAAATAAAAATATCGCGTAGTTTCCTATAATGACTTTTAAAGGCTATTTCATAGAGGGTGATGTTTGTTTTAACAAATATATTTACTTCGTAAATATACAAAGAAGGCAAGGTTAAAATTTTGAGGCTTTTAAAAAGAGGTTGACAGCTATCAGTACTTTGTAAACCACACATAGCTCTGATGCATCTTTTTTGGGCTTTGAAAACGTACTCTTTGTTTACTGAATTACCTCAATATAATTAGGTCATATCTTAGTGCGGATGCAACATAGCCATGGTAAGCCATTAAAAGAGACTCTAGGCTTACAATTTTAGCCAGTTTATAGAGGGAATATGCAAATTTATTAAGATTTTTACAAATATCGTCCGTTTGCGGTTTCCAGGACAAGTTATTATCTATAACAACACCAAGGAATCTAGTCACAGTTGCCGATTCTATTCTAGTCCCCAAATAGTTCATTAGCCCTTCGGGGACTGCCGGCGTGATATTATGTTATGTGTGTGTAAATAAAAAGTAAATTATATATTTGGTATATTTTCACATTTGTGAGTAAATATAGCTATGTACCTATATATTTAAGTTAAACCCGTTGGTCCCGGCTGTAATTCGTGGATCTTTGACAGTCTTTACGGGTCGTCAGAAGCCCGAAAGTCTGCCAACCAATGGGTATCGTATTATCCAGTTACTGGATTGTGGAGGTTAGATAGGCAGTCAACATAATCAGCCTATAATGTTCTCACTGCTAGGACACAGGCCTCCTCTGTTGCCCACACGAGCCGAGTGCGGGTTGGTAGTTTTGACATGTCTTAGAATTTTTGGTTCTAGGACATGCCACCGGTTTCCTCACGATCTTTTCTTTTACCGTTTTGAGAGCAGTAGTGATGAAATAAAATATACACAGTAAAGCCCCTGTCAGGGTTCGAACCTATGACGTACAACTCGTAAGTCGCTGTCGTTACCACTGGGCTACCACTGCTCTCATAAAGGTAGTCGCTCCATGTAAAATACTGGTATTCAGCTGCATCCGGTTAGACTAGAAGCCGACCACAACATAGTTGGGATAAGGATAGGCAAATTGGTTGATGTTTTTTCATAAGGTTTTATTTGTTAAGTTAAAATAAAGCTGGTAAATTCAAAATACGAATTAGTTAAAATGACGTTTGAGCATTTTTAATATTACTCGTCAATTTCGACAGATAAAGGCTGATGTAGAAACTTTAGAGGTAAGTACAAACTCGAGAATTTACAAACTCAAACTCAAAGCATTTATTTCAATTAAACTATTTACAGGCACTTTTGAATTGTCAACAAGTCGGTCAGTTACAAATATGAAGCTGGTTGCCCATTCCAAATAGTAGGTTCCTATGGAGAAGAACGGGCAAGAAACTCCACAGACACTCTTTTAAAATAAAATTATTGATACAAAGTGTTGGTTACATCATTCTTATTGAAAATACACATGTGAGAACGACGCAAAACGTCAGAAGCGTCCGTGATATAAAAAAAACAATTCAAAACTAAAATAATTAAAAAATAAGCCGTGGCAGCTAAGAGATGACCAGTCCCAACTGACAGCGCCCGTTCACGAACATGACGCATGGATCAGCACCATTCAGCTCAACCATTTTGAAGGGAGCTAAATGATCCAACACACACGCCACCATCAGCGAGACATCTGAGTGAGCATGACATACTCTCAGCTGCCAGGACATATTCGAGTCAATGAAAGACATATTACCCGGTAAATGGTAGCTCTATTGTACATAGTACTCACACCTGTGTTATGCAATTATATAATACAAAGGTGATTGAGTTTATACAATGAAAAGATAGTCTTACAATCTTCAGCAGCTCCAACAGTATTTTCAAATGTTAATCAATTAGTTGACGTTGTGGAGCAGGACCAGCTTTGAGCCAAGCATTTCTATCAGCGATGTAATCCCCCAGCCTATAATATGCCTGCTTGCATAGTGTGCGTTTTATACAAGATTTGAATTTCGTCTCATTCAGTTGAAGTATGTGGGGAGGAATTTTATTATAACATTTTAAACAGTACCCCATGAAAGATGAGTCTACTTTAGCCAGTCCGAAACCTGGTTGAGCTAATAGATCCCTACTTCTAGTACTACAATTATGTCTTTCGCCTCTTTTACTAAAAAGATGTAAAATTTTTCTTACGTACATGATGTTTTCATAGATATATTGACAAGACACCGTCATGATGTTAATATTCTTAAACAGTTCCCTAAGAGAATCGCGCCTGCGGAGATTATATATGGCTCTGATGGCTCTTTTCTGCAGAATAAAAATAGACACGATGTCAGCAGCCCGTCCCCAAAGTAAAATACCGTAAGACATGATACTATGCAAGTAACTAAAATAGACTAGCCTCGCGGTATCTACATCAGTAAATTGATGGATTTTTCTGACAGCATATGCTGCTGAACTTAGCCGTCCTGCAAGAGATGTTAAATGAGGACCCCATTGAAGCCTAGAGTCGAGCGTGATCCCCAGGAAAACAGTTTTATCGACGAATTCTAGTTTCTCTTGATTCAATACTATCTCATAATCACTACTTTTTACATTTGGTAAAGAAAATCGTATGCACTTAGTTTTTTTTCCATTTAATACTAAATTATTGGCAGTGAACCAGTTTTGGATCTGCAGTAGGGCGTTATTTACGTCGTCAAAATTTGTAGCACGTCTATCTTCCTTAAAAATCAAGGAAGTATCGTCAGCAAATAACACCATTTGTGGTTGATTTTTTAATAAATGGAGAAGATCATTAATATACACTAAAAAGAGGAAAGGACCCAATATCGAGCCTTGAGGAACACCCATTTTTATTTTTAAACCAAGTGAATTGATACCATTTAGTTGAACTAGCTGTTGTCTATCGTTTAAATAAGATTTTACTAAACTAAGCGCAAGTTTTCCAAGTCCGTAATGCTCAAGCTTCAAGAGTAAGGTTTTGTGATCGACGCAATCAAATGCCTTGGAAAGGTCACATAAGATTCCTATGGCGTCTTGGGCCTCTTCCCACGCGTTAAAAATGTGTCTTAATAAGGTTACACCGGCGTCGGTCGTACAACGTCCTTTGGTGAAACCATACTGTTGATCGTGAAGGATTTTATTCGCGTTGAAATGATTGAGCATTTGATTAAGCATTACCTTTTCAAACACCTTGCTGAAAACCGGCAAAACGGATACGGGTCTATAATTATTTGTGTCTTTACTGTCTCTGGATTTGAAAAGTGGTATTACCTTACTGTATTTCATTAAATCCGGGAAGACTCCTTGATCCACACACAAATTAAATATTAAGGCTAAGTAAGGCGCTATAGTCTCAATTATTGAGGCACAGACTTTAATGGACATTCCCCAAAGATCTTCGGACAATTTCATCTTGATTTGCTTAAAAGCTTTTAATACTATTATGGGGTTAATATGCTTAAGTTAAATTCAATCGGGCAGGCTGCAACGTTCGCCCTTACAGAGTCAAAAGCGAGCAAGGGCGAGGAATTTAAGGTTTCAGTAGTTTTAAGTGGGATACTGGTAAAGAAATTTACAAACTCTTGAGCAACTTGTTTGCTATCGCAAATGAGTCCACATGACGTCTCCAGTGCGTAATCAGAATCATGCTTTTTGTTCCTACTCGTTTCATTATTGATAATTTTCCAAACCGTCTTTATTTTATTGTCTGCTGATTGTTGCTAATGTATAAGGCTTTAGCGGCCTTGCAAGTGTTTTTAAAAGTTCTAGAGTAAGTAGCAACAAACTTTTTAAAAGTTTCCGTGTTTATATAAGGCTTAAGGCCATACAGCTCGAAAAGTCTTTCCCTACTTTTCCTGAGTCCTTTAGTTGCCCAGTCACTAAATAAAAACCTAGGGCTGACAGTTTTAGTGTTCTTCTTAAAATAATTATTGAACTCGCTTTGGACTACCGAAAAGAATTCTTTATACAAAATGTCAACATTGTTCATTGTAAGGTTCATAACACTTAACTTACAAATTAAAGTGCTGTTAAATTTATTTAAATTAACAGATGTTATTGGTCTGAATTGTATCTGCACCTTCTGTATTGGTATGTTGGACTCAAAAGTTACGGTTTGACCGCTGTGATCAGAAGGGAGATAATTAATTATAGCTTTATCTAAATAGTCGCAGCAACAAAAAACATTATCAATACATGTAGCAGTAGTCGTAGTTATTCGGGTTGGTTCTACAAACACATTTGACAAATTAAATGATTCAAACAAATTTAACAATCTACTGGTATTTGAATTATTTTCTAAAATATTAATGTTAAAGTCACCACAGATAATTACTGATTTATTGCCAGTTACAAGTTTTGCCAAAACATCTTCCATAACAGACTCAAATATAGAGTAGTTTTGATAGTTTGGGGGTCTGTAAACGCACACTATAACATGCCTATCTAGCTCAACACAAGACAGTTCAATGCTATGTTCAACCGACAAAGCAACTATGTCTTTACGAGTTTTTGATTTAATACAACTTCTAATTAAGATCAGTGAACCACCACGCAGCATTGATTTCCGGTTAAAACAACTGGCCACACTATAATTCCCATAATTAATTAACATTTCATAATCTTTTAACCAATGCTCAGTTAAACAAATAATGACAAACATTGTTTTTTCTAAAAACAATTCGATTTCCAATTGTTTGGAAGAAAAACCTTGAATATTTTGATGAAATAATTTCAAGGATTTCTGCTTAGCCCCTTTTCTACAGTTAACAATGTTTTTGTTGGAAATTCCATTTTGTTATTAAGTGTAACTCTAAACTGTTAGTGGTACCTTCTGTTGTCTTACAAACTAGTTTAAATTATTTGAACTAACCACCTTAACATTAGTACTATTACTAATTGTGGTGCTAAATAAAGACTTCGACCTATTAGTTAAGTCTGGGTTAATATTAAAAGCTAATAGAAACACTACATGTAACAGAACATCAAACATTTAGCAATTTGTACATATTGGACGGAACATTTCTTCTACATTGTTTTCAACTTAATTTCAATACTAGTGAAATAAGATGCATCCTGCCAAGTGAGGAGATATCCAACTCAGAATCATATTCCTTTCTTCACCATTTGAAGGCAATCTTATTGCACGTACGCGTAGTATAGATTTTCCACATGCATGCATACACTTCGTTGGACAAATGCAGGAGCTGATGCAGGCCCAGCTTAGAGAGCATCATTTACGCAAGCAAAGCACTCAGTACAAACTATGTCATCACCTGAAATCTATTTAACCAAAAAATTCAATTAGGTTCTGGACCTTACAAACAGGTTCTGCGTCTAATATAGTACATATAGCATAATATGAGTCTTCACACATTCTTGAACGCTGTACATACCATCTAGGTATATAGTTCCACCCTCATTGAAGTGTGTAACTATCTAACCATGAAGGTTCCTCGCCGAAATCCGTATAATTCATGATTGCATTGCATTACACCGATGACTTTGTTAATATAAAATATAAATAATATACCGGAAGAAGATAAATGTACTCAATAACATTGAATATTACTCTTTCGTCGATCTCTTTGGTATTGTAGTCGCAAGCATGTCTGCTGAGCGTGGGGCCTTGGTTCAATTCCCAGGCCAGACAGTGCTATTGGGCTATTGCGATTGGAATTTTTCAGTAGTAGCCCGGTGTTTGGATTTGTGCCCGGTTGATGGCAATAGACTCGCC
Organism: Tiliacea citrago; assembly: GCA_963921375.1. Taxonomy (NCBI): domain Eukaryota; kingdom Metazoa; phylum Arthropoda; class Insecta; order Lepidoptera; family Noctuidae; genus Tiliacea; species Tiliacea citrago. The sequence goes on from OY992798.1 coordinate 18,937,948, forward strand.
CCGTATTGCATGGGACTAAACGTAACTGGCGAAATGTGGTTGCAGGTGCTACACACCTCTGACTAACCCTTTGGGGAATATGTATAGTACAGGCGCGATTTGATGTTATTTTTGTATTCAATTAAATCCAAATTGAAAAATATTAATGGCCCAGTACTTAGTTAATATTAAAACAAAACATTTCTATAAAAGCATTCGGTTGATTGATTCAATTAACTATACAATAATAATTGACAAATAATAAAAGTAAACACCGGTCGACTGTACTTAAAACGAAATGAATGGGACCAGCTTAGATGCTAGAAAAAGAACGCCCGGTGTTCGGTCGCCAGCACATTAAAGAGTTATATTATGCTCGGGATGCGCGCGCACAGTATCATAAGGCGCGCGTTTGTTCTGCTTTCAAAAAGTTTATAATATGATGAATCAAACAGGCAAAGGTCTCAAAAACATTCTGCCTTTCGTATAACCAAAAGTTTAGCTTCGGTACTTTTAACACCTTAACATATTGATATTACACTGTAATAATAATAATTTGATAGTATAATATCTGTTGTTATTAAGTATTTAATTATAATTTCAATGATTGGAAGCATAATTTAATTATTCTGCATAAGTCAAGAAGGTTTTATTGCTTCAATCATCTTTGAATGACATGACATATGACATTTCTCGCGTGAAAAAAAAACCAGGTATGGGTAATATAGGAAATCGAAATAAAAACTAATACATTTATGATGTTTTTTATGCGGAGAATTTAAGGATTCAAATTACTAGATAAAATTATTATATTTAAAAACAAGAATTATCAACATTATAATCTTAAGTCATTACAGAAGAAAAAGCGATACCAGGTCTGGTCAATCTCATTTAGAAATAATACTGTTTAGTTGCTATGGTGGCCCTCCATGGTTCACCCATCTTACACCTAATTTGCTTTCAATGCAAAGTAAGAATAATATAAATAATATAATAATAATAATAAAGTAAGATAGGTAAGAATTTAAAAAAAAAAGCGATCCTTCCAGTAGTCGCATAATTATGATGTGTAACCATCTAACATCTCACCTTGGTAAAAAGCAACTGAGAAGCGAAAGAAATGACCCCCTCTACTTACAATCTATATAGTACTTACTAATTCCATGAGTACACTAATTAAATGAGTACACTAATTCCATGAGTACACTAATTCCATGAGTATACTAATTCCATGAGTACTTACACTAATTCCATGCTATTATAAAGTACTTACCAATTCCATGCTATTTAAAAAGTACTTACTTATTCCATGCTCAAGTTCTCAGTGTGCTGTTACACACTTCCATCCCTTTTCACGAAATCACTCCCACAGAAAGCGAGAGGAAATAAATGTTACCTACAAATCAAAAAAAAATACGTATTTAACTAACAATATACCAAAAGTAAATATTTAATCATCTTGATTATCGAATAAACATCACATTTTCCGTAGTTTTCCATTTTGTTGAAACGTGGGTTTTAGTTTCGAACATTTAAGCACTTGTGTAATACCTTATACTTATGTAAATAAAGAAAAAACAATGGCAGTTTTGGTGGCGCGTAATTTAGAAGCGTTCATGAATTAAAGTATGTAAATGTTATGAAACAGAACAGTTACTAGGCTTTACTTTGTATGCGTAAGCTGTTTTTAGGGTTCCGTACACGAACGGTAAAACGGGAACCCTATTACTAATTAGGGTTCCGTGCCCGAAGGGTAAAACGGGAACCTTATTACTAAGGCTCCGCCGTATGTCTGTCTGTCTGTCTGTCCGTCTGTCACCAGGCTGTATCTCATGAATCGTGATAGTTAGACAGTTGAAATTTTCACAGATGTGATGTATTTCTGTTGCCGATATAACAACAAATACTAAAAAACAGAATAAAATAAATATTTAAGGGGAACGTGATTTTCTTGCTCCTTTTTGCTCTATATTGATAACGGCAACAGGTAGACTCTTGAAACATTCACAGAATATTTCATTATATATTCACTTTAAAAATAAATAGTTAAATTAAAATAAAACAAATATTTAAGGGGGCTCCCATACAAAAAACGTGATTTTTTTGCCGATTTTATAGATAATGGTACGGAACCCTTCGTGCGCGAGTCCGACTCGCACTTGGCCAGTTTTTTTTTTTATTAAATTGTACTAAGAAAACAATATATATAATAATTTAATTTGAATATTTTTTATTAAATCTGACCATCAAAACGCAATTATTTGCATTATCTAAACGCAGAACCTAAGACGGTAGCTATGGAGTTACAATACTTCATAAATGGTATAATTCTATTATGCTAATCAGTAGGATTTTGGTGGTAGTGGTTTCATCGTTTAAACTATTAGGAGTCTTTTACGACTTAGGAGTATAACAAGAAAAGACGTTAATATTATTGGTGTGATCTCAGTTCTGTTCCATCAAACCTACCTAAGACATCCCTTGAAACACAAGAGTATGATTATAAACTTGGAAGCAGCGCTTATTTGTATTTGCAATATGTTTTATATTAAAAAATATGTATTAACTTATTGTTAATGACAGTTTAATAAATCCACTATTTATAATTTTTTTGGAGAACTTAGCTTTCATAGCAACATTCAAATCTAATGATGTCAGCATCAAATCAGAAATGTCTTAATTATCACATTTTATTGTCACTAAGTACACACTAAGTAACACATCAAGACAAGACAGAGTGTCTTTTCTTGATGTGTCGTTGAAAATAGTTGTAAATTAGTGTCTTTACGTTTTATTTGCGTTTTCTCCGCAACTCTATTTTGCTGTGGAGTGTGCGCTACAGTTGTCTGATATTGAATTCCAAGATTTTTCAGCTGATCCTGGAATTCCTTACTGGTGTACTCGCCACCATTGTCGCTCCTTAACTTTTTAATCTTTTGGCCCGTTTTGTTTTCAACTAATCCCTGAAACTCACGAAACTTCCCGAAAACTTCTGATTTGCATTTTAGCAAATAGCCATAAACTTTCCTGCTATATTCGACCACGAATAGCAGTATGTAAATGTTGCCGCGCCATGACTCCACATCAATGGGACCCGCAACGTCACTGGGCCAGCTCCAAAATCTGTGGAGGTCTATTGAATTGATTTTTGAAAACTTCTTCACGCATTGCTTGCATTGACTGCATGGTACGCAGGAGTTCTTGCAGTTCCCAAGGCTAAAACTAAGGCCCTTGACGATGTCCTTAAGTTTGCACATTTCAGATTGGGATAAGTGTGGCCCAATCTTCTATGCCACAACTCAAAGTCATCCTGACTTTCTCCTATGAAAACCGTCGCGTTGTTAATCCCCGAACCTAAAACATAGAGTCCGTTTTGCTTGCGTGACTCTGTAAACAGTACGTTTCCATCCACAGATACATTGCCATCGAAAACTCTGCAACGATTTTTGTCAAAGACTACAACCTTGCCATTATCAGTGCACTTGCCAACAGACATTAAGTTGGTGACTAGTTCTGGAATCAACAACACATTATTCATTGTCAGTCCTAATGGACGTCCCTTGTGACATACGTCCAACTTCACAGTATCTTTCGTGGTCGATAATATTTTGTCATTATTCGCGCAAGTAACAGCTTTCGAACTGCTTGCTATAGGCGTTAAAATAGACTTATTTGATTTCATGTGTGATGTCGCGCCACTGTCTACCACCCAGAAATGATCCCCACTAGCGGCAAGTAAAGTAAAAAAATCAGTAGAATCATCATCATTAATCCTGCCTACAGGCAGGATTAATGATGATGCATTTAATCCTGCCTACAGGCAGGATTAATTATCACGCTAAATTGTTTTCAGTCTTACCTAGCAACCAAAGTTACAATAGACTAGAATGTATCCAGCATACAACCTCTATAACACTTCCCAAGTCTTAAATTCTACATTCGCCTTTGAACATAATTTTTTGCTGTGCCCTGACAGGGTCTACAACGGCTCTTAGCTCTAAGCCTTTTGTTAACATCTTGTTTTTACCCTGTGGCACGCAAATAAATGAATATGAATATGACCTTGCATAAATATAATATAATAAGATATTAGGTAGTTTTATAGGCCTATGCTTAATAATATTGAAATATTTGTAAATGACATCACCACTGACAGCTGTCCCAATAAGCCCACAGACAAGTATTGTCAGTGATAAAGCCTCGTATTCACTGGACCACCACTGTACAAAATTTCCTTCTTTTTTTTCCGTATATCCACCGCTTAGCCAGCTGGCCACATTATTATTAGTTCCAAGTATCGAAGACTTTTTAAGGCGGGCTTCTTCGAGCGCTGTAGGCATTTAACGCTTTCCTCAGGCCCCGCAACGAGTAGCGATACGTAACAAGTTACGATGCGCGGAAACACGCGCGCCAAGCGTACCGCTCAGAGTTCATGAACTCGAGTAGGTACTAAGTTGCGTCACAGAATAGAGCATTGAGTAGATCAACTTGAATTCTCTTCTTAGTCTGTCGATGGCAATTATAATTTAAATTTCCTGTTTGGACCAGAACAGAATTGATTAGTAGAGGTAAGTCTATTTTATTTTAGTTTTCTAATAAGTATTTTTGGTACGGCGCGCGGCGTACGCTGGCAGAAATCGTCACACAAATAAACGATCATACTTTTTCCCTATCGATAGAAAGATAGAGAAAACGTGTGAATTTGGTCAAAATGTAAATCCAAGATGGCGGCTACGAAAATGTTCCAATTTTTCATCATGGGTATCAATTTCATAGTTTTCGAGGTTGCTAAAGCCGATAGTGAGGTCAAAATGTAAATCCAAGATGGCGGCTACGAAAATGTTAAAATTTTTTATCATGGGTATCACTTTTATAGTTTTCAAGGTTGCTAAAGCCGATCACCTTGATATAGTACTAATTCCAGGCTCAAGTTGTCACTTCCTGATTCACACTTCCATCCCTTTTCACGAAATCACTCCAACAGAAAGCGCAAGGATAGATATTATTACAAATCAAAAACCCCCGTTACCCCCGTTAGGAACGAAGTTCCTTCTCATGTATGATTTAAAACAAAAACAAAAATTTTGTAGACGCTATCTTGGATTTACATTTTGACCTCACTATCGGCTTTAGCAACCTCGAAAACTATGAAAGTGATACCCATGATGAAAAATTTGAACATTTTTGAAGCCGCCATCTTGGATTTACATTTTGACTAAATTCACATTTTCTCTCTCTCTTTCTCTCTCTCTCTCTCTATATCGAGAACATTATTATTTTTCGTTAATGCCAATTTTATTTTACAAAATTTTATCTACCTATTATAAAATAACTATTTAAAAACGAAACTATACGTAGGTACCTTACCTATGTATTATTATTTACGAGCAATTTTTCTCAGCCGGTATCAGAAATTAACGGGGGTGTCGGGTTCGAAAAAAATGGCATACGTCCGTCCTCCAACACGTTCCGCTTGGGACTAAAGCACGCGAAGCGAGCGCATCAAAAGATGAAAACCCTTTATTTTGGAATTAGTGATATAGGTATTTTCCTATTTCAAATTATGACGGCCGACAAATATCACATTTTTTACGACCTTTATTATGGTATAAGTTTTATTGTTCAAAGTCTAATATAACTCAAATGAAATGATATAATAATTAGACCATAATTTAGACGTATCTTTGCGATTTAATTGGATGCAGTAAAGTGCAAGTAATCGTGAATTGCACGGCATCTAGATCGAAGTGTGAAATATGTACTATATTTTTTTCAAAATTTTAATCCTGGTTATCTACGAATAAAACAATACGAAAATACGACTTTTCGAAGAACCCCGCCTTAAATAGAAACCGAATATTCGATAGTGAAGGACGCCTCTAGCTACACGTACCACCACCGAACGATCTTTAGTAGACTGGTCAAGAATCAAGCTCAATCGCGTACAGTCAACGAAGTCACTTACTACGAAAACCACCCTTGCTGCTACGACATAACTGTCAATTTGAAATTGTTACCACTGATCTTCTGTTGACTCACTGCTGACTACAATAGGAAAGGCACTATTATCTTTATAACAGTGGATTGCTATTGACTGATAATGATAATATTTCGTGGTTTCGATATAAATAAACAGGTAGTCCTTACTAGATGTCGCATCTCAATACGGTCATTAACCGCAGGCTAATAAAATAACTGTATTGATATAAAATATTACAAAGACGATAAATAACTTAACAAAACAACACAAAATCACGCCTGTGTTCCTGTGGGTTAGGCAGAGGTGTGCCTATTGTACACCCACATTTCACCAGTTATGTTTAAGTTCCATGTAACAGGGGGCGAGCCTATTGCCATCAACCGGCCACAAATCCAGACTCTGGGCAGCTACTGAGAAATTCCAGATGGGAAACCAAATAACGCTTTGCGCGACTCTAGAATCGAACCCTGATCCTCATGACATACAACCTTATTCAGATATGATGTAAAATTTTATAAAGCCAGAATTATTTATCAGAAAGAACATAATTGAGTAGGTATTCACACTAAATGAAAAGAAAGACATCACGGACGTGGCTTTGAAATAAAACAATAAAATTCATTTATTTAAGTACTACTGATCAAATACGGTGTCTGGTTAATTTATTCATCATTTTGTCTTTGTCACGTTAATTTTAAATGAGTAAAATATCATTGAATTCGATATGGTTTTTTCACTACGCCATTACGAGTACTCGTATTCACCATTTGTTTGTCAGAATAAGGTACGTTATTTATTAGATTTTATCACATTCTGCCATATGTGGCCTGCAAATATTAGGTCAGTATTAACATTAACAATTGTATAGTAACAAATTAAAATTATATTTGAGACATTTCAGTTAAAATAATATCAAAAAGATTACAATTTATTTAGGATGTCAAAGTATCACTAAGTAGGTACTTAATCGGTTATGGCACTAAGCAGTCAATCATGGCATATTTTAGTCAACTTTCAACAAAGCAAATAAATAGCGAAATAAAAAGAAAATAGCATAGTGGCTGGACGACTGGGCTTCGCGTCAAGCACATAGAGCCCGCAACGTCCACCTGATAGGAGGCGCCTATCCTGCGACCTATTGCCGGACGCTGACGACCCCAACCCACCGGTCTGACGCCTGAGTAAACCGCCCCACCTAATAATAAACCCTTTTTATTCTAAACATCTTTGCGTTGTGCTATTTCAGTAGTTTACAGAATGTCTCTTAGTTCAGTGTGCCTTTTGGCAAAGGCCTCCTCTAACAACTTCCACTCATTCTTATCTCTCGCAACTCTTCTCCAATTAGGACCCGCTGTGAGCTTCAATTCGTCTTCCCATCTTTTATATTGCCTTCCCCATGTTCTTTTTGCCATCTCTGGGGTAACATCCTGTCACAACTTTACTCCACTTGTCTAGAATTATGCCTCTTAACATGTGGCCTGTCCTTCTCTACTTTTGTTGGTCTATTTTGGTAAGAACATCAATAACTTTTGTCTTTTTTCTAATCAGGGAGTTTCGTATCCTGTCTTGTTTTTTAATACCGGTCATACTTCTTTCCATTGATCTTTGGCAATGTGCCAGCATTTTTCTGTGGTGTTTTGTAAGAAACCAAGTTTCGCTACCATATGTTATGCAAGGTATTATACATGTGTTGAAGACCTTCCGTTTCAATCGAATACCCACATCAGTTGCTTTTATGACCTCCTTCAATGACCAGTATTTTTTCCAACCATTTGTTATTCGTCTTCCAATTTTCTTTTGTAGTTTGCCACACCTACACGCGGCTTACTCATACAATAATACTCCATACACATCACATATCACATACACTGTGCGTGTGGCTGGTCGTCTCCCGTCTGGCCTCCTCTGGGGAACCAGAGGTCTCACCTGGCGGAGACAGACCGGGGTGGCGTGAAGAAGGCAGTATTGTGAAACAGTGCCGCGGCGCTCCTGCTGAATACCAATGCATGCACACACATAGGTAAGTTGTACTACCGCCGCGCTTGCCTCTAGCTAACCCTACAGGGTCACACAACGCATGTGGCATATCACACCGTGGGGGGCTTTAAGGGTTACGGCCAGTAGCGACTACCCACAGGACAACGCAGTATTCACATTAAACATTGTAGAGTAATATTTCAAGATAACCCATAAGTAGGAGCTTATAAGCAAGTCTTATACTAGGTCAAACTAAATTAGCTAGCGAAACTCCACAAATGTAACGGGCATCGATATCTATTATATAAACATGATAAAACAAAAAAAAACAAGCAAGCGTTACACAAACGTTACGTTAGACAAAGTCAACAATCATGCGCAAGACAGAGACAAACTTTTTACCTGCTTACGATTCCATTGTTTTGTGAAGTTCGGTAGTGGCAAACTAGTATCCCTTATTTTTACAACATAATTAATGATTTCTGTGGCATGTCGCATACCGTCAGAAAGGGTATAAGCTTTAAGATCTTTTAAAAATAAAACTAAGTTCAAAATGGCTGTTAGTTTAATAATACTGAATTTAGAAGTTGTAATTTTTCACACATTTAAAAACAAAATTGACTTTGGAAGCACATACGAATTTTTTCATTTTTTTTACAGATGAATTGCATCAAAGAATGATTTATTTAGAATAAGAATACAATAAAAGTTACGTGTCATTCATTAACGTCAATCATTAACAATAAAGTAATGACGGCGATGGAGGCGTGATTTCGGGTGATTTTGGGGAAAAAAAAAATCATATCTCAATAAACATGTCATTTAGGACATGAGATCTTAGGGTGAAGCATCTCAAATGACCCTCCCAATCCCCCATATAATTGTGTTGGTCCATGCGCCGAAGACCCTGTATAAGTATAAACATTATGATATTTGTGTGTCTATATTACATCATAAATTATAACTACGCTAATCACTTTCATCGCTACAATCAGTATCCTCATCATACTCAGAATCAATTTGAGTATCATCATCCGTAGAATTTTCACTTCGCTGTATTGATGGGTGTATCAGAAGATTTAGAACTTTTTTGGGAAGTGAAGTTAACTTTTTTTTTTTGGACGGTTTTTTAAATTTTTATAACAGGGCCTGATGACAACAGCAAGAGGTTAAAAATATCAGTGTTAGATTTCTCGCGACTGCATTCAAAGTCAAAGTCAAACCATTTATTTCAAATAGGCACATAAGAGGCACTTTTGAACGTCAAAATTTACAAAAAAATAGAATTGAGTCTAGTTGCCCCTTCCAAAAGGTAGTTTCGTATGGAGAAGAATGGGCAAGAAACTCCACCGGTACTCTTTTAAAAATGTTTTACAATATTTTGTTTGATTACATTCATTATATGATTATATGTGAAGACGATGCACCTAGAATAAAATTACTATACCATTAGGTAAAACGAATAAAAAACTAAGCAATGAAAAATAACTTAATTATTAGATAGATACATGGTGTTCACATATTTACAAACATCGTAAAAGTATGTTTTTCTAAAAAAATAAAAAAATAAGTCAGTGTGTGACTATAGGTTATCACAGAATGTAAAATCAATATCATAAAAATAACAGATTTTACCATAAAAATAGCAACCAGTTTGATTTTGTCTAGACTCTAGATTGTCCTATGGAGCTGGACCAGCATGTTTCCAAGCATTCCTGTCCTGGATATAATCCTCTAACTTGTAATATGCTTGTTTACAAAGTGTACTTTTAATATGTGTTTCAAATTTTCTCTCATTTAATTTCAATATATCACAAGGTGTTTTGTTGTAACATTTAACACAGTACCCCCTAAAAGATGTATCTACTTTAGATAATCTGAAAAATGGTTGATCTATTTTATCTTTATTTCTGGTATTAAAATTATGTCTATCGCTTATCTTGTTAAAAATATGTAGATTTTTCCTTACATACATAATATTTTCATAAATGAATTGGCAAGGTACCGTCTTAATATTAATCCTTTTAAATAGTTCCCTAAGAAATTCGCGGCGACGGAGATTATAAATTGCTCTGACAGCTCTCTTTCGCAAAATAAAGATGGACTCAATGTCAGCAGCCCGACCCCACAGTAAAATGCCATACGACATAATGCTGTGGAAGTAACTAAAATAAACCAAACGCGCGGTTTCTATATCTGTTAGCTGTCTTATCTTTCTAACAGCATAAGCGGCCGAGCTTAGCCACCCCGCCAGAGAGGTTATTTATGTGGTCCCCATTGCAGTTTCTCGTCTATAGTGATTCCTAGGAAAACCGTTTGATTAATAAATTCCAGTTTTTCTCCGTTCATTATGATATCACATTCGCTACTTCTAACATTATAAATCTAATACATTTGGTTTTTTTTTCATTTAGTACCAAATTATTTACCGTAAACCAATCTTGGACCTGAAGAATAGAGTTATTCACTTCGTCAAGATTTTGTGATCGTCGATCTATTTTAAAGATCAATGATGTGTCATCAGCAAATAACACCATCTTCGGTTGATTTTGAAGTAATTGGGGTAAACCATTAATGTAAACTAAAAAAAGGAATGGACCCAATCATCGTGGGGTTCCTTGAGGAACGCCCATTGCCATTTCAGACCCTAATGAGTTAGCGCCGTTTATTTGAACTTTAACCTTTCTATCTTTTAGGTATGATCTTAGTAAATCAAGAGCTGCATTCCTAAATCCCATAGTGCTCTAGTTTCAGCAAAAGTGTCTCATGGTTCACGCAATCGAACGCTTTAGAGAGGTCGCAAAAGATTCCAATGGCATGTTGTGCTTCCTCCCAGGCGTTAAAATTTTTCTTTATTAGGGTAACACCTGCGTCAGTGGTACAACGCCCTTTAGTGAAACCGTACTGCTGTTCATGAAAGATGGAATTTTTATTAAAGTGACGTAACATTTGATTGAGCATCAACTTTTCAAACACCTTACTGAGAACTGGCAGAATTGACACAGGCCTATAATTATTGGGTTCTTTACTATCTCCGGATTTGAACAAAGGAACTACTTTACTGTGTTTCATGAGATCCAGAAAGACTCCTTGATCCACACTGGTGTTAAATATAAAAGCTAAGCAATGGTTTCGATTATAGATCTACAGACTTTTACAGACATGCCCCAGAGATCTTCTGTTAATTTAATTTTAAGATCTTTAAAAGTTTTATAACAGCCTGGGGGTTTGTATGTTGGAACCTAAATTCCAAAGGGCATACTTTTACATTCTTTCTAAGTAAGGCAGCAGAGAGCGCGGGTGAGGAATTTAAAGTTTCAGTAGTTTTAAGGGAAATATTAGCAAAAAAGTTATCAAATTCCTGAGCTTCCTACCTCTGAAGAAATTTCTACCTCTGAAGTGATGGGCCCATGTGCAGTTTCTAAATTTATTTCAGTATTACGCTGTTTTTTCCTACCTGTTTCATTATTTATTATTTGCCAGGTAGTTTTTATTTTATCATCAACTGATTTTATTTTATTGCTAATATAAAGAGCTTTAGCTATTTTGCACACACTTTTAAAAGTTTTAGAATATTTTGCAACATATTGATGAAAGCTTGTATTATTCATATGTTGGTTTAGGCCATAAAGTTCAAAAAGATTTTCCCTGCTTTTACGAATACCTGGAGTCGCCCAATCACTAAATACGAACTTTGTGTAAATACTTTTAGTCTTTAGTGGAAAAGTGTCATTAAATTGTGTGTTTAATAGTGAAAAGAACTCGGCGTAGAACTCATTTGGGTCACAAATATTATTAAATCTCTGAACACATAATGCACTGGCCAAAGAATTATTTAATTTCTCTAAATTTTTACTTGTAATTGGCCTAAACCTTATTTGAGTTTTTTGTACAGGTATATAGGAGCAAAATGTTATTGTTTGTCCACTATGATGAGATGGCAACTTATTTACAATTTGTTTGTGTAAGTAATCACAATTACAAAAAATATTATCTATACAAGCGGCAGAAGAAGCTGTCACTCGGGTTGGTTCAATAAAAACATTTGACAAATCAAATGACCTAAAAAGACTTAATAATCTGACAGTGTTCGAGTTATTTTCTAATAAGTTAATATTAAAATCACCACATATGATTATTGACTTACTATTAGTACTAGGTTTTTTTAACACATCTTTCAGTACAGAATCAAACAAAGATAGATTCTGGTAACTTGGAGGTCTGTATACGCATACTATAACATGCTTATCAAGCTCAACACAGGACAATTCAATGGTGTGTTCAACAGACAGTCCGATGATGTCTTTCCGTTCTTTCGATTTGATAGAATTTTTAATTAATATTAATGATCCGCCATGTATCATACGTTTTCGGCTAAAATGGCTAACTACACAATAATTTTCATAATTAATTGACATCACTTGATGATCTTTTAACCAATGTTCTGTTAAACAAATGACATCAAACTTGGTATTTTCTAAAAACAATTCTATTTCCAGTAATTTGGAAGAGCAACCTTGGATATTTTGATGAAATAATTTTAAAGTATGTTGCACTCCCTTTGTTTTTTTTTTATGAGTTAAATGGCCAGAAGATACCTTTTTATTATTCGGTAATAATAATAATTGGTTATTTGAATGGATAACTTCTGTTGTCTTACAGTCTAGTTTAAAGAATTATCCGGAGTGACATCCACAACTACAACTGAAGAGTCTAGAATACCTGTTTGAGTTCCAGCAGGAAGAGAATACCCTATCTGACTGGTAGTGGCCTCCAAGGATGTTGGTATTATAGGTGGATCCTCCTTCGTACAACATGATGACTTATAATTAATCTCTATGTTGTTAGTATAACTAGACATCACAGACTCGTCACTAATACTAAATTTCGTTATATTAGCTATAACCTCATTAATATTATATGCTATCAACATAGCAATCTTATGTCTACATTTCCCAGACAGAGATAAAGTTCTCTGAGTCAACTTAAAACCACTAACAAACTTATTACTGTCAAAATACAATAATTTGTCACTATGACAACATGTCAGCCTATGAATAGTATTATTCAACCTAAAAATATAATTATTATCATCATCTGATAAGGTGTCAGAATAAGGAAAAGCACACAATGTCAGCTTTCCTACATTTAACTTTAATAAGGTGTTCACACCATCCACTATGTCCTTTCTGGTAATACTAGTACTATTTCCTAATAACAAAACCATAGTAGAATAATTATTTAGGTTTGTGTTTGTAATTCTTTTAATCATTTGTTTAAAACTTATGTTATGATAGCTCTGATTGGTAAAACTATGGCTAAGGTAATTGAGTAAAATTTTTCCAAAGCCAGAACCTAATTCATCACAAAAAAATATTGTTTTATTTTGCTGTGAGCTAACACAGGTCTCTCCTGGAAGAGCCAACACCGGAGGGTTCAAGTTAGGCTGAGGCTGAGTAGGTAGTGGCTGGTTGGCACAGCTACATGAGAGGTTATTAGTCAGAGACTCATACCTCTCAGCATTGCACTTCACCAAATCCAGTAGTTCCCCAGCCTCCAACAAGCGGTCACTTAGTTGATGTTGTGAAGTTTCATATTTTTCAAAAATATCCTTCAGTAAGTGCTCCTTGTGTAATAAATCATTATAGAGGAGCTGGATGTCAGTGTCATATTTTTGCCTACATTTATCTAATTCAATAGTACATGTATTTAAAGTTTTTGATAGGACTACACGTTCCTTTCTTAGGGAAAGATTCAATTTTAAGAGATTTTGTTTTTTAATTGCTCTCTGTGACCGTTTAATTAATTTCTTGATTCTAATGTATTTTTTTAATTTATTGTGACTCATAACAATAGGACACAATGGTATGGTGTCATCACCAGTCAAATCAATAATTACAGCTGGCTCACACACTGAATTTGGCTTCCTACCTACCAACTCATTAAATAGGTTACTGGTACTAGCAACATGTTTGCTGACCTTGATACACTCTGAGAGAGATAGCGCCTTTTGAGCTTCACACAGTTTGTGTTCAAGTTCTGTGATTCGATTCAGAGCCAGTTCGTGGGTGTCACTGCACTCTTGAAACGTTGAAACTAGATGTTGTAGTTCACTGTGCTGACCAGTTAAGTCCATGTGCTGTGTGTGTAACTGAGACAGTTCGTTCTTGAAGGATTTGTTCTTTAAATTAATGTTTTCCACTTCCACATTCCTCTTTAGGGTTCAGTAGTAAACAAGGAACCCTTATATTTTCGCCATGACCGTCTGACTGTCTGTCTGTCCGTCCGTCCGTCTGTCCCCGGCTTAGCTCAGAGACGCTTAGTCCTAGAAAGCTGTAATTTGGCAAGGGTGTACATATTCATTACGTCGAAAAAGTCGTAAAATAAAACCATGAAAAACATTTTTTTTAGGGTACCTCCCTTGCACGTAAAACGGGGATGATATTTTTTTTTCTCATCTAATACATGGTGTGGGGTATCGTTGGATAGGCCGTTTAAAAATATTGTGGGTCTGTGAAAGCCATTTTTCAGTTCTCAGATCCGTTTGCGTAATATTAAGCTTTAAAGTGCTATTTTTGTTAGAGTCAAGTGTCCCCCCCCTGCCAGCTAAATGGTTGGTTTTGGATATGTGAAAAAATTCATGGCAGTAGTATTTATAACGAAATTAAAAGGAAAACTATCACAGCTAAGTAGGGTTTACTAGTTAACGAGTAATAGTCCACCAACTTAAATTTGCAGTTTAAGAATTGACCGTAACGTATATCGATGTATGGGAGAGCATGTTTTTCAACTACAATGTTAAGTTTGTTTTTGGGATATATTCATCCTAACTACGGAACCCTTCATTGTGCGTGGTCCCACACGCACTTGGCCGGTTTTTCAATTTCCTTTTGAAGCGAGTTTATCTGATCTTGAAGTTCCTTAATTATGTCCAGCAGTGCTATTCTGTAACCATCTCACCCTGAAAACTTAGATGAAGTGAGCGTGGAGTGAACTGTTAGATGGACCAAAGATTACATTTACAATCATAATCGAGATTTTGAAGAAAAACTAAATTTAGTTTTTTACATTAAATTGGGTTTGACAAAATTTCTGTTTTGCCATTTTTTTTAAAAACCCCATTAATTGTAATATTAAGACACATATATACTAGCTTTAAAGTAATATAAATAGATCAATAGAATTCGCATAAAAATATTATTGAAATCTCGATTATGATTGTAAATGTAATCCTTGGTCAATCCCTAGCATCAGTGGAATGACACTGACAGCTCACTCTACGCTAGAATTCACGGTGAGATTTTTACAGAATCGACATGCAGCTGCAACTCACGCTTTGTCATATATAAGGCATCGGGAGTCTGTACCTGTGTAAAAAAGTAATACCTATTATGAACTATTTATTTCTGGTACAACGACCTAACTCATTTATATTGACATTTATTTTAATTCGGGCAAACATGGGCAAAAATTGTGCCAAAGATAATACCTATACCTATACCTAGTGACTTCCAAATAACTTCTCCCGCTCTGGGCGGAGCGAGAGGGCGTGTCAGACTTTTACTGACTAAAACCCACACGTGTTTCTTCCGTTGCGTGTGTGCCAGGGCCACGATATCCCTTTCGGACAAACTCGCAACCCTGGCAGGCATTGGCCCTAACGGACCCCGTCAGTCGGTGCTGACATCTCTATGAGGCACGCGTGGAACACAACGTGTCGTTGACCCGGGCCTGGTCCTTAACGGACGGTGAGCTACCCATCACTCACGGTCCGCAAGCCCACGCCTACGGTGGTCGGAAATCGGCCTGCGACTCCCGGTGCCCGGGGCGTCTCCTGTGACAACGAGGGGCGCGAGGGCGTGAACCTTGCCTCTCTCTCAAGCGTTTCGTCTCGTCCTTCGCGAGCATTAGTGCTTCGCAGAAGGAGGTGACGACCTCCCATGCGCTCTCGCTCCGAACCATGGCCTGAAACAGGGCCGGATGCGAGAGATCGCCGCCGCCGATCGCCTCCGTGGGGATACGGCGGTGCTCCGCCCAAGCCGGGCAGACGTCCACCGTGTCCTCCGGGCTATCCACACATTGGTGACCCACGGGCGTTTCCTCCCGCTTTATCCTGAACATGAACCTCCCGAAACAACCGTGTCCGGTGAGGACCTGCGTCAGACGGAAGGTGAGGAAGCCGTGGCGCCTCTATAGCCAGTCTTCAAAAAGGGGGCTTATCGCCACAACTGTGGCGTGCCCATAAACTACCCACTAAAGGGTGATTTGGGATATTAAAGTTTGTATAGAAGAATACCCTTTTGCTGTGCCCTACAAGGTCCATAATGATCTAAACTAAATTATATAGTTACCACCTAAGTACACATTGTGGTAAAGCAATAAATATATTGAGTATTGAGAATTTTAACGCGCGGCCCGATTAACTCGAAACTCAGTATTTGTAGGTACTTAAAACCATATATTAAGAATAACATGTCTCATATCAATAATGGCTTGCTCCTGAAAAGAAGCGTATCGAAAAATCGAAGCTTGTGAATAGCTATGCTAATGGTTAGCGATGAAAGAACAGCGTCTACCACACGCTGTTCTTTTATATTTCTATGTCGACGACAGACCACGCTTGCCTAGAAGTAACCTCTTCCCTCTCGACTTGAAGATTCCCAGGTTGCGCTACCAGGAAACACAGACTCTGGCAGAGAACTCCACTCCTTAGCTGTACGCACAATGAAAGTGTACCCAAATCATATTAGTGCGTATAGATGGGATATCATAAATGTGGAGGTGGTGCATCGCCGTACCTACATGTTGCTGTCCGATGATGGAACGGACTCGGCGGAATTAAACTGTGCAACTCCAACACACACTCCCCGAAATGTAACCGACAGGCTGGCAACTCGACTACGATCTTCAAAGCTTTGGAAGCATTGACGCGGCCAGTGCATCGTGCATACTGATGAGCACGTCATCACACATCGAAGGACCAGCTGAAGAAACGCAAGTAGGCTGTCAGGGATGAAACAAAGATTATGTCTTCTGATGTTTAATAATTGCTTGTCAATGTGGGTTTATGTGACATAAAATATTTTCTTTTTCATCCCATCTCAATATGCTGACTACTTGGGATGGATCCCAGCTCAGCCAGGCGGCAAGTAGATGGGTACTGATTTCACAAGATAGAGATTGAAAGTACCTAAAGGTGAAGATAAATTGACACCTAGTAGCGGTCTGGCTCTGTTACCAGCAAGCTGGACAAACTGGATGAGATTTAAAGCTTACGTGCCTCCTGCCCAGCATGATCTGATCTGCACTGGTACAGGAAAAGCCACTTCTGGTGGTGGGAATTACCTAAAGTCCCCCAGTGACACCAATTGGGCAGAAGGGTACCGCTGTTTTTATGAAATTGTATGAAGCAGGAAGGAGACAATTTTTACAATATTTCGTAAATTGGTCTCATATTAAAAGTTGATAATTTTGTTGAATAAACGTTGATTGCTCAGTTTAGTAATTATCAAACCAGCGCTCTAATTGTGTAAAGGCTCGTACAGACTGGAGCGATATCGCGGGCGCCACAGGCAGCGCGACCCATGTCGCACCCGCGATATCGCTCCAGCCTGTAGGAGCCTTTACACACTATCAATCACAATCGAATGACTTTGAAGTATAACGCTAATCCATTGCTTCATACGTTCGAAAAATTTGTCTGCTCAACAACGTGAATATCGCAATGAATGTTCTAGGTTGTTGAACTGTCAAGATTACACCTATTGCTACTGTGTTACGCAATTTTCCGCTGATTTTGTTATTTTGCGTAAATTCTAGCAGCTGTTATATTAGATCCAATTAATACGGCCCATTATTAATTATGTTTATTGTAATATCAGCTGTGTACTCAAGTGCGTGGCACAAAACGTTTGAATGTTAAAACAATGAAACGTAAATCGCCGAAAAAATTGTTTGCCCAATAAAATTTATACTGTTTATTGTTTGAGTATTCATTCATTCAGTTTTTAGGGTTCCGTACCTCATAAGGAAAAAACTGAAACCTTATAGGATCACTCATGTGTCTGTCTGTCCGTCTGTCACAACCGATTTGCTCCGAATCTACTGTACCGATTAAGTTGAAAAATGGTACACACAGTTCTATGACCCAAACACGGATGTGTAACGTAAATAAATGAATTTTGAACATGGGGGTCACTTTTGGGGGTAAATTAGAAAAATATTTAAAAAAGTTTTGCAAACTGATAGAGAGACCGTATTCAGGATGCAAAAGCGTTGCATTAGGTCTATGTGCAGTCTACAAACCACAGACAGTGGTATGCCTTACTTCAAATCATTAAAACTGTTAACTTTTCCGACACTATACATATTAGAAACTGCACTTTTTGTAAAAAGACGAGCATTTATTTACTCAACTATCAATAGTCAAGAGAACTGAATTGCGTGCTCAGTACAAAAATCATTTATGTAACATAAAATGTAAGACTGCTTTGCTGCTTTTTCGGAATTTCTCCGAGAATTTATAATAACATTCCATTCCTTATGGGTATTGCCATTGTCAAAATTTAAAATCGTACTGCAGAAACTTCTTGACAAATGCTAGGTACTATACAATAGACGAGTTTTTTAACGATAAACAGCTATAATTTATTAATATCGTATTTAAAATTTTCACATCTGTAATTTTTTTTTTGTTAATGACTATTGGAATGTTTGTTTTTATTAATGATTTTTTTTTAGCATATTTACTTTGCATGTTACCACATTTGTATGTCTTAAGACAAAACATAGCGTGCTATTTTATATGTATGACCTATTGTATACCTATGTTTCACAAATAAACTTTATGATTTATAAACGGTACCGTGTGACATATTAAATAAAAGGGCTCGCGACGGACCATTCCGCCCTTATCTCCGAAAAACCCAAAAATTTTAAAAAAATATGTGAGAGTAGATATACTATGAGAAGTCTATGATCTTAAAATAACATGGTAAGTAAATCTCTCAATATTGTGCGTACAAACTTACATTTGCAGTCGGAATGTATGAGTGAACATGAATTTCGACTACAATGTTAAGTTTGTTCTTAGGATAATTAATCCCCACTACGGAACCCTTCTTTGTGCGTGGTCCGACATGAATTTGGCCAGTTTTTTTCTTTTCAATAGTTAGCACTTGTACACATACATGAGTGGAAGATTTATCCACGTGAAGGACAATCACTAGAATGAATAATAATAATTATGTTTAAGATACGTAGTAGGTACTTGTACTCCATTTTAAATAAGATTTGAAATTTAAATAAGCCTTTTTTTACAGTCCGTTCAACCGATTTTGACTTCTATTCCCTAGGCATAAGGATGGGCATTAAAAGCAAAAACGTGGTTACAATACCAACTGTTTATTACCGCTGCCATTTGTCGTGCCACCAACGCAATAGAAGTAAAAATCGGTTGAACGGACTGTAAAATTGTAAAAAAGGTTTATTTGAATTTCTAATCTTATTTCAAATGGACTGCTTATAGTAAAATGCAAAAACGATTTTCTCGTAATGAATGGTTTTTTCTCTTACGCAGATTTGAGTGGAAACGCCCGCCGCCGCGCCGCGACCCCGGGACGCCCTAGGAGGACATAATTAATATAGTGACCTAATTGGTGATGTTCTTCAGAAAGGTCAGGTGCGTAGTAGGTACTCGCAAGCGGCGTGAGTGTGTGACCAGATGAATGAACGTAAACAAGGCATAAGGGGTATGTAAGGAGCGTAGCAGGTGGCGTTCTATAGTTTCTGCCTGCCCCCATGGGAAAAAGGCGTGATTTTATGTTTTTTTTTTCATGTTTATTTTAAATTATTTTCAAACAAGATAATATTTACCTACATACTATTTATGTTATCAGACTTAAAGTAATAATAATAATATGTACATGTACTCATAATAAAAAAAGTAGGGCAAAGAAACATAGAGCATCAAAAAATTCGTCCGCATCGCTGTCAACAGGAAAAGTGCCCAAAAGGATGGCAGCATCGCCACGTTGTATGGCGATGCTGATTCTTTGGCCAAGAAATAGGCCAGCCCTATGGTCACGTGACGAGTCGACCCACCTAAAGTATTGATCGAAAATATTGAAATGTTATTATATAATTATTTTTTATTTATTTTTATTATTTATTATACTTTCATTCTACATACAGTCCTCAAAAAGCACTCGCAGCTGCTTTATGGTTCGGATCTATTGAAGGATAAGCGAAGAAAAGGTACTGTGTGCAGTACTACTTTTTTCCGTTCTAATCTTTCCCACAAGTTCTTCTGTTACCTAGGGGATTATCTTTATAATGTTATCAATAAGGCTCTAAATATTTACCCATTACACAAACCCAGTTGTAAGCAAAAAGTAACCGAATTCTTGAAAACTCTTTCCTATGATGACACAGAGAAATTGCTCCACTCAATTAAATAACACTTGTATTTAAACAATTGCCTACACTTTCACCATCATTCACCTACATTCACCACCATTCACCTCTAGTCACAAACACATTCACCAAGATTCACCTACACATTCATCTCCATTCTCCACCATTCACTCTTTGATTGCTTTTGTTGTGTTATTTTAATTTTAATTTAATTTAATTTTAATTTTCCTTTTAATTTATTTATTTTTTGTTTAATGTTTTAGTAGAAATACATGTTACCTGCCTGTTTATGTGTATGATGCCGCTAAGTGGGGCCTGGTCACCTGTAATACAGGTTTTTTCTAAAACCTACTTCAGGCACCAGCTCTCACAATGTGAATTCTTATAGTTCAAAACTGTTAAGTGCTACAAAACATTGTGAGAGAAAATAAATGAACTAATTATAATTATTATATAATAATTAAGGTGTTTTGAAATATTAATAAGGTATTACGATCTACGTAATACTTATCTCAAAATGGCAATAATTATTTTACGAGAAAATGTAATTTGAATTTTGCCAAGTGTAGGTTTTGGTCAGCATTGCCACTACTACTTATTTACGTATTTATATTATTTCCCGCTGTCGACGAAAGAATCCCGCTTTTTTGACTCAAAAGGTTTCAAAATCCCACTGTGCCCAAAAAAAACTGGCAACGCTGCCGCTGATTAATTAATTAATCAGCTTGCCCATGTTTGCAAAAATAAATAATTTGATTTTGATTTGATTGGTGTTGATGCTCGTAACTGGACGTAGTTAAGCAGAAAGGACTAAATCCACACAGTGGTAGCCACAAATTGATATAAGTATCCGTACCTACTCCTGATGGTGGAACCTATCATGTAGTGATAACGCCGTTTTCAAAATGTACCTACACGGAAACTGGTTTTTCTCGCTACCGACTCAACCCACAGTATGAACAGCACACAAAATGTATTTGTTGAACTCAGTCCGCTTGAATTGTTTCTGAGTAATGATTTTCTATGAGCATGTTCTGAAGGTCGATAAACTTGAATAAAATCAAACAGTTTGGATCTTTTCTAAGAATCTGGGATTACGGTAGTGCCCCCGCGAGCGAAGACGAGCCAAGCGAAGCGCAAGGGCAGTACCTTCCTTTTCTCGAAGTGTTTCGTCGTTTTTTTGAACTTTCATAGAGTTGGTTTCCAATGTACCAGATAGTTCATATTCTCAGAATATGATGTCAATAATAGCCTTATTAAACATACAAAGTCTCAATTGAATAGCTCTAATACTTTAGATTTTATTAATATCTAAAATACACCAATTTCGTCACTGACACACTCACTGATACACTGACACACTGATGATCATCAAAATGTTTGGCTACTTCCTGAAGTGCTAGAAAGGTGAAATTTGGTATGTAATCTAAGTTTAGTATACAACCAACAAAAAAAATTAAAAACTTATAACTTTCGCCCCATCCCCTAAAATGGGGGGGGGGTGGAAGTTAGTATGAGACTTCAAAATGTTAGGGTACTTCCTGAAGTGCTAGAAAGCCGAAATAACACTAAAAAGACTGCCTAGCAACTTACAAAAAGAACTGAAATCCCACCAAAAACATTTCATGTAAAATGTTGCCAAGGCATTTTTACTGCTATGTAGAATTTGTGAAGTTAGGGTCGGTAGAGTTAGGCCGTGTAGATTCAGAAGCTTGGCTCTACATGAGATCTGATATCTTTTTCACAGGGCAAACCTTATGTGGTCGTCTTGGCAACATTTTACATGAAATGTTTTTGGTGGGTTAGTTTTGATTGTAAATATAATATTATTAAATATCTGAAACGACTCAAACAGGTTGGGTCATTTCTGTATTATAGGTTTACTGAAACCAAATATTTCTTTTTGTTTTTTTCTTTTGATCACACAACAATAACTCCGATTTTTGAAAATCGGCCTTACAAAGAGCAGGGCCTTACATGCACCTTACATTTTGATAACAATGGTTGTCAACCTTACCAAAGGGTATCGAATTACTCAGTAACTGGGTTGTGGAAGTCAGATAGGTAGTCGCTCTATGTAAAATACTGGTATTCAGCTCAACATAGTTGGGAAAAGGCTAGGCAGATGATGGTTGTTAACCAACTGCCCAGCGAACAATTCATGTATTCTCAAGGATGTACCAGAACCAACGTAAAGAATATCAAATCATTCCTCAAAATACCCTTTACTGGAAAGAAATTGTTGTAAATGCTCTGAAAGCTTTGTCAACATCTGTGTATGCATTGTGCCAATAGTTTGTAACCTCCTAAATTCATAATGGCGTGACAGTGGTCCAACAGGGAAGTCAGAATAATAGGAGCTTGTCAGTACGAGATTACCAAATACAGACAATTTTTCCAATGGAGTATCAGTGGCACGTCCGCGTCATTGGAAAATCATAAAGATTTAATTAGGAGATTAGCAAAACTGTCAAATTCTACAATTACGGTGCCAATGATCGGCCATTCGGACACAACTGCGTTACCAGACTTGGCTCCCAGGTAGGGCGACGTGTTTATTGGGTATCCCATTCAAGCATGCAAAACAATCTATGATTCTAATAATAAAACATTTATTTTCAAGTAAATGTTTTATTATTATATTTATGAAATTCTCGGTCAGCCCGTAGTTTGAATTAATCGGGTATAAATACTCCATTTATTATAACATTAGCTTTTGCCCGCAGCTTCGTCCGTGTGGAGTTCGGAAATTATCCAACGGAAATGTATATAATCAGCCTATAATATTCCCACTGTTGGGACACAGGCCTCCTCTCTTCGAGAGGGAGTGGGCTGTAAATCTACTACGCGGGCCTGGAGAGCGGGATTGGTAGATGTCACATATCTTTGAATTTTTGGTTCTAGGACATGCCGGTTTCCTCACGATGTTTTCCTTCACCGTTTTGAGAGCAGGTGGTCATGAAATTATTTACACAAAGTAAAGCGCCTGCGTGGGTTTGAACCCACGACCTATAACTCATAAGTCGGGGACGTTACCACTGGGTCACCACTGCTCTGGAAATTTACTACCGGGATAAATTTATCCTATGTTTTAATTGTATGTGTTAATCCAGGTTATTGACTATCTGTGTGCCAAATTTCACGTCAGTGGGGTATCAAAATGAAGGGTTTTAAAAGGTAATTATAAATATATTTAGGTATTCTGTTCAATCCTACAACCCCCTCTTATCTTAAAAACGTTTCAAGTTCCTTCATGACACACATAATAGATATCTGAGGTCATCGGAACACTTGAGACGAGATGCCGATGTATTCCACCAGCTTTTATGACAAATCTTTTACAGTTCAAGCAGTATCTACGGTTATGGAATGCCTTGCCCGTGTCGATCTCTGCTCAATCTTTGTCCACTTTTAAAGTTCAGGTAAAAAAACACTTCCTCGCTCCTGAAACATCATCATTACATAATACAGTTCCTTGCTCTTGTTTCATGTTTATTATTGTATATATATATTTATATAGATAAGTGTATTGCTTTATGTATGTATGTATTTATTGTATATGTAAATGGTAAACCACGGACTACCTGCAGTATTGTCTCTCCTTCTCCCTTTAATCCATCCAAAGGTTGTCTGTAAACGATCGCTTTTAGCGATACGACCGCCCATTTTGTCACCCTATGTAAAATTTCAACATTTATAGTAACTGTAATTTTTATGGTGTACATAATAAAGAGTATTCTGTTCTATTTAATTCTATTCAACAAAAATATATACAAATTATATATTTAAATGTTATTTAAATGAGAACTTATAAAAAAACTATCCCGAACTTTTGGAGTGAGTGAGTAAGAGGCCGTTATCTATCACTCGATTATAAGTGAGTAAATAACCTAATTTGCATTTTTTTTTAACCTAGTAAAGTTCCCAAGTCGGCGTGATTTTTCCGTCTCCCCAGTACGGATTATCTACAACAGAAAATAATGTTTGGTACACTCACTTTAGTATTCATAATCACCTCCTCAATTTTGTGACTATGTCTGATAAAAATGGAAAAGATAAAATAAAAAATTGTCTCGAGATAATAATATGTCGAGACAATTTACTTATTTTTTTTGTTAATTATGTATAAACATGATTAGCTAAATTTAAATTAAAAATTAAATGAATTAATTTAAAAAATATTAATTAAAATAACATAATAATATTTAAATTATTTTTATTACATATAATTATGTAATGAAAATAATTTAAATATTATTATGTTGAGGGTCTAATTTGAGTAGGTAGTCGTAGGTATCCACAACGCGAATGAACGGCACTGGATGAAGCACAGATATTTTTTTCTATTGTTTCTTCAGCGCGGAGCGGCGCGCGGTGGCGATAGAGGCCACATAAACGATAGGATGTAGAGGAAAAAAAACCAGACAAGTGTAAGTTGAACTCGCGTGGCGAGGGTTCCGTACAATGAATATGTTATCGACCATGCTTTTTATCCAAAGATAATTTATCCCAAGAACAAAACAGTGTAGTTGAAAAACGTGTTTTCCCATACATTCAAACTGCAAATGTAAGTTTGTACGGACAATATTGAAAGATTTACCATGTTATTTTATCACCATAGACTTCTTGTAGGTTTTCCTGTAATCTATAAATAATAGTTTAGTAGTAATTTCGGAGATAAGGGGTGTGTAAGGTGCATTTTCATATTATTTTCTTAAATAACTTTATAACTATTTATTTTAAAATTATAAAAAAATATATTTGTTTGTGAAATATATTTGAGACCCTTTCATTTGATAAGTCACACGGTACCATTAGCATTTTTTTTTTAAATTTTCAATTTTTTTTCCTATAAGTCAAAGTCAAAGTATTTATTAGTGTGATTTTTGGTGTTATAGTAGCTCTTATAGTTAGGTTATGGTAACTCAAAAAACTACCCATTACCCATACACTATTTAACAATACAAGAAATTAAAATCGATATAACACACAAATTAACAAACATTTAAATTTTTAGAATACAATCAAAGTTTATAGTAAACATTTAGAATACAATTAATTATTATAATAAGTATTTAGAACACAATTATTATTATTCATTATCGAATGTCACAGAGCTACAATAATAAGTATGTCAATGGATACATTACAAGCATGCCACTTTAAATAGGTAAAAATAAGAAAATAAATAATTTATTTTATCAAAGAGCCAATTATCCAATTACATTTTAATTTTAAATATCATGTATCAAAAGAGCATGTCAGGAATATTAAAACTGAAAACAAAATGAGTAGGTACCAAATAAAAAAAGCCAGGTTTTGAATATTTTTATCAATTGACTGTTCTAGATACCGAATTTAGTCTTAACTCAATAACCCACTACAGCATAGCTAAAAGTGCCGACATAATCAAAATTATTTTTTTTACGTTACACGTCCGTGTTTGGATTACAGAAATTCATATGTGTACCTTTCAACTTAGCCAGTGTTTGGTTAGGAGCAAATCAGCTGTGACAGATTGACAGACAGGCAGACAGACAGACAGACACACGACTGATCCTATAAAGGATTATTTTTTTCCTTTAGACGTAAGGAACCCTAAAAATGGCGAACCATTTGTTTTCTCGAATTAATTTCTTGAGGAACCCAAAAAAATCACTTGTTTAATCTTTCGCTGAATAACACGGCATGCCAGATGCGAGAAGTGTATAAATACGCTTCGCAGAGCATTCCTTGTACAGACTAACTGTACTGCTACAGTCAACGACCATACAGCCCTACAATCATGATCCGGACAGTCGCTCTCCTGGGCCTCGTTGCCTCCGCATCGGCCTTATTCGGCCTCTTCGATAACAGTAAGTAACCTTCAATGAATAATTCCACTCTATTTATTTTTTAAATGGCTTAGAACGCTTTGTGGTCCCCCGGCCGGACTTCCGGCCTTGTCATTTTCTTTATACTAATAATTAAATACCTACTTTTTAATATTACAAGTTACTTTTTAACATTTCGAAATGTGAGTTTTACGTGCGTTTTGCGCATTACCACACAACCTACAGCAACATTGCTCCCGAGCAATGTTGTTTTTGCAAGAGGTTGTAGGGTTCCCCAGGATACGCTCCAGTGCCATACATTGACAGCCTCGTAAAATTACTTTCTGTGTTATAAATTGTGACTACATTCAACGGAAATTAAATTAAAATAACAGACACCTGAGATAACTGAGATTTGTTAAATATCCAAAATAAATTCTGATTTTAAGGTTAGGAAAGTGCTGTTCTTTATGACCCAGCGTTTTTTTATAGTAGCAAAATTTTTATTTGTTTATAATATATCTACCCTTTTTAGTGTATTTTTGAAAACCCCAAAGCCAGCAAAACCATACACAAGACACTGGGAGTATTAAGGGTCCCCACCCTTAATACTCCCAGTATTATGTGTACGGTTTATTTGGGGAAGATCACGTAGTGGGTTAAAATTTGTTTCCAAGCAATATTAATAAAGGCCCGTGCAGACTGGCGCGATATCGCGGGCGCAACAAGGGTCGCGCTGGCTACCGCAGCCACAATGTTGCACCAGTCTGCATGAGCCATAAGCCTTAGTGACAGTCCCCAGTTATGGCGCCGGAAAATAAGATCCTTACAAACATATTACAAAACAAAGTCCCCCGCCGCATCTGTCTGTCTGAACGCGATAAACTCAAAAACTACCTACTGAAAGGATTTTCAAACGGTTTTCACTAATGGACGGAGTGATTCATGAGGAAGGTTCAAGTGTATAATTCATTAAGATTTTGTTAGATTATTGTTGATGATGTCGGCAAAATCATGCCGACTGGGAGCTTTACTGGCATGGGCCGCGTAAACCGTAAGAGATACATAAAATGTACGTTCTACTGGATTGCACATCATAAAAAGTTCATCAAAAAGACCGCAATAGCATAATATATCTTCAAAGGATGGGAAGATTTCAGGATTTTATAAAAATTGCATTGTTTGTCCGAAGCTATTTTGAGCGGTATATTAATATTATCCAATAAAATAATTATGTCATTTAAATTGGGAATTTAATTTAGATTAAAATATGCCTTTACATCGTATCATTTAAATTAATACTTTAAAAGATCGGAGGACAAAATAATTGATATTAGAGCATAAAACAAACTAGGAGTTGTCGTACTTACACATGAGTGTTCATTCTAGAGCAATTATCTTTTGTTTTCCGCTAATAATACCCTGGCGATCTTTATGTATTTATTTTGTTTTAATTTTGTTTCAGACCTATGGAAAGCCGGTTTAAGTTGTAAGTGCTTTTACTTGATAAATGAATAAGTATTCCTTTTTGTTTTTCACCGATTTCATCCAGGTTTCCGGCCCGATTCACGTGATTATTTTACATTTGGTAGAGGAAACCTTGCGAGTCTCCTCTACCAAATGTTAAATAATCACGTAGTTCCATTATAAAATTGAGTTTGATCGAGTAGTTCTTCAACCAGCTTCAATTTGTATAATCTACTTCGGCTATTTTGACGACGTGTGTCAGTTATCGTTCTCGGGATGAAGTAGTTTGTAGGTTAAATTAATAACCTGATCCACGGCAACATACTCAATACCTCATTTTACAGATAAATTCGACACAAACCCTTTAACGTGGGGATCAAGCGCTTTCATGGATCTTCCTCGCAATAGTAAAGCAGCCGCGAAAAAAGGCTGGACGGCGGTGCCAAGACCGACTAGGTCATACTCATCAGGTTATGACGCACTTGTCCTATGGATCAACCCGAAGGACGTGACGGTCGGCATACTCGTCGACGAAAATGGACAGACCTCCGGCCTGCAGATCGCTGTGAGTACACAACGTTTTGTGGGAAATTACTCACGAGTTTTGACTTCGAGAGTCGTCATCATGAGTAGGAATTGTAACGGCATAATGTACCCACGGCTGGGACACAGGCCTCCGGTAACAGGGAGTGGGCCGTAATCCACCACGCGAGCCCAGTGCGGGTTGGTCGATGTCACACGTTTCCTCACGATGTTTTCCTTCACCATTTTGAGAGCAGTGTGATGAAATAATTTACACAAAGTAAAGCGCCTGTCTGGGTTCGAACCTATGACCTAAAAATATTAAATTAATATCCTCTCCACAAAAGCCACTAATAAATTACAATTAAATACACAATTGCGCATTTGACGACTTTGCGAGTGTCGAGCCACAGTATACCGTAAATAATTATGACAATTATTAGGGACGTCCAATAATAAAAAGTATGACACACTTAACTAAAGTCATGTTATCGTATAATGTACCCTGCCTGTCCTGCATTACTTGCTTCTACTTCTTACAAATAAGAAGGGAACAGACGTCAAGTAATGCAGGGCACTGTACACTCTGTATGACGGCTGAATGAATCGTCAGCTTTTATTAGCCGAACTAGTGAGGATGTGTTATTGCCTGAACTATGGCGTTACACGCAAGCCTTGCAAAAGTCGCAAAAAATGCAACTGTTGTTACGTATTTACTTCGATTCTACCTACGCAATCTGCTATACTGATGGCTCAGTAGTGTAGTTTATACAGTCATTTTCAAGGAATCAGTGCTGATGCAGATAGTATTCACGGCACGACACCAAATCAATGCAATTAACGGCAAATTTCAACATTGAAACTGAACGCGATCAGCACATAAACTTCGTTTAAGAGCAGTCAGTGTCATTATTTTCTTTGGAATATTAACACTGACAGCTCTTGAACTCGGTTTAGACGTGCTGATCGCGTTTAGTTTGATTGGTGAAATTCGCACTTACTGTCTAGATATAACGTGTTACAAATTGTGGGTAATGTCTGTTAAGAATCCCTAACGATTGAACTGGTCTATTGCAGATCCCCAGCGATGGATTAACTTCATATTATGACATGAAAAAACAAGGTTTCTCGCTTTGGAACTTTAACAAAGATTATGGAGTCATAGAGAAATACTGGACCATTTGTAAATACTACGTGTCCGAAGGTACTTATGTATACAAAATTATGACCTTTTTGTTATACTACCACAAACTGTCAAATTTTCTCATTCGATTTTGAACTTCACCTTCAACATTTAAAGGTTTAAAATCATCTAGAGTAATTTGACAGTTTGGTATCAGCTGATGTGTTGGCGACTGTACAAAACCACCAATATTGTATTTGATACGATTTCATGTACCGTGTAAATGAAGTATTAAGTCATTCTGAACCCTTAATTATTTGTGTACTATCCTACTTAAGTAATTCATCACGAGTCTCGTGATATATCAGCGGTAATTGCGTAACACACTAACAGTAGTAAAGGCTTTCATTTTGACAGTTCAACAACATTCATTGCGTTTTTTACGTTGTTCAGCAGACAAATTTTTCGAACATATGAAGCAATGGATTTCTTTCAAAGTCATTCTTGATAGTATGTTACGCAATTATGATGCAGGTAAGCCTGAGATATCACGGGTTTCGTGAAAGACTAACCTGAATAAAAAACCTAATTGTTTAATTTTTAAGATGAAGTAGCTCGCAAAGCCTCTTATAACGAAGATTTGCTGCTTCGAGATGACCACATTACGGTCGAAGGTATCAACGGTGAACTGTTTAAAGTAGCCACCAATCTCAGTAATGTCGACAGCATCTGGACCAAGCAAGCCTGCGTGCCGCTGATGGGTAAGCATAATCAGCCAATAGCTAATGGGCAATAAAGTTAAATAACATAATTCATGGCTTCAGGCAGGACAGAAAGCAAAACTTCTATTGAGAAAACGGCAGCCTGTGTGAAAATGAGTGTCAGGATGCGTTGCGTTGGCATCTGGCATTACTTTGCACTGATGCCCTTTTGGCCATTTTATGATTTTTATTAAGACTATTCTGTTTTATTCCATGCATTGTTTTCTTTTTGTACTTCTAGTTTTGAAGTGTTTTTTGTTCTAATGCCAATACACGCATTTTCCTTCTTTCAAACCTTCATGACCTTTAAAAATCGGCCAAGCACGAGTTCGTCGGCCATTATAAAGGAAGTATAACAACGTAGTAGGTTCTGCCTGTTGCTACATAAGTATAAAGGCTCCCGCAGACAGGCGCGACGCGACACTGGTAGCACAATTTCTATGAAAACTTCATGGAAAGTGTCGCGCTGCCTGTCGCGCCGCGATATCGAGCCAGTCTGCACGATCCTTATAGGTTAAAAGAATCGAGGAAGATAGCCCTGTGCCCCTTTTAGACAGAAGGGTATTAATAGGGTACAGTTGGCGACCTTTGATTACGGAACCCTAAAAACGGTTAATATCATCTCTTATGTTCCAGGACTTCACTACTACTACGATATGACCGAGAGTCTGAGTTGCGACGAACCCCTTTTTCCGTGGTTCCCAATGTACGATGCAAGTACAAAGCAGTTGATTGCTACAGGCTTAATGTTCTTGGGTTCATACAAAACTTCAACAACTTTAGAAACTCCATCAAAAGCTGCTGTAAAGGTACCTACAGATTAACAATTCTTTACATTTTTAGTAACTTTATCACGTCGGTTTATCTGATAGTAATATTTTGTTATTTTTACAGTTCATCGTGCCGACCGGTCCTAAATGCTTGTATGATCTGACCGAACAAGTGGGCGTTCTCTCATTGCACACATACTACGTCAACAACCCGAAGTTAATCCTCTGCTAAGCTAGATAATAATACCAACTGTCGCCACTGAGCATTTACTCAAAAAGCAATATTCCTGAAAAAAAAACGAGTAAGCCTTACAGTAGTCGCTTATGATGTAACATCTGACATCTCACCTTGGTAATAAGCAACTGAGCAGCGACAGAAATTATAATTAAAAAAAACTAAATACTGAAATTGTTATTCGAATAACAATTTTATTACTAGTGGTCGCCCACTGGTCGAATTTCGACCCCTCTACTTACAATCTATATAGTTTTTACTAATTCCATGCTATTTAAAAAGTACTTACGTATTCCGTGATTTTTTTTCATTGAATATGACATTGTTTTGTTGTTTAAGATTCATAGAATAAGCTAAGTGCGTGTTGGGCCACTTACTTAACACGTTTGTTTAAGATCCTTATAAAAAGCACGAAAAAACAGCCCGAAGTGGTCCGACACGCACTTAGTGCGTGTCAGATCTTATAGCCCTATATTTCGGCGCTTATATTATATATATGCGCCACTGGATCTTCTCTGCCTAACCCGCAAAGGAAAGCGTACAGTTATAGTGTAGTACATTTATGTAGTTTTTCATCATACTACAGTGTGAGTATTCATAATGTGCACATATCGAAATGAGGGAAACTAAGCTTAATTTTATCGCCGGAAATAAATATTCTTGTTCGCTGCTGTGACCCCTGTGTAAACAAATTGATATAACTTTTATACTAAACGGTTTATCA
This sequence comes from Tiliacea citrago, assembly GCA_963921375.1. NCBI lineage: Eukaryota > Metazoa > Arthropoda > Insecta > Lepidoptera > Noctuidae > Tiliacea > Tiliacea citrago. The sequence continues at coordinate 18,969,713 of OY992798.1, forward strand.
CGATCACGATGTTCACGAGTGTCTATCATTTCGATTTGTGCACAATATGAAGACTCACACTGTATATAATGTATATGTTTTACATTTTACAATTATATTAAAAAGTTATAATTATAATGCACCAGTTTTTTTTTTCCGAGATTATGTTTCAAAATTTTGTAGGCGTGATTACTATGTATAATCATGCCAAATTACAGATTTAAGTACCTATCCATTTACCAGCCCGCCAAAAGTAGAAACAAATGTTTTAAAACTAGATGAGTGCTGTGTTTTCTATCTACTCTGAGAAGAAAGGCCGAAAGAAGCTCAGAGGTAACAAACAGTCTCTTTTAAAGTCCAGACATAATCTTGGTCAGATCATGTGAAGACCAGCTACGCATTCGTGCGTAGCCTGGCATTTGTATACATTTCAAAGCGAATCTAAGAACTTACATGAGTTTTGCAACAATGCTTTACAATAATATAACATTGATAAAATATTGCATAGCGGAGATATAAAAGTTTATGGATTGCATGGAGAGTAAAGAAACGATGGACGGATTTTGTAAGGAATGGGAATGAAGGAAATGGGATTGAATGATAGGCTGACAGAGGCACTTTGAAGAGTGGCTAGAGAGGCGCCACGGCGTCCTCACCTTCCGCCTGACGCAGGTCCTCACCGGACACGGATCTTTCGGGAGGTTCCTGTTCAGGATAAAGCGGGAGGAAACTGATTCTGCGAAGCAGTAATGCTCGCGAAGGAGGAGGCGGAATGCGTGAGAGAGACGCAGGGTTCGCGCCCTCACGCCCCTAGTCACCACGGGAGACGCCCTGAGTCGCAAGCCGATTTCCGGCCACCGCAGGCGCGGGCCTGCGGACGGTGAGCAATGGGTAGCTCGCCAGGGTATCGTGGCCCTGGCGTACAGGCAAATGAAGGAACACGGGTGGCTTTGGTTACAGTACAGTTCCAGTTGGTCGTTTCCAATGGAGAAGAGCCGACAAGAAACTCCACAGTTACCCTTTAAAAAAAAAAAAGTGGGCTTTTACAATGTTTTCAAGTTAGTGTTAATAGGTATGGGAGGACAGTGTAGGCCCGTCAACAATTACCAAGTACTTCTAGTAGTCTATTAAGCCTATAACGTTCTCATATTCACAAATTAAAAAACCGGCCAAGTGCGTGTCGGACCACGCACAATGAAGGGTTCCGTAGTTAGGATGAATTTATCCCAAAAACAAACTTAACATTGTAGTTGAAAAACATGCTCTCCCATACATCGATATACGTTACGGTCAATTCTTCAATTGCAAATTTAAGTTGGTGAACTATTACTCGTTAACTAGTAAACCCTACTTAGCTGTCATAGTTTTTCTTTTAATTTCGTTATAAATACTACTGCCATGAATTTTTTCACATATCCAAAACCAACCATTTAGCTGGCAGAAGGGGGAACACTTGACTCTAACAAAAAATAGCACTTTAAAGCTTAATATTACGCAAACGGATCTCAGAATTAAAAAATGGCTTTCACAGACCCACAATATTTATAAACGGCCTATCCAACGATACCCCACACCATGTATTAGATGAGAAAAAAAATATCATCCCCGTTTTACGTGAAAGGGAGGTACCCTAAAAAAAAATGTTTTTCATGGTTTTATTTTACGACTTGTTTGTCGTGATAAATACCTATGTACACCCTTGCCAAATTACAGCTTGCTAGAACTAAGCGTCTCCGAGCTAAGCCGGGGACAGACAGACATTCGGACATGGATAAGGGTTCCTTGTTTACTACGGAACCCTTAAAAGAAACTATATAAAATATTATAAAATAAAAAAAAATAAAAACCTACCTATTTAAACCAAATGACAAGATTGCCATTACAACTGTAACAAATCTGAATTAATATTCTGTCCACAAGTCATAAATAAATATTTTAAATTATAATTGTAGGTTATAACAAGTAGTTATGTCAAGGTATGTAAAAAACCGGCCAAGTGCGTGTCGGACCACGCACAATGAAGGGTTTCGTAGTTGGGATGAATTTATCCCTAAAACAACCTTAACATTGAAGTTGAAAACCATGTTCTCCATAAATCGATATACGCTACGGTCAATTTTCCAACCGAAAGTCTAAGTTTGTAATCACAAAATAAGTATTTTTTTATGTGATAAAACTACCAATTCACAATTTTTGGACTTGTTCTTTTACTTGTGCTATGATACCTTGCTTCTTGATGATGATTCTAGGTCAACGGGAAGTACCCTATACGTTTTGATTTATTTGCGAGTATCGAAATATGACGCAATAATGTCGCTTATATCGCCGTATGTTCTTATTGCGTTGACTTGGAAGCTTAATTTTTTTAGAGCTTCAAGGGACCATAGACCTACGTGTTTGATATTAATTTCAACTTGATACCTTCACGCGTTCCTGAGAAAAAGGGTATTGAAAGAGGGTATTGAGGTACGGAACCCTAAAAAAGAAATAAACATCGTAATGTAGGAGCAGTTAATAGACATTTACATAGTTATGCCGTTAATGAGTTACCAGGGAAGCCACATGTGCAGAAGTCATCAAATTTGTTTTGTCGAGATTTTTTGCGTAAATTGTTTGATGTTAACCAATTTATAATGCTATCCAAAGTCATATTTATCTCAGGTTCTATGTGTAATTTATTATCTCCTGTGAACAGTACTGTACTATCATCAGCAAATAGAATTGTGTTGTATTTTGTCACTTTTGGAAGGTCTAGGTTACGTTACAAGGGGTATATTATGTCGCAGCCATCTCGTTAAATTAGCCAGCTGATTGGACGCCTAGGCCGTTCATTCAACACCGCATCCAATTGGCAGATTGGCGAGATGACGGTTTTCGTCCAGAAGTACCCACTAATCTACAAACCCACAAAACCACCACCAACCCACAAAAAATGAATATTTTTTATCGAACACTTTCTTATAATTAGTCAAAAAAGTTGTCTAAGATAGCTATCTTATTATCTTATTTTAATAGCCCACAGAAATGCATGCCATTCATATTTATATAAACAACGTTTTAATATTATGTTTTAATGTAACATGATTTCTAGACGAAAGCAGTATGCGAGTAAGACGACGCCATGGTCAATAGAATAATATGGCAATAAAACCAGGGGAATATTCAGGAAAGAATATTTTTCCTCAATTCGTGGAATTTTTTCCTCCTTCTTAATAACCGTACAGTATAAGGCCGAAAATCTCCTTTTGCAAACGACAGAGGTATCCAGTCAGTGCGGTTACATTATTATTCGTCGGACATCGAGTAAAAACAAGTCAAGAAGTAGATTTTTTTTATTTTAAACTATATTCTGAGCGTGTCTTGAATCTTCTAAGCAGGATGCTAGCGGTCTCGGGTCAAGTCAGTAACCCACCCCTTGCGCATGGATAATCTGTAACTTTTCCCCAAACAACATTTTATCACATATCTCCATAATAAGTAGGTACTGAACTTCGAGCAGTGCTGGCCCAGAGGTAACGACAGCTACTTACGAGTTGTAGGTCGCAGGTTCGAACCCAGGCAGGTGCTTTACTTTGTGTAAATTATTTCATCATCACTGTTCTCAAAACGGTGAAGGAAAACATCGTGAGGAAACCGGCATGTCCTAGAACTAAAAATTCGAAGACATGTGACATCTACCAACCCGCACTGGCCCCACGTGGTGGATTACGGCCCACTCCCTCTCACAGAAAGATGAGGCCTGGGTCCCAGCAGTGGGAACGAAAAAACAGAAAATAGTTCTTTACTATAGATTACAAGAAAACCTTTAAAAAGTCTATGGTGTTAAAATAACATGGTAAATCTCTCAATATTGTCCGTACAAACTTACATTTGCAGTTGGAATGTATGGGCGAACATGTTTTTCAATTACAATGTTTTGTTCTTGGGATAAAAAGCAGGGTAGATAAAAAATTAATCATACGGAACCCTCACCACGCGAGTTTAACTCGCACTTGTCTGGTTTTTTTAACCGACTTCCAAAAAGGAGGAGGTTCTCAATTCGGCGGTATGTTTTTTTCTTTTCTATGTTTGTTACGCGATTACTCCGTTAATTATGGGCCGATTTTAAAAACTCTTTTTTTGTTTGAAAGGTTATACTCCCGAGGTGGTCCCACTGCCACCAAATCAGAATCAGATGAGGGTATCCCAAAGAAATCGAGGGAAACCCTCAAATTTTATAGGCAAACCTATAGCGATTTGGGTATTTTTTATAGTAACTCGTGCATTTGCTCTCGGAAAGCACCATTTGGTGAAGTGGAACTGGTGATGGAGACCACATATGGCCACCGGAACAATATAATATTGAGTTCCCCTATTGAACGGGTTGCGGCTAAGCAATTTATGCTGGTCACTATGCATATGGTGAGTGGCAGTTCTCCTGGTTCTTACCAAGAGAACTCCTCAACAATCAACGTCTCTGCATCGGGAAAAGCAATATTTTGTAAAAGGTGATGAGCAGTTAACATTAGGCTATTGTAACTTAGATAAATTCAAAACTGACCACTAAAAAGCGAAAAATAAAAAAAAATATACAAAAAAATAAGAACCGACTACCAAAAATAACACTACAAAGTAAAAATTAACTTTAATTTCGGAAGTCGGTGGCAAAAACCTCAAATACAGATCCAAAGACACCGACTTCTGAAATTAAAGTTATTTTTTTACTTTGTAGTGTTATTTTTGGTAGTTGGTTCTTATTTTTTTGTAAAAAGTTTTTTTCCCTCTACATCCTACCGTTTACGTGGGTTCTATCGCCACTCGACACCGCGTCGCGCCGCGCGCGGTTCTAAAGCAACAATAGAAAAAAATATCTATGGTTCATTTAGTGCTGCTCATTCGCGTTGTGGATACCTACGATTACCTACATTATTACATATGTAATAAAAATAATTTAAATATTATTATCTTGAGGGTCTAATTATTGTAATGAATATTATTTTAAATAATGAATTTAATTTTTAATTTATTTTTATATATAACAAAAAAAAGTAAATTGTCTCGACATAATTATCTAGAGACAATTTTTTTTTTGGACGAACAATACCAAAGAAAGGACATTTGGTTAGGCCGCATAAAGTACTCAAACTGCCAGACCAGCATTAAAAAATTAAAACTAAGAGAATAAAAAAAAAAAAACAATGCACACAGTCCTCCTCACATTCATAATAATTAAAATAATATAATACAAGTAAAATGGTATAAATAAAAAGCAAAATATAAATAGTTGGCAAAAAAAAAAAATCTAATCAAGATTTACTGTAAATTGAAGCAGCTCAATCCCAAGCCTTTTTGTCCTCAATATAGTCTTTAACAGTATAAAATGCTTTCTGGCACAGTTTCCGCTTTATAAAACATTTGAATTTATTATGTACGAAGTTTCTTTTTAGAATTGCCGTGTCTTTTGCGTAGGCTATTATTTTTGTCGTTGGAAAAGATAGCTCACAGAGTTCGTTGACATAAATCAGAAAAAGGAGAGGACTGAGCAAACTTCCTTGTGGGACTCCGACAATCACAGGATATGCTTCGCTAACGTACTCACCTATCCTTACGCACTGCATCCTATCAGTAAGAAAGTTTAAAAAAAAGTCGTGAGCGATGCCTCGTACTCCGATGGATTCAAGTTTATAAAGAAGTAGAGGAATAGACACTGTATCGAACGCCTTCGAAAGGTCTAAGAAGATTCCTAGACACTTGAACTTATTGTCAATTTTTGTCAACTACAAAATCCAGTAAAGATGACACCGGGTACCGCGTCTGCGAAATAAGAAAGAACAGAATAGTGAATGTGTACTACATAGGATAAAATTTCGGGAAAAGTAAATCTATGCCTAAGCAATATAAGATTAACAGCAGATTTTTAGAGATAACAGCAGGTTTTTTTTTTCGCTATTTCAACTTTGGTCCTTTTGCGATTTCAAATTTAATTAGAAAAGTGAAGTGTTTGATCCAGGATTGAATACAAGAGATTTTTTTTTTTTGAGTGGGTAATTATCAAATATTTCTCCCGCTCTGTGCGGAGTGTCAGACTTTTACTGACTAAAACCCACCCGGGTTTCTTCAGTTTCCTGTGTGCCAGGGCCACGGTATCCCTTACGGAAAACACGCAACCCATTGGCATTGGCCCTAACGAACCCCGTTAGTTTGTTCTGACATCTCTTTGAGGCGCGCGTGGAAAACAACGCGCCGTCGACCCGGACCTGGTCGTTATTGGACGGCAAGCTACCCATTGCTCACCGTCCGCAATCCCACGCCTACGGTGGCCGGGAATTGCCCTGCGATTCCCGACTTTACGACATTACTGCTTCGCAGAAGGAGGTGATGGCCTCCCAAGCACTCGCGATCCGAACCATGGCCTGGACCAGGGCCGGACGCGAGAGCTTGCCGCCACTGATCGCCTCCGCGAGGACACAGTGGTGCTCCGCCCAAGCCGGGCAAACCTGCACCGTATGCTCCACCATGTCCTCCAGGCGCTTCACACATGGTGATACATCCGGCACACCCGGGCGTTTCCTACCGCGTTATCCTAAACTGGAACCTCCCGGAACAACCGTGTCCGGTGAGGACCTGCGTCAGGCGTAAGGTGAGGATGCCGTAGCGCCTCTCTAGCCACTCCTCAAAGAGGGGACTTATCGCCGCAATTGTGACATGCCCATAGATATCCACATTGGCTTTGTTAATTACACTTATTGTAATCATAGTAAATGTTAATGTTCTGTAACGCATATTACATCCTTGTGTTTTTTTCTGTAAGTTCAGTAAATCTCGCGACAAGCTAAACTAAAACATAGAAATTAAACACATATAAACCCTGTCTGTATTAGTATATCATATAAATTGTGTAATGTAATAAATTGATGGGTTTGATTTAATTTAAAGTTTATTTTCTTCTATTTAGAGTAATTAAATAAAAGCTTGTATAAAAAAATGTTAACGACTATATATTTTTTTTTAATTTAGTTTAGGTGTTATCGAACTATTTGATTATTATAACGATAGTTTTACGTAAAATAACTGAATTATTATAATCAATCAATCAATCAATAATCTTTATTTGTAAACATAGGTTACAACAATGTGCAAGATGTTACAAGTCTTAATATAAAGTTTCTCTATATTTTGTCATTTGGCGTACAAACATACAATTATTAGGCTTGGGCCATTAAGTAAATTAATTTATAATAATTCAGGAGTGAAATCTATGTCAATTTAAAAAAATATATGTAATTTAATATAAGGCAATAGGTAGTTAATGTTATTAATGTCAATATTTGACCAAATGCGATAATGTCAATAGTAAATAATTATAAGTAACGTCAATAACTTAATATTAAAATAATTAAATTGACATTGACATTGTCCAAAGCATTACTATTTAAAGTCGTCATGCATAAATAGTCATGTTATGATTATACAAAATAATATTATTCTGTTAAAGAATGTCATCAAAATAGTCACTGAGACAATAGTAACATTTCTGTATTAAAATATATTACTACGCAATTTACGCTTGAAATTGATTAAATTGAGACTTTTTATTGAGTAAGGTAGCTTATTAAATATTCTTTGAGCCAAACAAATAAAAATATCGCGTAGTTTCCTATAATGACTTTTAAAGGCTATTTCATAGAGGGTGATGTTTGTTTTAACAAATATATTTACTTCGTAAATATACAAAGAAGGCAAGGTTAAAATTTTGAGGCTTTTAAAAAGAGGTTGACAGCTATCAGTACTTTGTAAACCACACATAGCTCTGATGCATCTTTTTTGGGCTTTGAAAACGTACTCTTTGTTTACTGAATTACCTCAATATAATTAGGTCATATCTTAGTGCGGATGCAACATAGCCATGGTAAGCCATTAAAAGAGACTCTAGGCTTACAATTTTAGCCAGTTTATAGAGGGAATATGCAAATTTATTAAGATTTTTACAAATATCGTCCGTTTGCGGTTTCCAGGACAAGTTATTATCTATAACAACACCAAGGAATCTAGTCACAGTTGCCGATTCTATTCTAGTCCCCAAATAGTTAATTAGCCCTTCGGGGACTGCCGGCGTGATATTATGTTATGTGTGTGTAAATAAAAAGTAAATTATATATTTGGTATATTTTCACATTTGTGAGTAAATATAGCTATGTACCTATATATTTAAGTTAAACCCGTTGGTCCCGGCTGTAATTCGTGGATCTTTGACAGTCTTTACGGGTCGTCAGAAGCCCGAAAGTCTGCCAACCAATCTTACCAAGGGGTATCGTATTTTCCAGTTACTGGGTTGTGGACACACAACACACATACAAGTTTCTAACCAAAGACATAAACACTTGACGATGACGTAATCCGCCAGACGCGCATAACGACGCTGATAATACTCGAACCTATGTCGATCTTGGTTTACTATTCGATTTGGTTCGGGAGTAAGGTTTTAAATCGAGTTCAGATCAGAAACGAGTTCGAATCGAAAACAAAATCAAACTAGAATCGTTTTCGGGAGTAAGACTCCTGCTTTCTTTTTTGTAGTAAGATTCAATAAGATTCAAAATGTTGCCTCTTATACCATATTTCGGCCATATAAGGAGCCCTGTTCTTAGCAAGGCCATTTGGAAGAGTTTTGTAAAACAAAAATTTGATAAAGATTTATAAGCTCCATAATACACGTTTTTATTCATTATGTTAAATAATAAAACAAAGTTTTATTTAATACTTTGTTCATTTTATTTCCAAAGTAAAGGAGATTGACCGAATGACTATGAAACTTAGTATCGGTATGAAACATGCGGTGACTCAAAGATTTATACTTTAATATAAATGCTGATTTTAGAGCTATCAAATGTCCTTTATCATTTAATCGTAATTCGCAGCATTACACGGTAATTAGGTTTCAAAATCTAGATTTAGAATCGAATCTCTTAGTAACTTCTTGTCACAATGTATGCTGGTAAATTCAAAATACGAATTAGTCAAAATGACGTTTGAGCATTTTTAATATTACTCGACAATTTCGACAGATAAAGACTGATGTCGAGGCTTTAGAGGTAAGTACAAACTCGAGAATTCACATGTAACAGAACATCAAACATTTAGCAATTTGTACATATTGGACGGAACATTTCTTCTACATTGTTTTCAACTTAATTTCAATACTAGTGAAATGCATCCTGCCAAGTGAGGAGATATCCAACTAAGAATCATATTCCTTTCTTCACCATTTGAAGGCAATCTTATTGCACGTACGCGTAGTATAGATTTTCCACACGCAAAGCATACATACACTTCGTTGGACAAATGCAGGAGCTGATGCATGCCCAGCTTAGAGAGCATCATTTACGCAAGCAAAGCACTCAGTACAAACTATGTCATCACCTGAAATCTATTTAACCAAAAAATTAAATTAGGTTCTGGTAGATACCTTACAAACAGGTTCTGCGTCTAATATAGTACATATTGCATAATATGAGTCTTCACACATTCCTGAACGCTGTACATACCATCTAGGTATATAGTTCCAACCTCATTGAAGTGTGTAACTACCTAACCATGAAGGTTCCTCGCCGAAATCCGTATAATTCATGATTGCATTGCATTACACCGATGACTTTGTTAATATAAAATATAAATAATATACCGGAAGAAGATAAATGTACTCAATAACATTGAATATTACTCTTTCGTCGATCTCTTTGGTATTGTAGTCGCAAGCATGTCTGCTGAGCGTGGGGCCTTGGTTCAATTCCCAGGCCAGACAGTGCTATTGGGCTATTGCGATTGGAATTTTTCAGTAGTAGCCCGGTGTTTGGATTTGTGCCCGGTTGATGGCAATAGACTCGCCCCCTATTGCATGGGACTAAACGTAACTGGCGAAATGTGGTTGCAGGTGCTACACACCTCTGACTAACCCTTTGGGGAATATTTATAGTACAGGCGCGATTTGATGTTATTTTTGTATTCAATTAAATCCAAATTGAAAAATATTAATGGCCTAGTACTTAGTTAACATTAAAACAAAACATTTATATAAAATCATTCGGTTGATTTATTCAATTAACTATACAATAATAATTGACAAATAATAAAAGTAAACACCGGTCGACTGTACTTAAAACGAAATGAATGGGACGTGCTTAGATGCTAGAAAAAGAACGCCCGCTGTTCGTTCGCCAGAACATTATAGAGTAATATTATGCTCGGGATGCGTGCGCACAGTATCATAAGGCGTGCATTTGTTCTGCTTTCAATAAGGTTTATAATATGATGAATAAAACAGGCAAAGGTCTCAAAAACATTCTGCCTTTCGTATAACGAAAAGTTTAGCTTCGGTACTTTTAACACCTTAACAGATTGATATTACAATGTAATAATAATAATTTGTTAGTATCAATATCTGTTGTTATTAAGTATTGAATTATAATTTCAATGATTGGAAGCATAATTTAATTATTTTGCATAAGTCAAGAAGGTTTTATTGCTTCAATAATCTTTGAATGCCATGCCAATGACATATGACATCTCTCGCGTGAAAAAAAAAAACAGGTATGGGTAAAATAGGAAATCGAAATAAAAACTAATACATTTATGATGTTTTTTTATGCGGAGAATGATTAGAAATCGGGGTAAGTGGACTTATTTTTATTTATATGTTATTATTACATCGTTTTAGATAATAATTGCACGAAATCACTTCGTAAAATTTAAATTTTTGAACAAAGAAATGTTACGAGAGAATTCGTTCCGCCGAGTACATTTTTTTACGAAATATGGCTCATTTTGTGTTTTATCGCCTGGAAATAGATGAATAATCATAAAATAATACTTAATACATCGTTTTAGATAATAATATCACTAATTATATCATAAATACATATGAAATGTTTCGAAAAATCATACGTCTAAAGGCGGCCCCATGCACTGTGATGTTTGAGATTTATTATTACGCAAATTTTACATAGAACTCTCTAAAAAACGCTGTTGTTAAATTACTTATCTATTCATAATGCAAGGTGCAACATTTCGTGTAAATTGAAACAGCCGTTTCACCAGAAATAGAAATAACGTAATCTCAAAACAATCGCAGCTGTTATCTGAAATCATGTTTTGTTTAGAAAAACAATACACTTCCCAGATCCATTCTTGCAATTGTTTATTATGGCCTGTCTAATTAGCCTCTCAGAAAAAAAAAATCTGTACGTATTACGTTCTTTGTTATTTTTAAAAAAATATGTTTATGATTGCCGGCGGCCCCTGTCATAACAATGACAGGCCATAAAAAAAGGTCGGTGCCTGAGTCATTGATCGCCAAAACGCGAATAGCGCCTCAAAGGTTTTCGAATTACTAGATAAAATTATTATATTTAAAAACAAGAATTATCAACATTATAAACTTAAGTCACCACAGAAGAAATAGCGATACCAGGTCTGGTCAATCTCCTTTAGAAATAATACTGTTTAGTTGCTATGGTGGCCCTCCATGGTTCACCCATCTTATAGCTAATTTGCTTTCAATGCAAAGTAGATAGGTAAGAATTAAAAAAAAGAAAGCGATCCTTCCAGTAGTCGCATAATTATGATGTGTAACCATCTAACATCTCACCTTGGTAAAAAGCAACTGAGAAGCGAAAGAAATGACCCCCTCTACTTACAATCTATATAGTACTTACTAATTCCATGAGTACACTAATTAAATGAGTACACTAATTCCATGAGTACACTAATTCCATGAGTATACTAATTCCATGAGTACTTACACTAATTCCATGCTATTATAAAGTACTTACCAATTCCATGCTATTTAAAAAGTACTTACTTATTCCATGCTCAAGTTGTCAGTGTGCTGTTACACACTTCCATCCCTTTTCACGAAATCACTCCCACAGAAAGCGAGAGGAAATAAATGTTACCTACAAATCAAAAAAAAATACGTATTTAACTAACAATATACTAAAAGTAAATATTGAATCATCTTGATTATCGAATAAACATCACATTTTCCGTAGTTTTCCATTTTGTTGAAACGTGGGTTTTAGTTTCGAACATTTAAGCACTTGTGTAAATACCTTATACTTATGTAAATAAAGAAAAAACAATGGCAGTTTTGGTGGCGCGTAATTTAGAAGCGTTCATGAATTAAAGTATGTAAATGTTATGAAACAGAACAGTTACTAGGCTTTACTTTGTATGCGTAAGCTGTTTTTAGGGTTCCGTACCCGAAGGGTAAAACGGGAACCCTATTACTAAGGCTCTGCCGTCTGTTTGTCTGTCTGTCTGTCTGTCCATCTGCCACCAGGCTGTATCTCATGAACCGTGATAGTTAGACAGTTGAAATTTTCACAGATGTGATGTATTTATGTTGCTGCTATAACAACAAATACTAAAAAACAGGATAAAATAAATATTTAAGGGGGCTCCCCTACAACAAACGTGATTTTTTTGCTCCTTTTTGCTCTATATTGATAACGGCAACAGGTAGACTCTTGAAACATTCACAGAATATTTTGTTATATATTCACTTTAAAAATAAATAGTTGAATTAAAATAAAACAAATATTTAAGGGGGGTCCCATACAAAAAACGTGTTTTTTTGCCGTTTTTATAGATAATGGTACGGAACCCTTCGTGCGCGAGTCCGACTCGCACTTGGCCAGTTTTTTTGTTATTAAATTGTACTAAGAAAAAAATATATAAAATAATATTTGAATATTTTTTTATTAAATCTGACCATCAAAACGCAATTATTTGCATTATCTAAACGCAGAACCTAAGACGGTAGCTATGGAGCTACAATACTTCATAAATGGTATAATTCTATTATGCTAATTAGTAGGATTTTGGTGGTAGTGGTTTCATCGTTTAAACTATTAGGAGTCTTTTACGACTTAGGAGTATTATAAGAAAAGACGTTAATATTATTGGTGTGATCTCAGTTCTGTTCCATCAAACCTACCTAAGACATCCCTTGAAACACAAGAGTATGATTATAAACTTGGAAGCAGCGCTTATTTGTATTTGCAATATGTTTTATATTAAAAAATATGTATTAACTTATTGTTAATGACAGTTTAATAAATCCACTATTTATATATTTTTTTGGAGAATTTAGCTTTCATAGCCACATTTAAATCTAATGATGTCAGCATCAAATCAGAAATGTCTTAGTTATCACATTTTATTGTCACTAAGTACGACACATCAAGACAAGACAGAGTGTCTTGTATTGATGTGTCGTGGAAAATAGTTGTAAATTAGTGTCTTTACGTTTTATTTGCGTTTTCTCCGCAACTCCATTTTGCTGTGGAGTGTGCGCTACAGTTGTCTGATGTTGAATTCCACGATTTTTCAGCTGATCCTGGAATTCCTTACTGGTGTACTCGCCACCATTGTCGCTCCTTAACTTTTTAATCTTTTGGCCCGTTTGGTTTTCAACTAATGCCTGAAACTCACGAAACTTCCCGAAAACTTCTGATTTGCATTTTAGCAAATAGCCATACACTTTCCTGCTATAGTCGACAACGAACTTTTGCCGCCCCATGACTCCACCTCAATGGGACCCGCAACGTCACTATGGACCAGCTCCAAAATCTGTGGAGGTCTATTGAATTGATTTTTGGAAACTTCTTCACGCATTGCTTGCATTGACTGCATGGTACGCAGGAGTTCTTGCAGTTCCCAAGGCTAAAACTAAGGCCCTTGACGATGTCCTTAAGTTTGCACATTTCAGATTGAACAGCCACAAGTCAAAGTCATCCTGACTTTCTCCTATGAAAACCGTCGCGTTGTTAATCCCCGAACCTAAAACATAGAGTCCGTTTTGCTTGCGTGACGCTGTAAACAGTACGTTCCCATCCACAGATACATTGCCATCGCCAACTCTGTAACGATTTTTGTCAAAGACTACAACCTTGCCATTATCAGTGCACTTGCCAACAGACATTAAGTTGGTGACTAGTTCTGGAATCAACTACAAATTATTCATTGTCAGTCCTAATGGACGTCCCTTGTAACATACGTCCAACTTCACAGTATCTTGCGTGGTCGATACTATTTTGTCATTATTCGCGCACGTAACAGCTTTCGAACTGCTTGCTATAGGCGTTAAAATAGACTTATTTGATGTCATATGTGATGTCGCGCCACTGTCTACCACCCAGAAATTATCCCCACTAGCGGCAAGTAAAGTAACAAAATCAGTAGAATCATCATCATTAATCAAGAGTAATTATCACGCTAAATTGCTTTCAGTCTTACCTTGTTTGGCTTTGAAGAGCTTACATTGCCATTTAAACCACACCACAGTTTTTCTACCACCTGCAACATTAGCTAACACCGTATCGACCTTATCATCATTCACTTGCTGTCGGTGACTTTCACGCAGAAGAGCCGCTATTACGTTCTCCGATGATAATTCCTTGCCAGAATGTTCCATGGCCATCACCGTGGTCGCAAGAATTCGTCAAACCAGCCAAGAGTATAACCGCGATAAACTCATCATTCAGTGCAGCTTGGATTGCCTCCAGGGCTTGATGCGTAGCTTGCACGTCATTGACGTAGGCATCCATATTTAGGAAATTATCCAGTTTCAATGAAAATAGCTTCCGCAGCAGACCCTAATCTTCTAATTAGACCACAGTCAGCTAAGGCCTTTTTGAGCGCTTTCCATGCTTGCCATGAGGTTTTGGCATTCTTGAAAATGGTGATGCACTGTTCTGCTATTGACAGGCAAATCTTTGCCCTTGCCCTTTCATCGCGTTTCCGGTCTTCAGGTTTGATAGTAACGAAATTTTCGCTCACGCAGTCCCAGAGCCCTGCATATATTAATAGTATTTCGATGCTGAAGGTTCAACTGCCATAATTATTTCGGCCTGTGAGCTTTTTGATCGCACTCGTCGAACTTTCGATCTGTAAAAATCCGAGCATATCCACCGCTTAGCCAGCTGGCTACATTATTATTAGTTCCAAGTATAGAAGACTTTTTAAATAGAAACCAAATATTCGCTGGTGAAGTACGCCTCTAGCTACACCTTATACCACCACCGAACGGCTACCTTCAGTAGACTGGTCAAGAATCAATCTCAATCGCGTACAGTCAACACTTACTACGAAAACCACCCAGGCTGCTACGACATAAGGGCACTGTCAATTTGAAATTGTTACCACTGATGTTCTGTTGACTCACTGCTGATTACAATAGGAAAGGCACTATTATCTTTATAACAGTGGATTGCTATTGGCTGATAATGATAATATTTCGTGGTTTCATTTTCGATATAAATAAACAGGTAGTCCTTACTAGATGTCGCCTCTCAATACGGTAATGATGAAGCAGTAACCACAGGCTAATAAAATAACTGTATTGATATAAAATATTACAAAGACGATAAATAACTTAACAAAACAACACAAACAAACATCACGGATGTGTTCCTGTGGGTTAGGCAGAGGTGTGCCTGTTGTACACCCACATTTCGCCAGTTATGTTTAAGTTCCATGTAACAGGGGGCGAGCCTATTGCCATCAACCGGCCACGAATCCAGACTCTGGGCTGCTACTGAGAAATTCCAGATGGGAAACCAAATAACGCTTTGCGCGACTCTAGAATCGAACCCTGATACTCATGACTTACAACCTTATTCAGATATGATGTAAAATTTTATAAAGACAGAATTTTTTATCAGAAAGAACAAAATTGAGTAGGTATTCACACTAAATGAAAAACGAAAGACATCACGTGGCTTTGAAATAAAACAATAAAATTCATTTATTTAAGTACTTCTGATCAAATACGGTGTCTGGTTAATTTATTTATCATTTTGTCATTGTCACGTTAATTTTAAATGAGTAAAATATCATTGAATTCGATATGGTTTTTTCACTACGCCATTACTCGTATTCACCATTTGTTTGTCAGAATAAGGTACGTTATTTATTAGATTTTATCACATTCTACCATATCGGGCCTGCAAATATTAGGTCAGTATTAACATTAATAATTGCATAGTAACAAATTAAAATTATATTTGAGACATTTCAGATAACATAATATCAAATAGATTTCAATTTATTTAGGATGTCAAAGTATCACTAAGTAGGTACTTAATCGGTTAGAACATTGCGGATAGTTACAGAATTTTACATTTTAAATGATTATCATTACGCTACGCGTTTATGGCGCTAAGCAGTCAATCATGGCATATTTTAGTCAACTTTCAACAAAGCAAATAAATAGCGAAATAAAAAGAAAATAGCATAGTGGCTGGACGACTGGGCTTCGCGTCAAGCACATAGAGCCCGTAACGTCCACCTGAGAGGAGGCGCCTATCCTGCGACCTATTGCCGGACGCTGACGACCCCAACCCACCGGTCTGACGCCTGAGTAAACCGCCCCACCTAATCATGAGCCCTTTTTATTCTGAACATCTTTGCGTTGTGCTATTTCAGTAGTTTACAGAATGTCTCTTAGTTCAGTGTGCCTTTTGGCAAAGGCTTCCTCTAACAACTTCCACTCATTCCTATCTCTCGCAACTCTTCTCCAATTAGGACCCGCTGTGAGCTTCAATTCGTCTTCCCATCTTTTATATTGCCTTCCCCATGTTCCTTTTGCCATCTCTGGGGTAACATCCTGTCACAACTTTACTCCACTTGTCTAGAATTATGCCTCTTAACATGTGGCCTGTCCTTCTCCACGTTTATTGGTCTATTTTGGTAAGAACATCAATAACTGTTGTCTTTTTTCTAATAAGGGAGTTTCGTATCCTGTCTTGTTTTTTTAATACCGGTCATACTTCTTTCCATTGATCTTTGGCAATGTGCCAGCATTTTTCTGTGGTGTTTTGTAAGAAACCAAGTTTCGCTACCATATGTTATGCAAGGTATTATACATGTGTTGAAGACCTTCCGTTTCAATCGAATACCCACATCAGTTGCTTTTATGACCTCCTTCAATGACCAGTATTTTTTCCAACCATTTGTTATTCGTCTTCCAATTTTCTTTTGTAGTTTGCCACACCTACACGCGGCTTACTCATACAATAATACTCCATACACATCACATATCACATACACTCACTCACTCATATCACTGTGCGTGTGGCTGGTCGTCTCCCGTCTGGCCTCCTCTGGGGAACCAGAGGTCTCACCTGGCGGAGACAGACCGGGGTGGCGTGAAGAAGGCAGTATTGTGAAACAGTGCCGCGGCGCTCCTGCTGAATACCAATGCATGCACATACATAGGTAAGTTGTACTACCGCCGCGCTTGCCTCTAGCTAACCCTACAGGGTCACACAACGCATGTGGCATATCACACCGTGGGGGGCTTTAAGGGTTACGGCCAGTAGCGACTACCCACAGGACAACGCAGTATTCACATTAAACATTGTAGAGTAACATTTCAAGATAACCCATAAGTAAGCAAGTCTTATACTAGGTCAAACTAAATTAGCTAGCGAAACTCCACAAATGTAACGGGCATCGATATCTATTATATAAACATGATGAAACAAAAAAAAAACAAGCAAGCGTTACACAAACGTTACGTTAGACAAAGTCAAGAATCATGCGCAAGACAGAGACAAACTTTTTACCTGCTTACGATTCCATTGTTTTGTGAAGTTCGGTAGTGGCAAACTAGTATCCCTTATTTTTACAACATAATTAATGATTTCTATGGCATGTCGCATACCGTCAGAAAGGGTATAAGCTTTAAGATCTTTTAAAAATAAAACTAAGTTCAAAATGGCTGTTAGTTTAATAATACTGAATTTAGAAGTTGTAATTTTTCACACATTTAAAAACAAAATTGACTTTGGAAGCACATACGAATTTTTACATTTTTTTTACAGATGAATTGCATCAAAGAATGATTTATTTAGATTAAGAATACAATAAAAGTTACGTGTAATTACAATCATTAACAATAAAGTAATGACGATTTAAAGGCGTGATTTCGGGTAATTTTGGGGAAAAAAAAATCATATCTCAATAAACATGTCATTTAGGACATGAGATCTTAGGGTGAAGCCTCTCAAATGACCCTCCCAATCCCCCATATAATTGTGTTGGTCCATGCGCCGAAGACCCTGTATAAGTATAAACATTATGATATTTGTGTGTCTATATTACATCATAAATTATAACTACGCTAATCACTTTCATCGCTACAATCAGTATCCTCATCATACTCAGAATCAATTTGAGTATCATCGTCCGTAGAATTTTCACTTCGCTATATTGATGGGTGTATCAGAAGATTTAGAACTTTTTTGGGAAGTGAAGTTAACTTTTTTTTTTTGACGGTTTTTTTTAATTTTTATAACAGGGCCTGATGACAACAGCAAGAGGTTAAAAATATCAGTGTTAGATTTCTCGCGACTGCATTCAAAGTCAAAGTCAAAGTCAAACCATTTATTTCAAATAGGCACATAAGAGGCACTTTTGAACGTCAAAATTTACAAAAAAAATAGAATTGAGTCTAGTTGCCCCTTCCAAAAGGTAGTTTCGTATGGAGAAGAATGGGCAAGAAACTCCACCGGTACTCTTTTAAAAATGTTTTACAATATTTTGTTTGATTACATTAATTATATGATTATATGTGAAGACGATGCACCTAGAATAAAATTAATATACCATAATAGGTAAAACGAATTAAAAACTAAGCAATGAAAAATAACTTAATTATTAGATAGATGCATGGTGTTCACATATTTACAAACATCGTAAAAGTATGTTTTTCTAAAAAATATAAAAATAAGTCAGTGTGTGAGTATAGGTTATCACAGAATGTAAAATCAATATCATAAAAATAACAGATTTTACCATAAAAATAGCAACCAGTTTGATTTTGTCTAGACTCTAGATTGTCCTATGGAGCTGGACCAGCATGTTTCCAAGCATTCCTGTCCTGGATATAATTCTCTAACTTGTAATATGCTTGTTTACAAAGTGTACTTTTAATATGTGTTTTAAATTTTCTCTCATTTAATTTCAATATATCACAAGGTATTTTGTTGTAACATTTAACACAGTACCCCCTAAAAGATGTATGTACTTTAGATAATCTGAAAAATGGTTGATCTATTTTATCTTTATTTCTAGTATTAAAATTATGTCTATCGCTTATCTTGTTAAAAATATGTAGATTTTTCCTTACATACATAATATTTTCATAAATGAATTGGCAAGGTACCGTCATAATATTAATCCTTTTAAATAGTTCCCTAAGAGATTCGCGGCGACGGAGATTATAAATTGCTCTGACAGCTCTCTTTTGCAAAATAAAGATGGACTCAATGTCAGCAGCCCGACCCCACAGTAAAATGCCATACGACATAATGCTGTGGAAGTAACTAAAATAAACCAAACGCGCGGTTTCTATATCTGTTAGCTGTCTTATCTTTCTAACAGCATAAGCGGCCGAGCTTAGCCGCCCCGCCAGAGAGGTTATATGTGGTCCCCATTGCAGTTTCTCGTCTAGAGTGATTCTGAAAACCGTTTGAATAATAAACTCCAGTTTTTCTCCGTTCAATATGATATCACATTCGCTACTTCTAACATTAGGTAATTTAAATCTAATACATTTGGTTTTTTTTTCATTTAGTACCAAATTATTTACCGTATACCAATCTTGGGCCTGAAGAATAGAGTTATTCACTTCGTCAAGATTTTGTGATCGTCGATCTATTTTAAAGATCAATGATGTGTCATCAGCAAATAACACCATCTTCGGTTGATTTTGAAGTAATTGGGGTAAACCATTAATGTAAACTAAAAAAAGGAATGGACCCAATCATCGTGGGGTTCCTTAAGGAACGCCCATTGCCATTTCAGACCCTAATGAGTTAACACCGTTTATTTGAACTTTAACATTTCTATCTTTTAGGTATGATCTTAGTAAATCAAGAGCTGCATTCCTAATCCCATAGTGCTCTAGTTTCAGCAAAAGTGTCTCATGGTTCACGCAATCGAACGCTTTAGAGAGGTCGCAAAATATTCCAATGGCATGTTGTGCTTCCTCCCAGGCTTTAAAAATGTTCTTTATTAGGGTAACACCTGCGTCAGTGGTACAACGCCCTTTAGTGAAACCGTACTGCTGTTCATGAAAGATGGAATTTTTATTAAAGTGACGTAACATTTGATTGAGCATCAACTTTTCAAACACCTTACTGAGAACTGGCAGAATTGACACAGGCCTATAATTATTGGGTTCTTTACTATCTCCGGATTTGAACAAAGGAACTACTTTACTGTGTTTCATCAGATCCGGAAAGACTCCTTGATCCACACTGGTGTTAAATATAAAAGCTAAATAGGGCGCAATGGTTTCGATTATAGATCTACAGACTTTTACAGACATGCCCCAGAGATCTTCTGTTAATTTAATTTTAAGATCTTTAAAAGTTTTATAACAGCCTGGGGGTTTGTATGTTGGAACCTAAATTCCAAAGGGCATACTTTTACATTCTTTCTAAGTAAGGCAGCAGAGAGCGCGGGTGAGGAATTTAAAGTTTCAGTAGTTTTAAGGGAAATATTAGCAAAAAAGTTTTCAAATTCCTGAGCTATTTCTACCTCTGAAGTGATGGGCCCATGTGCAGTTTCTAAATTTAATTCAGTATTACGCTGTTTTTTCCAACCTGTTTCATTATTTATTATTTCCCAGGTAGTTTTTATTTTATCATCAACTGATTTTATTTTATTGCTAATATAAAGAGCTTTAGCTATTTTGCACACACTTTTAAAAGTTTTAGAATATTTTGCAACATATTGATGAAAACTTGTATTATTCATATGTTGCTTTAGGCCATAAAGTTCAAAAAGATTTTCCCTGCTTTTACGAATACTGTAGTCGCCCAATCACTAAATACGAACTTTGTGTAAATAATTTTAGTCTTTAGTGGAAATGTGTCATTAAATTGTGTGTTTAATAGTGAAAAGAACTCGGCGTAGAACTCATTTGGGTCACAAATATTATTAAATCTCTGAACACATAATGCACTGGGCAAAGAATTATTTAATTTCTCTAAATTTTTACTTGTAATTGGCCTAAATCTCATTTGAGTTTTTTGGACAGGCATATAGGAGCAAAATGTTATTGTTTGTCTACTATGATCAGATGGCAATTTATTTACAATTTGTTTGTGTAAGTAATCACAATTACAAAATATTATCTATACAAGTGGCAGAAGAAGCTGTCACTCGGGTTGGTTCAATAAAAACATTTGACAAATCAAATGTTAGGTCATTTGATTTGTCAAATGTTTTTATTGAAAAGACTTAATAATCTGACAGTGTTCGAGTTATTTTCTAATAAGTTAATATTAAAATCACCACATATGATTATTGACTTACAATAGTAAGTCAATAATCATATATGGTGATTTTAATACTAATAAGTACTAAGTTTTTTTAACACATCATCCAGTACATAATCAAACAAAGATAGATTCTGGTAACTTGGAGGTCTGTATACGCATACTATAACATGCTTATCAAGCTCAACAGAGGACAATTCAATGGTGTGTTCAACAGACAGTCCGATGATGTCTTTCCGTTCTTTCGATTTGATAGAAATTTTAATTAATATTAATGATCCGCCATGTATCATACGTTTTCGGCTAAAATGGCTAACTACACAATAATTTTCATAATTAATTGACATCACTTGATGATCTTTTAACCAATGTTCTGTTAAACAAATGACATCAAACTTGGTATTTTCTAAAAACAATTCTATTTCCAGTAATTTGGAAGAGCAACCTTGGATATTTTGATTAAATAATTTTAAAGTGTGTTGCACTCCCTTTGTTTTTTTTTTATGAATTAAATGGCCAGAAGATACCTTTTTATTATTCGCTAATAATAATAATTGGTTATTTGAATGGGTAACTTCTGTTGTCTTACAGTCTAGTTTAAAGAATTATCCGGAGTGACCTCCACAACTACAACTGAAGAGTCTAGAATGCCTGTATGAGTTCCTGCAGGAAGAGAATACCCTATCTGACTGGTAGTGGCCTCCAAGGGTGTTGGTATTATAGGTGGATCCTCCTTCGTACAACATGATGACTAATAATTAATCTCTATGTTGTTAGTATAACTAGACAACACAGACTCGTCACTAATACTAAATTTCGTTATATTAGCTATAACCTCATTAATATTATATGCTATCAACATAGCAATCTTATGTCTACATTTCCCAGACAGAGATAAAGTTCTCTGAGTCAACTTAAAACCACTAACAAACTTATTAGTGTCAAAATACAATAATTTGTCACTATGACAACATGTCAGCCTATGAATAGTATTATTCAACCTAAAAATATAATTATTATCATCATCTGATAAGGTGTCAGAATAAGGAAAAGCACACAATGTCAGCTTTCCTACATTTAACTTTAATAAGGTGTTCACACCATCCACTATGTCCTTTCTGGTAATACTAGTACTATTTCCTAATAACAAAACCATTGTAGAATAATTATTTAGGTTTGTGTCTGTAATTCTTTTAATCATTTGTTTAAAACTTATGTTATGATAGCTCTGATTGGTAAAACTATGGCTAAGGTAATTGAGTAAAATTTTTCCAAAGCCAGAACCTAATTCATCACAAAAAAATATTGTTTTATTTTGCTGTGAGCTAACACAGGTCTCTCCTGGAAGAGCCAACACCGGAGGGTTCAAGTTAGGCTGAGGCTGAGTAGGTAGTGGCTGGTTGGCACAGCTACATGAGAGGTTATTAGTCAAGAGACTCATACCTCTCAGCATTGCACTTCACCAAATCCAGTAGTTCCCCAACCTCCAACAAGCGGTCACTTAGTTGATGTTGTGAAGTTTCATATTTTTCAAAAATATCCTTCAGTAAGTGCTCCTTGTGTAATAAATCATTCTAGAGGAACTGGATGTCAGTGTCATATTTTTGCCTACATTTATCTAATTCAATAGTACATGTATTTAAAGTTTTCGATAGGACTACACGTTCCTTTCTTAGGGAAAGATTAAATTTTAAGAGTTTTTGTTTTTTAATTGCTCTCTGTGACCGTTTAATTAATTTCTTGATTCTGATGTATTTTTTTAATTTATTGTGACTCATAACAATAGGACACAATGGTATGGTGTCATCACCAGTCAAATCAATAATTACAGCTGGCTCACACACTGAATTTGGCTTCCTACCAACCAACTCATTAAATAGGTTACTGGTACTAGCAACATGTTTGCTGACCTTGATACACTCTGAGAGGGTTGCGCTAAAGTTCACCTAAATTTTCAACTCCGATAATTGGAAATCCGAAAATGTTCTTCCTAACATTTTTCATCCTAACAATCACAATTCCTAACTACTCTGTCTCTAATGTTCATAATTCCGAAGCATTCAACTTCATAATGTCAGTAGCAATAAACATCTATTATACTTTTATTTGTTTCCCTATATTTTCTCAACATAACCATCTTTTATACTATTATTCAAAGTCATATCTTTTTTGTTTAGATTTCTTTTTATTCATAATAATCAGTATTATATACATTAATTTTGCGAACTTTATTTTCACATAACATATATAACGTTTAACAATAATAGTACCATGGTACAAGTAGTTAAATACATGTTGTCTTAAACTCATTTCAATTAAATTAGTTTAATATTAGCGGCTATAGCTTTCAAATAATCACTTTTATTGGTGTATTTTGCTTTAAAATTCAATATATATTTAATTCTATTATATTTGTCATTGTATTTTCTTTTCTTGGCGGCAGGGGGAGCCCCGTTAAGATGTTTTTGGATTTCTGCAGCCTGATGTTGTAATTCTAGAATAATTTTCTTAGATAACAAATAAAATCCTGCGTGGTGCTGATCTACGAACTGTTGAAAACGATTATGCCATGATTCAGCACTATTTTGAGTACGTGGTACGTTTTCCTCGTTTAAAACATACGTGCTCCATAAGCATGGTTCATATTTAGGTGGTGAAGAACTGGTACCCCATATATAATTTTCACCAAACCATTCTGCTATCACTTTTGCTTCGGGAGAGATATTTTGCTGCCATTCGTCAAAATATGTGGGAATTTCTTCTGCTGGTAGGTATGCAAGTGCTAAAATGCATTTGATTTCTGATGAAAACGATTCGCTTGATCCATATAGTTTTTGGAAACCTCGACTTTGCACTTGTCTATATAAAATTTGGCCCAAGTGAAAATAACAACCCTTTAACACTGCGTTTTCAAAATTATACTTGGCACTTAACTGTGACGCCTTTTCGAAATCCATTAATATGTATTTTGGCGATAAAATCAAATTTAATGATTGACAATACTCGATCAAAGATGAGAACAATTTGTCGTATGTGCTTTTGTCTTTATTTGTACACAATGCTATAACTAAAGGAAACGTTTTCGTGTTTATACAGCCGTGTATTGTGTAAACTTGCTGAAATAATTTTGGGGCGACTTTAAATGTTCCGTCCATTATTAAATAAGTGGAAGCACATAAAAAAGTAAGAAATTGTTTAGTTGTATATAATACTATTCTCTTTGTTTCATGCCATTTTTCATCAATTAAGATCATATCGTTGTCCAATTGTAGAATATTATGATTTATTTCAAAGTTAATAGTATCAGGTTCTGTAATTTTTTCTTTTTTGTTTCTTTGACGATATATGACTTGTCTCAAGTTCAAGTTTGTTGGCATATTAGCACGTACACTTGAGGAAGTGCTTGCTTCGCACTCACTAATTATATGAATTGGTTTCTTGTTTTTATTAATTAAAGCGTCTTCTTTAATTTTATTTATAGCGGTGTGTACCTGCAAAGATATCCATAGGTTAGGTCAGGTTAGAACTGTGACCAACTACGCGCGAGCCGAGCGAGCGAAGCGAGCGGTGCCGCGGCAGCGGCCGGCGAGCGCTACATCGAAATTGGTCGCGAAATTTTTCTAAGTATTTTTTTCATAGTGCCCCCAAGAAACGAATCGTTGCAAAATCGACTCCACGTAGTGTTGTTTGCCCTACCCCTAGAGTGTTATTTAAAATCGCGAAGGCGCGGAGGGGCGAGGCGGCCCGCGAGCTGAGGAGCAGGTGGTTTTAACGCCCGCCGCCGAGGCTGAGGCTGGCCGGCTATAGCCGGCCAGCAAGCCGAAGTTACGGTGGTGAGCGTTAAACACATCTGCGACGAGCAGCTCGCGTGGGATCGCCGGAGCCCCACAGCGCCGGAGCCGTGACAGAAACCATGCCTGCTGCATGTTGCATGCTGCATGCTTGCTTGCATGCTGCATGCCTGCTGCATGCATGGTCATGATCATTATGCGTAAACAAATTTATGCTTTAGAATTTGATTAAGTTATGCGTACATATAATTAGGATAAACAAAATTATGCCATGTTATATTATGTCTAAAGTTTTTATGCAAATGGATAGGGAACCGTTTTGTAATCACAAGAAATAGTTTAAAAACAAACCTTTTCCTTTAAAGCATCTGGTTCATGATTATGTTCTTGGTGCGGACCTTCCAGCAGTTTATACTTATTGACTTTCTTATCGAAAGTAGTGATTAATCTCGCCTTACACTTATACTTTTTGTTGCTTCTTAATTCACACGCCCAATATTGTTTATCCACTGTTATTCGGTTTTTTTATATATAAATCCATGTACGTCTAATTTTAATCCTCCGCGACTGGTGTTAAATGATTTTAAATAATTTTCCTCCATATTAATAAAGCATTAACACAAACATGCACGTAATAATGATAATACACCGACATGAACTTAGCAATAGACACAATACAGTACGTTATGTAAAGCATACCCCCAAATAATAAATAATCAAACCCTCAAATTAAAACTATAAATATCATCTTCTACCCACATATATTTTTTATAACACTTGGTAAATGTTTCTTTCTGAGTATGAGTGAAAATATTATGGTAATTATGTTTAGGGATAAAAGCGTTATGATAAAAAACAGTAGGAGTTTAAATATATTTACATTAATGATATTATCAATTACAATATTCGGAAACATGAGTGTTATGAGCATCGCCGGTAGCACTACAAATAGTATGAATGAAAACTTTAGGATGAAAAATTTTAGGAAGAGTGATCATTCGGATTACAAATCGTTAGGAAGAACAATTTCGGGTAAAGAACTTTAGTTGAGCCAATATCGACCCCTCTGAGAGAGATAGCGCCTTTTGAGCTTCACACAGTTTGTGTTCAAGTTCTGTAATTCGATTCAGAGCTAGTTCGTGGGTGTCACTGCACTCTTGAAACGTTGAAACTAGATGTTGTAGTTCACTGTGCTGACCAGTTAAGTCCATGTGCTGTGTGTGTAACTGAGACAGTTCGTTCTTGAAGGATTTGTTCTTTAAATTAATGTTTTCCACTTCCACATTCCTCTTTAGGGTTCCGAAGTAAACAAGAAACCCTTATAGTTTCGCCATGACCGTCTGTCTGTCTGTCTGTCCGTCCGTCCGTCTGTCCCCAGCTTAGCTCAGAGACGCTTAGTCCTAGAAAGCTGTAATTTGGCAAGGGTGTACATATTAATTACGCCGAAAAAGTCGAAAAATAAAACCATGAAAAACATTTTTTTTAGGGTACCTCCCTTGCACGTAAAACGGGGATGATATTTTTTTTTTCTCATCTAATACATGGTGTGGGGTATCGTTGGATAGGCCGTTTAAAAATATTGTGGGTCTGTGAAAGCCATTTTTCAATTCTGAGTTCCGTTTGCGTAATATTAAGCTTTAAAGTGCTATTTTTGTTAGAGTCAAGTGTCCCCCCCCCTGCCAGCTAAATGGTTGGTTTTGGATATGTGAAAAAATTCATGGCAGTAGTATTTATAACGAAATTAAAAGGAAAACTATCACAGCTAAGTAGGGTTTACTAGTTAACGAGTAATAGTCCACCAACTTAAATTTGCAGTTGAAGAATTGACCGTAACGTATATCGATGTATGGGAGAGCATGTTTTTCAACTACAATGTTAAGTTTGTTTTTGGGATATATTCATCCTAACTACGGAACCCTTCATTGTGCGTGGTCCCACACGCACTTGGCCGGTTTTTCAATTTCCTTTTGAAGCGAGTTTATCTTGAAGTTCCTTAATTATGTCCAGCAGTGCTATTCTGTAACCATCTCATCGTGAAAACTTAGATGAAGTGAGCGTCGAGTGAACTGTTAGTGTTAGATGGACCAAAGATTACATTTACAATCATAATCGAGATTTTGAAGAAAAACTAAATTTAGTTTTTTACATTAAATTGGGTTTGACAAAATTTCTGTTTTGCCATTTTATTTAAAAACCCCATTAATTGTAATATTAAGACACATAAATACTAGCTTTAAAGTAATATAAATAGATCAATAGAATTCGCATAAAAATATTATTGAAATCTCGATTATGATTGTAAATGTAATCCTTGGTCAATCCCTAGCATCAGTGGAATGACACTGACAGCTCACTCCACGCTAGAATTCACGGTGAGATTTTTACAGAATCGACATGCAGCTACAACTCACGCTTTGTCATATATAAGGCATCGGGAGTCTGTACCTGTGTAAAAAAGTAATACCTATTATGAACTATTTATTTCTGGTACAACGACCTAACTCATTTATATTGACATTTATTTTAATTCGGGCAAACATGGGCAAAAATTGTGCCAAAGATAATACATACAACGTGTCGTTGACCCGGGCCTGGTCCTTAACGGACGGTGAGCTACCCATCACTCACGGTCCGCAAGCCCACGCCTACGGTGGTCGGAAATCGGCCTGCGACTCCCGGTGCCCGGGACGTCTCCTGTGACAACGAGGGGCGCGAGGGCGTGAACCTTGCCTCTCTCTCAAGCGTTTCGTCTCGTCCTTCGCGAGCATTAGTGCTTCGCAGAAGGAGGTGACGACCTCCCATGCGCTCTCGCTCCGAACCATGGCCTGAAACAGGGCCGGATGCGAGAGATCGCCGCCGCCGATCACCTCCGTGGGGACACGGTGGTGCTCCGCCCAAGCCGGGCAGACCTCCACCGTGTCCTCCGGGCTATCCACACATTGGTGACCCACGGGCGTTTCCTCCCGCTTTATCCTGAACATGAACCTCCCGAAACAACCGTGTCCGGTGAGGACCTGCGTCAGGCGGAAGGTGAGGAAGCCGTGGCGCCTCTATAGCCAGTCTTCAAAAAGGGGGCTTATCGCCACAACTGTGGCGTGCCCATAAACTACCCACTAAAGGGTGATTTGGGATATTAAAGTTTGTATAGAAGAATACCCTTTTGCTGTGCCCTACAAGGTCCATAATGATCTAAACTAAATTATATAGTTACCACCTAAGTACACATTGTGGTAAAGCAATAAATATATTGAGTATTGAGAATTTTAACGCGCGGCCCGATTAACTCGAAACTCAGTATTTGTAGGTACTTAAAACCATATATTAAGAATAACATGTCTCATATCAATAACGCCTTGCTCTTGAAAAGAAACGTATCGAAAAATCGAAGCTTGTGAATAGCTATGCTAATG
This sequence comes from Tiliacea citrago, assembly GCA_963921375.1. Taxonomy (NCBI): domain Eukaryota; kingdom Metazoa; phylum Arthropoda; class Insecta; order Lepidoptera; family Noctuidae; genus Tiliacea; species Tiliacea citrago. The sequence goes on from OY992798.1 coordinate 18,998,222, forward strand.
GTTAGCGATGAAAGAACAGCGTCTACCACACGCTGTTCTTTTATATTTCTATGTCGACGACAGACCACGCTTGCCTAGAAGTAACCTCTTCCCTCTCGACTTGAAGATTCCCAGGTTGCGCTACCAGGAAACACAGACTCTGGCAGAGAACTCCACTCCTTAGCTGTACGCACAATGAAAGTGTACCCAAATCATATTAGTGCGTATAGATGGCATATCATAAATGTGGCCGTGGTGCATCGCCGTACCTACATGTTGTTGTCCGATGATGGAACGGACTCGGCGGAATCAAACTGTGCAATTCCAACACACACTCCCCGAAATGTAACCGACAGGCTGGCAACTCGACTACGATCTTCAAAGCTTTGGAAGCATTGACGCGGCCAGTGCATCGTGCATACTGACGAGCACGTCATCACACATCGAAGGACCAGCTGAAGAAACGCAAGTAGGCTGTCAGGGATGAAACAAAGATTATGTCTTCTGATGTTTAATAATTGCTTGTCAATGTGGGTTTATGTGACATCAAATATTTTCTTTTTCATCCCATCTCAATATGCTGACTACTTGGGATGGATCCCAGCTCAGCCAGGCGGCAAGTAGATGGGTACTGATTTCACAAGATAGAGATTGAAAGTACCTAAAGGTGAATATGGGTTACTGGTAATTCGACGTATATCCGTCAGGGGCTGATAAGGGGGCCAAAATGCAACAAATTGAACCCCCCATATGTATGGCCGAAATTCAATAGTTTTCGAGATATTAGAATTTTAAGGGTTTTTCGATATTTACCCAAAATTTGACATTTCATTCCAAAATAAAAAAAAACTACATATTTGAATGGGTACCATTAAAAATGATGTTGTAGCTGGGTCATACCCAAAAAACGAAAAAAATGTGTTCACGGAACTTAAAACTGTTATTTTAATATTATATCAACATTAAATACATTTAATAGTTATTTCGTCTTGAAAACTTATCACGTTTCATGAAAAATTTGCGTTTTACTGAAATTTACATGTTTTTTTTTTCCTTTTGAATCTGAAAAAATCTCCTTCTGTAGACTGTTCGGATGCCAAGTAGTTGAGTTTAAGTGATGGTTAAAAACATATACACATACTTTCGATAGTTTTATTTCATTTCATTACATCAGTTATATTATCAAATATACTTAACACAACGTATTAAAAAATATATACTTCCGAATTTTGAAATAAAACGTATAAACATGTTGTTCGCAGATTTCAGGTCTACTTCTGTAGACGCATAAAATAAGGCAAAAGTTGCCTAAGATGAACGCATCGTTATCATTTTGTTTATTGTGTTGGTAGCACTGTATTCTTTGTCATTTGCTCGGTTGTGAATTTTAAGTAAAGTGCGTTTGACGCGAAAAATCCCAAATTTAATCAATTACACAAGTTTTCGGTCGAGATCAGTGTTTCTTTCCTGTGCAAAGGATTCCTAAGTAAGTAGCCTTTTCAAACAAATAAAAACATTAAGATAGTATGGGTGTATGGGCGCGGTATGCAAATATCACATTGCTTAAATTCTAACCTCATAATGTAGGATGCCATCTTTGATTTATCAAAATAATGTCTCTCGTGTAGACATCTTTACTGTAGACTTGGTGTCTACAGAAGGGAGCTATGTCAACAGAACGGAATTAGTGATAAAACTTCACTGTATTTGAAAAATAAAAACAGTGGTGTCACTCGTTTTTTAACCAATTTTAAAAAGGGAGGTTTTCAATTAGAATGCACCTATTTGTTTTTAATTATTTTTTAACGAAATTGGATGATTCTTTTTTTTTAATAGGCATACATTTAGCGCGGTCCCATAACAATTTGTTCAAGATCTGATAATGGATTTCGTAGATAATTAAAGAAGGTTGTGTAAAAAAAAGTTTCTTGGGGAAAGATTGTAAGGGAATTGAAGTTTATAGGATCAATGAACCACTAGTTCCTGAAATTCAGCAGGTAATAGAATATAGCACTATACGACCTTTCAAAGGTACTTTGGAATTATGAGTTGTCATGGAGTGTTAAAGAACCAAGACTTATCCACGCGAGACGTTTAAGTTGCTTAGTGTGTGCCCCTCACCAGATATGTCCACAATACGAAATGGGTCGAATCCAAATTAACCACATAAGGGATTCGATAGTGCCTAGCACATCCAGAACCCTAGCTACTCCTGATTCGTCCTTATACAATTTGTCACCTGATTGCCCTGAAAGATCAGCATCACCAGACTCATCTGAGTATTTGCCTATTCGTAATTCTCCAGTAGCCCCAGCTACTCCTGAGGCTCTGACTGAGCCAAATTCACCAGGATTCTCAGATAGACTGACACCAGATCTTTCTATCGAAATATTTAACAAATGGCATACCCCAGAAGAAAAAAATCTATTCAGATTCAGATGACTCTGAAGCTTCTGAAGATTCACCGCAGAAAAAACGACCGAATTTCATGAGGGACGATTCTGACGAGGATAATATATTTTAATATTCAGTTCCTTTAAATGCCCACAGAAGCTTAATGTCTGTTCTGTGGACAAATTTCGATTATTTTTTTGTATTGATTTGGTAAAGATTTTTGATTATTACTTGTTTAGGGGTTATGGAGAACTCCATTTTAAGTTTTTTTTCATTGTTTAAATTATTGATCATATTGATGTGATTATAATACGCCCATTTTTGTTTTTTTCTGTAGACAACACGATCTTTTCTGTAGACGTAAAAAACTTAAAAAGTGATTTATTCCTAAAATATCCAAGACTGATCTCTAGTCATATTATTGTAAGAATGTTATTATCTAACTTTAAAAAAATGTAACGTTTCATAATTATTCGTTGAGTTCTATTATTTATATTTTGTAATGTTCACTTTTTGTGTATGACCCAGCTGGCACTTTAATTAAGCTACGGACATAATTAAAACTACTTAATTTAACAAAATAATGAAAATAATGAGCGATATAAGAATAATATCTTACCAATATTTTCATTTAACGCTTCAAAAATGTTGTCTCGTCACAAAAATTTCTATGACATTAATCGTACAAATAACTAAAACAACTTGCTTATTCTGTAAGCTTTCCAGAAAGCTATAAAAGTCAATTTTAAAATACATAATTCGTGCCAAGGCATGTGTTTGAAAAAAATTTGAATGGCGAAAATTACGAGGAGTTTTTGAGAAACAACCTAGACGATTTGTTGGGGGATGTTCCCGAAGAAATAAAAAACAACCTCATGTTTCAACATGATGGTTGCCCAGCACATTACCGGATTACTGTCCGACAGTGGCTAGACGAGAGATATCCAAACCGATGGATTGGGAGGGGAGGGCCAATTCCGTGGCCAGCACGAAGCCCTGATATCACACCACTTGATTTTTACGTCTGGGGTCATATGAAGGCATTAGTTTATGTGACCCCAATAAATTCAGTCGAAGAACTTCGACAGCGAATAATAAACGCGGCGCAACAGATGAGAACAACGTTCACATCAAGAGTGACGAAAACCGAAGTTAGGAAGAGAATTCGAACCTGCATTCGTAATCGAGGGGCTCATTTTGAACAAGATGTGTAAAATTTGTAATAAAATTTGATGTACATTTTTTTATGCATTTTATTTCATACAAATACAAATGACCCTTTCTCTCCCCGCGCCGATTCAAACACATGCCTTGGCACGAATTATGTATTTTAAAATTGACTTTTATAGCTTTCTGGAAAGCTTACAGAATAAGCAAGTTGTTTTAGTTATTTGTACGATTAATGTCATAGAAATTTTTGTGACGAGACAACATTTTTGAAGCGTAAAATGAAAATATTGGTGAGATATTATTCTTATATCGCTCATTATTTTCATTATTTTGTGAAATTAAGTAGTTTTAATTATGTCCATAGCTTAATTGAAGTGCCAGCTACAACATCATTTTTAATGGTACCCATTCAAATATGTAGTTTTTTTTTTAATTTGGAATGAAATGTCAAATTTTGGGTAAATATCGAAAAACCCTTAAAATTCTAATATCTCGAAAACTATTAAATTTCGGCCATACATATGGGGGGTTCAATTTGTTGCATTTTGGCCCCCTTATCAGCCCCTGCCGGATATACGTCGAATTACCAGTAACCCTGTATATTGACACCGAGTAGCGGTCTGGCTCTGTTACCAGCAAGCTGGACAAACTGGATGAGATTTAAAGCTTACGTGCCTACTGCCCAGTATGATCTGCACTGGTACAGGAAAAGCCACTCCTGGTGGTGGGAATTACCTAAAGTCCCCCAGTGACACCAACTGGGCAGAAGGGTACCGCTGTTTTTCTGAAATTGTATGAAGCAGGAAGGAGACAATTTTTACAATATTTCGTAAATTGGTCTCATATTAAAAGTTGATAATTTTGTTGAGTAAACGTTGATTGCTCAGTTTAGTAATTATCAAACCAGCGCCCTAATTGTGTAAAGGCTCGTACAGACTGGAGCGATATCGCGGGCGCGACAGGCAGTGCGACCCATGTCGCACCCGCGATATCGCTCCAGTCTGTACGAGCCTTTACACACTATCAATCACAATCGAATGACTTTGAAGTATAACGCTAATCCATTGCTTCATACGTTCGAAAAATTTGTCCGCTCAACAACGTGAGTATCGCAATGAATGTTCTAGGTTGTTGAACTGTCAAGATTACACCTATTGCTACTGTGTTACGCAATTTTCCGCTGATTTTTTTATTTTGCGTAAATTCTAGCAGCTGTTATATTAGATCCAATTAATACGGTCCATTATTAATTATGTTTATTGTAATATCAGCTGTGTACTCAAGTGCATGGCACAAAACGTTTGAATGTTAAAACAATAAAACGTAAATCGCCGAAAAAATTGTTTGCCCAATAAAATTTATACTGTTTATTGTTGGAGTATTCATTCATTCAGTTTTTAGGGTTCCGTACCTCAAAAGGAAAAAACGGAAACCTTATAGGATCACTCATGTGTCTGTCTGTCCGTCTGTCACAACCGATTTGCTCCGAATCTACTGTACCAATTAAGTTGAAAAATGGTACACACATGGAGTTCTATGACCCAAACACGGATGTGTAACGTAAATAAATGAATTTTGAACATGGGGGTCACTTTTGGGGGTAAATTAGAAAAATATTTAAAAAAGTTTTGCAAACTGATAGAGAGACCGTATTCAGGATGCAAAAGCGTTGCATTAGGTCTATGTGCAGTCTGCAAACCACAGACAGTGGTATGCCTTACTTCAAATCATTAAAACTGTTAACTTTTCCGACACTATACATATTAGAAACTGCACTTTTTGTAAAAAGACGAGCATTTATTTACTCAACTATCAATAGTCAAGAGAACTGAATTGCGTGCTCAGTACAAAAATCATTTATGTAACATAAAATGTAAGACTGCTTTGCTGCTTTTTCGGAATTTCTCCGAGAATTTATAATAACATTCCATTCCTTATGGGTATTGCCATTGTCAAAATTTAAAATCGTACTGCAGAAACTTCTTGACAAATGCTAGGTACTATACAATAGACGAGTTTTTTAACGATAAACAGCTATAATTTATTAATATCGTATTTAAAATTTTCACATCTGTAATTTTTTTTTTGTTAATGACTATTGGAATGTTTGTTTTTATTAATGATTTTTTTTTAGCATATTTACTTTGCATGTTACCACATTTGTATGTCTTAAGACAAAACATAGCGTGCTATTTTATATGTATGACCTACTGTATACCTATGTTTCACAAATAAACTTTATGATTTATAAACGGTACCGTGCGACATATTAAATAAAAGGGCTCGTAAGGATTTCCGACTGACCATTCCGCCCTTATCTCCGAAAAACCTAAAAATTTTAAAAAAATATGTGAGAGTAGATATACTATGAGAAGTCTATGATCTTAAAATAACATGGTAAGTAAATCTCTCAATATTGTGCGTACAAACTTACATTTGCAGTCGGAATGTATGTGTGAACATGAATTTCGACTACAATGTTAAGTTTGTTCTTAGGATAATTAATCCCCACTACGGAACCCTTCTTTGTGCGTGGTCCGACATGAATTTGGCCAGTTTTTTTCTTTTCAATAGTAATAGTAATAGTTTTTTTCTTGTACACATACATGAGTGGAAGATTTATCCACGTGAAGGACAATCACTAGAATGAATAATAATAATTATGTTTAAGATACGTAGTAGGTACTTGTACTCCATTTTAAATAAGATTTGAAATTTAAATAAGCGTTTTTTTACAGTCCGTTCAACCGATTTTGACTTCTATTCCCTAGGCATAAGGATGGCATTAAAAGCAAAAACGTGGTTACAATACCAACTGTTTATTACCGCTGCCATTTGTCGTGCCACCAACGCAATAGAAGTAAAAATCGGTTGAACGGACTGTAAAATTGTAAAAAAGGTTTATTTGAATTTCTAATCTTATTTCAAATGGACTGCTTATAGTAAAATGCAAAAACGACTTTCTCGTAATGAATGGTTTTTTCTCTTACGCAGATTTGAGTGGAAACGCCCGCCGCCGCGCCGCGACCCCGGGACGCCCTAGGAGGACATAATTAATATAGTGACCTAATTGGTGATGTTCTTCAGAAAGGTCAGGTGCGTAGTAGGTACTCGCAAGCGGCGTGAGTGTGTGACCAGATGAATGAACGTAAACAAGGCATAAGGGGTATGTAAGGAGCGTAGCAGGTGGCGTTCTATAGTTTCTGCCTGCCCCCATGGGAAAAAGGCGTGATTTTATGTTTTTTTTTTCATGTTTATTTTAAATTATTTTCAAACAAGATAATATTTACCTACATACTATTTATGTTATCAGACTTAAAGTAATAATAATAATATGTACATGTACTCATAATAAAAAAGTAGGGCAAAGAAACATAGAGCATCAAAAAATTCGTCCGCATCGCTGTCAACAGGAAAAGTGCCCAAAAGGCTGGCAGCATCGCCACGTTGTATGGCGATGCTGATTCTTTGGCCAAGAAATAGGCCAGCCCTATGGTCACGTGACGAGTCGACCCACCTAAAGTATTGATCGAAAATATTGAAATGTTATTATATCATTATTTTTTATTTATTTTTATTATTTATTATACTTTTATTCTACATACAGTCCTCAAAAAGCACTCGCAGCTGCTTTATGATTCGGATCTATTGAAGGATAAGCGAAGAAAAGGTACTGTGTGCAGTACTACTTTTTTCCGTTCTAATCTTTCCCACAAGTTCTTCTGTTACCTAGGGGATTATCTTTATAATGTTATCAATAAGGCTCTAAATATTTACCCATTACACAAACCCAGTTGTAAGCAAAAAGTAACCGAATTCTTGAAAACTCTTTCCTATGATGACACAGAGAAATTGCTCCACTCAATTAAATAACACTTGTATTTAAACAATTGCCTACACTTTCACCATCATTCACCTACATTCACCACCATTCAACTCTAGTCACAAACACATTCACCAAGATTCACCTACACATTCATCTCCATTCTCCACCATTCACTCTTTGACTGCTTTTGTTGTGTTATTTTAATTTAATTTAATTTTAATTTTCCTTTTAATTTATTTATTTTTTGTTTAATTTTTTAGTAGAAATACATGTTACCTGCCTGTTTATGTGTATGATGCCGCTAAGTGGGGCCTGGGGCCGTATTATGAAGTAAAAATGCCACTATGATTCCAGATCGAAAAAGGGACGGTGCTAGCGGTCATGTATAGATCCATCTCTCTCTTGCACTGGAATCATGATGGCATTTATACGTCATAATACAGCACCTGGTCACCTGTAATACAGGTTTTTTCTAAAACATACTTCAGGCACCAGCTCTCACAATGTGAATTCTTATAGTTCAAAACTGTTAAGTGCTACAAAACATTGTGAGAGAAAATAAATGAACTAATTATAATTATTATATAATAATTAAGGTGTTTTGAAATATTAATAAGGTATTACGATCTACGTAATACTTATCTCAAAATGGCAATAATTATTTTACGAGAAAATGTAATTTGAATTTTGCCAAGTGTAGGTTTTGGTCAGCATTGCCAGACGTCCCGATTTTGGCGGGACGTCCCGATTTTTAGCCCAAAATTAAATGACCCGCGCGAGACAGGCTCAGTCTTGCTTTTCGGGGACAGAAAAATAAAAAATTTATTGGTAATTAATGTATTACTTGTTCATATTATATTCCTCTGAAGACTTAACTGCCACACAGGGTAAACAGTTATTGTTATAGTAATGTAACGAATTTTCATTAAAATACATTTGCTATGGCTACTTATCTAACATCATTGTAAACTTAATTTGCAACTTAAAAAAAGGAAAAGTAATAAAAAATATAAAACTACTTATTTACGTATTTATATTATGTCCCGCTGTCGACGAAAGAATCCCGCTTTTTTGACTCAAAAGGTTTCAAAATCCCACTGTGCCCAAAAAAAAAACTGGCAACGCTGCCGCTGATTAATTAATTAATCAACCATGTTTGCAAAAATAAATGATTTAATTTTGATTTGATTTGATTGGTGTTGATGCTCGTAACTGGACGTAGTTAAGCAGAAAGGACTAAATCCACACAGTGGTAGCCACAAATTGATATAAGTATCCGTACCTACTCCTGATGGTGGAACCTATCATGTAGTGATAACGCCGTTTTCAAAATGTACCTACACGGAAACTGGTTTTTCTCGCTACCGACTCAACCCACAGTATGAAGAGCACACAAAATGTATTTGCTGAACTCAGTCCGCTTGAATTGTTTCTGAGTAATGATTTTCTATGAGCATGTTCTGAAGGTCGATAAACTTGAATAAAATCAAACAGTTTGGATATTTTCTAAGAATCTGGGATTACGGTAGTGCCCCCGCGAGCGAAGACGAGCCAAGCGAAGCGCAAGGGCAGTACCTACCTTTTCTCAAAGTGTTTCGTCGTTTTTTTGAACTTTCATAGAGTTGGTTTCCAATGTACCAGATAATTCATATTCTCAGAATATGATGTCAATAATAGACTTATTAAACATACAAAGTCTCAATTGAATAGCTCTAATACTTTAGATTTTATTAATATCTAAAATACACCAATTTCGTCACTGACACACTCACTGATACACTGACACACTGATGATCATCAAAATGTTTGGCTACTTCCTGAAGTGCTAGAAAGGTGAAATTTGGTATGTAATCTAAGTTTAGTATACAACCAACAAAAAAAATTAAAAACTTATAACTTTCGCCCCTTCCCCTAAAATAGGGGGGTGGAAGTTAGTATGAGACTTCAAAATGTTAGGGTACTTCCTGAAGTGCTAGAAAGCCGAAATAACACTAAAAAGACTGCCTAGCAACTTACAAAAAGAACTGAAATCCCACCAAAAACATTTCATGTAAAATGTTGCCAAGGAATTTTTACTGCTATGTAGAATTTGTGAAGTTAGGGTCGGTAGAGTTAGGCCGTGTAGATTCAGAAGCTTGGCTCTACATGAGATCTGATATCTTTTTCACAGGGCAAACCTTATGTGGTCGTCTTGGCAACATTTTACATGAAATGTTTTTGGTGGGTTAGTTTTGATTGTAAATATAATATTATTAAATATCTGAAACGACTCAAACAGGTTGGGTCATTTCTGTATTATAGGTTTACTGAAACCAAATATTTCTTTTTGTTTTTTTTCTTTTGATCACACAACAATAACTCCGATTTTTGGAAATCGGCCTTACAAAGAGCTGGGCCTTACATGCACCTTACATTTTGATAACAATGGTTGTCAACCTTACCAAAGGGTATCGAATTACTCAGTAACTGCCCAGCGAACAATTCATGTATTCTCAAGGATGTACCAGAATCAACGTAAAGAATATCAAATCATTCCTCAAAATACCCTTTACTGGAAAGAAATTGTTGTAAATGCTCTGAAAGCTTTGTCAACATCTGCATTGTGCCAATAGTTTGTAACCTCCTCAATTCATAATGGCGTGACAGTGGTCCAACAGGGAAGTCAGAATAATAGGAGCTTGTCAGTACGAGATTACCAAATACAGACAATTTTTCCAATGGAGTATCAGTGGCACGTTCGCGTCATTGGAAAATCATAAAGATTTAATTAGGAGATTAGCAAAACTGTCAAACTCTACAATTACGGTGCCAATGATCGGCCATTCGGACACAACTGCGTTACCAGACTTGGCTCCCAGGTAGGGCGACGTGTTTATTGGGTATAACATTCAAGCATGCAAAACAATCTATGAGTCTAATAATAAAACATTTATTTTCAAGTAAATGTTTTATTATTATATTTATGAAATTCTCGGTCAACCCGTAGTTTGAATTAATCGGGTATAAATAAAAAATTATAACATTAGCTTTTGCCCGCAGCTTCGTCCGTGTGGAGTTCGGAAATTATCCAACGGAAATGTACATAATCAGCCTATAATATTCCCACTGCTGGGACACAGGCCTCCTCTCTTCGAGAGGGAGTGGGCTGTAAATCTACCACGCGGGCCTGGAGAGCGGGATTGGTAGATGTCACATATCTTTGAATTTTTGGTTCTAGGACATGCCGGTTTCCTCACGATGTTTTCCTTCACCGTTTTGAGAGCAGGTGGTCATGAAATTATTTACACAAAGTAAAGCGCCTGCGTGGGTTTGAACCCACGACCTATTACTCATAAGTCGGGGACGTTACCATTGGGTCACCACTGCTCTGGAAATTTACTACCGGGATAAATTTATCCTATGTTTTAATTGTATGTGTTAATCCAGGTTATTGACTATCTGTGTGCCAAATTTCACGTCAGTGGGGTATCAAAATGAAGGGTTTTAAAAGGTAATTATAAATATATTTAGGTATTCTGTTCAATCCTACCACCCCCTCTTATCTTAAAAAACGTTTCAAGTTCCTTCATGACACACATAATAGATATCTGAGGTCATCGGAACACTTGAGACGAGATGCCGATGTATTCCACCAGCTTTTATGACAAATCTTTTACAGTTCAAGCAGTATCTACGGTTATGGAATGCCTTGCCCGTGTCGATCTCTGCTCAATCTTTGTCCACTTTTAAAATTCAGGTAAAAAAACACTTCCTGGCTCCTTAAACATCATCATTACATAATACAGTTCCTTGCTCTTGTTTCATGTTTATTATTGTATATACCTGCCGTATTGTCTCTCCTTCTCCCTTTAATCCATCCAAAGGTTGTCTGTAAATGATCGCTTTTAGCGATACGACCGCCCATTGTGTCACCCTATGTAAAATTTCAACATTTATAGTAACTGTAATTTTTATGGTGTACATAATAAAGAGTATTCTGTTCTATTTATATTCAACAAAAATATAAACAAATTATATGTTTAAATGTTATTTAAATGAGAACTTATAAAAAAAACTATCCCGAACTTTTGGAGTGAGTGAGTAAGAGGCCGTTATCTATCACTCGATTATAAGTGAGTAAATAACCTAATTTGCATTTTTTTTTAACCTAGTAAAGTTCCCAAGTCGGCGTGATTTTTCCGTCTCCCCAGTACGGATTATCTACAACAGAAAATAATGTTTGGTACAATCACTTTAGTATTCATAATCACCTCCTCAATTTTGTGACTATGTCTGATAAAAATGGAAAAGACAAAATAAAAAATTGTCTCGAGATAATAATATGTCGAGACAATTTACTTATTTTTTTTGTTATGTATAAACATGATTAATTAAATTTAAATTAAAAATTAAATTAATTAATTTAAAAAATATTAATTAAAATAACATAATAATATTTAAATTATTTTTATTACATATAATTATGTAATGAAAATAATTTAAATATTATTATGTTGAGGGTCTAATTTGAGTAGGTAGTCGTAGGTATCCACAACGCGAATGAACGGCACTGGATGAAGCACAGATATTTTTTTCTATTGTTTCTTCAGCGCGGAGCGGCGCGCGGTGGCGATAGAGGCCACATAAACGATAGGATGTAGAGGAAAAAAAACCAGACAAGTGTAAGTTGAACTCGCGTGGCGAGGGTTCCGTACAATGAATATGTTATCGACCATGCTTTTTATCCAAAGATAATTTATCCCAAGAACAAAACAGTGTAGTTGAAAAACGTGTTTTCCCATACATTCAAACTGCAAATGTAAGTTTGTACGGACAATATTGAAAGATTTACCATGTTATTTTATCACCATAGACTTCTTGTAGGTTTTCCTGTAATCTATAAATAATAGTTTAGTAGTAATTTCGGAGATAAGGGGTGTGTAAGGTGCATTTTCATATTATTTTCTTAAATAACTATATAACTATTTATTTTAAAATTATAAAAAAATATATTTGTTTGTGAAATTATTTGAGACCCTTTCATTTGATATGTGACACGGTACCACTAGCATTTTTTTTTAAATTTTCTAATTTGTTCCCTATAAGTCAAAGTCAAAGTATCTTATAGTTAGGTTATGGTAACTCAAAAAACTACCCATTACTTATACACTATTTAACAATACAAGAAATTAAAATCGATATAACATACAAATTAACAAACATTTAAATTTTTAGAATACAATCAAAGTTTATAGTAAACATTTAGAATACAATTAATTATTATAATAAGTATTTAGAACACAATTATTATCATTCATTATCGAATGTCACAGAGCTACAATAATAAGTATGTCAATGGATACATGACAAGCATGCCATAATTATATTAATTAAAATTAAATAAGTAAAAATAAGAAAAGAAATAATTTATTTTATCAAAGAGCCAATTATCCAATTACATTTTAATTTTAAATATTATTGCAAAAGAGCATGTCAGGAATATTAAAACTGAAAACAAAATGAGTAGGTACCAATTAAAAAAAGCCAGTTTTTGAATATTTTTATCAATTGACTGTTCTAGATACCGAATTTAGTCTTAACTCAATAACCCACTACAGCATAGCTAAAAGTGCCGTCATAATCAAAATTATTTTTTTTACGTTACACGTCCGTGTTTGGATTACAGAAATTCATATGTGTACCTTTCAACTTAGCCGGTGTTTGGTTAGGAGCAAATCATCTGTGACAGATGGACAGACAGGCAGACAGACAGCCAGACAGACAGACACACGACTGATCCTATAAGGGATTATTTTTTACCTTTAGACGTAAGGAACCCTAAAAATGGCGAACCATTTGTTTTCTCGAATTAATTTCTTGAGGAACCCAAAAAAATCACTTGTTTAATCTTTCGCTGAATAACACGGCATGCCAGATGCGAGAAGTGTATAAATACGCTTCGCAGAGCATTCCTTGTACAGACTAACTGTACTGCTACAGTCAACGACCATACAGCCCTACAGCCATGATCCGGACAGTCGCTCTCCTGGGCCTCGTTGCCTCCGCATCGGCCTTATTCGGCCTCTTCGATAACAGTAAGTAACCTTCAATAAATAATTCCACTCTATTTAATTTTTAAATGGCTTAGAACGCTTTGTTGTCCCCCAGCCGGACTTCCGGCCTTGTCATTTTCTTTATACTAATAATTAAATACCTACTTTTTAATATTACAAGTTACTTTTTAACATTTCGAAATGTGAGTTATACGTGCGTTTTGCACATTACCACACAACCTACAGCAAAACCAACATTGCTCCCGAGCAATGTTGGTTTTGCAAGAGGTTGTAGGGTTTCCCAGGATACGCACCAGTGCCATACATTGACAGCCTCGTAAAATTACTTTCTGTGTTATAAATTGTGACTACATTCAACGGAAATTAAATTAAAATAACAGACACCTGAGATAACTGAGATTTGTTCAATATCCAAAATAAATTCTGATTTTAAGGTTAGGAAAGTGCTGTTCATTATGACCCAGCGTTTTTTTATAGTAGCAAAAAATTTTTTTTTGTTTATCAACCCTTTTTAGTGTATTTTTGAAAACCCCAAAGCCAGCAAAACCATACACATAACACTGGGAGTATTAGGGTCGACCCTTAATACTCCCAGTATTATGTGTACGGTTTATTTGGGGAAGATCACGTAGTGGGTTCAAATTTGTTTCCAAGCAATATTAATAAACGCCCGTCCAGACTGGCGCGATATCGCGGGCGCAACAAGGGTCGCGCTGGCTATCGCAGCCGCAATGTTGCACCAGTCTGCATGAGCCTTAAGCCTTAGTGACAGTCCCCAGTTATGGCGCCGGAAAATAAGATCCTTACAAACATATTACAAAACAAAGTCCCCCGCCGCATCTGTCTGTCTGAACGCGATAAACTCAAAAACCTACTGAAAGGATTTTCAAACGGTTTTCACTAATGGACGGAGTGATTCATGAGGAAGGTTCCAGTGTTTAATTCATTAAGATTTTGTTAGATTATTGTTGATGATGTCGGCAAAATCATGCCGACTGGGAGCATTACTGGCATGGGCCGCGTAAACCGTAAGAGATACATAAAATGTACGTTCTACTGGATCATCATAAAAAGTTCATCAAAAAGTCCGCAATAGCATACCATATCTTCAAAGGATGGGAATATTTCAGGATTTTATAAAAATTGCATCGTTTGTCCGAAGCTATTTTGAGCGGTATATTAATATTATCCAATAAAATAATTATGTCATTTAAATTGGGAATTTAATTTAGATTAAAATATGCCTTTACATCGTATCATTAAATGAATAGTTTAAAAGATCGGAGGACAAAATAATTGATATTAGAGCATAAAACAAACTAGGAGTTATCGTACTTACACATGAGTATTCATTCTAGAGCAATTATCTTTTGTTTTCCACTAATAATACCCTGGCGATCTTTATGTATTTATTTTGTTTTAATTTTGTTTCAGACCAATGGAAAGCCGGTTTGAGTTGTAAGTGCTTTTACTTCAAAATTAATAAGTATTCCTTTTTGTTTTTCACCGATTTCATCCAGATTTCCGGCCCGATTCACGTGATTATTTTACATTTGGTAGAGGAAACCTTGCGAGTCTCCTCTACCAAATGTTAAATAATCACGTGGTTCCATTATAAAATTGAGTTTGATCGAG
This sequence comes from Tiliacea citrago, assembly GCA_963921375.1. NCBI lineage: Eukaryota > Metazoa > Arthropoda > Insecta > Lepidoptera > Noctuidae > Tiliacea > Tiliacea citrago. The sequence goes on from OY992798.1 coordinate 19,013,279, forward strand.
TAGTTTTTCAACCAGCTTCAATTTGTATAATCTACTTCGGCTATTTTGACGACGTGTGTCAGTTATCGTTCTCGGGATGAAGTAGTTTGTAGGTTAAATTAATAACCTGATCCACGGCAACATACTCAATACCTCATTTTACAGATAAATTCGACACAAACCCTTTAACGTGGGGATCAAGCGCTTTCATGGATCTTCCTCGCAATAGTAAAGCAGCCGCGAAAAAAGGCTGGACGGCGGTGCCAAGACCGACTAGGTCATACTCATCAGGTTATGACGCACTTGTCCTATGGATCAACCCGAAGGACGTGACGGTCGGCATACTCGTCGACGAAAATGGACAGACCTCCGGCCTGCAGATCGCTGTGAGTACACTGCACTTCATTTTAACATTTCGTGGGAAATTACTCACGAGTTTTGACTTCGAGAGTCGTCATCATGAGTAGGAATTGTAACGGCATAATGTGCCCACGGCTGGGACACAGGCCTCCGGTAACAGGGAGTGGGCCGTAATCCACCACGCGAGCCCAGTGCGGGTTGGTCGATGTCACATGTTTCCTCACGATGTTTTCCTTCACCATTTTGAGCGCAGTGTGATGAAATAATTTACACAAAGTAAAGCGCCTGTCTGGGTTCGAACCTATGACCTGAAAATATTAAATTAATATCCTCTCCACAAAAGCCACTAATAAATTACAATTAAATAGACAATTACGCGGGAACAGAGGTCAAGTAATGCAGGGCACTGTACACTCTGTATGACGGCTGAATGAATCGTCAGCTTTTATTAGCCGAACTAGTGAGGATGTGTTATTGCCTGAACTATGGCGTTACACGCAAGCCTTGCAAAAGTCGCAAAAAATGCAACTGTTGTTACGTATTTACTTCGATTCTACCTACGCAATCTGCTATACTGATGGCTCAGTAGTGTAGTTTATACAGTCATTTTCAAGGAATCAGTGCTGATGCAGATAGTATTCACGGCACGACACCAAATCAATGCAATTTACTGTCTAGATAGAACGTGTTACAAATTGTGGGTAATGTCTGTTAAGAATCCCTAACGATTGAACTGGTCTATTGCAGATCCCCAGCGATGGATTAACTTCATATTATGACATGAAAAAACAAGGTTTCTCGCTTTGGAACTTTAACAAAGATTATGGAGTCATAGAGAAATACTGGACCATTTGTAAATACTACGTGTCAGAAGGTACTTATGTATACAAAATTATGACCTTTTTATTATACTACCTTTGCACTATGTGGCAATGAAATGTAGGTAAATTATCTAGATAAGTTCTAAATTAAAGTAAAGTTTATTAGAGCATCATCCAATAGCAGTCGCCAGCACATCAAGTTACCACAAACTGTCAAATTTTCTCATTCGATTTTGAACTTCACCTTCAACATTTAAAGGTTTAAAATCATCTGGAGTAATTTGACAGTTTGGTATCAGCTGATGTGCTGGCGACTGTACAAAACCACTAATATTGTATTAGATACGATTTCATGTACCGTGTAAATGAAGTATTAAGTCATTCTGAACCCTTAATTATTTGTGAACTACCCTACTTAAGTCATTCATCACGAGTCTCGTGATATATCAGCGGTAATTGCGTAACACACTAACAGTAGTAAATGCTTTCATTTTGACAGTTCAACAACATTCATTGCGTTATTTACGTTGTTCAGCAGACAAATTTTTCGAACATATGGAGCAATGGATTTCTTTCAAAGTCATTCTTGATAGTATGTTACGCAATTATGATGCAGGTAAGCCTGAGATATCACGGGTTTCGTGAAATACTAACCTGAATAAAAAACCTAATTGTTTAATTTTTAAGATGAAGTAGCTCGCAAAGCCTCTTATAACGAAGATTTGCTGCTTCGGGATGATCACATTACGGTCGAAGGTATCAACGGTGAACTGTTTAAAGTAGCCACCAATCTCAGTAATGTCGACAGCATCTGGACCAAGCAAGCCTGCGTGCCGCTGATGGGTAAGCATAATCAGCCAAAAGCTAATGGGTAATTAAGTTAAATAACATAATTCATGGCTTCAGGCAGGACAGAAAGCAAAACTTCTATTGAGAAAACGGCAGCCTGTGTGAAAATGAGTGTCAGGATGCGTTGTGTTGGAATCTGACATTACTTTGCACTGATGCCCTTTTGGCCATTTTAGGATTTGTATTAAGACTATTCTATTTTATTCCATGCATTGTTTTCTATTAGTATTTTATAGTTTTAAGTGTTTTTGTTCTAATGCCAATACACGCATTTTCCTCCTTTCAAACCTTCATGACCTATAAAAATCGGCCAAGCACGAGTTAAGGCCATTATAAAGGAAGTATAACAACGTAGTAGGTTCTGCCTGTTGCTACATAAGTACAAAGACACAGCCGCAGACAGGCGCGACGCGACACTGGTAGCACAATTTCTATGAAAACTTCATGGAAAGTATCGCGCTGCCTGTCGCGCCCGCGATATCGCGCCAGTCTGCACGAGCCTTATAGGTTAAAAGAATCGAGGAAGATAGCCCTGTGTCCCTTTTAGACAGAAGGGTATTAATAGGGTCCAGTTGGCAACCTTTGATTACGGAACCCTAAAAACGGTTAATATCATCTCTTATGTTCCAGGACTTCACTACTACTACGATATGACCGAGAGTCTGAGTTGCGACGAACCCCTTTTTCCGTGGTTCCCAATGTACGATGCAAGTACAAAGCAGTTGATTGCTACAGGCTTAATGTTCTTGGGTTCATACAAAACTTCAACAACTTTAGAAACTCCATCAAAAGCTGCTGTTAAGGTACCTACAGATTAACAATTCTTTACATTTTTAGCTTAACTTTATCACGTCGGTTTATCTGATAGTAATATTTTGTTATTGTTACAGTTCATCGTGCCGACTGGTCCTAAATGCTTGTTTGATCTGGTCGAGTCTGTGGGCATTCTCTCATTGCACACATACTACGTCAACAGCCCGAAGTTAATCCACTGCTAAGCTAGATAATAATACCAACTGTCGCCACTGAGCATTTACTCAAAAAGCAATATTCCTGTTAAAAAAAACGAGCGAGCCTTACAGTAGTCGCTTATGATGTGTAACATCTGACATCTCACCTTGGTAATGAGCAATTGAGCAGCGACAGAAATTAACCTCAGAATTTAAAACAAACTAAATACTTACTGATATTGTTATTCGAATAATTTCTTCATTACTACTTTTCGCCCACTGGTAGAAATTCGACCCCTCTACTTACAACCTATATAGTACTTACTAATTCCATGCTATTTAAATAGCACTTACTTATTCCATGCTCAATCTGTCAGTTCTTGTTCCACACTTCCGTCCATTTTTACGAAATTACTCCCACAGAAAGCGAGAGGAAAGATGTTACACATCAATAATGTATATTTTCATTAAATATTACATTGTTTTGGTATTGCTTTACTTAACACGTTTGTTTTGGTTAAGATCCTTATAAAAAGACCGAAAAAACAGCCCGAAGTGGTATTTTGATATGTGCACAATATGAAGGCTCACACTATATAATGTATATGTTTTACATTTTACAATTACATTAAAAAGTTATAATTATAATGCACCTGTTTTTTTCCGAGATTATGTTTCAGAATTTTGTAGGCGTGATTACTATGTATAATCATGCCAAATTACAGATTTTTAGTACCAAGCAGTGAACGTAATGTTTATTTACGTTCACCGGTACTAATGGTCTCTGAGTAAAACCGCTGACAGACAGACAGACGAACTTGGTGAACCTATAAAGGTGTCTTGTTTTACTTCAGAACCATATAAACCTGGTACAGAAGATTATAAATCGCCAAACCATCCCTTCCTAAGCGACATTTTGATGTGCATCCACAGATTTCGAAAAAAAAAACTTTCTGCAAGAAAATGGGAAAATCTCACAAAAAAAAATTGATGGCAATATAGATCATGTTTCATAGTATGTCAGAGTTAGACCAACTGAGGTTTGATACATCGGATCTGGTACACTTGCGCGAATTACATTTTCGCAAAAGACACTTGCGCGAACCCACTTGCGCGAAAAGATGGTTGTCGTGGTTTTGTGAAGATTTTTCGGGTGATACCTTATCTCCCCAAGTTCCAAATTCCCCAAAATATCAAAATATCACCCGATTTTTGGTCATGTTCAGTAATAGGTAGGTAATAGGTAATACGGGCTGGTGTCCGCAACTCCACGACAATGCCCGTATTTTGTGTACGGGTGGGAAAATCGGTTATTCGATCCACCCCAGCTCCTCAAGGAAGGCCAGGCGCAAATACTCGCATCGGTGATCCTCGTGAAGTTGGATTCTGCATTTCATAACAAACATACATTTTTTGGGTGGTCATTTATGGCTTTTGTAATGGGGAACTCATTGTTAAGTGCCTCAAGCAGAGCGGTGTATTGTGTGTCCCTCTTACTCCAGAGATTTATTGCGTTTAGACGCACCGCCGCCATCGTCGCTTCCTACTGTATGAATAGGTGGAGCGTTGGTAGACCCAGCATGGCTTCGATTGCTGCAGTTGGAGTAGTCCTCATGTCCGTACGGGATCATGGGGCGGATCACTGCGGTGTACAGCCATAGTCTAATTTTGGGTGATAGACCCCACTTTTTTCCTGTCATTTTCCTGTACTGCCTGAAGCTGATGCAGGCCCTGTTTAGCTTGTTGTCTAAGTGACTACTCCAGTTTAACTTGTTGTCTAGAATGATCCTAAGGCACTTGACTTCGTTGGCCAACTGAAGTACTGTATTGAAGTAAGTACAGTTTTGGTAGGCGGAAAGGGTCTAATGCTCGTTTTTGGGTGAACATGACTAGTTCCGTTTTAGTGGGGTTCACCGATAGGTCAAATCCCCTGCAACATCTTTCTATGATACGTAGTGCCTGCTGAGTGAGGTTACAGATTTTCCCCGTCACCTTCCCTGAAACAAGGATGGTGAGGTCGTCTGCATACAAGTAGCCTATTTTATAATAGCGGTCGGCGGTGAGTTTGGTGATGAGGTCATTAATCACCAGATTGCATAGAAGGGGTGACAGCACCCCTCCTTGGGGACCGCCTCTGGCTATCATGGCCAATTGCTGCTCACCTTCAAGGCGAACCACCCGTTTGCTCAGCATGTTTGTAATCCAGTCCGGTCTAGTCAGTACCTGTTCTTCTCTATGTCTGGAGAGGGCGCTGCTGATGCTGGAGAAATTTGTTTTGTCGAAGGCTCCTTCGATGTCTATGAAAGTGCCCAGGCAGGTGCCTTTTTGATTAATCGCTTCCTCTATCTGGCTAACCACTAGATGAAGAGCAGATTCGGTTGACTTACCTGAGCTGTATGCATGTTGATTACCGTGTAGCGGTATAGTTTTTAGAGCGCCATCCCTCAGCTCTATCACATAGCCTTTCCATAGTCTTTAATAGAAATGAGGTCAGGCTGATTGGTCGGTGGGATTTGACGTTTGTGTAGTCACCCTTACCTGGGTTTGGGATGAATATTACTTTCACTTCCCTCCATCCTTAGGAAAGAATCTAAAATCCATGCACGCTCTCATTAAAGGCACCACCAGTCTTACTGCGACGGAGGCTCTCCCCCACTGTAGTAAGGCGGGAAACACTCCATCAGGACCAGCTGCTTTAAAAGGATGGAAGCTTCGGATGGCCCACTGGAGTTTCTCCAACGTGATCAAGCAAGCATAAGGCCAATCGTTGTCTGATGGTGTTTGAATTATATCTTGACAGACGACTACCTGCGCGAAGACGCATCCAGGGAATTGAGTCTCAACTAGGACACGTCTTGTTTCTTCAGGCGAACGACTTGAGTGTGTTATCAGGTTTGCGGAGGGTAGCAGGCCCAGATGTATGCTGTTGCGCTAGTACTTTCCTTACCCTGTTCTTGCTAACAAGATTCAATGCTACCACAAAATTTGCGCCATCCCGTGTTGTTCCCGAATCTAATGCATTTTTTGTAGCTGAATTTTGCTGCGTAATATTATAGTTATCCCAGTCCTCACCCGCACATGTGTTCATGGCTCTATTCAGAGCTTGTCTTACCTTACCGCGCTTTCGCTCCAGTTCAGCGCCCTACCAGTGCTGCGCGGTGTGGTATCTAGTCAGGCAGATTGGTAGCTGTTTATGATTGAATTAGTAAGACGGCTTAGTTGTACTTCAATCTGTGTCGTGTCCGCAATAGTCGTCGGAACGCTTAGTGTCGCAAGCTTGCATTCAAGGTTGCGTGTGTAGGTGGCTCGATCCGTGTTACACGGATTCCGCCGTGATGGTGTTGGTGGCACACAGACCTGTATGTCAAAGCGGATCCACGTATGATCAGAGCAGGAGGCCTCGTTGGAGATCTGCCACCTGGTGGTAATTTCCGCCGCGTCCTCTGATGCCAGAGTGAGATCAATGATTGTGCGGCTTCGCCTGGTTACGAATGTTGGTTTGGAGCCAGTGTTTAGTAGGGATAGGTTAGTCGAGAATAAGTAGTCAACCAAAGCCTTAACCCTCTCATTTTGCATGTCCATACCCATTGTGGTGCAGTTGGTGGTGATCATTGGCATCCGCCCCGATGACACGACGACTAGCGAGGTGCTAGTTGGGAGAGTTAAGTCAGAGACTGCTTTCCTTAGCCAGGCTAAGGTGTGGTCGTTGCCACACCACAGTTTTAGAACACCCCCCACGGGTTTATTTAAGCACTGTCAAATTGTAAATGTCTTTGACAAGGCACGTTTACGTGTTGTAAGTCAGAATTACCATAATGTACCTAAGTAATATTCGTAAATACGAAAGACTCAGTCGTTGCGTTGTTTGACCTACTTACCCACATTTAAAGAACCTAAATATAATAATGTTTATATAGTGCGGACGTGGGAATGCATGCTACCTTTGTATAGGTCTTATTTACCTATGAAAATCTGCAATGTAATAAATGCGAAGAACTGCTCAAAAGTATTAAATATATACTTTCTAGATTGCAGTAGTGCGATCTAGTAAAAATATATCTATGTAACTACCTAATTGTTCATTAATTAATAATGAATATGTAGTGGTACCGAGTTGCCGTGTCTGGGCATACCCTGTTAAACCCACGATGGTTTATGTGTGGTATTTGTAAAGGTGGCGCGGTGGTTCGCGCGGCGACAGAGACCGGAGACCGAGACGGAAGACAGAGACAGCAGACCGAGACCGTTACTGGTCATTAGGTTTTATATGGGCTCCCATTCGCGAACGAGACCCAGACAGGAGACGGAGACGCGAGACAGATGACTGCGATATGATGACAGCCCAGGACCAATTATGTCGCGCGTCTCGCTCGAAAAGCCGAAAATACGTCCTGAACATATTGAAATTAAACAATAAATTATGGTTCTTCACCAATAGTGAAAACGATCCTTCTTAGCCTTTAGTAGGATATAATTCATTGATAGGCAATCTTTTTATACTTTTATATTTATAATATAATAGCAAATCATCGTTTTCTTCTTCTTCCAATACTACCGTGATAACTTGGCTTTCCATTAGAATGTATATATTTCTAACTTACAACAATATAACTCACTCCAACGACTGAATCGACAATACTGTCTGGTTGAACAGTCTTTAGTTTTTGGTCTCGGTCTCGGCCCACAGTACACCAGCGTAGACCGAGACATGGGTCTCGGTCTCTTGTCTCTGTGTTGCGTCTCAGTCTCCGGTCTCTGTCGCGGCGCGAACCGCTACCTTAAACAAATGCTGTTAAAACTGTATATTGATTAATAAACGTAAAAAAAAAAAATGCGCCGTTGCGAGTCGCTGGCAGATGTGAAACATCGCAACACACAAATATTTACACACTACTACATATAGACTGTATAAGTGTATAGTGGCCGATCGCACCACGGCATGCGTCGCCCCGCCAGCAATCGGTTTTACGTGCGCCTATAGATGTTTCACATCAAAAAGCAATTAACCCTTAGCCGCATCACCACGTATTTTTCATTATAAGTAACTCCCTGCAGACCAAAGTGACCTTTATCTCCAAATATTATATGGTCGAGTTTCCAGCCGGATATCTGTGTAAATTACAACGTTCTATTCATCGAGTGCGATACAAAAGAACCAACTTCCTTAGATAAGAAAACAAAGCGCTAATTTAAATGAGTTAAGTATTTGTGTGGATTTGAAGTAAAATTAAATCAACTGTGAATTACCTAAATGTGTATTCATAATACGTCATCGTGAGTATTTTATAAGAAATAACGATCTTAAAATGTAGGATTAGGTACTACAAAGATTACAAACAATATGTCTACACCGGAGCAGTGTTATTTATATGATACTCGAAGATACTGCAATGTTGCTGTAAAAGGTGCAAACGAATCTAAAAAAAATGCCCTAAACAACGACTTACCAATCTACTAAATCTACAGTCAATTAATGAAATGCTCTAAGATTAATGAATACTGGAATACGTTCAGAAGCGTTCATCAAGAACTCGTCAAATGTGTCCCGAAGGAGAAAAAGTCTGACTTATCGTATAAGATTATTTTATTTACGAAGATTTATATTTATGTTTACCGGCCGATTTGCGAGATTTATTATCCACGTTTTCTTATCTAAAACCAACGGAAGCAAGCTCATTTATATAGAAGGACAGGTTAAGTTATCGAGAATTCAACTGCCCACCTTTTCCGGAGTGTACGATGAATGGCCAGAGTTCAGAGATTTATTTATCGCTTTAGTGCACAAAAATACACGTAGTTGAGTAATGTACAGAGACTAAATTATTTAAAAAGTAGTATGACCGGCGATGAAACACAATCAAATCACTGAAACTAATTATGAGCAAGCCTGGAACACACTGAGCGCACGATATGGAAATAAAAAAATTATAGTGAATAATTCTCTTCGGAAAAAAATATTTTACCAACGGAAGATTCCCAGTCAAACGGCCAACCACATCAAATCTTTATTGGACGTTACAAATGAATGTATCAATAGTCTAAAGAATCTTAAGGTTTCAACTGACTCTTGAGATCTAATAATTATATTTCTGACCGATCAGAAATTGGACTCAGAGTCACATCGAGATTGGGAAGAGTTTGCATACCGGGAAGATATGGATGAGCTGCCGAAGTGGGAAGACTAGTCAAGTTTTTGCAAACCAAGTTTCGTACGCTCGAACTCGTTGGCCCTCTTTCAAAAGAGAAACCTATATAAAGGTACCTTAAGCCATTGCAAGGAATTTACGAAACTAGAACCAAATGAAATATTGAGGTTGCGTGAGAAGACATAATCTTTGTTTTAATTGCCTTGCTGCCGGGCATAATGCGATACGTAATACGTTGTCGATTGAAAATGAATTGTCGAAAGTGTAATAAACGCCACCACATATTAGTAGTCTCTTCCTGCTGGAACACATACGGGTATTCTAGACTCTTCAGGTGTAGTTGTGGAGGTCACTCCGGATAACAATTTAAACTAGTTAGTAAGACAACAGAAGCTACCCCTTCAAATAACCAATTATTATTAGAGAATAAAAGGTATCTTCTGGCAATATTTATTACTCATACTCGTATAATATTTATTTACCAGATTATAAAATAATATGTATCTACATAAATAACCTACTTAATTCATTAATAAAAATAATAAAATAAAGGGTCACGCGAAGTGTCAAGTAGCCGCTTTGAGATTTCATAAAACAGACCATGAGCACTCGGACCCCACGGCCCGAGGGTTTCAACCCGAAACGGCTCGAAAATATAATTGCCAACAAGGTTATCATACTTACGCCGCTTGAGGTTCTCCGCAGCCGCAGCAGCAGCGCCAGCACAGCATACCGAGCCGGGATGATGATGATTACTCATATTAATAAAAAACCAAAGGGAGTGCAACATACTTTAAAATTATTTAATCAAAATATCCCAGGTTGCTCTTCCAAATTACTGGAAATTGTTTTTAGAAAATACCAAGTTTGATGTCATTTGTTTAATAGAACATTGGTTAGAAGAACATCAAGTAACGTCAATTAAATATGAAAATTATTGTGTAGTTAGCCATTTCAGCCGTAAACGCATGATACATGTCGCGTGATATTAGTAAAAAATTCTAAATCAAAAGAACGAAAAGACATCGTCGGACTGTCTGTTGAACACACCAATGAACTGTCCCAGGGCCTCAAGTCTGCTATTACAATAGTGTCAGAATGGTCGATCATTGATTTCATAATTGTTGATTTTGACAAGTTTGGTAATCTACTATTATAATGGCATCATTATGACTTTCCAATGGTCGGCCACTGACACGTCATTGAAAGAAATTGCATATATTGGTAATCTCGTACATAATGACAAATGAATGACATTTCTACTAATGGGTTTTATAATAATGGCAATACGACAATGCCATTATAATAACACAATTATATTACGAGAACATTGACCGACCAATGATCGACCATTATGAATTTAGCAGATTACGAACTTTTAGCAAAATGACAATGGCATGACAATGGGATCATGTTGGAATGACTGAATTTATAAAAATAGCAGACTTGGGCCCCTGTATTGAGCTTGATAAGCATGCATGTGTATACAGACCTCCAAGTTATCAGAATCTATCTTTGTTCGATTCTATAATGGAAGATGTGCTAAAAAAACTTAGTGCTAAGTCAATAATCATAATTATGTGGTATTTTAATATAAATGTATTAGAAAAGTAACTCGAATAGGTACTGTTAGATTATTAAGTCTTTTTGGGGCATTTGATTTGTCAAATGTTTTTATTGATCAACCCGAGTGACAGCTTCTTCTGCCACTTGTATAGATAATATTTTTTGTAATTGTGTTACATATACAAATTGTAAATAAGTTTCATCTGATCACAGTGGACAAACATTAACATTTTGCTCCACAAAAAAATCAAATAAGTTTAGGACAATAACATGTCAAAATTTAGACGAATTAAAAATTCTTTGGCCAGTAAAATATGTGTTCAGAGTTTTAATAATAGAAGTGACCCAAATGAGTTCTACGCCGAGTTCTGTTCACTATTAAACACGCAATTTAATGACATTTTTCCACTAAAGACTAAAAGTATTTACACAAAGTTCTTATTCAGTGATTGGGCGACTCCAGGTATTCGTAAAAGCCGATGTTCACGCATGATGTTGACAACCTGCGTGTTGCTATCACACAAGCTTTAGGCGCTCTTTTCTTTGGAGTCCTACTACGCACCAAGAATCTAAATTACCACGCCTTCTTCGGACAGCCAATGAGAGGTCCACAAGTAGGTCATCAAGAAGCACCAATAGGAGCAGTTTACGAAGACTTCCGAGTGCTTCGACCTTGCTCTGTATAGCTTCATTCTCAAACTTTAAGTTCTGACTAGTCCCTATTGTACAAATACACTAACTCATAATGCTATAAATAAAAATAAATAAATCATTTTATATTCTGGAAAAACCAAGAAGTTATCATTTACTTTCAACCGCAACCACAACTTGTAGAGGACGACGCATGAACATATTTTTGGTCCTTCGTGCCGCATCCAGTCAGCGAACTATCCCAGAGAAGAGGAGAGTCAGACGTGGGTCACGAGCGAGAGATGCGCAACTTGGTAAGACGTGCCAGCCAAGACTCCTAACCAACTTTCTCTTCCCTAGTGTTAATAGTGTTTCTCTTTTCGAATTCCAGTGTTCAGTGCATCATACTTACTCGCGAGATCAGGCAGGAGCCGCAGCGGCTATAGCCTCTGCGCTCCAAACGCTAAAATCAGGTTCACAAAATCGTAGGTACTCCAGGTTTCTATATCCAACAGAATATCTGAAACAGGTGCTAGTCGTCTAAAGGTTACTTGTAAATCACCTCTTGAATCTCCATTAATTACACAAATTGACGTCCTCACACGCAAAAGGGGAGTAATTAAGGGTCGATTGTCAAATTTGCAAAAATATGTTAAATCATTCCAACAGCCGTTAGATGCTAGTAAAGTTTTTGAATTCAAATTACGCATAGATAGCACACCTCTCTGTTATTAGAATTTAACGACCTTCAGTCGCAAATTGAAGAATCGTGTGATAGTTTGGATGAACATCTGGAATATAGGGGACAATTCGGACAAAGGTACTTTAGGGTCATCGCGCAAGCTGTCTAATAGGTATTTTTCCATCCTCAGGCATGATCCTTAGTATGTTGCCTGAAGATGGCAAAATACCTAAAAGTTCCAATAACTCTGATCCACTACAACTAGTGAAGTTACCCACTATACAATTACCAACATTTGACGGTTCTTATGAGAATTGTTTAGAGTTTAGGGACACCTTTTTATCCTTAGTGCTTATTTCCACACAAATAAGTCCGATTCAGAAGTTCCAGTATTTAAAGTCAGCTTCGAAGGGTAGTGCAGCTGCTGAATTAGTGATTGATTCACTGGAATTTTCATCCAACAATTAAAGGCTCATTTTTCCTTAGAAAGAAAGAAAGAAAGAAAATACATTTATTTAGCACAGACAGACAGACATACAAATATACACCAGATAAAAACCAGTAAAAAGTATACAGTGCGATGAAAGAAATTAGCAGAAAAGTGAGCCTCACGGCTGCGCCAAAAAGACCCTTAAAAGCTTTAACTAAAGAGTCACCCGTGTTATTGCAAAAGCTCGTCGATACGATTTAAAACATCTACGCATACTAAAAATACTCGGTGAGCCGACCGATTCCTGAGACACGCTCATAATTTACATGATTGTGTGTAAGGTGGACCCTGCTCTCCCATCCTTTTACACGGATTGGAGGCATTAGGAATAAGAGATGCTGCTCTAAGGATCTTTTGCGACTACCTCACTGATCGTAGTCAGCGAGTTAAGGTAGAGAACTACACTAGAGACGATGAGTATTTATCTTTCGGTGTCCCGCAGGGCAGTGTGCTGGGTCCTACTCTCTTTCTCGTATACGTAAACAGGCTATGCCAACTCACTATACCGGACTGCAAGATCCTTGTCTATGCTGATGACACTGCACTTATCATAAGTGGAGACACCTGACCCTCTGCTCACTGGCTTTCCTGTAATCTATTAAGGACGCTATCACATTTTGAACACGCTCAAGTTTAGGTATCTGAATCGCAACACAACAACATTACGCGCACGCACTTATAAACCGCTGTCCGCTCGATTTTATACGTAACTTAACTAATCTTGGTACTTGAAGGTATATTTCTTTATTTTACTGGTATTGTTTGAGTAAAGTTAGTTGTAAGTTTGCAATCGAATTTTGGTAACTGTGACTAAGTACTATCTGCGTGATATTCATGTCTTTAGTATTTTTGAGTTTAATCAGCCATTAAGTAGATAGGTACCCGAAAATTTCAAGCGCTCTGGCCATTATGCATTAGATACCATATTTTTACGGAAACTAACAACCTAAACATTTTACTATTACAAGGAACACCTACGATTATCCCCCAAGTTGAAAAATATGTAAGTAATTGTAAATATTATTTTTGCTGGCACATGTACGAGCATTACATAATCAAATACTAGCCTGGGAGTTTATCGTAGACTTTCGTTGTGATATTTAAAAATAATAATCATTCCCAGTCATATAGTGACCAAATTGGTGATGTTCTTCAGAAAGGTCAGGTGCGTAGTACTCGCAATCGGCGTGCGTGTATGAACAGATGTATGAACGTAGGCGAAGCAAGGGGAGTATGTAAGGAGCGCAGCAGGTGGCGTTCTATAGTTTCTGCCTACCCCCATGGGAAGAAGGCGTGTGTTTATGTATGTGTATAATCATTCCCTTATGAAACCAGTATTTTATTTACTGAGACTCAGGCGCGATTTCAGTATTTTTGATAAAAATTAAAACAAAGTAGTAAAAAGTGTGTGTTCATTTCATGTTTCAAAGAAGTTCAAATTTAGAATGAAGGCCAGCTCTTTCTAGGGTTCCGTACCCGGAGGATCCAAACGGAGCACTATTGCTGTCACTCACGTGTCCGTCTTTTTTTTCGTTAAACCTTTTTTTTTTGTTGGTACCTAAAAATATTTGTTTCAATAGCCTAATGTCAACTGCTCATCCCCTCTTACAAAATATTGCTTTTCCTGATGCAGGGACGTTAATTGTTGATTTCTCCTGGTAAGAACCAGGAGAACTGCCACTCACCATAAATGCATTGTGACGAGCATAAATTGCTTAGTACCTAACCATATTAACCCGCTAAATACTTATTATTAAGTAGTTCCGGTAGCCATCTGTAGTCTTTATCCTCAGTTCCACTTCACCAATTAATGGTGCTTTCCGAGAGCAAATGCACGAGTTACTATAAAAATCGTCGGTGTTCCATGGACCAATTGAAATTTGACCAGTTGGTCTATGGGGAAAATTACATAAAAATTACCCAAATTGCTATCGGTGTGCCTATAAAGTTTGAGGCATTCTCTCAATTTCCATGGGACTAGACAATGGGACCACTTCGAGAGTATACCCTTTCAAATAAACAAAATATTTTCAAAATCGGTCCACAATTGACGGCGAAATCGGTGAACAGGCTAAAAAAAATTATACTGACGAACATAATAACCTCCTCCTTTTTAGAAGTCGGTTAAAAATAGAGGCACGGTATCTGGCATGATCGCCCCAGGGCATGGTCCTGTGACAATAGGTATATGTATTGTATACTCTCTGTAGATATTACATAATACAAAACCCACGCCTATTTTCCCAAAAGTGCAGCGTATGTGCACGCCATAAATACTTTACGCTTATCAAAATGTGAAAGGAATATAAATAAGGTACATTCATTGAATTAGTTTTATTAGATTTATTAAGTAATAAGAGCACAAAAAATTTCACAGTTAGGTATTTGGATTTTTTTATTGCTGCCATCGGTAGAGATCCTCCCTCATATCCTGTATATTTTACGTTGCCAGCCTGCAGAGGTCGCTTTTGCAGAACAGTAGTTATTCCTCGGCTGAGAAAGGTATTCTTTACAAAACTTGGGTTCAAAACCTAACCATAGATTTGTTTTATACTCAGTTTATAAAATATAGCATTTGCACAGCGTTTATCGTAGTAAGTTGATATGAAAATGTTTTAGTAACATTGTTAATAATGAAAGTTTAACATGTCGTGATCTTCCAGGAATTCCTGTTTCATATTTACAAAGTTAATTTTAGATCTTTTAACAGTTAGTAAACTTAAAAACTTGTTACAGAGTGCTTTTTCCATCTGAATTTTAAGGTTCATAAATTCTTCGGTGTCTTTCAAGCACTTTTGATATTCAGATTGAATTGTATCAAACCTATATTTGAGCGTATTTACTTTTTGTTTCATGTGTTTGTTCATTGCTATTAATACTTCAACCAAATCCGGATGTTTCTGTTTAGGAGATTGATCCAATTCCATCGGCAAGAATCCTTCTATAACCATGGATTCTTTAACTTTACGTTTCCAATAGAAAAAGCCACCTTTTAATTCGTACACATAGTCATCCTTATGCTGCGAAAGGCATTTTTTGACATTGGCATAGTAAGTGACTTCGGATAAGTGTAAGTTCCTGCTGAAACCTACCAGCCGATTTGGTGAAAACCGCCCTTTCCATAGATTCTCGTTAATGAAAAGATAAACTTCAAATGAATCAGACTTCCACGATATCATCAGATGGCAAGGTTCGCCTTGAATTATTAGTTTTGTCACAGTGATTGCTTCATCTAAATCCATTATTAACAATTAACCATTTTTTACTCGTTCATTTTATATACCTAGCATGGCTGGGAGGTCGTAGTAAGCAGTACGTAAGATACATAATGATACATTTTCTAGATATTTTTCGAAATAAAAATGCAAGAAATACTTTTGACAATTTTCAGGAACCGAAAATACGTGAAAAAATACAAACTATTGTTTTTTTTAATCCATAATATAAATCATGTGTATTGTACACAGAGTTTTATACAAAACAGTTCAAAACAATAAACCAAAGATCGATTCAAAACTTTAAAGAACCTACTGTCCGTATGTATAATGTACTCTGTGGAACCTACTATCTGTACCTAGTACTTACTAATTTCATAGGTAAGTGGGACAAACAAAATGTCCCCGTGGCTTAGAGCATTTAACCTATGGAGATGATATAAGCAGAGCGAGCCCCTCTGCCAGTCGATTGGCCATAATTATAACCATGCACGTTATATGTATAAAACTAGTTAATTCGCCGAACGTCGCATTGTGTATCGTATTGTGTCGCAAGTAAGACTTCCCAAAAAATTGTTATTTCTGCAGTTTCCTTTTGCACAAAGCGATCTGCGACTTCCAATTTACGAAACCATAGTGTTTCCTACCACATGTGGGTATCTACATCACCATAGTTTTATTTAAGTACAATGTCGCAATAATCAATACGATATTTACGATAGAAAAATACAGTCGTACGATGGTAGCGCAAACGCAGTACAAAGGCTAACAGGGGTAGGGATTTGCATAGTGCTGGGATAACGTGAGTGAATGATTGATAAAACAAATGATTTTTTCAGTCGGTATGTTCAGTAACTATTTTTTTTTGTGTATGTATGTATCTGGACAAGTCAGCATTAATAGTAACCGTTTATTTTCCCAAATAAAAGAAGGATATTGGCATTAGGATAATGGCTAAGCCATTGCTTCATATGTTCGAAAAATTTGTATGCTCAACATTGTAAATAACGCAATGAAAATAAGAAAGTGTAAAGAAAAATGAAAACAGTTTGCGTAGTCCGCAGCATTTTTTTTTATTTCTGTGGATATTTTTTTAAAATAATAATTACTTACTTATGTAAAAAATTTCGTGGCCTATTTATTACCTTCGATCAATAGTGCTATTATTGATCGATAGTGCTATTATTGATCGAAGCCTATAACTAACCAAAACTCTAATTTTATAATTCATTCCCGCCCTAGAGAGGGAAGCAATTACTGAGTCTTTTCCGCCCAAGGGTGGGGGAGCAGCGTCTTCCACCCGCTACTCGGATCAAACAAACACTACTTTCTGAGTATGAGAAATGACAAAGTTGTTCCAGACAAAGTAGTATTTTGATAGTACTAACTTGGTAGTAGTTGACTTAATGCGACTGGTCCTGCACCCTAATTGACTTAATGCAACTGGTCCTGCACCCTAATTGACTTAATGCGACTGGTGCTGCACCCTAATTGACTTAATGCGACTGGTCCTGCACCCTAATTGACTTAATGCGACTGGTCCTGCACCCTAATTGACTTAATGCGACTGGTCCTGCACCCTAATTGACTTAATGCGACTGGTGCTGCACCCTAAATGACTTAAAGCGACTGGTCCAGCACCCTAATTGATGGCGAAATGTGGATGTACTATAGGTACACTTCTGCCTAACACTTTGAGGAATACAAGCGTGATGTTATGTTATTTATATAAAAATTCCCTGTGTATACTACATTTGTAGTTTTAATCTCAGCAGCGTAAATATACAGATTACAGACTCAGGACTGGTCATGCGGGAGCAAGTGACGTACAGTTGTACGTGTGAGAAGCAGTTAGCCCTTTTTTTAAGGTAAATTATCAAATAGCTCTGGCAGCTGCTCTGGGCAAAGCGGGAGAGCGTGACAGACTTTTACTATCTAAAACCCACCCGTGTTCCTTCAGATGCCTGTGTGCCAGGGCCACGATACCTTTCGGACAAACTCGCAACCCTGGCAGGCATTGGCCATATCGGACCCCGTCAGTTGGTGCTGACATCTATTTGAGGCGCGCGTGGAACACAACGCGCCGTCGCCGGCGACCCAGGCCTGGTCTTTATCGGATGGCGAGCTACCCATCACTCACCGTCGGCAAGCCCTCGCGTACGGTGGCCGGGCATTGGCCTGCGACTCCAGACGCCCGGGGCGTGGGTCGATTTCAAATTTGAGGCCAAAAAGCAGTATATTTGATTTAATTCTCGTGGAGTAGATGTTATCGTAACTTAATTTACTTTAAATCGACGACATCTTTGAGACACCTAAGGGACACCCATTACAGCGACTTTCTTATCACTGTAATATAAAGAGATAGGCCTCGAAAACTAACCCATTTCTCATTAATGTCATTAGTTCTAAGGGTTTTTTTTTTTAGATTGCTCTAAGAAACAAAAACATGTGCACGAAACTAGAATTTTGTTTTTACACTGTTTAAGGGGGATGCGCTAAGGTAGCCCGCGAAATTCAAATTTTCTTACGTTTTTTGCTATTTGCAGGTCAGTAACAGGTTGTATGTTGATCTAAATATGATTCGCGGCCATAACAAACATGGCTTTACAGAATTATAATCAATACAATCAGCATTACATTTCTCTAAGTTCAAAAAATCCTTCTGAATGATTATTTCAGAAATAATCTTTCAGTAGGACTTTTTGAACTGATGATGATGCTTTTTTGATTCTAATGATTATAATTATGTAAAGCCAAATTTGTTATGGCCGCGAATGCTATACCCTGCCTCTCACCCTGTGCGATCATTGATTGTCATGTGATTTTTTTTTCTTGTGCGTGTCCCAAATAAAATAGTTTTCTTTCTTTCTTTCTTAAATACTAAAATATACGAAAATTTATTACATGAAATTCCTAATTTTTTGGCCCTTATTCTGAAAACGACCCGCGGCTCCCGCGGTGACTAGGGGCATGAGGGCGCGAATTTTGCCTCTGCCTCATGCGTTCCGCCTCCTCCTTTGTGAGCATTACCGCTTCGCAGAAGGAAGAGACGGCCTCCCATGCACTCTAGCTCCGAATCATGGCCTGAACCAGGGCCGGACGCGAGAGATTGCCGCCGCCGATCGCCTCCGTAAGGACGCGGTGGTGCTCCGCCCAAGCCGGGCAGACCGCCACCGTATGCTCCACCGTGTCCTCCGGGCGATCCACACACTAGTAATACCTGGGCGTTTCCTCCCGCTTTATCCTGAACAGGAACCTCCCGAAACAACAGTGTCCGGTGACGACCACGTCAGGCGGAAGGTGAGGACGCCGTGGCGCCTCTCTAGCCACTCCTCAAAGAGTGGACTTATCGCCGCAATTGTGGCGTGCCCATAGATATATCCACCTTGGCTTTGTTAATACACTTACGAGTATTGTAATCATAGTATTAGGAAAACAGAGGTTATAGAAAAAGAAAATCTTTCTCAAAGACTTATCGCCACAATTATGTCGTGCCCAGCACTGAGTTGCGACAATCGCACTCTCCATGTTGCCGTGATTTCCCGCGGCAGCGGAATTACGCACCGTTCGCCTCCTCACGCCACCCCCAAACGTGCGCGAGGACTTTTGCCTCCAGAAGCAGTTAGACCTGAAGTCTTCTTTGCAGTCTTCAGTATTAATTCTCCATTGCTTGCGAAGTTTTTGCGTTGTCACAACACGACACTGATAAGTACATTGATTGCTGCATTCTTACAGATTTTTCCTGCAGAATGGCTATCACTATAATAACAGTCACCTATAATAAATAGATCACCATATAATTTTATTTCCTTTGAGAACAGAATTTACACAGTATGTTGCTTGTGATTTCAGACATTCTAAGAAGAAAATTAGAACCTCAAACGAGTTCGCGTATCACTGGTCAGTTTCGCTCACTTGTCAGTTTATATAATTCGCCAGTTTCGTTGATTAGTCAGTTTCGCTGATTGGTCAGTTTTGCGGATTAGACAGTTGCGTCAACTCGACAGTTTCCAGTGTTCGCCAGTTTTATTCAATTCGTCAGTCAAAGTACAGTCGGTAGAAAACTGCCCACACGTCTGCTAATTTAATTATGTACGTATTATGTAACTTAACATCACGGCTGTTTCCTCAAAGGGTTAGGCAGAGATGCACTTAGAGTACACCTATACTTCACCAAAAGTGTTTAAGTGCCTTGTAATAGGAGGCAAGTCTATTACCGCCTATTTGCCTTTAACCGGGCCCAAAACTTTGACTTGAGAATCCAACTCAGACTCTCATGCACAGCAGCAACGCATGCGACCACCAGACCAACGAAGCTAAATAAAATAAAAAGTATGTATTAAAGTCTACCTATTAGATTTCAGTTATATGATGTAAGAAAACAAATATATTAAAAAATATATATATATGTATTGTGATTGTAAAAACACAACTTTAAGTTTGATTTAAATTGGGTCCTTACATGATCCACTTTTGTTTACTTAAACGTAAACATATCTTTTACGTCAAACTGGCAAACACTGGAAACTGTCGAGTTAACGCAACTGTCTAATCGGTAAAAGTAACCAATCAGTGAAATTTACTAATCAACGAAACTGGAAAATTAAATAAACTGACGACTGAGGGAAACAGTGGTACGCGGACTCCCTCAAATAATTTAGAACGTTTATGGCCGTTTTCACCATCGTTCCTTAAATTTAGGGAGGCACCTAAGAAATATTAAGTGTTAGTTTCGTTTTCACCATTACATAACGGACACCTATGGTCCTAAGGAATCCCTTAATTATAGGGGCCCGATACTTGGCATCTTAGCGCTAAGTGAGAGTTGATTTGTTGTTGAATGAGAGTATTTGAGACCAAATTGAAGATTTTATTGACAGTTTTAGAAGCTATCGAAACTGTGTGTTGATTTAGTTACGAATCAAAGTTTATTCAGACGGCCACATATTTATCGCGAAATACCGGATTTTTCCACGAAATATGACAGCGAGGACTTCTTCAAAAGATTTAGGTTAGATATATGTTATTTTTGTTAGAATAAAATAGAACATTATTTAGAATATACAGTTATGCAGGTATGATTTTTTTAGTTCTACCTAATAACTACTTGCACTAATGGCACTTAAAAAGTATTCACTTGTTTTCTTCTATTTGTTTTTCAAATTTTGTGTTTTAAATACAGGTAAGTAGGTAGGTACCTAACTACCTACTACCTACCTACTTACCTAATACAGTGGTGATTATTAATATTACGACTCGCAATACCAAATTTTTATGTTTTTAATATTTGCAGGAATAAGTCAGCACCTCCGATTAATCAGTTGTTCATGAAATCATGTTTATTTTATGTTTTCTTTGTATTTTGTCGCACCATTTTACATTAATCTACGTGATTTATCGATGGAATACAAAATCGGTAATTTAATCGATAAAGTACAATTTTCTGACTCCCTGATTTAAAAAAACTGTCACTTAGGTAAGTGGCCCTTACGTAGGACCCCTTTAATCTGGTGAAAACCAACTTAAGTAAGGGTGTGATTTAAGGAGTCTCTTAGGTTAAGAGACCCTTAGGAGGGCTTTGAGGGAACGATGGTGAAAACGGCCATTAGACTTGTATGGGTATATTTGTGTATGACTTGTATTGACTTGAATAATTTGTTCCTTTCGTTCATAGAATTCGTAACGTCGAAACTCCAATTAAAAACCTATTTTTTTTTAATGAATTTGTCTACAATTATACCTATGTTATTGTTTAACTGACTAACGTCCATTCAATATTTGCATGCCATGCCGTCGGTGCACGGCGGAATATGTCTTTGGACTGAATTGTATACATCTTATGCAAATTGCAATTGCAAAATGCAAAAAAAAAACCGGACAAGTGCGTGTCGGACCGCGCAAATTTATCCCATCAAAACATGTCGTTTAAATGGTCATATTTTTTATTGCGTTGACTCAGAGGCTTAATTTTTAGAGCTCAAAAGGATCAACTTGATCCCTTGACCTCCACGCGTACCTGAGAAAAAGGGTCTTGACTGACAGGCAGACGGACGGCCGGACAGACAACGAAGTGATCCTATAAGGGTTCCGTTTTTTTAATTGGCGGCATGGCGGCATCTTGCATTTCGATTTTGACCCCAGCTTTTTTACTAGCGACCTCGAAAAACAAGAAAACGACACCTGTGACGAAAATTTTTAGTGTTACCATCTTGACTTTTGATTTGGAGCCCAGTTTAGAACGATAACCATGACGAAAAATCATTACAAAACAAAGAACACCATTTTTCGCGCAAGTGGGTTCGCGCAAGTGTCTTTCGCGGAAATGTCACTCGCGCAAGTATACCAGATCCGATGTATCAAACCTCAGTTGGTCTAACTCTCACATACTATGAAACAGGATCAATTGGCATTAACATGCACCCTGTATATATCACGATGATTGACTGCTTTGCCCCATAAAGATATAGCGTGATGATAGTCATTTAAAAGGTTAAATCTGTAACTATCTGCTATGTTCTAACCATTAGACTCGTCTTTTTAAATTTGCTGTAAATCATACATAAATACAAACATAATGCAATATTGCTGATCCCCCATAATACATAGTGTGATAATAATATACTCTACCGGCTGACCAGACTTATAAGGAATACCTATATATTATTTACATGCAAAATTTTAACAGAATCCGGCAGAATTTGCGTGATGCTGGTGCATACATTCAGACAAATATTCTAAAAACTATATTTTCGGCATTAGAATCGATCCCAGACCTCATAGCAATTACTTTTTTCAAAAATATTCAATATACAATTTTTCCTTCGCTACGATTTTATTAATAAATAAAATAAAAAACTTTATTTCAGACATGAACACATACATGAACAGTCCATAGGTTAACGAAGCAGGTTATGAACAGAAGATTATTCTTACAGGTTTATAAATTGAATATGCTATCAGCAAACGCCCTGTCTTTTACAGGTTCAACAACAAAAAAAAAATGATTTACGTCTAGCCAGCAGTCTTTTTCATTATTTCCATTGAGACGTCCGATCTGAAAGCCACTTGGATGCATGCCTAGTGCTGTAGGCAATGAACGTATTCACATCCACGCCGCTACCACTAAGCGTTTCTTTGATCCAGCGGCTGATGGACTGGGAGGTACAATTGTGTATTGGTTTTTATAATTGGAAAAAAATTTCTCTATTTAAGAAGTTAGGGTTTTTGCTGGAGATATAGATTGTTTGTTATTTTATTATAGAAAGGTAGAATCAAGCGGGGATTTTTTCTGTTTGGTGGTGAAGTTTTTAATCATGGTGTTAATGGTGATTATTGTTCCTGTTTCAGTTACATGGATATCATTTGCTTTGATCAAAGATAAGGTTTGCATCCGTTGTCCTGTGGACAATGCAAGCAAGATTACAAAGTTTTTTAGAAATGTCTTTAAGGATAGACTTTCATTAGGATATAACTTAGAAGGTGATCTAAGACCACATTAGGACTCCAGGTAGTACAATACTTAGAAAAAGTAGACTTGATTAAAAAAAAAATATCACTATAAAAATAAATCTATGAACATAAAATCATTAATTTTATATTTGACTTTTTGGTATAGTTTATTTTAATGCAGAGCGAAAAGAATTGCTTAGCCTATAGCTTGCACCTTTGTAAAATTCCTCTGTTAGGAATTTTAAGGTTTATACAGGGTCAAATTTAATTAGCTAGCGAAACTTTACCCACGTTTTGGGTATCGATATCGAAAACAAATGAAACAAAAAAAAAATTGAAACGATTCAAAAATTCGTTTATTGTATGGGAGCCTCCCTTAAATATTAGTTTTATTTTAATTTAATTATTTATTTTTAAAGTGAATATATAACTAAATATACTATGAAAATTTCAAGCGTCTACCTGTTGCCGTTATCAATATTGAGCAAAAACGAGCAAAAAAAATCACGTTTGTTGTATGGGAGCCCCTTAAATATTTATTTTATTCTGTTTTTTAGTATTTGTTGTTATAGTGGCAACAGAAATACATCACCTGTGAAAATTTCAACTGTCTAACTATCACGGTTCATGAGATACAGCCTGGTGACAGACGGACAGATATACTTTTGGCGGGCTGGTAAATAGGTAGGTACTAAACCAAAGGTACAGTATGGCGATAAAAAAAATCTTCTGTACCAGGTTTTTAGAGTTCCGTAGTAAAACAATAAACCCTTATAGGTTCACCAAGTTCGTCTGTCTGTCTGTCAGGGGTTTAACTCAGAGACCCTTGGTACCAGTGAACGTAAAAATAAACATTACTTTCACTACTGGGCACTAAAAAGCTGTAATTTGGCATGATTATACATAGTAATCATGTCTACAAAATTCGAAAATTTATGATCTCGGAAAAAAAATCAGGTCCATTATAATTATAACTTTTTAATGTAATTGTAAAATGTACAACATTTTATAATTAAATTGATTGATTGAATTAATGCTGTATTGTATAAATATATCCGGTTACAACCGCAGAAATAACTATGATTTTCATAGTTTATGAGAAAAATACTATGAAATACATTTTTTTTTTGCGTTCTGTTATAGGGTCCCTTCAAAGAGGCTTTTTAAAAAAAGAAATTATTTAAAAAGATAATTATTATTTATTTGATTAATTAATACAATTAAGAAAAAGGGACCCATATGCAACCGATCACCGTAGAATAGAATAGAATAGAATAGAATACTCTTTATTATGTACACCATAAAAGTTACAGATATAAATGTTGAAATTTTACACAGGGTGACACAATGGGCGGTCTTATCGCTAAAAGCGATCACCGTAAAGGTTTTTAATAGACTAACTTTAGTACCAATGATTATTGCTGACTACGACTATTATACTGAGATGGCTGAAGGCCATGATGACTAAGCAATTTAGGGTTCAGTGTGTGCTTATAACACCTCCCCAATCAGAGTGAACTTTGGGGATGATTACCAAAGTTAACCCTAGAAAGAGGTTCTTAGAGCTGGAGCTGGAATTTCTTGAATGGTTTGCTCCAGTTCCACAGATTCCGATTTAGATTTATCGCATTTGCGGAAACTATATTTGCGAAGGTTGCAATCGGGTTTACAAAAAACTAAAATTCTATAAACTAAGTACAAAAAAATAAAACATACAATTAAACTTATAATTATTGAATAATGTGTCCCATATTTAATTATGTGGGGTGTTTCCTGAATTTTATCAACGTCGGATAGGAGGTTGTTAATTGCCTTGCTAACATGATTCATATCGTCTAAGTTAATTTGTTCTAAGTGGATAGGGGACATATTATTCGTTATGCTATTTGTTTTACAACAACTACTATTCGTTAAATTGAAATCTGGCAGATTAATAGGTGAAGTTAAGTTTAGAACATTACTATATCTAGGTAACAGCGTGGTACCTCTACAATAGGCGATACAATTGGTTGCTATAGATAAGATGCCAATACCGAATATATTTATTTCCTTTATCTGATTGTGATCTTGGCAATCTAGTGAAAGTTTCGTTAATTCAGATTGAACATATATAAATTTATTATTATTAAGTGGTTTAAAAATATCTAGATTACCATGAATAAGTTTAATATTACATATCGCGGGAATTTCTTTGATAGTTTTAGATAACAGTTCGCTTTCACAACTTGGTCTTGGATCAGTTTTGTAAATAATAGGAATTTCACATAAATATTCTGCTAAATGTATTAGTTTACAATTTTCCAATGATTCTAATTTACAGTAATTTGATTTATCTTTTGTTATAGCTATATACTTAGCGCTTGGTACAATTAAACCAAAGGTGTTTAGTTGAGTGGCGTCGTGAGGTGTTGGTAATGCAATATTATTAAACAAAGTATATTCTTGATTGGATATCAAAGGGACGCGCAAAAGAAATATTAGTTTGTCGTTAAAATAATAACACAATAAAGTAGACACT
Source organism: Tiliacea citrago (assembly GCA_963921375.1). Taxonomy (NCBI): domain Eukaryota; kingdom Metazoa; phylum Arthropoda; class Insecta; order Lepidoptera; family Noctuidae; genus Tiliacea; species Tiliacea citrago. The sequence continues at coordinate 19,038,934 of OY992798.1, forward strand.
TTTATAATAGTATGAACTGAACTTATATCTAATTGTACAGGTAAGTTTAGATTATTCGGCAGGTGCCTTACGTTATCAGCTAATTCTCGGTACATAGCGGTAGGCGACATAACGGACGGCTGCAGTATGTTTTGACTACAAAGCATTATCGCATTCGTTATATCTTCAAGTTGAAATGTTAGGGTGACCATGGCAGTTTCCAATGTATTGCGGACAAAATCTAGTTCTAAAATATGCGTAGTTTTAGAAATATTTTGAATACTGCTCGAGAGTTTGCTGATAGCGTCATTTAACTTTACTTCATTTTGTTGAATCTTGTGAAACGTATTATTATATGTCGATATAACAGATTTAGTTATTAAAATATTATTTTTTATGATAGACATAAGTTTATCTTGGTTGTTTTGCATTGATTCAATAGCTCGATCATATTGAATAGCGTCGTCTTCATCTAAAGTACCAAAAACTTGTTTCAGAATCATTCCAATTCCTCCAATCCATGCTCTTTTATTTCTGTGGTCACCATTATCAATAAGGTAAGATATAGAACTAAATAGTTTTATTAAATTTCGTTGTTGAACTACTAATGGTTCCACTGCATTGTGGCATTCTGAGTGTTTAATGTAGCCAGTTTGTTTACATGTTAAATTACTATTTCTAATGCCGAATTTATATTTTCTATATGCGGTTTAATATGTAAAATATCTAACGGCATAATGACATTTAGGATGCCATTATTGATTTTTAATTTCCCTATGTAATCGAAGTATATTCCAGGACTCGCAGTTATCGCGTGGACATACTCGTTAGATGGTTGGAGCTCCGCTGAGGCACTGTAAGTACATAGGTATGCATGTGTTATGAATACTAACTAAATATTTAATGTAATAACTAATTACTACTAACCTAACTAGTCTATAAGGATTACATAAAGGTATATAGTCTATCTATACTAAAAATATCGATTTAATTATGATTCTAATTTAAAAGTTTTCTTTCACAGGTTGTTGGCGACTTCTGCTAATTTCACTTGGTCATAATGGTGACGGACGTGTCGTCTGTTTATCAGTAGTGATAAAGTGTTATTGCCGTGAACTTTTACGACTTTATACGGACCTTTCCATATGGGTGATAAGGCCTTTCGCATTCTAAGGTGGTTCTTTAAGTAAACGTAATCGCCGATTTTATATTGTACTGGCCGACTATGGGAATCATAATATGTTTTAGACGTTATCTTAGATCTGTGGACGTATTCAAGAGCTTTATCGCGAGAATACTTTAAGCGGTTTTGTAGCATGCGGACATATTCGGGGTATGTGGCGTCCAGGCTTTCGCTACATATAGAGTTTGGGGTAAACGGTTTATTGCCAAACATTAATTCATACGGGGTGTAATGCGTTACGGTATGAACAGTAGTATTATAAGTAAGCATGGCTGTGTGAACATAACGGGGCCAATTGGTTTGTTCTTTATTGACGAAAGATTTTAAGTATTCTTTCAAGGTTGAGTGGCTGCGTTCAAGGGCGCCTTGTGTTTGTGGGTGGTATGGAGTTGACCATAGCTGTTTAATTTTTAGAAATTCACACGTTTTCTTGAATAGGTCTGCTGTAAAGTTAGTGCCTTGGTCTGTCAAAATCATTTTTGGAAGCCCAAATATTGATATGAAATGTAATAAACATTCGCATGTTTCTTCGGCTGTCGTGCTGCGCACGGGGTACGCGGTCGAGAATTTAGTGAAATCATCTTGTAGTGTTAATATGAATTTAAGGTTTGCCGGACCGGATTCTGGAAGAGGTCCTACTATATCAAGTGATATGCGCTCAGACGGTTTGGTTGACGAACTTGTAATTTGCATTGGTGCGCGATTTATTTTGCGTAAAGCTTTGTTTTCTTGGCACGATTTACAACATTTAACATACGACTCTATGTCATTGCGCATACCTTTCCAATAATATAACTGTTTCAATCTATCATACATACGACTGACACCAAGGTGACCAGCTATGGGTAAGTCATGATTGTCGTAGAGAATTTTCTTAACTTCAGACGGTGATGGGTAAGTAACGTTATTATGATAGATATCTATTTGTATGCCAGTATTATGAAATAGGTAGTTTATAATATTATAGATTTTAATATAACTGTGTTTTTCAAAAGGGTCACGGAAGTCGGATATACTAATTTCTTTAATTTGATCAGTTATTACAAGTTCGTTATGAATATATTTGAGAGTTTTAAATATTTCGTCATATGACGTCTGGTCGAAGTGATGTACCTTTACGTACAGGAAGTAGAAATCTTTATTTCCTGATTGGACTTTATAGAAGGTATATAGTTGTTTTTCTTGGTTGCGGATTTGGTCTTGAGTTTCCAAATTATTTAATATTTCTTCAATATACGGATTTGATTCATCCAAATCGATCGATGTGGGCACTAAGATAACCTTAGAAGCGGCTTTCAGTAAACTGTCATTATGTTCGATAATGTGTGTATTGAATGATTTATTTTTATCCGCTATTTGTTTCAGGAAGTTGGAATAGTCGACTGTGGATAAGTCAGGGACGGAACTGAGGTGCGCGTCTTGAATTATAGTATTTTCTGATGGGACTCTTGTAGAGATAGGATTTGGAGATTCTGTATTAATAAGTTCTGGGGTAGGAATTTCAAAGAGGCGGTCGGGATTAAGTTCATCTGACTGAAGGGAAGTAGGTGATGTAATGAAGTCGAAGAAATCTCTGTCTGAATTACTGTCAAAATTTTCAGGTGTAATATTAGCTTCGGAATTTAGAAGATTAGGTGTTGTTATTTCGTCGGCAGTAGGTTGAACGGGATTAACAGGGAATCTAGATAAAGCATCTGCGTTGGCATTTATTTTACCCTTTTTATACTGAATATTATATTCAAATTCTTCAAGTTTCAACCTCCATCGAACAAGTCTAGATCCGGGATCTTTGCAATTAAATAACCATTGGAGCGGCTTGTGATCTGTTACAATGGTAAATCGGCGACCATATAAATATGGTCGGAAGGTTTTAGTTCCAAATACTATCGCTAAACATTCCTTTTCCGTAACACTGTAATTACTTTCGGCTTTATTTAAGGTGCGGGACGCATAAGCAATTGGAAGATCACGTCCGATGGGACCTTGAGACAGGATAGCTGATATAGCGTAATTAGATGCATCGCAGGTTAACAAGAAGGTTTGATTAAAGTCAGGATATGCTAATATAGGTGCTTCGACTAGTTTATTTTTTAGGGTTTCGAAACTAAGTTGTTGTTCATTTGTCCAATCAAACGGGGCATCCTTTTTCAGGAGCAAGGTAAGGGATTTGGCTAGTTTCGAAAAGTTAGGGATAAAACGCCTGTAGTATGACACGAGGCCCAAGAAAGATTTAATATCTCTTGCAGATTTTGGAATGGGATATTGTGTTACAGCTTTCACTTTATCTGGATTTGGTTTTACACCGTTTTGGGTAATAATGTGACCTAGGTAAGTAACTTCTTTTCTGAGAAATTCGCATTTTTCTGGTTGAAGTTTTAAATTGAATTCTCTAAGTCTGTCGAAAATGGCCTTGAGATTTAGGATTGCTGAATTTAAATCGAATGCATACTGTACTATGTCGTCTAAATAAACATAACAACGAGAGCCTTGTAGCCCAGCAAGGCAAGTATTCATGAGTCTCTGAAACGTACTTGGGGCATTTTTTAAGCCAAACGGCATTCTATTGAATTGAAAGTGGCCTTGAGGTACAGAAAAGGCTGTTTTAGGTGCGTCTTCTGGTGAAATCATTAATTGGTGGAAACCTGATGAAAGGTCAAGGGTAGTGAAATATTGGCTTTTGCCCAATTGGTCAAGAATTTTGGTAATTTGAGGGATAGGATAAATTTCACCTATTGTGACATCGTTTAACTTTCTATAGTCAATTACGATGCGCCATTTCTTTTGGCCAGAAGCGTCTGCTTTTTTAGGAACAATCCATATAGGAGAAGACCATGGGGAATTTGAGGGTTTGATGATGTCTTGGTCCAACATTTTACCAATTTGGGTGTCCACTTCCTCTTTGTGGCACTCTGGAAAACGGTAAGATTTTGTATGTATCGGAGTGTTACTGGTTGTTTTGATTTCATGTTGAATGGTTGGCGTAAAAGACAGAGCCTCTTCAGGTAGGTGGAATATATCAGAATAATCTGAACATAAATTAAAGAGCGCTTGAGCTTCTTCGTCATTCAGGTGGGAGGTTCTCAGGGAATTTAGAACTCTCCTAGTACGTTCAACTACGTTTTCACTAAAAGGAGTCGATTGAATAGGATAAGCGACAATTGGCTCTAGTTTAAGGTTAAGGTTGCGTTTAATCTTAACAGGTTTATTAGAGGTGTTAACAACGGATATATTGACTCTATTATTGTCTTTAACTTTTGTTATACAATTAGCAACTAGAAGAGTACTAGAAAGATGTTGATCTAGGATTCACGCCTTCTTTTAATTCTGGGTTTGTGACGGTACATTCTATTACAGTCTCTGTGCGTGGTGGTATGATGTAGCAAGAGTCAAAGAAATGGATTTTAATTTCATTGCGAGTTATTTTAAGAACATCGCGACTGTAGTCAATGTTGCAACTGTTAGTCGTCAGGAAATCGTTACCTATAATGCCATCATAAGGTAGGTTAATTTCTTTGATCATATGAAATTTATGGCTAATTGACTTAGAATCAGAAACTTTTAGTTTTAAATTAAAATAACCTATAGTTTCAGTGGTTTCAACCCCAGGATCGATGCCTTTAATGCTTATAGGTTTATGAATGATTTTTGGCTTGTTTAGGACACTTGATTCTTTTAACAAGCAGATTGCAGACCCTGAGTCTACAAGGAGTGTTAGTGGGATATCAGAAACTTGTGACTCTATCAACACATGAGGTAGTAGTTTTTTAGAGGTATCAATGCTAACCTCATAAATTTTATTAGGAGAATTGAGGTTTTCGTTTTGGGACTGGTTACCCTGCTGTATAACCTCGGAAGAGTTGAGGTTGCCGTTTTGGGACTGGTTACCCTGATGTATAACCTTAAGAGGATTGAGGTTGCCGTTTTGGGGCTGGTTACCCTGATGTATAACCTCGGAAGAGTTAAGGTTGCCGTTTTGGGGCTGGCTACCCTGATGTATAACCTTAAGGGGATTGAGGTTGCCGTTTTGGGGCTGGTTACCCTGATGTATAACCTCGGAAGTTTGAAAGGTTGAACTCATGTGGTTCGAATGTGTGCCGACTTTGACTTGACGTCCCGTTCGGCACGGTTGCAGGACGTTTATTCGTTTAAATCTTCCACTTCGACATTTTCACCTTCGTCATCGTGGGTAGATTCATCAGAGTCATCGCATCATCGATGAAATTGACTTGAGGAGATTTAGTATTGGGTTGGGACCCAGAGGATTTACTTTGATCCTGTTGAGGTTGAGAACTCGGGTAACGTTTCTGTCGCTTTTGACAGTTATTTATATCATGACCAATCTCTTTGCAATATTTGCATGTAAGGTTTGGGTCATGTTTATGATTGCTGCCCGACGTACTCGGTTGCGACGATGATTTCTGCGAGTTTTTATTATTCTGAGCGAAGGTTTTAGGTTTAGACCTATTTTGGCTATCCTGTTTTTCATGTTGTGAGCTATGATTTCGCCTATAAAGAGTTTCTAAAATCCTTTCTTCGGAAATGGCTAAGTTAACAGCCTCATTAAAAGTTTTAGGTGCCCTGCACCTTACCATGTTTGATACGCGAGGGTTTAAGCCCATAAGGAAGTGATGGAGTGTTAGGTCCTCCATGGCTGCTGTGCGACCTGGTATTTCCTTGGCTTTATAATTAGAGAGTGATATCTCTGTTAATAATTGAGAAAGGTAAGTCTCCATGCGAAGGGCGAATTGTCCTACATTTTCAGACGAAGTTTGTTTGCTTTCCTGGAGGTCATTAAGTAAATGTGTATAGTGTTTTCTTTCTGAAAATTGAGTTTTAAGGAACTCTTTTAACTGTTCCCAAGATGTGAACTCTTTAATTGAACACGCAATTTCGGCTTTGTCTGTAAGTTGACATAATATGTATTTAAATATAATTGGCTTTTGTGCCTCGGATGCTAGCTCGTAAGTATTATTGCAATTATTAATAAACGAATTTAGTTTCTCGCGACTGCCGTCATATGGTTTTACGAATTTTAATAAAGTATTAAGCTCCATTTCTACTGTTTGCCTAGTAATTCTTGGTGATAAGATTGGAGATTTTAGGTCTGAAAGCTCAGATGGGATTTCAATTTGCAATTTACTATCTTCGTTTTTTGGTACTTTAGGAGGCATAACATGCAAATTCTAGACGTCAAGTAACAAAATATTAATTTTAAACTAGCAGAAATAAGGTTACGGTTAGCAATTGTTCGTTGACTTACAGGAATACGTAGGCGGTGATAAGAGCTAGAGCTGAGAACGGCTGCATAGCGACACTCACACGCAGATAACACAACCGACACTCTTAGGTTCACGGAACACTTGTTAGACTAAACACAAAACACTCGCGGGTCGTAGGTCGACACTTATGACGTTTCAGGATCTGCAGGATCCCTGGAGGACTCGCAGGATGCTCGGATGATTCGTAGGATGCTCGCAGAACTCACAGGATGCTCGGACGACTCGCAGGGCGCCAGAAGTATGTGAAGCTATTAGTCGGTTACTACTGCTGGCTACTGTCGGCTACTTATGAACACTTCACTGGTTTTATTACCATTAAATTGTTTTATAGGACTGCAGGATACGGAGAGTCTATTTATTGATTTAACGCAAATGTAGTTTACGCGAATCGGCACTGGGGATTTCCGCATCCCACCGCTGCCACCAAATGTTATAGGGTCCCTTCAAAGAGGCTTTTTAGAAAAATAAATTATTTAAAAAGATAATTATTATTTATTTGATTAATTAATACAATTAAGAAAAAGGGACCCATATGCAACCGATCACCGTAAAGGTTTTTAATAGACTAACTTTAGTACCAATGATTATTGCTGACTACGACTATTATACTGAGATGGCTGAAGGCCATGATGACTAAGCAATTTAGGGTTCAGTGTGTGCTTATAACAGTTCGATAAATATTATACAATACAGCAATGCTGTGCATGTGTAAACATTCATCCCAACTACGGAACCTTCCACTGTACGTGGTCCGAGATGGACTTAGCTTTTTCTATGGAACTTTAAAAAAAAACAAACGTGTTAAGTAAAGTAATACCAAAACAATGTAATATTCAATGAAAAATATACATTCTTGATGTGTAACATCTTCCTCTCGCTTTCTGTGGCAGTGATTTCGTGAAAAAGGACGGAAGTGTGTAAGGACAGCTTGAGCTTGGATTAAGTAAGTACTTTTTAAGTAGCATGGAATTAGTAAGTACTATATAGATTGTAAGTAGAGGGGGAATTTCGACCAGTGGGCGACCACTAGTAATTAATAAATTATTCGAATAACAATTTCAGTATTTAGCTTATTTAAATTCTGAGGTTAATTTCTGTCGCTGCTCAGTTGCTTATTACCAAGGTGAGATATCAGATATTACACATCATAAGTGACTACTGTAAGGATCGCTTTCAGAGTAAATGCTCAGTGGCGACAGTTAGTATTATTATTTAGCTTAGCACATGATTATCTTCGGGTTGTCGACGTAGTACATGTGCATTGTGAGAGCGCTCATAGACTTGACCAGATCGTACATGCATTCAGGAGCGTTCGGCACGATATACTGTAACAATAACAAAATCGTTACTATCCGACAAACCGACGTGATAAAGTCACTAAAAATGTAAAGAACTGTTAATCTGTACCTCTACAGCAGCTTTTGATGGAGTTTCTAAATTAATTTTTGAATTTGTGGATGACCCCATCATCATGAAGCCTGTAGCAATTATCTGCTTTGTATTTGCATCGTAGCAAGGGAACCACGGAAACAAGGGTTCTTCACAACCCAGAGTCAGTCATATTGTGGTAGTAGTGAAGTCCTGGAACATATAGAGATGATATTAACTATTTTTAAAGGTTCCCCTATCAAAGCGTCGCAACGGGATCCTATTAATACCCTTCTGTCTAAAAGGGACACAGGGTTATCTTCCTCGATTCTTTTAACCTTTAAGTCTCGTGTAGACAGGCGCGATATCGCGTTGAAGTTTTCATAGAAATTGTGCTACTAGTGTCGCGTCGCGCCTGTCTGCGGGAGCATTTATACTTATGTAGCAACACAGGGAAAAAATTATACGTTGTTATACTTCCTTTATAATGGCCCTAACTCGTGGTTGGTCGGTTTTTAAAGGTCATGAAGGTTTGAAAGGAGGAAAATGCGTTTAACTATTGGCATTAGAACAAAAACACGGTAAAACTATAAAAAACAGAAAGAAAACAATGCATGGAATAAAATACAATAGTCCTCATAAAAATCATAAAATGGGAAAAAGGGCCTCAGCATAACGTAATGTCAGACGCCAACACAACGCAACCTGACGCTCATTTTCACACAAGCTGTAGTTTTCTGTCCGGACTCCTGCCTGAAGCCATGAATTATGTTATTTAACTTTATTACCCATTAGCGGTGTGAGCAGAGGTGGCCGAGTTGTAACAGCTGCGAATTACGAGTTCTCGTGGTCTTACGTCTTTTGGGTTCGAACCCTGACAGGCGCTTTACTTTGTGTAAATTATTTCATCACCACTGCTCTCAAAACGGTGAAGGAAAACATCGTGGGGAAACATGTCTTAGAAACAAAAAATTCGAAGACGTGTGACATCTACCAACCCGCACTGGGCCCGTGTGGTGGATTACGGCCCACTCCTTCTCACCGAGAGGAGGCCTGTGTCCTAGCAGTGGGAATATTATAGGCTGATTCTGCTTACCCCTCAGCGGCAGGCAGGCTTGCTTGGTCCAGATCCTTTCGATATTCGTGAGATTGGTGTTTATTTTAAACAGTTCACCGTTGATACCTTCGACCGTAATGTGGTCATCCCGAAGCAGCAAATCTTCGTTATAAGAGGCTTTGCGAGTTTCTTCATCTTAAAAATTAAACAATTAGGTTTTTTTATTTAGGTTAGCATTTCACGAAACCCGTGATATGTCATGCTACGGCTACACTGTCGCGATAATCATAATCATTTATTCGTCATAATAAGTATGGTACATTTTATGGTCTTAAGATTAGTCTATTGGTATCATCACTTTCTGCCAAGTGTGGCGTGCAAATATTAGGTACCTACATACAATTATAAGGTAACTATTAAAATTACAATTTGAGACGTGTCAGTTAAAAACAATATCTTAAACACACACAATTTATTTAGGATGTCAAAGTATCATTTTAATGTCAGAGTATCAAAGAGTTATATGTCAAAGTTTAAAATATTATAATTCAATTAGGATGCCAAAGTATCACGCGAACTATATATACTTCGCGCGCTCTTTAGTTGTACAGCGAGACGTCGAGGGGTGTGGGAGAGAGAGCGTGCGAAGTTTAGTTCGCGTTATCGCGTTAATGTAGCCGTAGCACAAGGCTTACAATTGCGTAGCACACTGTCAACCACAATCTAAATGATTTTGAAGTATATTGCTAATCCATTGCTTCATATGTTCGAAAAATTTATCCGCTCAAAAACGTAAATAACGTAATGAACGTTGTTGAACCGTCAAAATGAAAGCCTTTGCTACTGAAGGAAGTGTGTTACGCAATTACCGCTGATATATCATGAGACTCTGAATGAATTACTTAAGTAGAGTAGCTCAGAAATAATTAAGGGTTCGGAATGACTTAGTACTTCATTTACACGGTACATGAAATCGTATCAAATACAATATTGGTATTTAGTGTTGTACAGTCGCCAGCACATCAACTTATACAATACTGTCTTTCTCCAAATGATTTTAAATATGACCTTTAAGTATTGATGGTTGGTTCAAAATCGGATGAGAAAATTTGACAGTTTGTGATAACATGATGTGCTGGCGACTACTGTTGGATGATGCTCTAATAAACTTTATTTTAATTCAGAACTTATCTGTACTCCATTTGAAATAACGTGGTTGAATACCAACTATTTACTAAAGCTGCCATTTGTCATGCCTTCGTGGCATGACAAATGGCAGGTTTAGTAAATGCAATAGAAATCAAAATCGGTTGAACGGACCGTAAAAAAGGTTTATTTAAATGTCTAATCTAATTTCAAATGAAGTTTAGGTAACTTACCTACATTTAATTGCACTTAGGTAGTGTTATAAAAAGGTCTTATTTTTTTTTACATAATTACCTTCTGACACGAAGTATTGACTAATGGTCCAGTATTCCTCTGTGTCTCCATTGACGTTGGTGTAGGTCCAGAGCGTCAAACCTTGTTTTTTCATGTCATAATATGAAGTTAATCCATCGCTGGCAATCTGCAATAGACCAGTTCAATCGTCAGGGATTTAACAGACATTACCCTTAATTGGTGACAAGTTCTAGATAGTAAATTGCATTGATATGGTGTTGTGCCGTGAGCACTAACTGCATCAGCACTTATTCCATGAAAATGACTGTATAAACTACACTACTGAGCCATCAGTATAGCAGATTGCGTAGGTAGAATCGAAGTAAATACGATATCAATAGGTACCTATGTCCATACATATTCATGCGCTATCATCTTCAACAGTTGCATTTTTTGCGACTTTCGCAAGGCTTGCGTGTAACGCCATAGTTCAGGCAATAACACATCCTCACAAGTTCGGCTAATAAAAGCTGACGATTCATTCAGTCATGCTGGGCCACACCAATGGTCAACGTCAAGGCTCATTTAATTGGCGATAAAATTAGCGCTAATGTTCCTTCCTTTCAGGATGGACGTTAGCGCTGCTACACTGTATCTAAAGAGTGTCAATGTTTCAATCAATCTGCTTAGCCTTTTTGTAACTATATTGGGGTCGGCTTCCAGTCTTACCAGATGCAGCTGATTACCAATATTTTACATGGAGCGACTGCCTATCTGATCTCCACAACCCGGTAACTGAGTAATATGATACCCCTTGGTACTGGTTGTCAGACTATCGGGCTTCTGACGACCCGTAATGACTGTCAAAGATCCACGAATGACAGCCGAGATGAACAGCTTAACGTGTTTTCCGAGACACGGAGGAGTCTTGGTATGTAAAGATGGTCACCCATCCATGGACCAACCCCAGCAAGCGTAGCTTAACCTGATGGATCGACCCGTGCGGCTGTTATTACTTAGTCTCGAGCTCTTCAGAGAGTGTCAATGTTTATTATATGAATATATTTTATCACAAACGTAAGTGTGGCCGCTCCAACGCAATAATTCTCTTAAATCTCTGATCTGCCAAAACATACCGCCACCCGAGTTATCGCCTAACGTCAAACAGCAATGTGAATACCGTTGTCAAATTATCGCGATAAGTTGTGGCTACACCTTTACGATAATCAACGGCGTTTCTCGTTGGTGTGGCCCGAGCATCAAGAGTGTACAGTGCCCTGCATTACTTGACCTCTGTTACCTTCTTCTTATTAATTGTAAGAGGTAGAAGCAAGTAATGCAGGACAGGCGGGGTACATTATACGATAATATGACTTTAGTTAAAGCGCTCGTGTGTGGTCAAACTTTTTTATTATTGGACGTATTTATTATACGTCCCTATTAATTGTCATATTTTTTTTTCCTCGACACTAGCAAAGTTGTCAAATGCGCAATTGCTTATTTAATTGTAGTTTATGAGTGGGTTTTGTGTACAGGGTATTAATTCAGTTTTGTTACAGTTGTAATGGCAATCATGTAATTTTTTATGGTTCCGTACCCAAAGGGTAAAACGGGGACCCTTTTACTAAGGCTCCGCCGTCTGTCTGTCTGTCCGTCTGTCACCAGGCTGTATCTCATGATCCGTGATAGCTAGACAGTTGAAATTTTCACAAATGATGTATTTCTGTTGCCGCTATAGCAACAAATACTAAAAACCAGAATAACATAAATATTTAAGGGGGCTCCCATACAACAAACGTGATTTTTTTGCTCATTTTTGCTCGATATTGATAACGGTAACAGGCACTTAAAATATTCAGAGAATATTTAGTTATATTATATATTAATTTTAAAGTCAATAATTAAATTAAAATAAAACAAATATTTAAGGGGGGCTCCCCTATAACAAACGTGATTTTTTTGCCATTTTTATAGATAATGGTACGGAACCCTGCGTGCGCGAGTCCGTCTCGCACTTGGCCGGTTTTTTTTAAATATATTTTTATTTTTATGGTATTATTAATATTTTATATAGTTTATTTTATTTTATTTGTGAATGTGAGAACGCTGTAGGCTTATTAGACTGTAGCTTTGTTAACTATTTTCTATTTTGTGAAGTACGGTACTTGTTAACGGGCCTACACTGTCCTCCCATACCTATTAACACTGTAATTTGAAAACTTTGTAAAAGCCCATTTTTTTTTTTAAGATTACCTAACCGTGGAGTTTCGTGCCGGCTCCCTCCATAAGAAACGACCAATTGGAACCGTGCACCTAGCTTTTTACGTTTCATAAGTGCCCATGTAGGCATATTTGAAATAAAATATTTTGATTTTGATTAGAAAAGTATATACAAAATCAAAATATTTTATTTCACTTATACCTACATGAGCACTTATGAAACGTCAGAAGCTAGGTGCACCATTCCAATTGGTCGTTTCTTAATATTTGGCAAGTCTAAGTCTGACAACTGGTCTTACCAAGGGGTATCGTGTTACCCAGTTACTGGGTTGAAGAGGTCAGATAGGCAGTCGCTATATGTAAACTACTGGTATTCAGCTGCATCCGGTTAGACTGGAAGCTGACCCCAACATAGTTGGGTAAAAGGCTAGACAGATAATGATGATGACTTTCTAATAATTGGCCTATATGTTGCTGTTACAATGAGCAGAGGATGAGTGAGCAGAGGTGGCTCAGTGATAATGGCCGAGACTTACGAGTTTGTAGGTCGTAAGTTTGAACCCAGACAGGCGCTTTACTTTGTGTAAATTATTTCATCACCACTGCTCTCAAAACGGTGAAGTTAAACATCGTGAGGAAACGGTGTGACATCTACTAACCCGCACTGGGCCCACGTGGTGGATCACTCCCTCTCACCGAGAGGAGGTCAGTGTCCCAGCCGTGGGAACATTATAGGCTGATTGTGCTGTTACAATTCCTACTACTAATTACTACTACATGAAACACAGTAAAGTAGTTCCTTTGTTCAAATCCGGAGATAGTAAAGAACCCAACAATTATAGACCTGTGTCAATTCTGCCAGTTCTCAGTAAGGTATTTGAAAAGTTGATGCTCAATCAAATGTTACGTCACTTTAATAAAAAATCCATCTTTCATGAACAACAATACGGTTTCACTAAAGGGCGTTGTACTACTGACGCCGGTGTTACCATAAAGAACATTTTTAACGCCTGGGAGGAAGCACAAAATGCCATTGGAATCTTTTGCGACCTCTCTAAAGCGTTCGATTGGGTGAATCATGAGACACTTTTGCTGAAACTTAGAGCACTATGGGATTAGGAATGCAGCTCTTGATTTACTAAGATCATACCTAAAAGATAGAAAGGTTAAAGTTCAAGTAAACGGCGTTAACTCATTAGGGTCTGAAATGGCAATGGGCGTTCCTCAAGGTTCGATATTGGGTCCATTCCTCTTTTTAGTTTACATTAATGATTTACCCCAATTACTTCAAAATCAACCGAAGATAGTGTTATTTGCTGATGACACATTATTGATCTTTAAAATAGACCGACGATCACAAAATCTTGATGACGTGAATAACTCTATTCTTCAGGTCCAAGATTGGTTTACGGTAAATAATTTGGTACTAAATGGAAAAAAAACCAAATGTATTAGATTTAAATTACCTAATGTTAGACATAGCGAATGTGATTATTATTATTATTTTATTATTTATGTACACACAGTAAAATACAGAGAGATACGACATAATTATAATACTAGTACAAAGGTACTGCTTATTTCTTAAGAAATTTCTTCCAGCAGACCTGCGAAAGGAGAAATGAAAAAGAAATGTAGACAATAGTGTGTGAGAACAAGAAGAGAAAAATATGAATATGCGAAGTCTTAAACTAAAATGATAAATATACCTATACTATACCATATACATATAAAATTTACACACGAATACGTACACGTACACACGTGCAAAAAACTTACATATACCTAAACAAATACATAAAGCATATATATACAAACATATATATAAAAATATTCACAGTTGAGAGGAAAGGTAGTGCTCTTTTAATTGATATTTGAATGAGGAAATTGTTTTTAAATCACGAATGCTAGGCGGAAGTGAGTTCCACAATCTTACAGCATGCACCGAGAAGGAATAAGAATAGTAGCTAGTTTTATGAGGATGAGATTTAAGGAGGGATCTAAGGTGCGATCTACATGGAGCGTCGCTAGGACGAGCGTAAGAAAAACGCTCCCGCAGGTAGGAAGGATAAGACGGGTTGTGTAAGATGTTGAAGAGGAGACATAAAATCCGAGTGTTCCTGCGAAGGCGGATTGGGAGCCACTTGAGTTCCTTGCGAAGGTGAGAAACATGGTCATACTTTCGAAGACCAAAAACAAAGCGAATGCACAAGTTTTGCATGCGCTCAAGCTTGTTCAGTAGCTCCTCAGTAGCATCCAGATAGCAGGCGTCGGCATAATCTATAATCGGCTGAATAAGCGTTTGTGCCAAATGAATTTTAGTCTTCAAGGGCAGGAGACCTTGAAGGTTTTTCAGCGAATGAAAGGAGAAATGTACCTTTCGACTGATTTCGTTGACCTGATTACGCCATGAAAGATTGGAGTCAATAATGACACCCAGATCTTTGGCGGTTTCGGTATAGTAAATGCGAACACCATCGAGATATAAAGGCATCAGAGATGTAACAGCAGCCACATTGCGAACGAATCTGCTACCTATGATCATGGCCTGGGATTTAGTTGGGTTAATTTGCAAACCAAAAGACTTAGCCCAAACGCTGATGCAAGCCAGATCATGATTCATAGCAGCAATTGCAGAACCCGCGTCAGCTACGTTAAAATGTCGGTAAAGCTGCAAGTCATCTGCATAGAGATGAAAACTAGAGGAGGTTACTCTGGTAACAAAGTTTATGAAAATAGAAAATAGAAGAGGAGAGAGGACGCTACCCTGCGGAACACCCTCCGTGAGGCTACACCAATCGGAGGAGGATTCCTCCAGGCGAACACACTGAGAGCGCTCCCGTAGATAAGCACCAAACCAAGCTAAAGCGGAAGAAGAGAAATTTATAGATTTGAGGATACCAAGTAAAATATCGAAATCCACTGAGTTGAAGGCGCTACTAAAGCCAAGCAATACTAGAACAGTGAGGGACTTATTCTCCATTGCCCAGCGGATGTCGTCAGTTACTTTTAAAAGCGCGGTCACAGTACTGTGACCCGAGCGAAAACCGGATTGAAAGGGGGAAATTATCGAGTTTGACGCCAAGAATAACGATAATTGTCTATGAACTATGTGCTCAAAAACTTTAGAGAGAAATGGGAGAATATAAATAGGTCTAAAGTGTGTTAATAAAGTAGGATTGTTAGTTTTAGGTAAAGGTATTATGTGAGCCTGTTTCCAAACAGACGGAAATGAGCAAGAGGAAAATGAGTGGTTGAAGATGTGAGTGAGAACAGGAAGTAACGTGGAAAGGATAAGAGTTATCATTCTTGAACACAACTTATCATTACCGACTGCTGAAGAAGTAATCGCAAGTATAGATTTCTTAACGTCATCCTCAGTAACATCGCTAAGTTTAAAGTGAGCACATTGTGGTAACGGTAAACTAGAAAGACTCTCCAGTGTCGCTGCTTTGACAGACGGATCAAGAGAAAAGGGAAGGAGAGAGAAATGTTTATTTAGATCATTGAGGTTCACATCCTTACACTGGTTGGTAGGTGACTTGCCTATACCTACAGATTTGAGAAATCTCCATACATCGGAGGAACTGCGGTTAATGAGTTGATTGTGGAAATAGCGTCTCTTAGCATCTTGACACAAATGACTGCAACGATTACGCAAGGATTTGTAATAAGAGAGATTCAGCTCTGAAGGTCTGCGCTTATATCTGCTCTTAGCTTTATCCCTGCGAGCCATAAGCTCTTTAATTTGTAGCGTAATCCATGGTGCAGGGTTATGTCGAACTTTGACACGTCGGATAGGGGCATGCTGATCATATAAGCCGAGAACGGTTGCGTTAAAACAATTCACCTTATCGTCGATGTCATCGATCTCGACCAGAGGGGTCCAGTCGAGATCGCCGGCATCACGCTGCAAAGCCTCCAAGTCTATGCCCTTGTAGTTACGAAGATATAAAAGCTGAGACTTACGCTTGGGAACACGGATACGATAGGAAAGATAAATGAGATCGTGGTAAGAAAAAGTAGCCGTAAGTTGACCATGGTAAGAAACATTATTAGGAGAGGATACAATCATAAGATCTAGAAAAGAGGGTGATATCATATTGAACGGAGAAAAACTGGAATTTATTAATCAAACGGTTTTCCTAGGAATCACTCTAGACGAGAAACTGCAATGCGGACCACATACAACCTCTCTTGCGGGGCAGCTAAGCTCGGTCGCTTATGCTGTTAGAAAGATAAGACAGCTAACAGATATAGAAACTGCGCGTTTGGTTTATTTTAGCTACTTCCACAGCCGCAGCCGCATTATGTCGTATGGCATTTTACTGTGGGTTCGGGCTACTGAAATTGCGTCCATCTTTATTTTGCAAAAGAGAGCTGTCAGAACAATTTATAATCTACGTCGCCGCGAATCTCTTAGGGAACTATTTAAAAAAAAAATATTATGACGGTACCTTGCCAATTATGAAAGTAATATGTATGTAAGGAAAATCTACATATTTTTACACAACTCATTTATATAAATCAGGAACAGCGTAGGGGTGAGCACACTTCCCTGTGGTACTCCAAAACATACTGTTTTTTCATCACTAGTTAAGTTTCCAACCCTAACCTGCTGGTTTTGGTTAGATAGGTAACTACCAAAAGTGAGAGAGCCATACCTCTTATGACAATTGTTTCAAGTCTGTGCAGAAAGATGGGGACAGAAACGGTGTCAAATGCCTTTTTAGGTCCAAAAATACTGTAAGACATTTCAGTCCCTTATCTACATTATTCCATGTCATACAAGACGCTGTTAAGGCATTAACTAGCGATATAGTATTATATCGCTAGTTAATGCCTTAACAGCGTCTTGTGTAGATAGACCCCTTCTGAAACCATATTGTGAGGTAGATAATATATTGTGTTTATTAAGGTAACTAATTAGTCTGTTATTTAGCAAATTTTCTAAAAAAATTGCGATGGATGATATAACCGATATAGGGCGGTAGTTATTGATATCGTTCCGGTCCCCCCCTTTGTGCACAGGCGTAACCATAGCTCGCTTAAACGCAGCTGGAAATATACCGGTTCTAAATTACAGGTTAGCCAGTTGGCTTATTATAGGGACCATGAAGTCCCTAGAAATTTTCAAAAATTTTGTTGGAATACCATCCCAGCCAGGTGAGCTTTCAGAATCGAGACCCATGAGTATACCATCCACTTCCTGCGGGTCAGTGTCAAGTAGTACGAATGATGTAGTAAGCTGTTCACTCCTTAGGTATGAAGAGCTAGGATTAGAGATTAGATTTTTACATTATCTCTTCCGCTAATGTTTTACCAATTGTAACGAAAAACTGATTAATACGGTTTAAAGAATCGAGAGGGTGTAGTGTGATTTTAAGAAGATTAGAATTGGCTGATTTAGGGGTTTTAAATTGGGTAATTTCGTTAATTTTTAGCCAGAGCTGTTTTGGATTGTTTACTGACTTAGATATTTGTTCTCTTTGTGATTTTCTTTTTAGCTTCTTTATTAAGTTTGTACAAAAGTTACGAAAACGTCTGAAAGTGATTTGTAGTATTACATTATAGGAATCTTTCTTAGCTTGCACTTGCATTTTGTTACGGAGATTAATACATCGAAGTACACCAGCAGTCATCCAAGGCTTGATAACCCGCATACCATTTGGGACTGACTTAGTTGTAGTATTTGATAGTAGTGAAGTTTAATTATTACATCTATAAAGGACGTGACCAGTGGGACTATGGGCGCCTGCTTAGGTGTCAAAATCAATGTGCAGCAAACATTGTTTTATTTTTGCAATTGTTGTATTCTATAGTTTACAGATAAAAAAGTTTCATGACTCTAAAAGGTCAGGAAACCGAGAAAAATAAAGATAAGTTTCATTAAATAACTCTCTTTTTCGATATGAGATGGCGCTAGGCATTGCGGTTATCGCGTCTACTATTCAACGCGCCATCATGGCGCTAGATTTTCTTGTTCCATACATATTATTTCTGAAGGAATAGGATTACACTGAACAATGAAACTATTATTTCAACGATGACTTAATTTATTATTCAAAGAAAATAAAAAAATAAATGTAGGAAAGACGGACAATATACTTTAACAAAGTACAATTAGACGGTCTAATCACTAACAAGCGGTCTCAGTTTTGAAGCCCTTACCCCCGAACTTATTCTAATTATAATAAATTCATAAAAGTAACAATAAAAACATTAATGCTCTTGAATGGAAACTAAAACATTTTCTAAAAATGATGCTGGTGCGAGCACATTGTCTCGGTGCCTGGCCCAACCAAAATACCAGACTAATGTCATGACATGGCAACAACAGCCGACTGTGCGATTGCCTACTATACAGTTGCAATAATAACCTAATATTGCATCTAATGGCGAATCGCCACTAGGTTCACAATCTATTAATATATAGGTAAAATATATTTTTTGACTGACATGCCTTGATTTTATTTGACCTCTTAATAAATATGGATTGTTCCCACCAACCCGTAAAATCATTTGTGCTAAATGCTCCAGCTCTGGACACACTTCAACATGGTAAATTCCATTTTCCCTTATGTGTTCCCCATAATAAGATCTTGCTTGCTTGACCTGATATGGCCCTAATGCAAATAAAAGCAAGTCATTGTATTCTAAAACTGGGAAAACACAACACCTGTCTGGTCGGAGGATCCTCCCTTTTCTATAGAGGATGAGTGAACTTTACACCCTGTTCCTCATGCCTCTAAAGTAGTATACCTGATTGTTTAACCATCGGGCAAGTCTCGCTTGCAGGGGTAAGGTTAGCGTGGACATAATATGCCTTTGAACCCGCCTTACGGATATGCCACAGTTTAGGCACCTCATCATAACCAAATCGTAGAGCAAAACAGATGAATCCTTTATGAATAGCAATGGTAATCGGGTTTTCAAGATGTTAGTCCGTAAAGTCAAAGTCAAAGTCAAAGTCAAAGCATTTATTTCAAATAGGCACATAAGAGGCACTTTTGAACGTCAAAATTTACAAAAAAAATAGAATTGATTCTAGTTGCCCCTTCCAAAAGGTAGTTTCGTATGGAGAAGAATGGGCAAGAAACTCCACCGGTACTCTTTTAAAAAAGTTTTACAATATTTTGTTTGATTACATTAATTATATGATTATATGTGAAGACGATGCACCTAGAATAAAATTACTATACCATAATAGGTAAAACGAATTAAAAACTAAGCAATGAAAAATAACTTAATTATTAGATAGATACGTGGTGTTCACATATTTACAAACATCATACAAGTATGTTTTTCTAAAAAAATAAGTCAGTGTGTGAGTATAGGTTATCACAGAATGTAAAATGAATATCATAAAAATAACAGATTTTACCATAAAAATAGCAACCAGTTTGATTTTGTCTAGACTCTAGATTGTCCTATGGAGCTGGACCAGCATGCTTCCAAGCATTCCTGTCCTGGATATAATCCTCTAACTTGTAATATGCTTGTTTACAAAGTGTACTTTTAATATGTGTTTTAAATTTTCTCTCATTTAATTTCAATATATCACAAGGTATTTTGTTGTAACATTTAACACAGTACCCCATAAAAGATGTATGTACTTTAGATAATCTGAAAAATGGTTGATCTATTTTATCTTTATTTCTAGTATTAAAATTATGTCTATCGCTTATCTTGTTAAAAATATGTAGATTTTTCCTTACATACATAATATTTTCATAAATGAATTGGCAAGGTACCGTCATAATATTAATCCTTTTAAATAGTTCCCTAAGAGATTCGCGGCGACGGAGATTATAAATTGCTCTGACAGCTCTCTTTTGCAAAATAAAGATGGACTCAATGTCAGCAGCCCGACCCCACAGTAAAATGCCATACGACATAATGCTGTGGAAGTAACTAAAATAAACCAAACGCGCGGTTTCTATATCTGTTAGCTGTCTTATCTTTCTAACAGCATAAGCGGCCGAGCTTAGCCGCCCCGCCAGAGAGGTTATATGTGGTCCCCATTGCAGTTTCTCGTCTATAGTGATTCCTAGGAAAACCGTTTGATTAATAAATTCCAGTTTTTCTCCGTTCAATATGATATCACATTCGCTACTTCTAACATTAGGTAATTTAAATCTAATACATTTGGTTTTTTTTTCATTTAATACCAAATTATTTACCGTAAACCAATCTTGGACCTGAAGAATAGAGTTATTCACTTCGTCAAGATTTTGTGATCGTCGATCTATTTTAAAGATCAATGATGTGTCATCAGCAAATAACACCATCTTCGGTTGATTTTGAAGTAATTGGGGTAAATCATTAATGTAAACTAAAAAGAGGAATGGACCCAATATCGAACCTTGAGGAACGCCCATTGCCATTTCAGACCCTAATGAGTTAACGCCGTTTATTTGAACTTTAACCTTTCTATCTTTTAGGTATGATCTTAGTAAATCAAGAGCTGCATTCCTAATCCCATAGTGCTCTAGTTTCAGCAAAAGTGTCTCATGGTTCACGCAATCGAACGCTTTAGAGAGGTCGCAAAAGATTCCAATGGCATCTTGTGCTTCCTCCCAGGCGTTAAAAATGTTCTTTATTAGGGTAACACCGGCGTCAGTGGTACAACGCCCTTTAGTGAAACCGTACTGCTGTTCATGAAAGATGGATTTTTTATTAAAGTGACGTAACATTTGATTGAGCATCAACTTTTCAAACACCTTACTGAGAACTGGCAGAATTGACACAGGCCTATAATTATTGGGTTCTTTACTATCTCCGGATTTGAACAAAGGAACTACTTTACTGTGTTTCATGAGATCCGGAAAGACTCCTTGATCCACACTGGTGTTAAATATAAAAGCTAAATAGGGCGCAATGGTTTCGATTATAGATCTACAGACTTTTACAGACATGCCCCAGAGATCTTCTGTTAATTTAATTTTAAGATCTTTAAAAGTTTTTATAACAGCCTGGGGGTTTGTATGTTGGAACCTAAATTCCAAAGGGCATACTTTTACATTCTTTCTAAGTAAGGCAGCCGAGAGCGCGGGTGAGGAATTTAAAGTTTCAGTAGTTTTAAGGGAAATATTAGCAAAAAAGTTTTCAAATTCCTGAGCTATTTCTACCTCTGAAGTGATGGGCCCATGTGCAGTTTCTAAATTTAATTCAGTATTACGCTGTTTTTTCCTACCTGTTTCATTATTTATTATTTGCCAGGTAGTTTTTATTTTATCATCAGCTGATTTTATTTTATTGCTAATATAAAGAGCTTTAGCTATTTTGCACACACTTTTAAAAGTTTTAGAATATTTTGCAACATATTGATGAAAGCTTGTATTATTCTTATGTTGCTTTAGGCCATAAAGTTCAAAAAGATTTTCCCTGCTTTTACGAATACCTGGAGTCGCCCAATCACTAAATACGAACTTTGTGTAAATACTTTTAGTCTTTAGTGGAAAAGTGTCATTAAATTGTGTGTTTAATAGTGAAAAGAACTCGGCGTAGAACTCATTTGGGTCACAAATATTATTAAATCTCTGAACACATAATGCACTGGCCAAAGAATTATTTAATTTCTCTAAATTTTTACTTGTAATTGGCCTAAACCTTATTTGAGTTTTTTGTACAGGCATATAGGAGCAAAATGTTATTGTTTGACCACTATGATCAGATGGCAACTTATTTACAATTTGTTTGTGTAAGTAATCACAATTACAAAAAATATTATCTATACAAGTGGCAGAAGAAGCTGTCACTCGGGTTGGTTCAATAAAAACATTTGACAAATCAAATGACCTAAAAAGACTCAATAATCTGACAGTGTTCGAGTTATTTTCTAATAAGTTAATATTAAAATCACCACATATGATTATTGACTTACTATTAGTACTAAGTTTTTTTAACACATCTTCCAGTACAGAATCGAACAAAGATAGATTCTGGTAACTTGGAGGTCTGTATACGCATACTATAACATGCTTATCAAGCTCAACACAGGACAATTCAATGGTGTGTTCAACCGACAGTCCGATGATGTCTTTCCGTTCTTTCGATTTGATAGAATTTTTAATTAATATTAATGATCCGCCATGTATCATACGTTTTCGGCTAAAATGGCTAACTACACAATAATTTTCATAATTAATTGACATCACTTGATGATCTTTTAACCAATGTTCTGTTAAACAAATGACATCAAACTTGGTATTTTCTAAAAACAATTCTATTTCCAGTAATTTGGAAGAGCAACCTTGGATATTTTGATGAAATAATTTTAAAGTATGTTGCACTCCCTTTGTTTTTTTTTTATGAGTTAAATGGCCAGAAGATACCTTTTTATTATTCGCTAATAATAATAATTGGTTATTTGAATGGGTAACTTCTGTTGTCTTACAGTCTAGTTTAAAGAATTATCTGGAGTGACCTCCACAACTACAACTGAAGAGTCTAGAATGCCTGTATGAGTTCCAGCAGGAAGAGAATACCCTATCTGACTGGTAGTGGCCTCCAAGGATGTTGGTATTATAGGTAGATCCTCCTTCGTACAACATGATGACTCATAATTAATCTCTATGTTGTTAGTATAACTAGACAACACAGACTCGTCACTAATACTAAATTTCGTTATATTAGCTATAACCTCATTAATATTATATGCTATCAACATAGCAATCTTATGTCTACATTTCCCAGACAGAGATAAAGTTCTCTGAGTCAACTTAAAACCACTAACAAACTTATTAGTGTCAAAATACAGTAATTTGTCACTATGACAACATGTCAGCCTATGAATAGTATTATTCAACCTAAAAATATAATTATTATCATCATCTGATAAGGTGTCAGAATAAGGAAAAGCACACAATATCAGCTTTCCTACATTTAACTTTAATAAGGTGTTCACACCATCCACTATGTCCTTTCTGGTAATACTAGTACTATTTCCTAATAACAAAACCATTGTAGAATAATTATTTAGGTTTGTGTCTGTAATTCTTTTAATCATTTGTTTAAAACTTATGTTATGATAGCTCTGATTGGTAAAACTATGGCTAAGGTAATTGAGTAAAATTTTTCCAAAGCCAGAACCTAATTCATCACAAAAAAATATTGTTTTATTTTGCTGTGAGCTAACACAGGTCTCTCCTGGAAGAGCCAACACCGGAGGGTTCAAGTTAGGCTGAGGCTGAGTAGGTAGTGGCTGGTTGGCACAGCTACATGAGAGGTTATTAGTCAGAGACTCATACCTCTCAGCATTGCACTTCACCAAATCCAGTAGTTCCCCAGCCTCCAACAAGCGGTCACTTAGTTGACATTGTGAAGTTTCATATTTTTCAAAAATATCCTTCAGTAAGTGCTCCTTGTGTAATAAATCATTATAGAGCAGCTGGATGTCAGTGTCATATTTTTGCCTACATTTATCTAATTCAATAGTACATGTATTTAAAGTTTTTGATAGGACTACACGTTCCTTTCTTAGGGAAAGATTCAATTTTAAGAGATTTTGTTTTTTAATTGCTCTCTGTGACCGTTTAATTAATTTCTTCATTCTAATGTATTTTTTTAATTTATTGTGACTCATAACAATAGGACACAATGGTATGGTGTCATCACCAGTCAAATCAATCATTACAGCTGGCTCACACACTGAATTTGGCTTACTACCTACCAACTCATTAAATAGGTTACTGGTACTAGCAACATGTTTGCTGACCTTGATACACTCTGAGAGAGATAGCGCCTTTTGAGCTTCACACAGTTGGTGTTCAAGTTCTGTAATTCGATTCAGAGCCAGTTCATGGGTGTCACTGCACTCTTGAAACGTTGAAACTAGATGTTGTAGTTCACTGTGCTGACCAGTTAAGTCCATGTGCTGTGTGTGTAACTGAGACAGTTCGTTCTTGAGGGATTTGTTCTTTAAATTAATGTTTTCCACTTCCACTTCACTGTCGTCCCTTTCCTGGAGCAGCTGTTTGCACATAGCTTTAGAACCCTCAAGCTCCTTCAAGGTAGCTCTTAGTTTTGCTTCCATATCCCTGATTGTAGCACTGCGGGTCATCATTTTCTTTGAAATGTCAATAACCTGGAATGTGTGAAGTTATGCAGCTAAATAACAGTGTAAGAAAAGATGTTCTAACATTTAGATTAGTGGCAGGTAGAAGAGAAAAATTAAGTTGAGAATAGGTAAAGAGTTGTTAACAAATAAGTAGATATTACAATTAGATGAAGTTAATAAGGAATTAGATGGGAATGTTAAACTAAAGTGAAGTTACAAAGAATA
This sequence comes from Tiliacea citrago, assembly GCA_963921375.1. NCBI lineage: Eukaryota > Metazoa > Arthropoda > Insecta > Lepidoptera > Noctuidae > Tiliacea > Tiliacea citrago. The sequence continues at coordinate 19,063,686 of OY992798.1, forward strand.
AACTGCTTTTATTTAATGACTCATAGAAACTTGATTGACAATAACAAGTTTACACACATTAAAGGTTTAATAGTCTAACATATGAATAATATTAAATAGTAATAAATAAGGCCTAATGAGCCTATTTTTGTGTAGTAAAATTATGTAGTGTAAAGAATAGCAATAGTCGTTGGAAATAGAACACAATAATCATACAGTAGGTATAACACGAACGCGTAAATACAACGTGGGTCGGGAACTGCAATGAAACCAGGGCTTCAAGTCTGCTATTACAATAGTGTCAGAATGGTCGATCATTGATTTCATAATTGTTGATTTTGACAAGTTTGGTAATCTACTATTATAATGGTGTCATTATGACTTTCCAATGGTCGGCCACTGACACTACATTGAAAGAAATTGCTTATAGTGGTAATCTCGTACATAATGACAAATGAATGACATTTCTACTAATGGGTTTTATAATAATGGCAATACGACAATGCCATTATAATAACACAATAATACGAGAACATTGACCGATTGGTCGGTCAATGTTCTCGTATTAAACTACTAGTCTACCATTATAGTACTAGTACGACCATTATAAATTTACCAGATTATTAATTTTTAGCAAAATGACAATGGGATCGTGTTGGAATGACTGAATTTATAAAAATAGCAGAGAGAGATGTGCCAGTAGGGATGGTGAATGGCGATATGAGATCGATTAATTGATAATTGATTTTTTATCGAATCTAACAGACTACAATCGAAATCAGAACAACTTAACCATATTTTTCACTCAATTATCCTACATGTATAGAATTACATAATAAACCTTTACTTATTAAACACAGTTAAAACCGGTAAAATAAAATATCAATTCAAAAATCTAATTTATTTTTCATGCTTTGATTCGAATCAATTGTATTATCGATTTCATGAAAAAGATTGCTGCCTCTTTGGTCCCTACACAGGTGTCCGCCACTAATGTCATCATCAGAAGGCCAATTCTCGTAATTTAAAACGTTCAAAATCTAGTCGCAATCTCATCTTGGAGACAAACAAACGTCAAAAAATTTTCAAAATGTAGGGAAATAAGAGGTATTTTTGACAGATTGAGACTGAGATCAGACTGTGAACGTTCTTAAAATTAGTAGAATTGCCCCTCAGATGCATTGCCAAAGAAATAACACTCCATTTTATGCAGTGATTATTTAAAAAAAGTTATGGTGTTCGATCTTAGAATTACACACACATGTCAATAAAGCCAAAACTAACCTGTAGGCGTGTCAATACATAAAATTAATTATAAAGAAAACATACATATTCCTTATCATTAAAATTCACTTGATCGAAAAAATTGTTGTTCCTTAAGTATAGGTAGGTTACTATGGTTACCGGATGATTATGGATACAATGGAACGTCAAAATCAGGAAGTGAATCTATAAGAAAAGTAAAAGCAATTAAAATAGTGTATATTCAGATATTTAACCTAGGCTTTAGACGGAATAATATAACCATGATAAATTATATATTTATTTTTAAATCTTATTGTAAAAATCGTAATCCCGCACATGTTCCCGGATCCGAGGGCAGGAACTGGTCATGTCCTTTATAAGCAATGATCTCAGGGTCATTATACGTATTAAAAAATGTTTGCGCCTGATATTTTTGTGACTTCATAGTGTCAAGTTGCTGCTAACAGTTTTTGATAGGGAGCACATAAGTGACGGTAGGTCATACAAATTATAAATCAGCCAAGAAAAATTTTCTACCTGACTTTTTAAATAATTGTATAGTCAATTCTCTTAGACGGACGAACATCGGCTCCGTACCAGGGGGTCTACTCCCTAAGTCCGTTAACGAAGCAACGGGCCCGTCCGACAGTAGTCCGATACGTCGCAGTGAACCATACTTCCTAATGATTTCGGATTCATCAGTTTCCAACAGAATCATAGACAATCTTCGTGAACGAATGACGCATGACTATAGAGTTGCGCAATTTTACCGGTCGATTACTGGTTTTCTTATTTTGTGGTTTCCAGGTTTAAATAATCAAAAATTAATATTTTTCTCGTTAGAAACGACCGCATTTTTAACAATATACTTTTTATTATGTCTAAATATAGAATTGAATTATTTTTGCCATTTTTGTTCCGAAACCGGCATTATCCTGTTGATACCTTTGCCTATTTTGTTTTTGACGACAATGTTCAAATGCAATGTCAGTCAGAGTTCGTACTAGGCGGGAAGGATTACTTATTTTATTTTAATTTCAATTATGTATGTTCTAAAATGGCCCCAACCGCTGCAGCAAAAAGTGTGAAAAACAAGTGTCAGGTTGAACTTTTCGGACGGGCAAAAACGCATCGGGAGTAGGGACAACTGTCAAATCGTGTTGTAATTCATTCTTCGTTCGGGCCCGGAACGAATCATCCGTCCGAAGGTGATAAGGAGTAGGAAACGCCCGTAACGAAGGCCGACACAACGGACTTCGTCCTTAGGGAGTAGACCCCCAGATTAGCACATATATTTTTGTTTTATATTAAAAAATCAATTTAAATCTAAATCACAGTAGAACGAAGTGTAACAGCTATTAAACTCATTGTTTAAAGTTAAACTTCTGTTTTATTGAGCACCAAGTTCCAGTGTCTCGTAGTAGACATAATTGGCGACCGTGACAGGACACGAACCTGCAAGCTTCGGATTACCAAGGTCTAGCTGAAGTTGGCCAGCACCGCGCCGCAACAATAAGTTGGTCAGCACCGCGCCGCATCCAGCCTTTGGGAGAACAAGTATATCGGAAGAATACGAGCAGTACTTAGCACCTTGATGCTATATACAGCATTACACCGCAGCGCAGCAGTATTTCTGCAGCTAAGTGCCCTTCCTTAATTCCTAAACTTCCGTTTAAACCACGTAACCTACGTCCTAATCCAATTTCTATATGGTTTTTTATAGGGTCACCTTGTCAAGGTTACAGTATTGCGTCATACTTTCTTATATGTCATTTTCTTTCTTTATTTTTCCATAACTCCGCTATTATTTGTCTTATTTACAATTCGCAAGGATACTAAGGGCGAATTTCACCAATGAAACTGAATGCGATCAGCATATCTAAACCGAGTTCAAGAGCTGTCAGTGTCAGTATTCCAAAGAAAATAATGACTTACGGTGCATTCCGAATTAAGACCATAATCGCTGTAATCGATTTTAGCGCGCTTAAACGCGTTCCCTTTTACCGTTTAGCGCGCTGAAATCGATTACAGCGATTATGGTCTTAATTCGGAATGCAGCCACTGACAGCTCTTAAACGTGGTTTATGTGCTGATCGCGTTCAATTTCATTGGTGAAATTGGCACTTAGTTGTATATTTCAAATTTTACACCGTTTTGGTGGATTTCAAGCAGATCTTTCAAGTATATTTCACATCTTAAAGTACCTACGTACCTAAAGTTATTAGTAAAGGTTTTTTTGCTCCGTTTTTTGTTGTTTTTATTTTAGGAAATTCTTTTCACAGGCTGCCGTGCCTATCTAGTTCCGTGTATAGATTATTCCGCCGAACATTTCAGATTGCTCAAGTTTCCCGTGCATCGCTGGGCGTCGTTGCCGCAGCGCGCAGCGTCCGTGCAGCCTAAGGCTGTCCGCAGACCGGTGCCTGCAACTTCGGCCTCCCGTGCGGCAGAGACCACCAACCAGGGGCGTGAGCGTATTCTTTTATTTTATTTGGTTTTTTAACATTCGTTTTTCTTGATTTCATTTAAATCTTACATAACTTTAATTTCCTTTTCGTGAGAATTCTGTTTGAAATAAACAATCATGGGTTTAGGTGATGATGCCAAGAACTTGTCGGAATGAAATGTTAGACGTAGTTCAGTCAAGGGCCAAGTAACAAAATTTAGAAATTATTTGGAAAAAATATCGTGGTGTAGACACTTTTACTACAACACATAGGGCGGAACTTACACTTAAACTCAGTAAACTTTGAACCTTATCAATTAATTTGGACCTTATCTTCAAGGTTTGATGACTTACAAAGTCAAATTGAAATTTTTAATTCTGGTGGGTTGGAAGATGAACTTGAAGAACGAGAAAATATTGAGAAAGAATATATTAGCAATATTGTAATGGCTCAAGAGTTATTACAAATGCACGGTAGGGATGAGAGCGTCCAAGACTCAAGCAGTCCTCACAATATAACTCATTGCGCTGTCGATCATAATGAAATGGGTTTCAAGCTACCTTTGATACAGGTATCTAAATTCGACGGATCATATTTTCGATGGATGGAATTTCGTGATACGTTCCGATCTTTAATACACGAAAATAGTAGAATTAGGTCAGTGAACAAGTTTCACTATTTAATTTCTTATTTAGAAGGCGAAGCAGCGCAAACCGTTTCAAATCTAGACGCATCTGCTGATAATTATCGGGAGGCTTGGAACCTATTACTTGAACGTTACGACAATAAACGTTTGTTGATAAGTCATCATCTCAGTGCATTATTTAACATTAATTCTATAAATAAGGAGTCTGAAAAATCGTTGCGTTTCTTGGTTGACCACGTGACTAAAAATTTGCGTGCCCTCTCCAATTTAGGACAAGCCACTGATCATTGGGATATGCTTAGTCACCTCCAAGTTGGACAATAACAACTTCGTGAAATGGGAGGAACACCGTAACGCGTTGTCAACAGACACCCCTACACTCAAGGAACTTTATAAATTTTTAAATGATCGTGCAACCGTGCTCGTAACAAGTCAGAAAACACATTTAAACCTAATCATGATAAACAGCGTCCAGAAGGCCATTCAAAAAATACGAACCACATGCATCATACTAAGGCATGTGCATACATCAATAGTAGTAACCAACCACAAACACAATCATCCTCGTCGTACCTCTGTCCATGCTGTAAGGCTGATCATAAAATATTTGATTGTCCATCGTTCAAGGCAAAGAGCATAAGCGACCGTATAGCCGAGGCAACTAAATTGAAATTGTTTAAGGTCGGGTCACCCTAGTTTTAAATGTCGTTTCGGCCGTTGTCGTGAATGCAACAAAAGATCAACTCTATATTGCACCTTCCTACTGCTGCAGCTGACAGCACCGACAGTCCTTCTGATACGTTAGTTAACTGTAACAATCAAGCTAACAAATATCTTCTTTAAAAAATAGCCCTTATTTGTACTGCTTCAATTGAAATAGTCAATCCCAAGACTAATAAGTGTGAAACAGTACGCGCCTTACTTGATTATGGTAGCCAATCCTCTTTCATAAGTCTAGGCCTGAAACAAAGGTTATCCTTAGAGGACTGCCCTATTAATGCTGTAAAGGTACGTTAACTGAATATTGCATTGCCCAATTAAAATCGTTAAATACACCATTCAACGTTATTTCTAACTTTTATGTTATGAAAGAACTAACAGCTTTACTTCCCAATGCGTTAATTGATATTAAATCGTTTAATATTCCCAAGGATATTATCTTGGCAGATCCTAAATTCTATCAGCCTTCTTTCATAGACATAATCATAGGCTCAGATTTATTTTGGAACATTATAGGTTGTGAGCAGCGGTCATTAGGCCCCAACTATCCTAAGTTACACAGCTCAAAGTTGGGCTGGTTGATTGGAGGTCCCCTGCAACATAAACAAACCAAGAATATTAAATACAATTATGTACTTACCCATTTTTCTTATGATGAAAACATAGAATTAAAATTAAATAGATTTTGGGAGCTTGAAGAAATCCCATCTAAATCATATCTAAATGAAAGCGAGCAGGCATGTGAAACGCATTTTTTGCAACACACTAGCCGCTTAGAAAATGGCAGATTTTCTGTTAAGTTACCTCTCATTGACTCACCGGATTGTCTCGGTGATTCCTACAACATGGCCAAGAAAAGGTTTTACAATTTAGAACGGCGATTTAGAAGACAGCCTGAAGTTAAGTCGCAATATATTAAATTTATCAGAGAATATGCAGAATTAGGTCATCTTTCTGAAATTGCACTAAATAACTTAAATTATAATTTATGTTACTTCTTACCTCATCATCCTATATTTAAAAAACTATTTCGTCAAATATTGGTAGAAGAGTTGGACCGAAATCTTCAGCTTATTCTATAGAGAGAAGACGAGCGTCAGCCTCTTAAAACTTTACGTTTAAATACGGTGACTTATGGTTTCACAAGCGCAAGCTATTTGAGCACAAGGTGTCTTTGGCAGTCGGGTGAGGAATGCAAGGATTCACTAATTAGGACGATTTTACAACATGATCTATACGTAGACGACTTAATTACGGGCTGTAATTCTGATGAGGAACTTATACGTGTTCAAAATTCTGTATCAGAAACCCTTAAGGCAGCGTGTCTTAATCTACGAAAACAGCGGGTGCTAGCAGGTACTAAATCATAGATGGCGGTAGTCGTCACGCAAACATTGTGCTCCCGTATTAGATTGTTTTAAAAATATAATATTGATCTGTTTGGTGACTAATCTACGCCTAACATGAAGAAAATGTTATCTCAACATAATATCCACTATAAATTAAATAATAACAATTTTAATTTCATTCTTAAACAAGCAAAAATCTGTGTTTAAATACTGTGTTTTCTTACAATCTAAGATAGTAAAAATAGCTATCATTTGTGAAGAAGTTGTGTAAAGCATCAAAAATAACAAAAACATTTTTTTTTTATCGAAGTGGCAGTTGCCGGAAAAAAAATTCAAATGACTCAGTCATCATAACGAGTTATGTATTTTTATTCCGTGCTAGCAACATGTCACTAAATTCAACTACTATATTAGCTGTCCCAGTGGCGTGTGTGGTACGACATCTACCTCCGTGCGGCGCATGACTCGGGTTCGGGTCTCACCAACTGATTGTCTTTTTGGAAGTTTAGAAATATATAACTAATTTAAACAATCATCAATCACACTCGTAATGGATATTTATGAAAACATTACTCAAAGAAGACAAAATATTCATAATAAAAATATGACAAGTGACAGCGAATTCGATATGGATATCTCATACCAAAGTTTACCTAACGTATTAGGAAATAGTGATGATATTACTATTTGAAGGAGGATATAGCAAAACTAAGACTGGAGTTGCAAACTGCCAACTCAGAAATTGATAATTTAAGCATTGAGAATAACACACTTAAAACTAATTTACTTGACTGCGGAAAAAAGATAGAACTACTAAAATCCATAGGAATACAAGAAAGTTCAAACAAAGAAGACTTACCTAGGCAATTCTATTCGCCTCAATATCAGCGGAGAGTACGGACACTAATAATGAAAACTGGATTACCTAGGACTTCTTCCAGAGAATACACAATGCAGGCATTAAACTTGATAAGTCCTAAAGCTGATGTATTGAACAATTCGATAACTGACAAAAATAAATCTCCTGGTGTCGAAAGGCGGATTTCATTCGTAGCTGCCACACGTATGGCTGAAAATCTACAGGACAGTGTCTTGAACAAAACTATCCTAAATTTCTCCAAAGAGGTCAGTTGTGAAAATGAAGACAATATTAATATATTGCATACGCCTATGGATGAACTGACTCACCACGCTCCACGCAGTAGAAATACTTCGTCACGCAATTACAAAGATAATAAAACAATAAAAAGAGTTATGATATTATGTAATGAACAAGGGAATGGACTACGTCAATCACTTAATCAGCTATTGGGATCAGATTATACGGTATTCTCGTTTATAAAATCTGGCACTACATTGGAAGAAATCATCAATTCATCGAAAAATGAAATAGCTACATTCAATATGAATGACTATGTAATTGTTGTTGGGGGTCGCCATGAACGCAACCCATATGACACGGAAATGTACTTGAATGCATGGCTATCATCCGTAAAGAACACAAATATAATTATAAGCGAGGTTCCATCAAATAGGTATCTTAATGAAACAAAACTCAATTACATGTTAAGGTTTATCTGTGGAAAGTATGACAATGTTATTTTTATGGATATGGACTACTCTAGATATCGGCCTCGGAAAACACACTTTATACTTAATTTATGTAGAACTTTATTAAGGGAAATTTTGCAATTAGACTATAAATACAAATCAAATGAATATCAAAATTTATTAATTACACAAAGTAAAAAAATATATGTAGATAAATCTGTACAAACTGACTTTACAAACGATAAAAGTAAAATAGAGACTGAAAATTTCGAAGAAAAAATATGTAATAATAACTCATCTAATAATAATCAGTCTTTAGAGGATAATAGGTACTGTTCGTAGTGATCTTTTTCGTGAATAAATACCTATGTGTTCTACACCAAAATATAGCGGGTCTGCTTAACAAAGCAGAAACCCTCTCCATATGCCTTAATGAATTGTCAGAAAAAGACCTGTCCGTTGATGTACTATGCATAACGGAGCATTTTATGATGTCAGATCATGAAGACCGCCTTGTGGTACCTAATTATAGATTGGCTGCATGTTTCAGCAGAAGAAATAGTAAAAGAGGTGGATCTTGTATTCTGGTCCGATCTGGACATCTATGGAGGGAATTACCAGAGGTTTCAGAACTTTCATTGACTAATACAGTAGAATGCTGTGCAATTGAACTGACAAGATATAAAATTGTAATAATATGTATGTATAGAGTACCAAAGACAGGGAAATTGAATGTATTTTTTAGCAAATTAGAACAATTATTGACATTACTCGCAAGAAGAAATTATAGGAATATTATTATAGCAGGCGATTTGAATATAGACGTATTGAAAAAAAATAATATAACTTTCGAACTAAAATGTCTCCTAAAAAGTTTTAACATGACATTAGCAATTGAAAAACCAAGGAGGATGCAAAGCCAAACCTGCATTGATAATTTCGCCCACAATTTTGAGAAAAAATGCAGGACGAAAGTGATAGAATTCGCCCTATCGGATCACACTGCGCAATTGCTGAAGTGTCCCGTACATATTAACTGTGTTTTGAAATATTGGTATAAATCACAACGGGACTTTAGCCCAGAGAATATGGTAAAATTTAGAACATGCCTTGAGAAACTGACGTTTTCTGAAATCTACGACAATGACGATCCAAATGATGCATTTAACTCATTTATCGAACAATTTAAATTATTTTATGACCTATGCTTCCCCTGTAGACGTATTAAAATACCAACAAGCAAAACACCAAAATGGATGTCGCGAGGACTTAAATTATGTAGCTTAATAATTAAACTGACTAAACGATCTCAAAATAACTACAAAATCAAAACTTCTGAAAATAAAAGCAAAATGACATGGAAAATAATAAAAAACCCTAAATTAAATCTACCGAATGACTCAATAAATACAATTCAATTTGATAATGAAACAATCAATAAACCTCAATTAATTGCTGATAAGTTCAGCGACTATTTTGTACAAAAAAATATGCCTATACCAGGATCAGGTAAAAGATCGAGTGCTTATATATTAAATAAACAAAAATCAATGTTCATGGCTCCATGTCAACCGTTACAAATATTTAACATTATAAAAGGTCTCAAAAATACGACTAGCGTAGGGTATGATGAAGTTTCAACTAAGATTATAAAACATGTTGCAGATTTAATTGCTAAACACTTGAGTTATATATTCTTAACCTGTGTATCAGCCAGGGTGTTTTTCCTGACCGTCTTAAGACCTCCATAGTTAAACCTATATTTAAAAAGGGTAATAAGCAGCTAATGCAAAACTATAGACCTATTGCACTTTTACCAATCTTTTCCAAAATGTATGAGAAATATATTTATAATGATTTAATTCATTAATCTCTTGGCTTAATAATAATAATTTAAGAATTAATCTCGAAAAAACCCACATAATGCACTTTGGCCATAAAAAAACCAGTTCTAAAATAGAGGTTCAATACCAACTTAACAAAATTGACGAAGTAGATAGTGCTAAATTTCTAGGCTTGATTATTGATAGGCAGCTCAACTGGAAGGATCACATTGAAGCGCTATGTAAGAAAATTAGTAGTTCATCGTATGTCCTGTATAAACTTGCTCCAACAGTAAACACAGATGCACTACTCACAGCTTACCATGGTCTTGTTGCATCTGTATTAAGATACGGTATTATATTTTGGGGTAACTCTACAAACAGAGAAGCCGCTTTTAAAGCGCAAAAGCGATCCATCAGAGCCATGTTTGGACTACAAATAATGGACAGTTGTGAACCATACTTAAAAAAATACAAAATTCTGACACTCCCGGCTCTGTATATTTATGAAACTGCCTTATTTGTTAAGTTGAATGCACACCTGTTTCCCCATCTATCAGATACTGTTAAACGTAACAGGCGGAATGATATGTTACGCGGACGTGGAGCAAAAACAGCCTTAAAATGGGAAAGCATATTCTGCATAGCTCCGCAAGTTTATAACAAAATTCCTAAATCAATCAAAGAGTTAAACTTAAATGGATTTAAAAATAAACTTAAAGACTTGCTATGTAATAAATGTTATTATAATTTAAACGACTATTTGACTGATACTTTGACATCCTAATTGAATTGTAATATTTTAAACTTTGACATCTAACTCTTTGATACTCTGACATTAAAATGATACTCTGACATCCTAAATAGATTGTGTGTGTTTATGATATTATTTTGAACTGACAAATCTCAAATTGTAATTATAGTAAGTAACCTAATAATTGTATGTACCTAATATTTGAACGCCACACCTGGCAGAATGTGATGATACCATAGACTAATTCTTAAGACCATAAAATGTACCATATTCTGACAAATAAATGATTATGATTATTATGAAAATATAAATCTAATTAGTCTACCATTCTTGAAGCCTGCTCCGAAAAGTCTACAGACACGCTTATCATTAGTGAGTCCTCAAATGCTCTCGGCTTAGGGTGGAATCCTAAAACTGATAGTCTACATTATTCTTTCGAAATTCAAAATTCTGTCAATGATAAAATCACGAAACGCTATATTTTATCAACATCATTTAAAATCTTTGACCCACTCGGGTTCAGTCCCGTATTGTTATTCCTAAATTAATAATGCAGCAACTTTGGCTTGACAAAGTTGGCTGGGACGAACCTCTCTCAGATGAAATAGAAAAGGCTTGGCGTAAGTTTTCCAATAATCAACCTTGTCTAGCTTCATTTGTATTGCCGAGACAAGTTCTATGTGACTCACCCGCTATCACAGAGCTACATATGTTCGGCGACGCCTCCCAAAGGGCCTATGGCGCTTGCGTCTACATAAGGTCTATTGATGAAGCAGGTACCGTGCATGTTAACCTTTTGTGTTCCAAGTCGAAAGTGGCACCAATCAAGGCCTGTACTATCCCTCGTTTGGAGCTGTGTGCCGCATTACTAGCTGTCAGACTCTGCAAGGCCACCGTCAATTACTTGAGGTTCCCAGTAACACGTAAACTGTATTGGTGTGACTCCAGCGTCGTCCTTGCTTGGCTGCACACTAGCTCTAGAAGGTTAAAGAACTTTGTGGCTAATAGAATAGCAGAAATACTGGAACTGTCAGATGTTTCTGGTTGGCGTTATATACCTACCTCTCAGAATCCTGCTGATCTCGTTTCGCGCGGCGTGTATCCCGAAGAGCTTAAACATTGTAATCTGTGGTGGTCAGGGCCCGGTTTTTTACTTCAAGACGAATCTTCTTGCCCTACCTTACCAAATAAACTCCAACACGAGTTGGAAATTTCTGAAATAAAATACAATGTCGTTGCTAAGCTAGATAATTTTTTGATCATTCCATTTCATAAATATAGTAAATTACATAAGATTACGCAAGATTATGCTTATGCATTAAGATATCTTTATAATTTTCGCAATCGTAATTCTAGGCGTCTTGATGCCCTTAATTTAGAAGAATTACAAAATTAATTTCATCTGTTATGCCGCAAGGCTCAACAAGAATCTTTTCCTGTTGAGTACGATTTGTTAGCTAAAGAAAAATCAATTAGTACAAAATCACCCATCATAGCGCTTACACCTTTCATGGACGCAAATGGGTTGGTTCGAGTAGGAGGCCGGCTGGATGCTGCGGCCATTTCATTTGGTAGCAAACACCCTATTCTACTACATTCCTCACACCATTTAACAAATTTAATCTTTGAGCGGGAACACCTACACAAATTACACGCTGGACCACAGCTTCTCCTCGCTAGTGTCAGGCAATACGTGTGGCCTATCAATGGGCGACATCTCGCTAGGAGAACTGTGCGCAACTGCCTCACATACAGAAAGGTACAGGGCAAGACTTTAACACCCTTAATGGGGAACTTACCCTCACAGCGCGTTACGGTGGATTTCCCATTTCGTAGTGTCGGTATAGATTTTGCCAGACCCTTTTTTGTCTCAAATAGGAAGGGTCGTGGAGCAAGAGTCACAAAATGCTATTTATGCATTTTTGTTTGCTTAAGGTACAAATGTGTACACTTGGAAGCGGTAAGTGATCTTTCGAAGGATGCTTTCATTCTTACCTTGCGTAGGTTCATATCCCGTAGGGGTAAGCCTACTGAAATTTTTAGGAACAACGGTCGCAATTTCGTGGCCGCTGCCAAAGAAATTGGTGACTTTCTGAAGCACCACCGCCAAGCAATTATAGATTTTTCTAGCGAGGAAGAAATAAAATTTTTGTTTTCACCTGCTTACGCTCCCCACTTTGGTGGTATCTGGGAGGACGGGGTAAAATCCGCTAAGCATCATATAAGCCGTGTAATGGGTAACACGCATTTAAATTTTGAAGAAATATCCACATTGTTAAGCCATAATAAATAGTCGCCCACTTTACCCCATGTCCTCTTCTCCAAATGATCTCCTTTTCCTCACCCCAGGGCACTTCCTGCTTGGACGGCCGCTAACTACGCTGCCTTCACCGAGCCTACAAAACTGTAATTCCACTCAACTGAAGCGCTACCAACGACTTGAACAAATCCGGCAGCACTTTTGGAGGAGATGGCAGAGGGAGTACCTGGCGGAGCTGCAACAAAGATCAAAATGGCGCACTAATGATACTCCACTGAACAAAGGTGACCTAGTGCTGCTTCAGGATGACAACTTACCACCATTGTGCTGGCGAATGGGCTGAATCTGCAAACTCTTTCCTGGTCCTGATGGAGTATGTCGATTAGCAGACGTTCAAACAACACAGGGAAGTTACCGAAGGCCCTTCAAGCGACTCTGCCCTCTACCAGCGACGGAGCACCTTATTGAGTGAGAGTTAAAAGCCGGAGACTTTTAACGGCGGGGAAGATGTTTGCGCCTGATACTTTAGTGACTTCATAGTGTCAAGTTGCTGCTAACAGTTTTTGATAGGGCGCACATAAGTGACGGTAGGTCACACAAATTATAAATCAGCCAAGGAAAATTTTCTACCTGACTTTTTGAATAATTGTATTGTCAATTCTCTAATTCTCTTAGACGGACGAACATCGGCTCCGTACCAGATTAGCACATATAAATCACAGTAGAACGAAGTGTAACAGCTATCAAATTAAACTCATTGTTTAAAGTTAAACTTCTGTTTTATTGAGCACCAAGCTCCAGTGTCTCGTAGTAGACAAAAAATAACATGTCAGTACATAACAAGTTAGAGTAGGCATTATCAAAGTCAATCACGATTTTGGTTTTGGCGGACTTTTTAATTTTTAGTGAATGGGTTATGTTTGTAATATATAATACCATTGCGTGATCTGTAATTGAAGTATTAATAACACCCACAAAAGCCGAGCTCAATGTTTTGTCAATTTTTATAAGGGCATGGTCCAAACAACTTTGTTCTCTGGTAGGTAGAGAGTGTCCTGGTAATAGGCCGTGTGCCGCTAACATGTTTAAATAGTTTAAGGACGCTATCACATTTTGAACTCGCTCGAGTTTAGGTATCTGAATCGCAACACAACAACATTACGCGCACGCACACATTGAAACCGCTGACCGCTCGATTTTATACGTAACTTAACTAATCTTGGTACTTGAAGGTATATTTTTTTTAATTTTACTGGTATTGATTGAGTAAAGTTAGTTGTAAGTTTGCAACCGAATTGTATTAACTGTGGCTAAGTACTATCTGCGTGATAATTATGTTTTTTGTATTTTTAAAATTCATCAGCCATTACGTAGCGTAGGTAGGTACCCAAAAATTTCAAGCGCTGGCCATATGGATTAAATACCATATTTTTACATAACCAACAACCTAAACATTTTACTATTACAAGGAACACCTACGATTATTCCCCAGGCTACTATTAGTTAGAAAAGATGTAAGTAGGTACTTGTAAATATTATTTTTGCTGGCAAATGTTGGAGCATTACATAATCAAATACTAGCCTGGGAGTTTATCGTAAACTTTCATTGTGATATTTAAAAATAATCATTGCCTTATGAAAACAGTATTTTATTTACAGAGACTGGGGCGCGATTTCAGTACTTTTGATAAAAATTAAAACCAAAGTAGGTAGTAAAAAGTATATTTTCATTTTATGTTTCAAAGAAGTTCAAATTTAGAATGAAGGCCTGCTCTTTCTAGGATTCCGTACCCGAAGGGTCCAAGCAGAGCACTTTAAATTTTCACAGTATAAGCATCTTGTTAACACTTGTTTTTTCTTTATTCATGATGAGATACTTCACGCCGCAATCAAAAAGAGGAGTGTGGCTACCTACAAGGATTAGCTGCTGAAAAAGGAAATCCATCTCGATTATTTTTGTGCCTTTTGGCTTATATTCTCTTATTGCGCATTCTTGCTCCTGAAAATAAAAAAACCGGTCAAGAGCGAGTCGGACTCGCGCACCCAGGTTTCCGTACGTATATTAATGTTGATGATTTCTGAAAAACTGTACTATTTAGAGACATCGTTTTATTTTTCCTGTAATCTTTACATAAACTTCTATGACATAGAATAATTTCAGATTTTTCTCTATGCAAACTTCGGAGATAAGGGGAGGGGGAGACGGTATTTTTTTAACATTTTTCATCAAAAGTCGAAACTTTGATGCCTAAAAAATAAAATGTTTGAGAATGTGCAGACAGTGCTATGATGGTGATATGATACCCCACATGCCCTAGTAACTCCATTTAAAAATTTTAAGACCCCCTTTCAGTCCCTTTTGCAAAAAAGGTATATTTTTTTAAATTTCTTTCTTATTTGCAAAATAGTTGAGCAAACGTCATCTAAAACTATTCTAAATTTCAAGTTGATAGCATTAGTAGTTCTTGAGATATCCAGGTGTGACAGACAGACAGACTTAGTCTCACCATAAGGGTTCTTTTTTAGCATTTTGGTACGGAACCCTAAAAAGACGACATTAGTAAGTACCTAAGGTAAATCAAATAAAACAAATTACCAACAGATGTATATCACCGTCAGTAACAAAAGTCCAGAGTAGATTTGTGATTTCTGAATGAAAATACAAAGTCTCATTACTTTTGTTTACTGCTACGTGTATGGTTTTTTGTCCTTTATCCAAATTTCTGAATTCGTGGCATCTGTAATAACAAATGTAAATATTTTAGCAATGCACACCACAATCAAAAACTATACTTGGTGTCGAAAATTATAACCACTGATATCTACTATTCTGGATTTATGAATTGACAACTAAGTCGATTTATCACTAAAATGTATATCCGCCATCATGAATCATAAGTTGGATGGTATATTTGTAAATACCACCTTCAACAATTGATAACAAACCTCCACAATTGCTAACAATGTCGAATTATTATTTTAAAAAATACACCCGCCATCTTGGATAAAAAAAAATATGACATACGTAATCAGCACCCCCAAAAACCCCAAAATAGACTATGTAACGAATATCTGAAAAAAAAAAATCCGCCATTTGATTAAAGATAATATAATTATTTCCACAGTGTTTATCCGTAATCTACAACCATGATTCATACAAAAATTTTGAACTATGCATTTATTTTTAAAACAAATTCCAATAACCGTACTTACTTTTATTTCGGTCCGAAAAAGTATCAACTTCGTCCACCCAGAGTATACAATACAGCACACACTTCTGTATGTAAATATTTTTTTGCGAAAAATCGATACACCGGTGCTTCCACGAGCGCGTCCGAGCGCGGAATGACGAACCGCGAGTAGAAAATGTATGGAGAAATTTGAGGGCGCTTCTTATTTTAATCATAAATAAAAAAGTTATTTATTTACTTACAAAATATTTAGTTGACCGTATAGAGGACTATATAAGCAACAGTTTGTTATCATTTTTATGAATAACTATGCAGTGGATTTAGATATATGGGTTCCTATTCAGACCTATTTTTTTTTCATTTGTTGGTTTTATTGTGATTGTTAAAACGTATTTGTGTGAAAAATTTGTATGGGGCTATACAATTTTTATGTGCCCATTCTGGAGATGAATATATTATCTTTAATTTGAGACAATGATATTCTTGCAGTTGTGACTCCTAATTCATTAAAATGGTACCCGAAAAGCAATCATATTTGAGGAAAAATGTGATAGCGTCCTTAATCTGTTACTGCGTTGTTGAGATGTTTCAGAATTCTTGATTATTAAATTAATACATCAATATTAATTTAACAATCAAGAATTCTGAAACACCCCCTACAATTAGAATATTTTTATGTGTGGTAATAGAGTCAAGGTGAAGATCTAATGAATTTATAAAATTATCAGCACAAAGGTTAGAGGGAGAACGGTATATGCCTATGATGGTATTGTTAGAAATGGATATCTGGATAGCTGAGGCATGTGAAATATTGATTTCAGTTATATGGGTCAGGTGGCCATCAAGAACGTATGCGACCACACCATCATTTTGATTAAGCTCATTTTCCGTATAGTACGAAGTGTAGTTATCAAGCAATGGTAACTGTCTGTGATAGTTAAGCCTGCACTCCGTTAACATCATCACATCTATGTTATGTTTTATTTGTGATAAGTTTAGCTGCAAGTCTTCAAAGTTAGAATAGACACTCCTAATATTTTGCGATAATACCGTCAAGTTATAGTTATCACGCTGCAAGAAATTATGCAATCCTTCAATGTCGATAATAGCTGAATTCGACATTTCGGTGTCATCTATTTCCCGTATATTATTAAGATTGCTATCCATTAACATGTCTATAATACGAATGGTGCATCGTACAATTTACATTAATGAAGAAACATTGAGAGACTACTTGTAAATATTTTAAACTGATACTTAATTTTTTTGTGCAAGGCAGTTGGAGTATGTTCGGGAGTGGGTGTGACCTGTCTAAAGGTGGGTGCGTGATAAGAGTTTGGGAGATTGTTAGTGTGAGTGTTGCTGAGTGTAACGTGTAAGTTGTATGCGTATTGCATTTTATTATATTAGGGTGGAAATTAACATGCTTCAGTGCGTAGATTTTAGAAATTATCCTGATGCTTGAGACATTTAACAAGATAAAAAGTTAGGGTACTAATACATAAGAAAATAATAAATAGTGGCAACTAACATATTAAAGACCTTTACATAACTTAGTCACAGTTCTTGCATTAAGTGATGTACCTGAGTTTCACTCTTGATAAGAATACGTGATGAACACTGTCTGCAGACAGTGTTAATCACGTTTCAGGAAGACACGTCCAAATGCGGTCCAGCAGAATTTATATTGTTTTGTTTTTGCTAGGTCCCGCGCCAAAAAGTATAAACGTTTTCTCTTAGCAGTAAGATGTTCCGATATAAACACGGGAGTATCCTCATTGTTGGTGCAGCCGAGATGCTTAGCCTGGAGCTTTGTTTTATTCTTTACTAGCTGCACCCCGCGGTTTCACCCGCGTAAGTCTCGATCCCGTGGGGATATCGGGATAAAAAGTAGCCTATGTCTTATTCCAGGGTGTCAGCTACCTCTATACAAAATTTTATCAAAATCGGTCTAGCCGTTTGAGCGTGAAGAAGTAACAAACATACACACACACACACTCAGAAACTTTCGCCTTTACGAGTATAATATTAGTGTGATACTCGTATTGTAGGTTTTGGCTTTCTGAAGAAAAACGGTTTTTATTATAGATGACCCAAGCTCAACAATAATGGCGGTATTTTTAACCCCGACCTTCTTGCCCTGGATTCTATCAATATCCTTTACATCTTTCACGTGCAAATTTCCGCTAATGCTGTTTGAGAGGGATAAAACCATGTTTATGAGGTCACCTCTAGTTTCTTGAGGTTTCCTAGGAACGTTCTTAAGTTCTATACAGGTTTTCTGCGTGCATCTTTGTAGGTCTTCCTTTCTTTCTTCCAATATTGTTATATACTCTCGGTCTTTTTTTGCTTGTAACTCAAGAGATTCAATTTTCTTAAGAAACTCATCGTGTTGACTGGACAGGCGAGCTACACTACATTCAATACTAATGTATGTTTGCTGGATTTCCTTTAAATTTGTGTTTATTACCAAAAGTTCGCTTTTTTGAGTGGCCAGAAATGTTGCAAATAATTCCCTCATCTCTTCTTTAAATTTACAAAATTCCGAGGGCAAGTCTTCCTCTCTCATCCTTTTGTTGCAAACAGAAACATAGGTGGTAGGTGGCCCACTTCACTCGCATTAGGATCAGACAGCGATTTATTCAATTGTAATGTCGACATGTTACTAGGGTGTAATAAATCCTAATTAGTTAGAAGATTATTTTGCGCTGGGGCCGAGGGGAGGAGCTTGACCGACGAGTGATTAGGCAGTGGGCGTTGCTAATTAGTTAATGAGGAGGCGCAGGCGCAGGTAATCATCCGATAGCAATTTAGGGATTTTACCCAAAGTGTAGTCGTCGTGCGGCGGATCGTAGCACTGGCATTAATTGGTGAAAGGTGATCTCTGGTACCAGGAGTAGATGTCATTGGGGATATGGCATTACGATGTGTATTGTAATCCCGCTAACTGTGTACGCGCACATGACACCTCTTCTTCATTTATGTGCTCCTATTTTTTGCACTGAATTTAATTTACGTTGAATTATTTTAAAGGATTTTATAGATATAAAGATTTGTTTTAAAACAAAAATAGGTCTCTCACACGTCTGCACCTTGCGGCGGTCCGGGGGAAGAGGAATTGGATCGCCATTTTTAGGGTTCCGTACCTCGAAAAGAAAAATAGAACCCTTATAAGATCACTCGTGTGTCTGTTTGTCTGGCTGTCTGTCTATTTGCTTCTTATCTGGTTTCGTTATAACACTCAGCAAAACTTTTTTTTCAAATATTTACACGACTACATCCTTACCAATCGTGATCTAAGTGATGTGCAGTGAATAATTTTTAAGTGAAAATGTTTAAAAAGTGTGTGTGATTAAATGTAGTTTAGGTATTATCGAACTCTTTGATTGTTATATCGAACTCTTTGACTGTTATATCGAACTCTTTGATTGTTATATCGCTAGTTTTATGTAAATTATCAGAATTATTATATTGGCCATAAAAGGAGCCCTGTTCCTAGCAAGGTCATTTGGAAGAGTTTAGTAAAACTAAAATTTGATAAAGATTTATAAGCTCCATGATTTTTATTTATTATGTTAAATATTGAAACAAAGTTTTACTTAATACTTTGTTAATTTTATTTTCCCAGTATACACACACAGACACACATACATAAACTCACGCCTTCTTCCCATGGGGGCAGGCAGAAACTATAGAACGCCACCTCTGACACTCCCTCCCGCTCTGGGTGGAGCGGGAGGGAGTGTCAGACTTTTACTGACTAAAACCCACCGTGTTCCTTCAGATGCCTGTGTGCTAGGGCCACGATATCCCTTTCGGACAGGCTCGTAACCCTGGCAGGCATTGGCCCTTTCGGACCCCGTCAATTGGTGCTGACGTCTCTTTGAGGCGCGCGTGGAACACAATGCGCCGTCGACCCGGACTTGGTCCTTATCGGACTGCGAGCTACCCATCGCTCACCGTCCGCAAGCCCGCGCCTACGGTGGCCGGGAATCGGCCTGCGATTCCCTACGCCCGGGGCGTCTCCTGCGGCGACTAGGGGCGCGAGGGCTTTGATTTTGCCTTACCCTCACGCGTTCCGCCTCCTCCTTCGCAAGCATCACTGTTTCGCAGAAGGAGGTGACGGCCTCCCATGCACTCTCGCTCCGAACCATGGCCTGAACCAGGGCCGGACGCGAGAGATCGCCGCCGCCGATGGCTGCCGTGAGGACACGGCGGCGCCCAAGCAGGGCAGACCTCCACCGTATGCTCCACCGTGTCCTCCGGGCGATCCACACAGTGGTGACACCCGGGCGTTTCCTCCCGCTTAATCCTAAACAGGAACCTCCCGAAACATCCATGTCCGGTGAGGACCTGCGTCAGGCGGAAGGTGAGGACGCCGTGGCGCCTCTCTAGCCACTCCTCAAAGAGGGGACTTTTCGCCACAATTGTGGCGTGCCCAGCGCTGGGTTGCGACAATCGCACTCTCCATGTCGCCATGAGATCACACCGGAGCTCCGTCCGCTGTGCCGTGATTTCTTGCGGCAGCTGAATTATGCCCCGGAGTTTCGCCCCTTCGCGCCACACCCAAATGTGCCCGAGGACTTTCGCCTCCAGATCCCATGGCGGCAGTCCGGCAAGGAGGCTCGCCGCCTCACGGACGACCGTGCGGTAACCCCGTACCACCCTGATGGCCATGACCCTTTGGGACGCATTCAACCTTTGGGCTGGTCGCAGCCTCAGAGAACGCGCCCACACCGGTGCCCCGTAAAGGGCCATGGACCGCACGATCCCCGCGTAGAGCCTCCGGCAGGAGGCGTTTGGACCCTCCAGATTGGGCAGGAGCCGCTTCAAGGCAGCCCCGGCCCGCTCCAGTCTGGGAGCCAAACGTCGTGAGGGCTTGAACGCGCATGATGGCGTCCACCGTAGAGCGACCCTTGCGGAAACCAAACTGGCTCTCCGCCAAATCCGGCTCCACCCGTACCAGCCGCCCGACAAGGCGGTCTGCAATAACTCTTTCAAAGAGCTTGCCCACCTCGTCGAGCAGCGCGATGGGCCGGTAAGCGGACGGAGAGTCCGCTGGGCGCCCCGGCTTCTTAATGAGGACCAGTTACCCCGTGTTCCAACGAAGTGGGAACTGGCCCCTCTCCAAGCATGCACTTAGGAGCCCTCTTAGTCGAGGCCCGAGAGCCTCCAAGGCCAGAACCCAGGCTTTTCCAGGCAAGCCGTCGGGTCCTGGGGTGGTATTCTTGGCATTCAGCCTACGTACCGCCACTCTCAGGTCTACCTCGGTCACCTCCGAAGAATCGTCGTCGTCGTCGTCGTCGTCGGCGGTGTGGTCCGCATCGGGCACCGCAGGAGGCGGAGCCATGGGCGGGGGAGTATGTTCCCCTCGCGAAGGGAACAGAGCGCTCACCACGTCCTCCACGAGCTAGGGCCGGAGACTCTGCGTCAGTGGGGGAGCCCATGGGCAGAGTTTATCCCGCACCCCTTTGTAGGGGCGTCCCCACGGGTCTCCGTTGAGAGTCTCCAGCGACTCCTCGCGGGCCAGTCCCCTGGCCCGCTGGGTCTCCACTCGGAGGGCGTTCTTAGCCTCTCTGTACCCTCGTACAGCTCCGCCTGAATGGCTTCCGTATCTGGAGGGCGGATACGGAGCCTGCGGTGCCTGGAATACCGGCGCCGCGCAGCAACGCACGCCTCGCGTAACGCGGTCAGCTCGCGCGACCACCAGTACACCTGGCGCCGGGCACGTCCGGGCTGGACCTGGGGCATTGCCATGTCACAAATTTTGGACATGGCCTCCCGGAACCACTCCGCCTCGTCGTTGATGTTGGCAGGCCTCCTCCGATGATGACACCCAGGCCTGCACGATCGAGGCTTCCAGGAGGAGCTCCCGGTCCAGCTGCTTCAGCGCCCACCGCGGACCGCTCGGGGCCTGTCGGACCGGCGCGCTCGAGGTCGGGGCGGAGACGTCAAACCGGATGTACCGGTGATCAGAGTGTGTCTCCACCCCCTCCATGACGCGCCAGTCGATGACACGCGGCGACAGTGCGGGGCTGGCGAACGAGATGTCCACCACTGATTCACCCCGCATCCGCACACACGTGGGGACAGAACCCCGGTTTAGGACGACCAGGCCTGTCTCCAGGGCCCAGTCCTCCACCATCCTGCCCCTCATGTCCGTATACCTGGAACCCCAAGCCACGTTTTTGGCATTGAAGTCCCCGAGGACGAACACGGGGAGGGGATGGTACCCGACGACGACGACTCTCAGCTCCCCAAGGGAGTTGTGGAACTCGGCGAGAGTTCGGGTCGGGGCGAAGTAAACTCCTACCACGACAATCTCCCCGAACCGTGCTGCCACGCAACCCTAACCCCTCTTGACGGCCTCGAGGGACGGGGTACCGGCGGCGGCTGACGAAATTAGGGTCACTGAGCCGCTCAGGTCCTCCACCCAGTCATCCCTGGGCGGGACAAAGTACGGCTCAGCGACCACGGCGATGTTAATCGACCACTGCGCCATGCTCTGGAGCAACAGATCCTGAGCGGCGGCGCAGTGGTTGATGTTTGCCTGGAGGAGGCGTAATGGGGCCATTTATTGGCAGTCCATTCGAGCTTCCTCCCGGGCCCCTTGCGATGGCCCTGCCGCGGTGTTAGCGGCGACGACTGCAGTAGAGGCGGCAACGGCGGCTGCAATGGTGGCGGCTGCGGCGGTGACGACAGGGTTGGAGGGCTTGCCCCTTCCCCTGGGTTTGGGAGGGGGAGCGCAGGCCTTACCCCCAGCCCGGTGATCGGCCGGCTTGCCAGCCGCCGCACAAGCAAAACAGTGCGGCGTGGCATTACAAGAACCGGCTTTGTGACCGGGCTGACCACAGCGGAAGCAGTTGTCACTGCGGTCCACCTCCGAGGTGCAGTGTGCTCCCACGTGGTGGCCCACGCGTCAGCGGAAGCACCTCAGGGGTCTGGGTTCCAGCAGTTTCACCTGCGCGGATACCCAGCCCACCCGGAGTGTTCGGCCCTCCCCGGCTATCTTTTGCGCTACCGACACGGGGCAGCTCACCGTTATGGCTTGCATGCCCGTGGAGTCAGGGCGGATGGAGCCTGCCCTCACCTGCTCGGCAGAGCACCCCCCAGTCCTGGCCACGGCGGCCACAACGTCCTCCGCCGTCACGCAGTCGTCCAGGTCCAGGATGCGTATGTCGGCGGACTTTGTGGGCCTGGACACTCGGACCTCCTCCGCATTGAGGGACGCCCTCAGTCTCTCGGCCAGGGCGTCAGCGGTCGGGCCGCTTGCCGTACCGGGGATTTCGAGCATCCGGGCTCCAGTCGCCGTGACTTTCATTCTGAGGCCCTCGATGACGCCGATCTCCTCTAGGTTGACCGCCTCCCACGCCTTTGTTAGGACTTCGCGGTACGACACGCCCTTCTTTGCCGCTTCCGGCTGTAGTGTGATCACTACAGCTGCGGAATTCAGGGCGCGGAGCCTAGCCGCGACGCCACGCTTCTTGCGTTGCTGCTGCCTTTCCTTCTTTTTGGCCGCCCTTGCTGCCTTACCCGCCTTCCTGCTCTCCCCGGCTACCTGCCATTCGGCGTTGGCCATAGAGGAATTAGGAGGCGGGGGGGGGCAGGGGCGACCGTCCCGCCACCACGGCTGGGGCCCTCGCCTTCTGCGTAGCCGTCTGCGCAGCCGTCCCGCCCTTCTTGGGGTTGAGCGGTCCCGCTTTCACCGGAGGCGCGGGTTTGGCCGCGGCGTTGACCGCAGGCTTAGCCGCAGGCTTAGCGTGGCCGAGGCAGCCACGGTGGCGGCAAAAGTGGCCGGCCTGCTCGCCGCTAGCGGTGGGCGCAGTACTATGCCCTCCAATACGGAGAACCGATTGCTGAGTGCAGCCAGCTCCTGTCGCACCAGGAACAGAACCCGGTCCTCCGCCGGCAAGGGCAGGCCCTACCCATACTGCGCTCCCCCCTGGGGCACCTCCCGTGGTCCAGCTCCTCGAAGCTGGGCCAGGTCCGCTCGGAGCTCCTCATTCTCCTTTCGGAGAAGCTCCATGGCGGCTATCAATATTTTTTTATTGTAATTTAATTATTTATTTTTAAAGAGAATATAGAAATAAATATTTTGTGAATATTTCAAGCGTCTACCTGTTGCCGATATCAATATAGAGCAAAAACGAGCAAAAAAATCACGTTTGTCGTATGGGAGCCCACTTAAATATTTATTTTATTCTATTTTTTAGTATTTGTTGTTATAGCGGCAACAGAAATACATAATCTGTGAAAATTTCAACAGTCTAAATATAACGGTTCATGAGATACAGCCTGGTGACAGACGAACAGACAGACAGACAGACGGCGGAGCCTTAGTAATTGGGTTCCCGTTTTACCCTTTTGGTACGGAACCCTAAAAATGAGCCGTCACGACTGGCAGATGTGAAACATCGCACTACACACACATTTACACACTACTACATATAGACTGTATAAGTGTAGGTATATTGGCCGATCGCCACGCGGCATGCGTCGCCCCAGCGAGCTGAGCAGCGACATAAATGACTTTACTTACAATATAATATATAGTACTTACTTACTTATTCCATGTTCAAGCTGTCACTTCCTGTTACTTACATACTTCCGTCCCTTTTCACGAAACTCCCACAGAAAACGAGAGGAAAGAAAGAAGTTACAGATTAAAAAAAGAATTTGAATAGCATTATCCCAAACGTAAATATTGTATAATAAACATTATCGAATAAACATCACATTTTCTATAATTTTCCATTTCGTTGACACAAGTGCTTAAAATGTTAAGTTAAACTCACGTTGAGTTTAACTTTCGAACATTTTAAGCACTTGTTTAAATACGGAAATTGCGTTATTTCATTGCAATTTTAAATGACAGTCGCCAATGTCAGCCAGAATCATCCTTCCATATAAACAAACTTGAAAGCACTCAGTAATGAAATTATCCGGAAAACTACCGGAGTTACCGACATAGTTGCAGAGTAAGCGAGCTGAAGTGGTATTGGGCTGGCAATGTATGTCGAAAAACCGATGGCCGGTGGACCATGGTCCAGACGAGCCCTGGAGTGGAGATCAATAGGCAAGCGTAGTGTGGGACGCCCTTCAGCTAGATGGACCGACGACCTAATGTGACAGACTGGGTGCGGAAGGGGGAGTACAGTGTTGTGGCGCAGCCTGGGAGGGGCCTATGTCCAGCAGTGGACTGTGATAGACTGAGTTGATTGACTTTGCCAGCGACTTTCACCTCGAAGATTACAAACAACAAACAAACTTTCGAAAACAATTTTCGTGGGCATACGGTAAAAATTGAAACACGCGTTTTTTACATTTTTCATTTGAGAGCAGTGGTGGCTCAGTGGTAACAGCCGAAACTTACGAGTTTTAGGTCGTAGGTTCGAACCCAAACAGGCGCTTTACTTTGTGTAAATTATTTCATCACCACTGCTCTCAAAACGGTGAAGGAAAACATCGTGAAGAAACCGGCATGTCCTAGAAAATCGAAGACATGTGATATCTACCAACCCGCACTGGGCCCGCGTGGTGGATTACGGCCCGCTCCCTCTCACTGAGAGGAGGCCTGTGTCCCAGCAGTTGGAACAATACAGGCTGATTATGTTTCACATTTTACCGTAAGCCCAAATATTTTTTTCACTGATTTTGCATAAAGAAAGACGGATTTTTATATACTTTCATCCCCCTTAAGTGTAAAGTTTTCAACATTCCTTTTTTCCAGGATCAATCAGACCAAACCCCAAACGACTAAGCGATGATACCGCTTAGTCAGCTGGCCATATTATTATTCATCATCATCATCATTTCAGGCATAGGCATCCCCTAAAAAGAGGGGAGGGGGGTGGGGGGGTTGCCATAATCGCCACGCATGGCAGGCGGGTTGGCGATCGCAATATGGTGTTAAAATGCATAGAGAACGCTGCTGCCCATTCACTAGTAAGTCCCTTAGTCTCCTTTTACGACACCCACGGGAAAAAATAGGATGGTGCTATTCTTTACGTCCGGCACCACACGAAACGGATTAATATCTTTTCCGTGTATTTGATATTTGGAACTAATAATAATTTATTAGTTCCAAGAATCGAAGACTTTTCAAATAGAGAGCGAATAGGTAGAGAAGGCCGCCTCTAGCTGCACCTGGTACCACCACCGAACGACCACCAACCAACCAATACACGACTGGTCAAGAATCAAGCTCAATCGCGTACAGTCAACACTTTACTACGAAAACCACCCTTGCTGCTACGACATAAGGGCACTGTCAATTGGTATGTGCAACAGGGATAAACTTCATAAAAAACGAAATCGATTCTAGATGACCAAATATAAAAAAAAACCTACATTCAATACAGAAATTTTTGTGGCTCAATCTTAAACAAAGTTAAACGTTATTGTGATAGAGAACTTGTTCAAAAAGCTGGTAAAGATAGCAAAAAAATGTGGTATTCATTAAAAAATATAACAAATTCAGAAAAAAATATCGGACACTCCTCAGCGCTCTATGAATGATATCAATTACTATTTTTTAATGTTGGCAAATCATTGGCAGAACAAATAGCGCAACTACAAGCCACGAACCCAAATTAAAAAAAAATCCCTAGTTCAAAATCTTGATTCTCTTGTGCTCTTTGACACTGATGAAGATGAAGTTATGAGCCTGTGATAGCTACACTCAAAAATGATTGTTCTGTAGGTTGGGATAATTTGTCAAACTAGTTACTGAAAGATCATTCAGTTATTCTTGTGCCACACATAACCTACATTTTGAATATGTTTCTAGAAAATGATTGCTTTCCCAAAGACCTTAACCTCAGATCCGACCAATTCACAAGGGTCCAGCCGAGGTCCACCAGAGACCGTATTGAGAATTATACGCCTATTTCAATCTTATCTGTCCTGTCTCTTAAGATACAGGTTCACCTAGTTTAAGAGGCAGGGTTATAATTATACTTGAGTTCAGATATTAACTTAGAACCAGATGTTACAATGTACACTATTTATAATGAATCACGTAGGTTCCTATCTGTATTTTTATGGCAAATAAATTTATCATTATCATCTTCGCTTTCTAAAATCCTAGAAAAAATTATTAACAGACGGTTAGATGTATCTCGAAAGTAAGCACATTTTATCTGACCATCAGTTTGGTTCTCGTCGTGGTAAATCCACTGATCACGCAGTTAGCAATTTAACGAACTTTATAAGCACAAATTTAGATAAAGGTAATAAATGTATATATTTTTATATTTAGCAAAGACTTTCGATACGGTTTCTGTTCCAAACCTTGTCCAAAAATTGGAAAACATTGGCATTAGAGATA
Organism: Tiliacea citrago; assembly: GCA_963921375.1. NCBI lineage: Eukaryota > Metazoa > Arthropoda > Insecta > Lepidoptera > Noctuidae > Tiliacea > Tiliacea citrago. Next base: position 19,090,977 of record OY992798.1, read on the forward strand.
AACAGCTTAGCCTTTAGACCGATTATCTAACCGACCAAACTCGTGGGTCCCTACACTAGTACTGATCGTCCAGTGACCTATGGCGTTCCGCAATGTAGCATTCTTGGGCCGACCCTTTTTCTGGTTAACATAAACAATCTCCTTTGTCTAAACTCATTTAATGGAAAAATTATCTCATACGCAGAAGACACTGCCGTCATTTTTGCTGCTAAAACATGGAATGAGACTTATCAGCTAGCCCAGGAGGGTTTTGATTTGGCTTTATGATAATGTACTTACGTTAAAAGTTGAAAAAACTAAATACCTGACCTTTTCGATCCGTACTTCTTCACATGCGAGTCTAAATCTAATCGCACATTTGGGCGTTGTAATTGATAACAATTTTAGCTTCAAAGCGCACATTCAACTGCTGAGTAAAAGGATTCGTAACCTTACCTACATTTTTAAAACATTAAGACATGTTTTCACCCCTGTAATCCTAAAGCAAATCTATTATGCGCTTTGTCAGTCACTGATTGCATATTGTATATCGTCTTGAGGCGGTGCACCGAAGACTACGATAAAGCAACTTGAGGTTTCACAAAGAACCATACTAAAACTCTGTACTTTTAAGCCTTTCCGTTACTCAACCACACTTCTTTATGTATACTGTGAGATGCTGTTTGTACGCCAACTGTTTGTCTTAAGTATCGTTTCAAAACAACGTACTAACTTGGAGTATAATCCAACCCTGTTAACAAGGCGGAAAGGTTTACCTGTATGCAAGAGGTTATTATACTTAAAAACGGCTTTTATTCGTAGATTTTACCCCTTTTTCTACACACCCTCTCTCACACACACACACTCACCTCCTTCACCTTACACACCCAGAGGACAGCAACCCTTTCATTATTTCTATAAGTAATCATGTTTGTATTTTAATTTAAACTATTTGCTTTTGTTTGTATACTTGCATACCTAACCAGTTCGAGAGTTTGATGCGCTGAGTGCTGAAACACAGGCTAAAAGCTGGTTCGGCAGCAGATGCTAAATATCTGAATATTGCTGAAATAATATTTGACACAATCGCTTGTGATTGACTGATTCACTTTTAAGCATAAGTATTATTATGGTAGCTAAGACAATTTCAAATTGTTACCACTGATGCTCTGTACTATAGGAAAGACGCTATTATCTATATAACAGTGGATTGCTTTAAGCTGATAATGATACTAGATGTCGCATCTCAATACGGTGACGTACTTCCTGTTGACCTAGAATCATGAAAATTAGCAAGAAGCAAGGTCTTAAAGCACAAGTAAAGCAGAAAGACCAAAATAATAAATTTGTAGTTTTACCACATAAAAAAAAATTGTGAATATCTCGCACATAAATCAAAACCTATAGGGTACTTTCCGTTGATCTAGAATCATGAAAATTGGCAAGAAGCAAGGTCTTATAGCACAAGAAAAGCAGAAAGACGCAAAATTGTTAATTTGCAGTTTTATCACATAAAAAAATACTTATTTTGCGATTACAAACTTAGATTTTCGGTTGGAAAATTGACCGTGGCGTATATCGATGTATGGAGAACATGTTTTTCAACTACAATGTTAAGTTTGTTTTAGGGATAAATTCATCCCAACTACGAAACCCTTCATTGTGCGTGGTCCGACACGCACTTGGCCGGTTTTTTACATACCTTGACATAACTACTTGATATAACCTACAATTTTAATTTAAAATATTTATTAATGACTTGTGGACAGAATATTAATTCAGATTTGTTACAGTTGTAATGGCAATCCTGTCATTTGGTTTAAATAGGTAGGTTTTTATTTTTATTATTTTTATAATATTTTTTTGAGATTCTTTTTTAATTTGTGAATGTGAGAACGTTGTAGCCTTAATAGACTACTAGATGTACTTGGTACTTGTTGACGGGCCTACACTGTCCTCCCATACCTATTAACACTGTAACTTGAAAACATTGCAAAAACCCACTTTTTTTTTTTTAATAGTAACTGTAGAATTTCTTGCCGGCTCTTCTCCATTGGAAACGACCAATTGGAACAGTACCGTAACCGAACCCACCCGTGTTCTTTCATTTTCAATAACTTTTCAAACGTTTACTAAAACTTACTTAAAACCTGCGAGTAAACCCAACTTTCATAAAGCAGACTACGGACCTATAAATAAATCTCTGAAACATGTCGATTGGACCAAAGAATTCAGTGAATGTGATGGCGTCAATGACAAATTGGAGAAATTTTATGATATAATCAACGAAACCATAAATATACATGTGCCAGTAACACAATTTACACGAGGCAAATATCCACCATGGTATTCCCATCAATTAAAAAAGCTACTTAAACTGAAACTGAAACTTCATATCAAGATAAAAAAATACAACAATCCAATGGACATATTAGAATTTAATTACATAAGAAAAGACCAGCCAAATTCTTACCCAAAAATGTTATGACAACTACATAAATGAAATTGAAAATAAAATTAAGTATCACCCTAAAATCTTCTGGTCACATATTAAAAACCTCCGAAAAAGCAATTCTTCTTACCCTCCAGAAATGACTCGCGGCAATGTCAAACCTTACGGTAGTAAAGCCATTTCAAATTTATTTGCAGAACAGTTCTCCTCCATATATGATCCACCTTACGATAATCGCAATAATTTCCTTAATAACTTACCTTCCGTCTCGGTTCCGGTTTTACCCATCGACGACCTTTCAATCCTTCCTGAAGCTGTATTTAATAAACTCTCTGGACTCGACATATCTAAAGGTGCTGGACCTGACAATGTGCCCCCAATATTCTGGTTAAGATGTGCAGAGTATTTGTCTTCTCCACTGGCAAATATTTATAATACCTCGCTAAAAACTGGGGTTTTTCCAAATAAATGGAAAAAAGCTAGAATAGTACCTATTCACAAAAATGGGAAACGGGAGGTGATATCTAATTATCGACCCATCTCCATTCTATGTACTTTGTCTAAGGTCTTTGAATCACTAGTGTACCCAGTATTGCACGACCACGTTAAACAATTAATATCCACTAATCAGCATGGTTTCATGGTTAAAAAATCTACAAACACAAATCTTGTTAATTATGTCACTGAAATAACATCCGCAGTAGATAAAGGTCTTCAAATTGATGCAGTGTACACAGACTTTTCGAAGGCCTTCGACAAAGTAAATCATGAATTGCTGCTAATTAAGCTCCAGTCGTTGGGTATAACCGGTATCACACTGAGCTGGTGTAGAACTTACCTCGAAAATAGGACTTCTTCAGTGGTTGTAGATTGTAATGAGTCAGATCCCTACATTGCAACATCCGGTGTACCCCAGGGGTCCAATCTAGGGCCGTTATTTTTTAATGTGTTTATTAACGACATATCAGACATATTTAAATACTCCACACCATACCTTTTTGCTGATGACTTAAAACTGACCCGTGTAATTTTGAATAATGTCGATACACAGCTATTACAAATTGATTTAGATAGTCTGAGTCAATGGTGTACCAACAATAAAATGTACTTGAATTGTACTAAATGTTTTCACATAAAATTTACTAGAAAACACAATAAAGTCGAATCTGTTTACAATATTCAGGGAAACACACTAACAGAAGTAACAGTTATTCGTGACTTAGGAGTATACTTGGATAGTAAACTTAATTTTATAAATCATATAGACCAAATGCTTAATTAAGCTTACCGAGCTCTTGGCTTTATTTTGAGATCTTCAAAAGAATTTAAAAAACCATCCACTACATTACTTTTATTCAACAGTTACGTACGAAGCCAACTTGAATATTGCAGCACGGTGTGGAATCCTTCGTACCAAGTCCACATAAGTCGCATTGAAAGGGTTCAAAAGAGACTTGTCCGTCATCTAGCGTTTAGGTTTAAAGTAAGAAATTGTAGATCTTACGAACATAGACTAAATCACTTCAAACTCAAAGATTTAAAATCTCGCCGCACTATCTCCGACATGTTGTTCCTGTATAAATTATTCAATAATGGCATTGACTGTCCAGATCTTCTTAGCAAATTACGCATTAACGTCCCTTCCCGTATTCCTCGCTATCCCGGCCCTTTACTGAAAGCCCCTCAACACAGAACAAATCTAGGTAAACACTCGCCGATTGTTAGGATGACCAATCAGTACAACTGACTGTCATGTTCTTCCGACGATATAGACATTTTCTCCAACAGCCTAAGTAAATTTAAGTTGACGCAAACACACGCAAAACTTAATATTGAGTAAGTGTTGACCTTCCTCCCTACTGTTCAACTCAATATATATAGTTTTTTTTTTTTTATATAATTCTGATTCTTGTTATTTTTACTTTAAATTGTATACTTTATTTCCATATTAATAATTGATTGTTTGATATCTTAATGCAAGCTGTGGTCTCCTATAATTGAAGATTCACAAGGATTTGTATCTTTTAAGGTTTTATTTTTAGCATGTAAGGTGTAATCTTTGTTGGAGATCCAAATAAATAAATAAATATATTTGCCTGTATGCCAGGGCCACGATATCCCTTTCGGACAAACTCGCAACCCTGGCAGGCATTGGCCTTAATGAACCCCGTCAGTTGGTGCTGACATCTCTTTGAGGCGCGCGTGGAACACAACGCGCCGTCGCCGCGTCAACCCGGGCCTGGTCCTTATTGGACGGCTACCCATGGCTCACCGTCCGCAGGCCCGCGCCTGCAGTGGCCGGAAATCGGCTTGCGACTCAGGGCATCTCCTGTGGCGACTAGGGGGGGGGGGGCGTGAGGGCGCGAACCCTGCCTCTCCCTCACGCGTTCCACCTCCTCCTTCGCGAGGATTACTGCTTCGCAGAATCAGTTTTCTCCCGCTTTATCCTGAACAAGAACCTCCCGAAACATCCGTGTCCGGTGAGGACCTGCGTCAGGCGGATTGTGAGGACGCCGTGGCGCTTCTCTAGCCACTCCTCAAAGTGCCTCTGTCAGCCTTTCATTCAATCCCGTTTCCTTCATTCCCATTCCTTACAAAATCCGCCCATCGTTTCATTACTCTCACGCAATCCATAAACTTTTATATCTCCGCTATGCAATATTTTATGAATGTTATATTATTGTAAAGCATTGTTGCTAAAGAATAGAATAAGAATAAGAATAATTTATTTGCTGAAAATATAGGTATTACCAGTTGTTAAAGGTTGGTGGTTTAGGTACAGTCCATATTTTGCCTGTTTAGGGCATGCAAATTAACTTTACATTATTACCTACTTATTTTATTAAGATATTACACGGAATATACGATAAAATATCTATTAGGATTTTTAAATAATGATAAATTTTAAGTTAAATAAAATATACACACACAACAAAACAAAAATTCTTGAAATAATATTTTTCTTTAGGTAACAAATACAATTTATGTTAAATTATTAGACATAACAAATTAAAATTCTTAAAATAATATTTTTCTTTAAGTAACAAAATACAATATGTTAAATTATTAAACCACAGCACATCATATTGGAAACTAAACTATAGGAAACTTAAAATATTTTTTTTTCTTTATGTTGCAGAAATTCTTGTAAACTATAAAAACAATTCTCTATTAACCATCTACGTAGTTTAATTTTAAAATATTTAAATGGGAGCTCCCTTATGATCTTCGGTAATTTATTAAAAATTGTAATGCACATATGATAAACATTATTTATTTATATTTTTTTTTATTATTTTTACTTAAACTTGTGTTACAAAAAGGAACTAAAATTTTTGTTGCATCTCTTGGTCTCTGTTTGGTGTAGTTGTCACCTTTGAATCTATATAATTCACTATTTTTCCTCACGAAAGCCGATACCTCAAACAAATATATGCCGGTTAAGGTCAATAGTTTCAGTTTTTTGAATAAAGGCCTACAAGATTCAAGTGGACCGACACCGCATATAGCTCTTACACATTTTTTTGTACAATAAATGTCTTACCACTGTGTGTTGAATTGCCCCATATTATTAGTCCTTATCTTAATATTGATTCAATATACCCACTATATGCTATACGGGCTGTTTTTTCGTCAGACACAATACGAAGTTTTCTTAATGCATACACAAATCTATTTAGTTTACTGCATATGTTGTTAATGTGTTGTTTCCAATTACAAAATTTGTATAGAGTTATACCTAAGAATTAAATACTTTCTGTTTCTTCTACTACTTTGTCTTTAATTTTAATGTTAATACTATCGGAGAGTTTGATTTTGTACGTTCGAAATTTAATTAATTTTTTTTTAGATATATTTACACATAGGTTATTAGACTCAAGCCATTTTATTACAGACTGTACAGCTTCGTGTATTTTATTTTCATGAGTTGAACTTTTAGTGTTATTTGGGACTATAACAGAAATATCATCAGCAAATAGTACACTATCGTAGTTTAATGAATCTGGTAAATCATTAATATAAAGTAAGAATAGCAAGGGGCCCAAAACGCTCCCTTGTGGTACGCCATATTTATTCAGACTAAATGGGGATCTGTAGATAGTGGATTCAAGATTAACATTTAAATTAGTAACTTCAACACATTATTGTCGGCCTGTTAAAAAACTTTTTATCCAATCTAGAGCGACACCATGGATACCATATTTTTCACATTTGTTTAGTAAGATGCTATGATCTACAAAATCAAATGCCTTACTCATGTCGAAAAACACTACTACAACCAGAATTTTATCGTCTAGATATTCTGTGATCTTTTTAATTAGGGTAAATGCTGCTAAAGATGTCGATTTATTATGCTGAAAACCGTTTTGTTCCTGCTTTAGGACATTATGCTTATTTAAGAAACTAATTAGTCGGTTGTAGAATATCTTTTCAAAAATTTTGGATAACACAGGAACAAGTGTAATAGGGCGATAGTTATTTGGCTCCTTTCGATCACCTTTTTTGAACAAAGGCTTGACTATAGAATGCTTTAAATTCTCTGGAAATATTCCTTGTGACAATGAATTTTCTATGATATGGTTAAGCACAGGAGCAATGACATGAGCACTTTCCTTAATAATCCGTGTGGAGATAGTATCATAACCTACTGCTTTGGTGTCATTTAATGATTTTATTATATAAATGATTTCTTGCTCTGTGGTTGGTCTGAGAAAAATCGAAATATCATTTATCTGGTTTTGAGTCAGTCGTTGTTTATTTGGATTATTTAAGTTGTGACCATTGGCAATATCGATGAAGAATTTATTAAATGTTGATGCTATTTGAGTAGGTTCTTGAATAAGTTCCCCGGTAAGTTGTAGTGATGTTATACTATTTATTGTCTTAATACTATCATTTTTATCTTTTATTATGCTCCAAGTGACTTTGCCTTTTGTTCGGTACAATATTTGCAACCGAACAGCTCGGCACTTTTGCCTGCATGCATTTCCATAAATGCATGTATCGCAACTAGTACCAGTAGTACAACAACCACGCAGGCGTAAACTTCTACATGGTCCTTGGAGCCGGATCATGTAGAAGTTTACGCCTGCGTGGTTCGGCACTAACTTCTGGGTTGGTTGATAATTTGTTAAATATGGTGGATTTGGTATTATGTTAGACTGGTAATGGTTTGGTTGTTGGTTTACGATGACTGATTTAATGATACGAAATAATATGGTTAAAAGTTATATTGAATACTATAGGTTATTACAATACTATCAAATGGTAAATCTAAGCTAAATTAGCACTAAAATGATTTGACTTGGTTTGGTTTGAGTTACGCGGTTGGTGGTCGAATACGTACTAACTGGTACTAGTTGTGATACATGCATTTATGGAAATGCATGCAGGCAAAAGTGCTGAGCTGTTCGGTTGCAAATATTGTACCGAACATATTCCCGGCACGAGATGAGATAAGAGAAGAATAAAGTTATCATCAAATCACCTTGGTTAAATAATACTACATGTCAAATGGTAAACAAAAGTAACGTAACATAACATGGTAAACTTATGTAATGTAAATAAAATGGTAAAATATAAAATGGTAAACGGTTGTCCTTAAAAAACATAAATTAATTATTTGCTTGGTTCATCAATTTCTTATTAATATTTTTCTTTGACCATAGAATGCATTTTTTTCATAATTATTATATTTCTTGTGTGTCTTTCGTTTTGTGTCTGTAGTACGAAAATCTCAAATGTCTTCCATTAGCACTAGATTTTCTTAATCCTTTAGTAAGCCATTTTGGCGATTGTAAATTTGAAGTCATTTTAACTTTATAATAAGGAAAACACAGTTTGTAGAAAAGTATGAGTTCTTGATGAAAATAATTGAACGCTTTATTTATATCAGGTTCTATGTATACTCATGTACATACTAAACTCATGTAAGTTCTTAGATTCGCTTTGAAATGTATACAAATGCCAGGCTACGCACGAATGCGTAGCTGGTCTTCACATGATCTGACCAAGATTATGTCTGGACTTTAAAAGAGACTGTTTGTTACCTCTGAGCTTCTTTCGGCCTTTCTTCTCAGAGTAGATAGGAAACACAGAACTCATCTAGTTTTAAACTGCTGTTGTACTTAACCAAAGGTACAGTTTGGTGTTAAAAATCTTCTGTACCAGGTTTTTAGGGTAGTAAAACAAGAAACCCTTATAGGTTCACCAAGTTCGTCTGTCTGTCTGTCAGCGGTTTAACTCAGAGACTCTTGGTACCAGTGAACGTAAAAAAACATTACGTTCACTGCTTGGTACTAAAAATCTGTAATTTGGCATGATTATACATATACATAGTGACCTATAAAATTTTGAAGCATAATCTCGGAAAAAAAAAAACTGGTGCATTATAATTATAACTTTTTAATATAATTGTAAAATGTAAAAAATATACATTATATACAGTGTGAGTCTTCATATTGTGCACAAATCGAAATGATAGACACTCGTGAACATCGTGATCGTGATAATAAATCGTTTAGTTTAAAAGTTATATCAATTTGTTTACACAGGGGTCACAGCAGCGAACAAGAATATTTTTTCCGGCGATAAAATGAAGCTTAGTTTCCCTCATTTCGATATGTGCACATTATGAGACCTCACACTGTATTATGATGAAAAACTACATAAATATACTATACACTATAACTTTACGTTTTCCTTTGCGGGTTAGGCAGAGAGGATCCAGTGGCATATATATAATATAAGCGCCGAAATATAGGGCTATACGCGCTTAGTGCGCGTCGGACTAAGTACCACTTCGGGCTGTTTTTTCGGGCTTTTTATAAGGATCTTAAACAAAACAAACGTGTTAAGTAAAGTATACGAAAACAATATCCATTATTGATGTGTAACATCTTTCCTCTCGCTTTCTGTGAGAGATTTCGTAAAAAAGGACGGAAGTGTGTAACAAGAACTGACAGCTTGCGCATGGAATAAGTAAGTGCTTTTTTAATAGCATGGAATTAGTAAGTACTATATAGATTGTAAGTAGAGGGGTCGAATTCCGACCAGTGGGCGACCACTAGCAATGAAGAAATTATTCGAATAACAATTTCAGTAAGTATTTAGTTTTTTAAGTTCTGAGGTTAATTTCTGTCGCTGCTCAGTTGCTTATTACCAAGGTGAAATGTCAAAAGTTACATATCATAAGCGACTACTGTAAGGCTCGCTCGTTTTTTTAACAGGAATATTGCTTTTTGAGTAAATGCTCAGTGGCGACAGTTGGTATTATTATCTAGCTTAGCAGAGGATTAACTTCGGGTTGTTGACGTAGTATGTGTGCAATGTGAGAACGCCCACTTGGCCGGTCAGATCAAACAAGCATTTAGGACCGGTCGGCACGATGAACTGTAACAATAACAAAATATTACTATCAGATAAACCGACGTGATAAAGTTACTAAAAATGTAAAGAACTGTTAATCTGTAGGTACCTCTACTTCAGCTTTTGATGGAGTTTCTAAATTTGTTGAAGTTTTGTATGAACCCAAGAACATTAAGCCTGTAGCAATCAACTGCTTTGTTCGTGCATCGTACATTGGGAACCACGGATAAAGGGGTTCGTCGCAACTCAGACTCTCGGTCATATCGTAGTAGTAGTGAAGTCCTGGAACATAAGAGATGATATTAACCGTTTTTAGGGTTCCGCAATCAAAGGTTGCCAACGGGACCTAAAAGGGACACAGGGCTATCTTCCTCGATTCTTTTAACCTTTAAGGCTCGTGCAGACTGGCGCGATATCGCAGGCGCGACAGGCAGCGCGACACTTTCCATGAAGTTTTCATAGAAAATGTGCTACTAGTGTCGCGTCGCGCCTGTCTGCGGGAGCATTTATACTTATGTAGCAACACAGGCAAAACCTACTACGTTGTTATACTTCCTTTATAATGGCCTTAACTCGTGCTTGGCCGGTTTTTAAATGTCATGAACGTTTGAAAGGAGGAAAATGCGTGTATTGGCATTAGATCAAAAACACTTTAAAACTATAAAATACAGAAAGAAAACAATGCTTGGAATAAAATAGAATAGTCTTAATAAAAATCATAAAATGGCCAAAAGGGCATCAGTGCAAAGTAATGTCAGATGCCAACACAACGCATCCTGACACTCATTTTCACACAGGCTGCCGTTTTCTCAATAGAAGTTTTGCTTTCTGTCCTGCCTGAAGCCATGAATTATGTTATTTAACTTTATTACCCATTAGCTATTGGCTGATTATGCTTACCCATAAACGGCACGCAGGCTTGCTTGGTCCAGATGCTGTCGACATTACTGAGATTGGTGGAAATTTTAAACAGTTCACCGTTTATACCTTCGACCGTTATGTGGTCATCCCGAAGCAGCAAATCTTCGTTATAAGAGGCTTTGCGAGTTTCTTCATCTTAAAAATTAAACAATTAAGTTTTTTATTTAGGTTAGTATTTCACGAAACCCGTGATATCTCAGGCTTACCTGCACCATAACTTTGTAACATACTATCAAGAATGATTTTGAAGGATATTGCAAATCCATTGTTGCATATGTTCGAAAAAATTATCTGCTCAACAACGTAAATAACGCAATGAATGTTGTTGAACTGTCACAATGAAAGCCTTTACTACTGTAAGGCCCGTATTAATAAACGTTCCCCAACGACGTACTCAAGTGTGTAATTATTTGATACGCCATTATTACGATATCAGCATCTCAAGATCATTACTAATTAATAAACACATGAAAACAGTATCTCAGTTACCAAGATCAGCTCCTCAAGGAGCTGTACTTGATGAACGATAACATCACATTGACCGAAGTTTAGAATGACATTCATCACATTTCGTTCTTGATAAGTCGTAAGATTTATTGAAATACTTGTATTTTGTTATAACTTTAATGTATAGCGCTGTATCACGTTATAAATATTTCTAGGGAAATTGGAAGACCTCTGTTACTGTATTTCACCAAAAGTATTTTTATTAATGTGACTCTTGAAGAAATTTGGATTATTTTTAGGGTTCTGAAGTCAAAAAGGAACCTTATTGTTTCGCTATGTCCGTCTGTCTGTATTCATGATGACTCTTGTTAATCACGCCGACAAAGTGGTACAATAAATGCTCAAAAGAGTATTTTTTTGGGTGGTTTTACAATTCAATTACAATGTTAAGTTTGTTTTTGGGATAAATTCATCCCAACTACGGAACCCTGCATTGTGCGTGGTCCGACACACACTTGGATGGTTTTTTTTTAATGTTCAATTGGTAACTCAAAAGGATTCGAGGCATCCCTTATAATAGATTTTTGGCAAAAATATCGTCATAGTACTTACTCTAATTCATTGTAATAAATATTTTCACGCAAAATATTTTCTAACTCGTATGTTCCGCGCTACTAATCACGACCTCAAGTGACGTACTGCCTACACTCAGATTTAAGCATCTCGAGTACACAAACCTATTGTATACTTAAGTGTCGATGTTCGTTTATTAATCAGCCCATCACTCGGCTGATAACTAAACCCAAGCCGTAACTTGAGTACATCAATTATTATGTTTATTAATACAATCATGACCTCAAGACTGTTATCAAGTGCGAGCTCTTGGGCTGACTACCTAACGTTTATTAATACGGGCCTTAGTGTGTTACGCAATTACCGCTGATATATCACGAGACTTGTGATGAATTACTTAAGTAGAGTGGTTCACAAATAATGAAGGGTTCAGAATTACTTAATTTACACGGTACATGAAATCGTATCAAATACAATATTGGTGGTTTTGTACAGTCGCCAGCACATCAGCTGATACCAAACTGTCAAATTACTCTAGATGATTTGAAACTTTTAATTGTTGTGAAGTTCAAAATCGAATGAGAAAATTTGACAGTTTGTGGTAACTTGATGTGCTGGCGACTGCTATTGGATGATGCTCTAACAAACTTTATTTTAATTTAGAACTTACCTAGATAATTTACCTACATTTCATTGCCACATAGGGCAAAGGTAGTATAATAAAAAGGTCATAATTTTGTATACATAAGTACCTTCTGACACGTAGTATTTACAAATGGTCCAGTATTTCTCTATGACTCCATAATCTTTGTTAAAGTTCCAAAGCGAGAAACCTTGTTTTTTCATGTCATAATATGAAGTTAATCCATCGCTGGGGATCTGCAATAGACCAGTTCAATCGTTAGGGATTCTTAACAGACATTACCCACAATTTGTAACACGTTCTATCTAGACAGTAAATTGCATTGATTTGGTGTCGTGCCGTGAATACTATCTGCATCAGCACTTATTCCTTGAAAATGACTGTATAAACTACACTACTGAGCCATCAGTATAGCAGATTGCGTAGGTAGAATCGAAGTAAATACGTAATAACACAACAGTTGCATTTTTTGCGACTTTTGCAAGGCTTGCGTGTAACGCCATAGTTCAGGCAATAACACATCCTCACTAGTTCGGCTAATAAAAGCTGACGATTCATTCAAGTGAGAAACCCTCATACAGAGTGTACAGTGCCCTGCATTACTTGACCTCTGTTCCCTTCTTATTTGTAAGAAGTAGAAGCAAGTAATGCAGGACAGGCAGGGTACATTATACGATAACATGACTTTAGTTAAGTGTGTCATACTTTTTATTATTGGACGTCCCTAATAATTGTCATAATTATTTACGGTATACTGTGGCTCGACACTCGCAAAGTCGTCAAATGCGCAATTGTGTATTTAATTGTAATTTATTAGTGGCTTTTGTGGAGAGGATATTAATTTAATATTTTTAGGTCATAGGTTCGAACCCAGACAGGCGCTTTACTTTGTGTAAATTATTTCATCACACTGCTCTCAAAATGGTGAAGGAAAACATCGTGAGGAAACGTGTGACATCGACCAACCCGCACTGGGCTCGCGTGGTGGATTACGGCCCATTCCCTGTTACCGGAGGCCTGTGTCCCAGCCGTGGGTACATTATGCCGTTACAATTCCTACTCATGATGACGACTCTCGAAGTCAAAACTCGTGAGTAATTTCCCACGAAATGTTAAAATGAAGTGCAGTGTACTCACAGCGATCTGCAGGCCGGAGGTCTGTCCATTTTCGTCGACGAGTATGCCGACCGTCACGTCCTTCGGGTTGATCCATAGGACAAGTGCGTCATAACCTGATGAGTATGACCTAGTCGGTCTTGGCACCGCCGTCCAGCCATTTAACGCGGCTGCTTTACTATTGCGAGGAAGATCCATGAAAGCGCTTGATCCCCACGTTAAAAAGTTTTTGTCGAATTTATCTGTAAAATGAGGTATCGAGTATGTTGCCGTGGATCAGATTATTAATTTATCGTATTTATACCTACAAACTACTTCATCCCGAGAACGATAACTGACACACGTCGTCAAAATAGCCGAAGTAGATTATACAAATTGAAGCTGGTTGAAAAACTACTCGATCAAACTCAATTTTATAATGGAACCACGTGATTATTTAACTCGCGTTGAAATGTAAAATAATCACGTGAATCGGGCCGGAAATCTGGATGAAATCAGTGAAAAACAAAAAGGAATACTTATTAATTTATCAAGTAAAAGCACTTACAACTTAAACCGGCTTCCCATAGGTCTGAAACAAAATTAAAACAAGATAAATATATAAAGATCGCCAGGGTAATATTAGCGAAAAACAAAAGATAATTGCTCTAGAATCAAAACTCATGTGTAAGTACGATAATTCCTAGTTTGTTTTATGCTTTAATATCAATTATTTTGTCCTCCGATCTTTTAAAGTATTCATTTAAATGATACAATGTAAATGCATATTGTAATCTAAATTAAATTCCCAATTTAAATGACATAAATAATTAATCATAATATTGGATAATATTAATATACCGCTCAAAATAGCTTCGGACAAACAATTAAATTTTTATAAAATCCTGAAATCTTCCCATCCTTTGAAGATATATTATGTTATGGTATTGCGGACTTTTTTGATGAACTTTTTATGATGTGCAATCCAGTAGAACGTACATTTTATTTATCTCTTACGGTATACGCGGCCCATGCCAGTAAAGCTCCCAGTCGGCATGATTTTGCCGACATCATCAACAATAATCTAACAAAATCTTAATGAATTATACACTTGAACCTTCCTCATGAATCACTCCGTGAAAAGCGTTTGAAAATCCTTTTAGTAGGTAGTTTTTGAGTTTATCGTGTTCAGACAGACAGATGCGGCGGGGGACTTTGTTTTATATTATGTATGTAAGGATCTTATTTTCCGGCGCCATAAATATGGCGAAGCGGGACTTTCACTACGGCTTAAGGTTCATGCAGACTGGTGCAACATTGCGGGTGCGACAGCCAGCGCGACCCTTGTCGCGCCCGCGATATCTCGCCAGTCTGTACGAGCCTTTATTATTATTGCTTGAAAACAAATTTTAACCCGCTACATGATCTTCCCCAAATCCCCACCCTTAATACTCCCAGAATCATGTGTACGGTTTTGCTGGCTTTGGGGTTTTCAAAAATACACTAAAAAGGGTAGATATATTATAAACAAAAAAAAAAAATTGCTACTATAAAAAAACGCTGGGTCATAGAGAATAGCGCTTTCCTAACCTTAAAATCAGAATTTATTTTGGATATTTAACAAATCTCAGTTATCTCAGGTGTCAGTTAATTTAATTTCCGTCGAATGTAGTCACAATTTATAACACAGAAAGTAATTTTACGAGGCTGTCAATGTATGGCACTGGAGCGTATCCTGGGGAACCCTACAACCTCTTGCAAAAACAACATTGCTCGGGAGCAATGTTGCTGTAGGTTGTGTGGTCATGCGCAAAACGCACGTAAAACTCACATTTCGAAATGTTAAAAAGTAACTTGTAATATTAAAAAGTACGTATTTAATTATTAGTATAGGTAAGTAAAATGACAAGGCCGGATAAGTACTGCCGGGGGACAACAAAGCGTTCTAAGCCATTTAAAAATTAAATAGAGTGGAATTATTTATTGACTGTTACTTACTCTTTTCGAAGAGGCCGAATAAGGCAGATGCGGAGGCAACGAGGCCCAGGAGAGCGACTGTCCGGATCATGGCTGTAGGGCTGTATGATCGTTGACTGTAGCAGTACAGTTAGTCTGTACAAGGAATGCTCTGACAAGCGTATTTATACACTTCTCGCATCTGGCATGCCGTGTAATTCAGCGAACGATTAAACAAGTGTTTTTTTTGTGTTCCTCAAGAAATAAATTCGAGGAAACAAATTGGTTCGCCATTTTTAGGGTTCCGTACCTCAATAGGAAAAAATGAAACTCTTATAGCATCAGTTGCGTGTCTGTCTGTCTGTCTGTCTGCCTGTCTGTCTGTCTGACCGATTAAGTTGAAATTTGGTACACATATCAATTTCTGTGATCCAAACACGGACGAGGAACGTAAATTAATTAATTTTGAATATTAGGATACAAATTAGAATATACAAAATTGCGAAGTGTACCGTGGTACATATCAAATGAAAGCGCTTGTTGTGGGGGTCTCAAATATATTTTTTATAATTTTAAAATAAATAGTTTTAAAGATAATTAAGAAAATAGATACTGGGATTTTCCATTAGGAATTTCTCAGAAGCAGCCCGGAGTTTGGATTTGTGCCCGGTTGATGGCAATAGGCTCGCGCCCCCTATTACATGGGACTTAAACATAACTGGCGAAATGTGGGTGTGCTATTAGGTACACCTCTGCCTAACCCTTCGGGGATTACAGGCGTGATGTTATGAAAATAGATAAAAATGCACCTGACACGGGGTTATTTTCGAAACTACTGAGCCAAAAATATTGAAAAATAAACGGAAAATTGTTCTTTACCTATAGATTACTTACAGGAAAACCTATAAAAAGTCTATGGTGTTAAAATAACATGGTAAATCTCTCAATATTGTCCGTACAAACTTACATTTGCAGTTGGAATGTATGGGAGCACACGTTTTTCTATTACAATGTTTTGTTCTTGGGATAAAAATCAGGGTACGGAACCCTCACCACGCGAGTTCAACTCGCACTTGTTCCTTTTGAGGTACGGAACCCTAAAAAACGATAAATAACGAGTAACAACACAACATAATATCACGCATGTGTTGAAGGTGTATTAATGTTCATATGATAAATTAAAAGATGGCTTATTACATATAAGCCATCTTTTAAAATTCAGGGTTTATTACAATTTACTTATTTTCTAGTTACAACGATGATTTTTTATCCGTCAGGGATGTCGACGGAAGAGGAACTGCCAGTGTGGCAAGCTTACATTAGTGTTGTTAGACTACAACAGTGTTGCCATTACATAAGGCTTAGGCAGAAGTGTGCCTATAGGTAGTACTTCCCACATTTCGCCAGTTATGTTTAAGTCCCATGTAACAGGGGGCGAGCCTATTGCCATCCACCGGACACAGATCCAGACAGCGGCCTGCTACTGAAAAAATCCTGATGGAAAAACCCAATAACGCTTTGCCCGACCTGGGAATCGAACCAAGGACCTCATGCTCAGCAGTTGCGAATAATGTTACACGTTATTCAGTTATGATGTGTAATATTTTAGAAAACCAGATGTTTTTTATCAAAATGAACATAATTAGGTAGGTATTCACCCTAAGCGAACATAATTGGGTAGGTACCCTAAACGAAAAACAAAATACATCACGTGGCTTTAGAATAAAACAATAAAATTCACTTACTGATCAAATTCGGTGTCTGGTTAATTTATTCGGATGGTTTTGTATATTCATTGTGTGCTGTCTGCTGACATCATTTTCTCATTGTCGTGTATGCATTCGCTACGGTTTTTTCATAATCATTTTATTTGTCAGAATATTTTTCATCGTTATAATAGGTTTTATCACATTCTGCCATATGTGTTCTGCAAATATTAGGTCAGTAGTCATTCTTAATAATTAATGAATTTAAATTACACTTTGAGACCTAAGACTCAATTAAGTTATCTACTCATTAACTTTTCAATAATCGAAAGAATTCCTCTATAATTTACCGCAAATTGTCAAAAGACGAGCCAAATGATTAGAACTTTGCAGATAGTTACAGAATTAAACACTTTAAATGATTATTATTTCATCTTTCGTAGAAATCAGAAATATACCTGTGACAAAGCCTGAAATCAAAGAATGCTTATTAGATACTGTGATGAAGGTTGGTTCTGTCCTAAATGCTCCTATACAGGCTCACGAGGTGAAATACTAATATCGCATAAGACCAAATGACTCGACCACCAGAACAATTGGGCTTATACAAACAGGAACCAATCCACACACATGGCAAAACCGAGACAAGTTACAAAAAGCTTTCAAAAATGCATCTTAATATTATATTTGTATACATAGAACAAATTATTTTGTGCAATACTGTAAATAGACTTTATTCAAAATATCAAACAATTTGATTGTACACACGGCTACACATCAAGCTATACATTTCCAGTTTACGCTGATCTCGCACTGTACGGAAATCCTATACAATGCGAGATCATCTTATACTGGAAATGTATAGCTTGATGTGTAGCCGTGTGTACACAAAATTTTGACAAAACGGCTTTTTAACTGACCTTAAAAAAGGACGAAGTTTTATTATAATAATATTATTATGTTCGGCTATATGTTTCTTTTTATTTTATGTTTGTTCACCGATTGCTCCGGCAATAGTGGACCGATACTGAATTTTTTTTTGTCTTTGAAATGGTATGCTCCCGAGGTAGTACTATCGTTACCAAGTAAGGATCCTATGGAAATCGCGGTCAATCCTCAAATTTTATACGCACATTTTTTATAGTACCTTATGCATTTGCACCTGGAAAGCACCATTTGGTGAAGTGGAACTAATGATGAAAACCAGTGATGGCCACCGGAACTACTTAATAATAAGTATTTCACTGTTGCAATTCGATTAGACACTTTAATATGGTTGCTAAGCAATTTATGCTCGTCACAATGCATATGGTGAAGTGACCATCAGTTCCAGTTACAAAACTAACTCGTCAACCATTAACGCCCCTGCATTGGGAAAAGCAATATTTTGTAATCAGTGATGAGCAGTTGACATTAGACTATTGTAACTTAAATAAATTGCAAACAGACACACTAAAAAGTGAAAAATAAAAAAACTTTATACAAAAAAAAAAACAACCAATTTTCAAAACAATAAAAACACTACAAAGTGAAAAATAACATTGGTAAAGGACTTCTTGACGGGAAAGTGAAGCGTCATGTTAGCAGTTTTGTTTTATTTTCTAAAATTTGTGTTTAGCCGAATATTAATGTGTAATAGTGGTGGATTATTAACCATTAAGTGTTCGTGAACCTGCATTAGTGTAGGCAAATGAAACAAAACAGTGCAACATCACTTTAAAGTTTTCTCAAGAAATCCGCGCGGGGTTTCAGTAAAGTGTCTTTACTTAAACTCAAGGGGAGCGGGCGGGATATCATCTATCATGTTTACCACGCATTGAATAGAGTTCATTTCATACGTTGTACTTGTTCCCTAATTTTACATGACACTGGCTAAATGCACAAACCGTGCGAAGCCAAAAAGAAAAAAAAAAAAAAAACATTGGTAAAAAGTATTTTTTTCTCAAAACTGTCATTGTGTGGGTTGATTCCGTTTTGCGTAAGTACGTCCAATTATCGTGGTCTTTACTACCAATCTTCGTAAGGGAAAGTTTGCTCGTATGTTTAAGGATTATAATAAAAAACAGTAAACTTTCAACTGAACATCTTAATATTATATAAGTGGATCGGCAAAACCCGTATTCGTTTCAGAAAATCGTAATTACACCAAAAAGAAACGACTCCTGCTTTTGGCTAAAGACTTTTCCAGTAATAGTAATAGTCCATTTATTTGTCAGAATATTGTTACAGAGTTGTTACATAGTTTTATAAAAGTTCATAATATTCTGCCGTTTCCGGCGTACAAATACAATTTTAGGGTTTTAGTAAGCGAGCTGAAGTGGTATTGGGCTGGCAATGTATGTCGAAAAACCGATGGCCGGTGGACCATGGTCCAGACGAGCCCTGGAGTGGAGATCAATAGGCAAGCGTAGTGTGGGACGCCCTTCAGCTAGATGGACCGACGACCTAATGTGACAGACTGGGTGCGGAAGGGGGAGTACAGTGTTGTGGCGCAGCCTGAGAGAGGCCTATGTCCAGCAGTGGACTGTGATAGACTGAGTTGATTGACTTTGCCAGCGACTTTCACCTCGAAGATTACAAACAACAAACAAACTTTAGAAAACAATTTTCGTGGGCATACGGTAAAAATTGAAACACGCGTTTTTTACATTTTTCATTTGAGAGCAGTGGTGGCTCAGTGGTAACAGCCGAAACTTACGAGTTTTAGGTCGTAGGTTCGAACCCAAACAGGCGCTTTACTTTGTGTAAATTATTTCATCACCACTGCTCTCAAAACGGTGAAGGAAAACATCGTGAAGAAACCGGCATGTCCTAGAAAATCGAAGACATGTGATATCTACCAACCCGCACTGGGCCCGCGTGGTGGATTACGGCCAGCTCCCTCTCACTGAGAGGAGGCCTGTGCCCCAGCAGTTGGAACAATACAGGCTGATTATGTTTCACATTTTACCGTAAGCCCAAATATTTTTTTCACTGATTTTGCATAAAGAAAGACGGATTTTTATATACTTTCATCCCCCTTAAGTGTAAAGTTTTCAACATTCCTTTTTTCCAGGATCAATCAGACCAAACCCCAAACGACTAAGCGATGATACCGCTTAGTCAGCTGGCCATATTATTATTCATCATCATCATCATTTCAGGCATAGGCATCCCCTTAAAAGGGGGGAGGGGGTGGGGGGGGGGTTGCTATAATCGCCACGCATGGCAGGCGGGTTGGCGATCGCAATATGGTGTTAAAATGCATAGAAAACGCTGCTGCCCATTCACTAGTAAGTCCCTTAGTCTCCTTTTACGACACCCACGGGAAAAAATAGGATGGTGCTATTCTTTACGACCGGCACCACACGAAACGGATTAATATCTTTTCCGTGTATTTGATATTTGGAACTAATAATAATTTATTAGTTCCAAGAATCGAAGACTTTTTAAATAGAGAGCGAATAGGTAGAGAAGGCCGCCTCTAGCTGCACCTGGTACCACCACCGAACGACCACCAACCAACCAATACACGACTGGTCAAGAATCAAGCTCAATCGCGTACAGTCAACACTTTACTACGAAAACCACCCTTGCTGCTACGACATAAGGGCACTGTCAATTGGTATGTGCAACAGGGATAAACTTCATAAAAAACGAAATCGATTCTAGATGACCAAATACAAAAAAAAACCTACATTCAATACAGAAATTTTTGTGGCTCAATCTTAAACAAAGTTAAACGTTATTGTGATAGAGAACTTGTTCAAAAAGCTGGTAAAGATAGCAAAAAAATGTGGTATTCATTAAAAAATATAACAAATTCAAAAAAAAATATCGGACACTCCTCAGCGCTCTATGAATGATATCAATTACTATTTTTCCAATGTTGGCAAATCATTGGCTGAACAAATAGCGCAACTACAAGCCACGAACCCAAATTAAAAAAAAATCCCTAGTTCAAAATCTTGATTCTCTTGTGCTCTTTGACACTGATGAAGATGA
This sequence comes from Tiliacea citrago, assembly GCA_963921375.1. Classification (NCBI taxonomy): domain Eukaryota; kingdom Metazoa; phylum Arthropoda; class Insecta; order Lepidoptera; family Noctuidae; genus Tiliacea; species Tiliacea citrago. The sequence goes on from OY992798.1 coordinate 19,112,101, forward strand.
AGTTATGAGCCTGTGATAGCTACACTCAAAAATGATTGTTCTGTGGGTTGGGATAATTTGTCAAACTAGTTACTGAAAGATCATTCAGCTATTCTTGTGCCACACATAACCTACATTTTTAATATGTTTCTAGAAAATGATTGCTTTCCCAAAGACCTTAACCTCAGATCCGACCAATTCACAAGGGTCCAGCCGAGGTCCACCAGAGACCGTATTGAGAATTATACGCCTATTCCAATCTTATCTGTCCTGTCTCTTAAGATACAGATTCACCTAGTTTAAGAGGCAGGGTTATAATTATACTTGAGTTCAGATATTAAATTAGAACCAGATGTTACAATGTACACTATTTATAATGAATCACGTAGGTTCCTATCTGTATTTTTATGGCAAATAAATTTATCATTATCATCTTCGCTTTCTAAAATCCTAGAAAAAAATATTAACAGACGGTTAGATGTATCTCGAAAGTAAGCACATTTTATCTGACCATCAGTTTGGTTCTCGTCGTGGTAAATCCACTGATCACGCAGTTAGCAATTTAACGAACTTTATAAGCACAAATTTAGATAAAGGTAATAAATGTATATATTTTTATATTTAGCAAAGACTTTCGATACGGTTTCTGTTCCAAACCTTGTCCAAAAATTGGAAAACATTGGCATTAGAGATAAACAGCTTAGCCTTTAGACCGATTATCTAACCGACCAAACTCAATGTGTTAAGGTGGGTCCCTACACTAGTACTGATCGTCCAGTGACCTATGGCGTTCCGCAATGTAGCATTCTTGGGCCGACCCTTTTTCTGGTTAACATAAACAATCTCCTTTGTCTAAACTCATTTAATGGAAAAATTATCTCATACGCATAAGACACTGCCGTCATTTTCGCTGCTAAAACATGGAATGAGACTTATCAGCTAGCCCAGGAGGGTTTTGATTTGGCTTTATGATAATGTACTTACGTTAAGAGTTGAAAAAACTAAATACCTGACCTTTTCGATCCGTATTTCTTCACATGCGAGTCTAAATTTAATCGCACATTTGGGCGTTGTAATTGATAACAATTTTAGCTTCAAAGCGCACATTCAACTGCTGAGTAAAAGGATTCGTAATCTTACCTACATTTTTAAAACATTAAGACATGTTTTCACCCCTGTAATCCTAAAGCAAATCTATTATGCGCTTTGTCAGTCACTGATTGCATATTGTATATCGTCTTGGAAGGTGCACCGAAGACTACGATAAAGCAACTTGAGGTTTCACAAAGAACCATATTAAAACTACAGAGTTTTAATATGGTTCTTTGTGAAACCTCAAGTTTTAAGCCTTTCCGTTACTCAACCACACTTCTTTATGTAAACTGTGAGGTGCTGATTGTACGCCAACTGTTTGTCTTAAGTATCGTTTCAAAACAACGTACTAACATGGAGTATAATAATCCAACCCTGTTAACAAGGCGGAAAGGTTTACCTGTATGCAAGAGGTTATTATACTTAAAAACGGCTTTTATTCGTAGATTTTACCCGTTTTTGGGCCCCTTGACAAAATTAAAAAGATTATTGAAATGTACTCTATGAATAAGCTAAAGATGAAGAAATCAGTATTTCTGTGGCTTTGGAATTTAACATACCATGAAACTGAAAATTTACTTACCATCTTAAAGAGTGATACAACTTACTGTCGGAATTGTAAGGCTATGGATACCATATAAGAATCTACTACTCGTAGCTAAATCTATTTAATTTTCTACACACCCTCTCTCACACACACACACTCACCTCCTTCACCGTACACACCCAGAGGACAGCAACCCTTTCATTATTTCTATAAAAATCATGTTTGTATTTTAATTTAAACCATTTGCTTTTGTTTGTATACTTGCATACCTAACCAGTTCGAGAGTTTGATGCGCTGTGTGCTGAAACACAGGCTAAAAGCTGGTTCGGCAGCAGATGCTAATATTTGACACAATCGCTTGTGATTGACTGATTCACTTTTAAGCATAAGTATTATTATGGTAGCTAAGACAATTTCAAATTGTTACCACTGATGCTCTGTACTATAGGAAAGACGCTATTATCTATATAACAGTGGATTGCTTTAAGCTGATAATGATACTAGATGTCGCATCTCAATACGGTGACGTACTTCCTGTTGACCTAGAATCATGAAAATTAGCAAGAAGCAAGGTCTTAAAGCACAGGTAAAGCAGAAAGACCAAAATAATAAATTTGCAGTTTTATCACATAAAAAAAAACGACCAATTGGAACCGTACCGTAACCGAACCCACCCGTGTTCTTTCATTTGTTAATAACTTTTCAAACGTTTACTAAAACTTACTTAAAACCTGCGAGTAAACCCAACTTTCATAAAGCAGACTACGGAGCTATAAATAAATCTCTGAAACATGTCGATTGGACCAAAGAATTCAGTGAATGTGATGGCGTCAATGACAAATTGGAGAAATTTTATGATATAATCAACGAAACCATAAATATACATGTGCCAGTAACACAATTTACACGAGGCAAATATCCACCATGGTATTCCCATCAATTTAAAAAGCTACTTAAAGTGAAACTGAAACTTCATATCAAGATAAAAAAATACAACAATCCAATGGACATATTAGAATTTAATTACATAAGAAAAGACTGCCAAATTCTTACCCAAAAATGTTATGACAACTACATAAATGAAATTGAAAATAAAATTAAGTATCACCCTAAAATCTTCTGGTCACATATTAAAAACCTCCGAAAAAGCATTTCTTATTACCCTCCAGAAATGACTCGCGGCAATGTCAAAGCTTACGGTAGTAAAGCCATTTCAAATTTATTTGCAGAACAGTTCTCCTCCGTATATGATCCACCTTACGATAATCGCAATAATTTCCTTAATAACTTACCTTCCGTCTCGGTTCCGGTTTTACCCATCGACGACCTTTCAATCCTTCCTGAAGCTGTATTTAATAAACTCTCTGGACTCGACATATCTAAAGGTGCTGGACCTGACAATGTGCCCCCAATATTCTGGTTAAGATGTGCAGAGTATTTGTCTTCTCCACTGGCAAATATTTATAATACCTCGCTAAAAACTGGGGTTTTTCCAAATAAATGGAAAAAAGCTAGAATAGTACCTATTCACAAAAATGGGAAACGGGAGGTGATATCTAATTATCGACCCATCTCCATTCTATGTACTTTGTCTAAGGTCTTTGAATCACTAGTGTACCCAGTATTGCACGACCACGTTAAACAATTAATATCCACTAATCAGCATGGTTTCATGGTTAAAAAATCTACAAACACAAATCTTGTTAATTATGTCACTGAACTAACATCCGCAGTAGATAAAGGTCTTCAAATTGATGCAGTGTACACAGACTTTTCGAAGGCCTTCGACAAAGTAAATCATGAATTGCTGCTAATTAAGCTCCAGTCGTTGGGTATAACCGGTATCACACTGAGCTGGTGTAGAACTTACCTCGAAAATAGGACTTCTTCAGTGGTTGTAGATTGTAATGAGTCAGATCCCTACATTGCAACATCCGGTGTACCCCAGGGGTCCAATCTAGGGCCGTTATTTTTTAATGTGTTTATTAACGACATATCAGACATATTTAAATACTCCACACCATACCTATTTGCTGATGACTTAAAACTGACCCGTGTAATTTTGAATAATGTCGATACACAGCTATTACAAATTGATTTAGATAGTCTGAGTCAATGGTGTACCAACAATAAAATGTACTTGAATTGTACTAAATGTTTTCATATAAAATTTACTAGAAAACACAATAAAGTCGAATCTGTTTACAATATTCAGGGAAACACACTAACAGAAGTAACAGTTATTCGTGACTTAGGAGTATACTTGGATAGTAAACTTAATTTTATAAATCATATAGACCAAATGCTTAATTCAGCTTACCGAGCTCTTGGCTTTATTTTGAGATCTTCAAAAGAATTTAAAAAACCATCCACTACATTACTTTTATTCAACAGTTACGTACGAAGCCAACTTGAATATTGCAGCACGGTGTGGAATCCTTCGTACCAAGTCCACATAAGTCGCATTGAAAGGGTTCAAAAGAGACTTGTCCGTCATCTAGCGTTTAGGTTTAAAGTAAGAAATTGTAGATCTTACGAACATAGACTAAATCACTTCAAACTCAAAGATTTAAAATCTCGCCGCACTATCTCCGACATGTTGTTCCTGTATAAATTATTCAATAATGGCATTGACTGTCCAGATCTTCTTAGCAAATTACGCATTAACGTCCCTTCACCCTCAACACAGAACAAATCTAGGTAAACACTCGCCGATTGTTAGGATGACCAATCAGTACAACTCACTGTCATGTTCTTCCGACGATATAGACATTTTCTCCAACAGCCTAAGTAAATTTAAGTTGACGCAAACACACGCAAACCTAAATATTGAGTAAGTGTTGACCTTCCTCCCTACTGTTCAACTCAATATATATAGTTTTTTTTTTTTCACTCACTGTCATGTTCTTCCGACGATATAGACATTTTCTCCAACAGCCTAAGTAAATTTAAGTTGACGCAAACACACGCAAAACTTAATATTGAGTAAGTGTTGACCTTCCTCCCTACTGTTCAACTCAATATATATAGTTTTTTTTTTTTTTTTATAATTCTGATTCTTGTTATTTTTACTTTAAATTGTATACTTTATTTCCATATTAATAATTGATTGTTTGATATCTTAATGCAAGCTGTGGTCTCCTATAATTGAAGATGCACAAGGATTTGTATCTTTTAAGGTTTTATTTTTAGCATGTAAGGTGTAATCTTTGTTGGAGATCCAAATAAATAAATAAATATATTTGCCTGTATGCCAGGGCCACGATATCCCTTTCGGACAAACTCGCAACCCTGGCAGGCATTGGCCTTAATGAACCCCGTCAGTTGGTGCTGACATCTCTTTGAGGCGCGCGTGGAACACAACGCGCCGTCGCCGCGTCAACCCGGGCCTGGTCCTTATCGGACGGCTACCCATGGCTCACCGTCCGCAGGCCCGCGCCTGCAGTGGCCGGAAATCGGCTTGCGACTCAGGGCATCTCCTGTGGCGACTAGGGGGGGGGGGGGGGGGGCGTGAGGGCGCGAACCCTGCCTCTCCCTCACGCGTTCCACCTCCTCCTTCGCGAGGATTACTGCTTCGCAGAATCAGTTTTCTCCCGCTTTATCCTGAACAAGAACCTCCCGAAACATCCGTGTCCGGTGAGGACCTGCGTCAGGCGGATTGTGAGGACGCCGTGGCGCTTCTCTAGCCACTCCTCAAAGTGCCTCTGTCAGCCTATCATTCAATCCCGTTTCCTTCATTCCCATTCCTTACAAAATCCGTCCATCGTTTCATTACTCTCACGCAATACATAAACTTTTATATCTCCGCTATGCAATATTTTATGAATGTTATATTATTGTAAAGCATTGTTGCTAAAGAATAGAATAAGAATAATTTATTTGCTGAAAATATAGGTATTACCAGTTGTTAGAGGTTGGTGGTTTAGGTACAGTCCATATTTTGCCTGTTTAGGGCATGCAAATTAACTTTACATTATTACCTAATAGGTACTTATTTTATTAAGATATTACACGGAATATACGATAAAATATCTATTAGGATTTTTAAATAATGATAAATTTTAAGTTAAATAAAATATACACATACAACAAAACAAAAATTCTTGAAATAATATTTTTCTTTAGGTAACAAATACAATTTATGTTAAATTATTAGACATAACAAATTAAAATTCTTAAAATAATATTTTTCTTTAAGTAACAAAATACAATATGTTAAATTGACGGCACGGTTGGCGCAGTGGTTAAGCGATTGACTGCTGCGCTGCGTGTCGCGGGTTCGATTCCCGCACGGAACAAATATTTGTATGACCTACAAGTAGTGGTTCCGGGTCTGGCTGTTTGTGTATGTGAGTTTAAATGTTTGTAAACGCACCCACGATACAGGAGAAATTCCTAGTGTGGGGCAACGTTTTTAAAAAAAGAAAAGAAAGAAAGAAAATTATTAAACCACAGCACATCATATTGGAAACTAAACTATAGGAAACTTAAAATATTTTTTTTTCTTTATGTTGCAGAAATTCTTGTAAACTATAAAAACAATTCTCTATTAACCATCTACGTAGTTTAATTTTAAAATATTTAAATGGGAGCTCCCTTATGATCTTCGGTAATTTATTAAAAATTGTAATGCACATATGATAAACATTATTTATTTATATATTTTTTTTATTTTTTTTACTTAAACTTGTGTTACAAAAAGGAACTAAAATTTTTGTTGCATCTCTTGGTCTCTGTTTGGTGTAGTTGTCACCTTTGAATCTAAATAATTCACTATTTTTCCTCACGAAAGCCGATACCTCAAACAAATATATGCCGGTTAAGGTCAATAGTTTCAGTTTTTTTAATAAAGGCCTACAAGATTCAAGTGGACCGACACCGCATATAGCTCTTACACATTTTTTTGTATAATAAATGTCTTACCACTGTGTGTTGAATTGCCCCATATCTTATAATCGCAACCATCTTATATCTTAATGCATGTATCGCAACTAGTACCAGTTGTACAACAACCACGCAGGCGTAAACTTCTACATGGTCCTTCGAGCCGGATCATGTAGAAGTTTACGCCTGCGTGGTTCGGCACTAACTTCTGGGTTGGTTGATAATTTGTTAAATATGGTGGATTTGGTATTATGTTAGACTGGTAATGGTTTGGTTGTTGGTTTACGATCACTGATTTAATGATACGAAATAATATGGTTAAAAGTTATATTGAATACTATAGGTTATTACAATACTATCAAATGGTAAATCTAAGCTAAATTAGCACTAAAATGATTTGATTTGGTTTGGTTTGAGTTACGCGGTTGGTGGTCGAATACGTACTAACTGGTACTAGTTGCGATACATGCATTTATGGAAATGCATGCAGGCAAAAGTGCTGAGCTGTTCGGTTGCAAATATTATACCGAACATATTCCCGGCACGAGATGAGATAAGAGAAGAATAAAGTTATCATCAAATCACCTTGGTTAAATAATACTACATGTCAAATGGTAAACAAAAGTAACGTAACATAACATGGTAAACTTATGTAATGTAAATAAAATGGTAAAATATAAAATGGTAAACGGTTGTCCTTAAAAAACATAAATTAATTATTTGCTTGGTTCATCAATTTCTTATTAATATTTTTCTTTGACCATAGAATGCATTTTTTTCATAATTATTATATTTCTTGTGTGTCTTTTGTTTTGTGTCTGTAATACGAAAATCTCAAATGTCTTCCATTAGCACTAGATTTTCTTAATCCTTTAGTAAGCCATTTTGGCGATTGTAAATTTGAAGTCATTTTAACTTTATAATAAGGAAAACACAGTTTGTAGAAAAGTATGAGTTCTTGATGAAAATAATTGAACGCTTTATTTATATCAGGTTCTATGTATACTCATGTACTAAACTCATGTAAGTTCTTAGATTCGCTTTGAAATGTATACAAATGCCAGGCTACGCACAAATGCGTAGCTGGTCTTCACATGATCTGACCAAGATTATGTCTGGACTTTAAAAGAGACTGTTTGTTACCTCTGAGCTTCTTTCGGCCTTTCTTCTCAGAGTAGATAGGAAACACAGAACTCATCTAGTTTTAAACTGCTGTTGTACTTAACCAAAGGTACAGTTTGGTGTTAAAAATCTTCTGTACCAGGTTTTTAGGGTAGTAAAACAAGAAACCCTTATAGGTTCACCAAGTTCGTCTGTCTGTCTGTCAGCGGTTTAACTCAGAGACTCTTGGTACCAGTGAACGTAAAAAAACATTACGTTCACTGCTTGGTACTAAAAATCTGTAATTTGGCATGATTATACATATACATAGTGACCTATAAAATTTTGAAGCATAATCTCGGAAAAAAAAAACTGGTGCATTATAATTATAACTTTTTAATATAATTGTAAAATGTAAAAAATATACATTATATACAGTGTGAGTCTTCATATTGTGCACAAATCGAAATGATAGACACTCGTGAACATCGTGATCGTGATAATAAATCGTTTAGTTTAAAAGTTATATCAATTTGTTTACACAGGGGTCACAGCAGCGAACAAGAATATTTTTTCCGGCGATAAAATGAAGCTTAGTTTCCCTCATTTCGATATGTGCACATTATGAGACCTCACACTGTATTATGATGAAAAACTACATAAATATACTATACACTATAACTTTACGTTTTCCTTTGCGGGTTAGGCAGAGAGGATCCAGTGGCATATATATAATATAAGCGCCGAAATATAGGGCTATACGCGCTCAGTGCGCGTCGGACTAAGTACCACTTCGGGCTGTTTTTTCGGGCTTTTTATAAGGATCTTAAACAAAACAAACGTGTTAAGTAAAGTATACGAAAACAATATCCATTATTGATGTGTAACATCTTTCCTCTCGCTTTCTGTGAGAGATTTCGTAAAAAAGGACGGAAGTGTGTAACAAGAACTGACAGCTTGCGCATGGAATAAGTAAGTGCTTTTTTAATAGCATGGAATTAGTAAGTACTATATAGATTGTAAGTAGAGGGGTCGAATTCCGACCAGTGGGCGACCACTAGCAATGAAGAAATTATTCGAATAACAATTTCAGTAAGTATTTAGTTTTTTAAGTTCTGAGGTTAATTTCTGTCGCTGCTCAGTTGCTTATTACCAAGGTGAAATGTCAAAAGTTACATATCATAAGCGACTACTGTAAGGCTCGCTCGTTTTTTTAACAGGAATATTGCTTTTTGAGTAAATGCTCAGTGGCGACAGTTGGTATTATTATCTAGCTTAGCAGAGGATTAACTTCGGGTTGTTGACGTAGTATGTGTGCAATGTGAGAACGCCCACTTGGCCGGTCAGATCAAACAAGCATTTAGGACCGGTCGGCACGATGAACTGTAACAATAACAAAATATTACTATCAGATAAACCGACGTGATAAAGTTACTAAAAATGTAAAGAACTGTTAATCTGTAGGTACCTCTACTTCAGCTTTTGATGGAGTTTCTAAATTTGTTGAAGTTTTGTATGAACCCAAGAACATTAAGCCTGTAGCAATCAACTGCTTTGTTCGTGCATCGTACATTGGGAACCACGGATAAAGGGGTTCGTCGCAACTCAGACTCTCGGTCATATCGTAGTAGTAGTGAAGTCCTGGAACATAAGAGATGATATTAACCGTTTTTAGGGTTCCGCAATCAAAGGTTGCCAACGGGACCTAAAAGGGACACAGGGCTATCTTCCTCGATTCTTTTAACCTTTAAGGCTCGTGCAGACTGGCGCGATATCGCGGGCGCGACAGGCAGCGCGACACTTTCCATGAAGTTTTCATAGAAAATGTGCTACTAGTGTCGCGTCGCGCCTGTCTGCGGGAGCATTTATACTTATGTAGCAACACAGGCAAAACCTACTACGTTGTTATACTTCCTTTATAATGGCCTTAACTCGTGCTTGGCCGGTTTTTAAATGTCATGAACGTTTGAAAGGAGGAAAATGCGTGTATTGGCATTAGATCAAAAACACTTTAAAACTATAAAATACAGAAAGAAAACAATGCTTGGAATAAAATAGAATAGTCTTAATAAAAATCATAAAATGGCCAAAAGGGCATCAGTGCAAAGTAATGTCAGATGCCAACACAACGCATCCTGACACTCATTTTCACACAGGCTGCCGTTTTCTCAATAGAAGTTTTGCTTTCTGTCCTGCCTGAAGCCATGACTTATGTTATTTAACTTTATTACCCATTAGCTATTGGCTGATTATGCTTACCCATAAACGGCACGCAGGCTTGCTTGGTCCAGATGCTGTCGACATTACTGAGATTGGTGGAAATTTTAAACAGTTCACCGTTTATACCTTCGACCGTTATGTGGTCATCCCGAAGCAGCAAATCTTCGTTATAAGAGGCTTTGCGAGTTTCTTCATCTTAAAAATTAAACAATTAAGTTTTTATTTAGGTTAGTATTTCACGAAACCCGTGATATCTCAGGCTTACCTGCACCATAACTTTGTAACATACTATCAAGAATGATTTTGAAGGATATTGCAAATCCATTGTTGCATATGTTCGAAAAAATTATCTGCTCAACAACGTAAATAACGCAATGAATGTTGTTGAACTGTCACAATGAAAGCCTTTACTACTGTAAGGCCCGTATTAATAAACGTTCCCCAACGACGTACTCAAGTGTGTAATTATTTGATACGCCATTATTACGATATCAGCGTCTCAAGATCATTACTAATTAATAAACACATGAAAACAGTATCTCAGTTACCAAGATCAGCTCCTCAAGGAGCTGTACTTGATGAACGATAACATCACATTGACCGAAGTTTAGAATGACATTCATCACATTTCGTTCTTGATAAGTCGTAAGATTTATTGAAATACTTGTATTTTGTTATAACTTTAATGTATAGCGCTGTATCACGTTATAAATATTTCTAGGGAAATTGGAAGACCTCTGTTACTGTATTTCACCAAAAGTATTTTTATTAATGTGACTCTTGAAGAAATTTGGATTATTTTTAGGGTTCTGAAGTCAAAAAGGAACCTTATTGTTTCGCTATGTCCGTCTGTCTGTATTCATGATGACTCTTGTTAATCACGCCGACAAAGTGGTACAATAAATGCTCAAAAGAGTATTTTTTTGGGTGGTTTTACAATTCAATTACAATGTTAAGTTTGTTTTTGGGATAAATTCATCCCAACTACGGAACCCTGCATTGTGCGTGGTCCGACACACACTTGGATGGTTTTTTTTTAATGTTCAATTGGTAACTCAAAAGGATTCGAGGCATCCCTTATAATAGATTTTTGGCAAAAATATCGTCATAGTACTTACTCTAATTCATTGTAATAAATATTTTCACGCAAAATATTTTCTAACTCGTATGTTCCGCGCTACTAATCACGACCTCAAGTGACGTACTGCCTACACTCAGATTTAAGCATCTCGAGTACACAAACCTATTGTATACTTAAGTGTCGATGTTCGTTTATTAATCAGCCCATCACTCGGCTGATAACTAAACCCAAGCCGTAACTTGAGTACATCAATTATTATGTTTATTAATACAATCATGACCTCAAGACTGTTATCAAGTGCGAGCTCTTGGGCTGACTACCTAACGTTTATTAATACGGGCCTTAGTGTGTTACGCAATTACCGCTGATATATCACGAGACTTGTGATGAATTACTTAAGTAGAGTGGTTCACAAATAATGAAGGGTTCAGAATTACTTAATTTACACGGTACATGAAATCGTATCAAATACAATATTGGTGGTTTTGTACAGTCGCCAGCACATCAGCTGATACCAAACTGTCAAATTACTCTAGATGATTTTAAACTTTTAATTGTTGTGAAGTTCAAAATCGAATGAGAAAATTTGACAGTTTGTGGTAACTTGATGTGCTGGCGACTGCTATTGGATGATGCTCTAACAAACTTTATTTTAATTTAGAACTTACCTAGATAATTTACCTACATTTCATTGCCACATAGTGCAAAGGTAGTATAATAAAAAGGTCATAATTTTGTATACATAAGTACCTTCTGACACGTAGTATTTACAAATGGTCCAGTATTTCTCTATGACTCCATAATCTTTGTTAAAGTTCCAAAGCGAGAAACCTTGTTTTTTCATGTCATAATATGAAGTTAATCCATCGCTGGGGATCTGCAATAGACCAGTTCAATCGTTAGGGATTCTTAACAGACATTACCCACAATTTGTAACACGTTCTATCTAGACAGTAAATTGCATTGATTTGGTGTCGTGCCGTGAATACTATCTGCATCAGCACTTATTCCTTGAAAATGACTGTATAAACTACACTACTGAGCCATCAGTATAGCAGATTGCGTAGGTAGAATCGAAGTAAATACGTAATAACACAACAGTTGCATTTTTTGCGACTTTTGCAAGGCTTGCGTGTAACGCCATAGTTCAGGCAATAACACATCCTCACTAGTTCGGCTAATAAAAGCTGACGATTCATTCAAGTGAGAAACCCTCATACAGAGTGTACAGTGCCCTGCATTACTTGACCTCTGTTCCCTTCTTATTTGTAAGAAGTAGAAGCAAGTAATGCAGGACAGGCAGGGTACATTATACGATAACATGACTTTAGTTAAGTGTGTCATACTTTTTATTATTGGACGTCCCTAATAATTGTCATAATTATTTACGGTATACTGTGGCTCGACACTCGCAAAGTCGTCAAATGCGCAATTGTGTATTTAATTGTAATTTATTAATGGCTTTTGTGGAGAGGATATTAATTTAATATTTTTAGGTCATAGGTTCGAACCCAGACAGGCGCTTTACTTTGTGTAAATTATTTCATCACACTGCTCTCAAAATGGTGAAGGAAAACATCGTGAGGAAACGTGTGACATCGACCAACCCGCACTGGGCTCGCGTGGTGGATTACGGCCCATTCCCTGTTACCGGAGGCCTGTGTCCCAGCCGTGGGTACATTATGCCGTTACAATTCCTACTCATGATGACGACTCTCGAAGTCAAAACTCGTGAGTAATTTCCCACGAAATGTTAAAATGAAGTGCAGTGTACTCACAGCGATCTGCAGGCCGGAGGTCTGTCCATTTTCGTCGACGAGTATGCCGACCGTCACGTCCTTCGGGTTGATCCATAGGACAAGTGCGTCATAACCTGATGAGTATGACCTAGTCGGTCTTGGCACCGCCGTCCAGCCATTTAACGCGGCTGCTTTACTATTGCGAGGAAGATCCATGAAAGCGCTTGATCCCCACGTTAAAAAGTTTTTGTCGAATTTATCTGTAAAATGAGGTATCGAGTATGTTGCCGTGGATCAGATTATTAATTTATCGTATTTATACCTACAAACTACTTCATCCCGAGAACGATAACTGACACACGTCGTCAAAATAGCCGAAGTAGATTATACAAATTGAAGCTGGTTGAAAAACTACTCGATCAAACTCAATTTTATAATGGAACCACGTGATTATTTAACTCGCGTTGAAATGTAAAATAATCACGTGAATCGGGCCGGAAATCTGGATGAAATCAGTGAAAAACAAAAAGGAATACTTATTAATTTATCAAGTAAAAGCACTTACAACTTAAACCGGCTTCCCATAGGTCTGAAACAAAATTAAAACAAGATAAATATATAAAGATCGCCAGGGTAATATTAGCGAAAAACAAAAGATAATTGCTCTAGAATCAAAACTCATGTGTAAGTACGATAATTCCTAGTTTGTTTTATGCTTTAATATCAATTATTTTGTCCTCCGATCTTTTAAAGTATTCATTTAAATGATACAATGTAAATGCATATTGTAATCTAAATTAAATTCCCAATTTAAATGACATAAATAATTAATCATAATATTGGATAATATTAATATACCGCTCAAAATAGCTTCGGACAAACAATTAAATTTTTATAAAATCCTGAAATCTTCCCATCCTTTGAAGATATATTATGTTATGGTATTGCGGACTTTTTTGATGAACTTTTTATGATGTGCAATCCAGTAGAACGTACATTTTATTTATCTCTTACGGTATACGCGGCCCATGCCAGTAAAGCTCCCAGTCGGCATGATTTTGCCGACATCATCAACAATAATCTAACAAAATCTTAATGAATTATACACTTGAACCTTCCTCATGAATCACTCCGTGAAAAGCGTTTGAAAATCCTTTTAGTAGGTAGTTTTTGAGTTTATCGTGTTCAGACAGACAGATGCGGCGGGGGACTTTGTTTTATATTATGTATGTAAGGATCTTATTTTCCGGCGCCATAAATATGGCGAAGCGGGACTTTCACTACGGCTTAAGGTTCATGCAGACTGGTGCAACATTGCGGGTGCGACAGCCAGCGCGACCCTTGTCGCGCCCGCGATATCTCGCCAGTCTGTACGAGCCTTTATTATTATTGCTTGAAAACAAATTTTAACCCGCTACATGATCTTCCCCAAATCCCCACCCTTAATACTCCCAGAATCATGTGTACGGTTTTGCTGGCTTTGGGGTTTTCAAAAATACACTAAAAAGGGTAGATATATTATAAACAAAAAAAAAAAATTGCTACTATAAAAAAACGCTGGGTCATAGAGAATAGCGCTTTCCTAACCTTAAAATCAGAATTTATTTTGGATATTTAACAAATCTCAGTTATCTCAGGTGTCAGTTAATTTAATTTCCGTCGAATGTAGTCACAATTTATAACACAGAAAGTAATTTTACGAGGCTGTCAATGTATGGCACTGGAGCGTATCCTGGGGAACCCTACAACCTCTTGCAAAAACAACATTGCTCGGGAGCAATGTTGCTGTAGGTTGTGTGGTCATGCGCAAAACGCACGTAAAACTCACATTTCGAAATGTTAAAAAGTAACTTGTAATATTAAAAAGTACGTATTTAATTATTAGTATAGGTAAGTAAAATGACAAGGCCGGATAAGTACTGCCGGGGGACAACAAAGCGTTCTAAGCCATTTAAAAATTAAATAGAGTGGAATTATTTATTGACTGTTACTTACTCTTTTCGAAGAGGCCGAATAAGGCAGATGCGGAGGCAACGAGGCCCAGGAGAGCGACTGTCCGGATCATGGCTGTAGGGCTGTATGATCGTTGACTGTAGCAGTACAGTTAGTCTGTACAAGGAATGCTCTGACAAGCGTATTTATACACTTCTCGCATCTGGCATGCCGTGTAATTCAGCGAACGATTAAACAAGTGTTTTTTTTGTGTTCCTCAAGAAATAAATTCGAGGAAACAAATTGGTTCGCCATTTTTAGGGTTCCGTACCTCAATAGGAAAAAATGAAACTCTTATAGCATCAGTTGCGTGTCTGTCTGTCTGTCTGTCTGCCTGTCTGTCTGTCTGACCGATTAAGTTGAAATTTGGTACACATATCAATTTCTGTGATCCAAACACGGACGAGGAACGTAAATTAATTAATTTTGAATATTAGGATACAAATTAGAATATACAAAATTGCGAAGTGTACCGTGGTACATATCAAATGAAAGCGCTTGTTGTGGGGGTCTCAAATATATTTTTTATAATTTTAAAATAAATAGTTTTAAAGATAATTAAGAAAATAGATACTGGGATTTTCCATTAGGAATTTCTCAGAAGCAGCCCGGAGTTTGGATTTGTGCCCGGTTGATGGCAATAGGCTCGCGCCCCCTATTACATGGGACTTAAACATAACTGGCGAAATGTGGGTGTGCTATTAGGTACACCTCTGCCTAACCCTTCGGGGATTACAGGCGTGATGTTATGAAAATAGATAAAAATGCACCTGACACGGGGTTATTTTCGAAACTACTGAGCCAAAAATATTGAAAAATAAACGGAAAATTGTTCTTTACCTATAGATTACTTACAGGAAAACCTATAAAAAGTCTATGGTGTTAAAATAACATGGTAAATCTCTCAATATTGTCCGTACAAACTTACATTTGCAGTTGGAATGTATGGGAGCACACGTTTTTCTATTACAATGTTTTGTTCTTGGGATAAAAATCAGGGTACGGAACCCTCACCACGCGAGTTCAACTCGCACTTGTTCCTTTTGAGGTACGGAACCCTAAAAAACGATAAATAACGAGTAACAACACAACATAATATCACGCATGTGTTGAAGGTGTATTAATGTTCATATGATAAATTAAAAGATGGCTTATTACATATAAGCCATCTTTTAAAATTCAGGGTTTATTACAATTTACTTATTTTCTAGTTACAACGATGATTTTTTATCCGTCAGGGATGTCGACGGAAGAGGAACTGCCAGTGTGGCAAGCTTACATTAGTGTTGTTAGACTACAACAGTGTTGCCATTACATAAGGCTTAGGCAGAAGTGTGCCTATAGGTAGTACTTCCCACATTTCGCCAGTTATGTTTAAGTCCCATGTAACAGGGGGCGAGCCTATTGCCATCCACCGGACACAGATCCAGACAGCGGCCTGCTACTGAAAAAATCCTGATGGAAAAACCCAATAACGCTTTGCCCGACCTGGGAATCGAACCAAGGACCTCATGCTCAGCAGTTGCGAATAATGTTACACGTTATTCAGTTATGATGTGTAATATTTTAGAAAACCAGATGTTTTTTATCAAAATGAACATAATTAGGTAGGTATTCACCCTAAGCGAACATAATTGGGTAGGTACCCTAAACGAAAAACAAAATACATCACGTGGCTTTAGAATAAAACAATAAAATTCACTTACTGATCAAATTCGGTGTCTGGTTAATTTATTCGGATGGTTTTGTATATTCATTGTGTGCTGTCTGCTGACATCATTTTCTCATTGTCGTGTATGCATTCGCTACGGTTTTTTCATAATCATTTTATTTGTCAGAATATTTTTCATCGTTATAATAGGTTTTATCACATTCTGCCATATGTGTTCTGCAAATATTAGGTCAGTAGTCATTCTTAATAATTAATGAATTTAAATTACACTTTGAGACCTAAGACTCAATTAAGTTATCTACTCATTAACTTTTCAATAATCGAAAGAATTCCTCTATAATTTACCGCAAATTGTCAAAAGACGAGCCAAATGATTAGAACTTTGCAGATAGTTACAGAATTAAACACTTTAAATGATTATTATTTCATCTTTCGTAGAAATCAGAAATATACCTGTGACAAAGCCTGAAATCAAAGAATGCTTATTAGATACTGTGATGAAGGTTGGTTCTGTCCTAAATGCTCCTATACAGGCTCACGAGGTGAAATACTAATATCGCATAAGACCAAATGACTCGACCACCAGAACAATTGGGCTTATACAAACAGGAACCAATCCACACACATGGCAAAACCGAGACAAGTTACAAAAAGCTTTCAAAAATGCATCTTAATATTATATTTGTATACATAGAACAAATTATTTTGTGCAATACTGTAAATAGACTTTATTCAAAATATCAAACAATTTGATTGTACACACGGCTACACATCAAGCTATACATTTCCAGTTTACGCTGATCTCGCACTGTACGGAAATCCTATACAATGCGAGATCATCTTATACTGGAAATGTATAGCTTGATGTGTAGCCGTGTGTACACAAAATTTTGACAAAACGGCTTTTTAACTGACCTTAAAAAAGGACGAAGTTTTATTATAATAATATTATTATGTTCGGCTATATGTTTCTTTTTATTTTATGTTTGTTCACCGATTGCTCCGGCAATAGTGGACCGATACTGAATTTTTTTTTGTCTTTGAAATGGTATGCTCCCGAGGTAGTACTATCGTTACCAAGTAAGGATCCTATGGAAATCGCGGTCAATCCTCAAATTTTATACGCACATTTTTTATAGTACCTTATGCATTTGCACCTGGAAAGCACCATTTGGTGAAGTGGAACTAATGATGAAAACCAGTGATGGCCACCGGAACTACTTAATAATAAGTATTTCACTGTTGCAATTCGATTAGACACTTTAATATGGTTGCTAAGCAATTTATGCTCGTCACAATGCATATGGTGAAGTGACCATCAGTTCCAGTTACAAAACTAACTCGTCAACCATTAACGCCCCTGCATTGGGAAAAGCAATATTTTGTAATCAGTGATGAGCAGTTGACATTAGACTATTGTAACTTAAATAAATTGCAAACAGACACACTAAAAAGTGAAAAATAAAAAAACTTTATACAAAAAAAAAAACAACCAATTTTCAAAACAATAAAAACACTACAAAGTGAAAAATAACATTGGTAAAGGACTTCTTGACGGGAAAGTGAAGCGTCATGTTAGCAGTTTTGTTTTATTTTCTAAAATTTGTGTTTAGCCGAATATTAATGTGTAATAGTGGTGGATTATTAACCATTAAGTGTTCGTGAACCTGCATTAGTGTAGGCAAATGAAACAAAACAGTGCAACATCACTTTAAAGTTTTCTCAAGAAATCCGCGCGGGGTTTCAGTAAAGTGTCTTTACTTAAACTCAAGGGGAGCGGGCGGGATATCATCTATCATGTTTACCACGCATTGAATAGAGTTCATTTCATACGTTGTACTTGTTCCCTAATTTTACATGACACTGGCTAAATGCACAAACCGTGCGAAGCCAAAAAGAAAAAAAAAAAAAAAACATTGGTAAAAAGTATTTTTTTCTCAAAACTGTCATTGTGTGGGTTGATTCCGTTTTGCGTAAGTACGTCCAATTATCGTGGTCTTTACTACCAATCTTCGTAAGGGAAAGTTTGCTCGTATGTTTAAGGATTATAATAAAAAACAGTAAACTTTCAACTGAACATCTTAATATTATATAAGTGGATCGGCAAAACCCGTATTCGTTTCAGAAAATCGTAATTACACCAAAAAGAAACGACTCCTGCTTTTGGCTAAAGACTTTTCCAGTAATAGTAATAGTCCATTTATTTGTCAGAATATTGTTACAGAGTTGTTACATAGTTTTATAAAAGTTCATAATATTCTGCCGTTTCCGGCGTACAAATACAATTTTAGGGTTTTAGTAAGCGAGCTGAAGTGGTATTGGGCTGGCAATGTATGTCGAAAAACCGATGGCCGGTGGACCATGGTCCAGACGAGCCCTGGAGTGGAGATCAATAGGCAAGCGTAGTGTGGGACGCCCTTCAGCTAGATGGACCGACGACCTAATGTGACAGACTGGGTGCGGAAGGGGGAGTACAGTGTTGTGGCGCAGCCTGAGAGAGGCCTATGTCCAGCAGTGGACTGTGATAGACTGAGTTGATTGACTTTGCCAGCGACTTTCACCTCGAAGATTACAAACAACAAACAAACTTTAGAAAACAATTTTCGTGGGCATACGGTAAAAATTGAAACACGCGTTTTTTACATTTTTCATTTGAGAGCAGTGGTGGCTCAGTGGTAACAGCCGAAACTTACGAGTTTTAGGTCGTAGGTTCGAACCCAAACAGGCGCTTTACTTTGTGTAAATTATTTCATCACCACTGCTCTCAAAACGGTGAAGGAAAACATCGTGAAGAAACCGGCATGTCCTAGAAAATCGAAGACATGTGATATCTACCAACCCGCACTGGGCCCGCGTGGTGGATTACGGCCAGCTCCCTCTCACTGAGAGGAGGCCTGTGCCCCAGCAGTTGGAACAATACAGGCTGATTATGTTTCACATTTTACCGTAAGCCCAAATATTTTTTTCACTGATTTTGCATAAAGAAAGACGGATTTTTATATACTTTCATCCCCCTTAAGTGTAAAGTTTTCAACATTCCTTTTTTCCAGGATCAATCAGACCAAACCCCAAACGACTAAGCGATGATACCGCTTAGTCAGCTGGCCATATTATTATTCATCATCATCATCATTTCAGGCATAGGCATCCCCTTAAAAGGGGGGAGGGGGTGGGGGGGGGGTTGCTATAATCGCCACGCATGGCAGGCGGGTTGGCGATCGCAATATGGTGTTAAAATGCATAGAAAACGCTGCTGCCCATTCACTAGTAAGTCCCTTAGTCTCCTTTTACGACACCCACGGGAAAAAATAGGATGGTGCTATTCTTTACGACCGGCACCACACGAAACGGATTAATATCTTTTCCGTGTATTTGATATTTGGAACTAATAATAATTTATTAGTTCCAAGAATCGAAGACTTTTTAAATAGAGAGCGAATAGGTAGAGAAGGCCGCCTCTAGCTGCACCTGGTACCACCACCGAACGACCACCAACCAACCAATACACGACTGGTCAAGAATCAAGCTCAATCGCGTACAGTCAACACTTTACTACGAAAACCACCCTTGCTGCTACGACATAAGGGCACTGTCAATTGGTATGTGCAACAGGGATAAACTTCATAAAAAACGAAATCGATTCTAGATGACCAAATACAAAAAAAAACCTACATTCAATACAGAAATTTTTGTGGCTCAATCTTAAACAAAGTTAAACGTTATTGTGATAGAGAACTTGTTCAAAAAGCTGGTAAAGATAGCAAAAAAATGTGGTATTCATTAAAAAATATAACAAATTCAAAAAAAAATATCGGACACTCCTCAGCGCTCTATGAATGATATCAATTACTATTTTTCCAATGTTGGCAAATCATTGGCTGAACAAATAGCGCAACTACAAGCCACGAACCCAAATTAAAAAAAAATCCCTAGTTCAAAATCTTGATTCTCTTGTGCTCTTTGACACTGATGAAGATGAAGTTATGAGCCTGTGATAGCTACACTCAAAAATGATTGTTCTGTGGGTTGGGATAATTTGTCAAACTAGTTACTGAAAGATCATTCAGCTATTCTTGTGCCACACATAACCTACATTTTTAATATGTTTCTAGAAAATGATTGCTTTCCCAAAGACCTTAACCTCAGATCCGACCAATTCACAAGGGTCCAGCCGAGGTCCACCAGAGACCGTATTGAGAATTATACGCCTATTCCAATCTTATCTGTCCTGTCTCTTAAGATACAGATTCACCTAGTTTAAGAGGCAGGGTTATAATTATACTTGAGTTCAGATATTAAATTAGAACCAGATGTTACAATGTACACTATTTATAATGAATCACGTAGGTTCCTATCTGTATTTTTATGGCAAATAAATTTATCATTATCATCTTCGCTTTCTAAAATCCTAGAAAAAAATATTAACAGACGGTTAGATGTATCTCGAAAGTAAGCACATTTTATCTGACCATCAGTTTGGTTCTCGTCGTGGTAAATCCACTGATCACGCAGTTAGCAATTTAACGAACTTTATAAGCACAAATTTAGATAAAGGTAATAAATGTATATATTTTTATATTTAGCAAAGACTTTCGATACGGTTTCTGTTCCAAACCTTGTCCAAAAATTGGAAAACATTGGCATTAGAGATAAACAGCTTAGCCTTTAGACCGATTATCTAACCGACCAAACTCAATGTGTTAAGGTGGGTCCCTACACTAGTACTGATCGTCCAGTGACCTATGGCGTTCCGCAATGTAGCATTCTTGGGCCGACCCTTTTTCTGGTTAACATAAACAATCTCCTTTGTCTAAACTCATTTAATGGAAAAATTATCTCATACGCATAAGACACTGCCGTCATTTTCGCTGCTAAAACATGGAATGAGACTTATCAGCTAGCCCAGGAGGGTTTTGATTTGGCTTTATGATAATGTACTTACGTTAAGAGTTGAAAAAACTAAATACCTGACCTTTTCGATCCGTATTTCTTCACATGCGAGTCTAAATTTAATCGCACATTTGGGCGTTGTAATTGATAACAATTTTAGCTTCAAAGCGCACATTCAACTGCTGAGTAAAAGGATTCGTAATCTTACCTACATTTTTAAAACATTAAGACATGTTTTCACCCCTGTAATCCTAAAGCAAATCTATTATGCGCTTTGTCAGTCACTGATTGCATATTGTATATCGTCTTGGAAGGTGCACCGAAGACTACGATAAAGCAACTTGAGGTTTCACAAAGAACCATATTAAAACTACAGAGTTTTAATATGGTTCTTTGTGAAACCTCAAGTTTTAAGCCTTTCCGTTACTCAACCACACTTCTTTATGTAAACTGTGAGGTGCTGATTGTACGCCAACTGTTTGTCTTAAGTATCGTTTCAAAACAACGTACTAACATGGAGTATAATAATCCAACCCTGTTAACAAGGCGGAAAGGTTTACCTGTATGCAAGAGGTTATTATACTTAAAAACGGCTTTTATTCGTAGATTTTACCCGTTTTTGGGCCCCTTGACAAAATTAAAAAGATTATTGAAATGTACTCTATGAATAAGCTAAAGATGAAGAAATCAGTATTTCTGTGGCTTTGGAATTTAACATACCATGAAACTGAAAATTTACTTACCATCTTAAAGAGTGATACAACTTACTGTCGGAATTGTAAGGCTATGGATACCATATAAGAATCTACTACTCGTAGCTAAATCTATTTAATTTTCTACACACCCTCTCTCACACACACACACTCACCTCCTTCACCGTACACACCCAGAGGACAGCAACCCTTTCATTATTTCTATAAAAATCATGTTTGTATTTTAATTTAAACCATTTGCTTTTGTTTGTATACTTGCATACCTAACCAGTTCGAGAGTTTGATGCGCTGTGTGCTGAAACACAGGCTAAAAGCTGGTTCGGCAGCAGATGCTAATATTTGACACAATCGCTTGTGATTGACTGATTCACTTTTAAGCATAAGTATTATTATGGTAGCTAAGACAATTTCAAATTGTTACCACTGATGCTCTGTACTATAGGAAAGACGCTATTATCTATATAACAGTGGATTGCTTTAAGCTGATAATGATACTAGATGTCGCATCTCAATACGGTGACGTACTTCCTGTTGACCTAGAATCATGAAAATTAGCAAGAAGCAAGGTCTTAAAGCACAGGTAAAGCAGAAAGACCAAAATAATAAATTTGCAGTTTTATCACATAAAAAAAAACGACCAATTGGAACCGTACCGTAACCGAACCCACCCGTGTTCTTTCATTTGTTAATAACTTTTCAAACGTTTACTAAAACTTACTTAAAACCTGCGAGTAAACCCAACTTTCATAAAGCAGACTACGGAGCTATAAATAAATCTCTGAAACATGTCGATTGGACCAAAGAATTCAGTGAATGTGATGGCGTCAATGACAAATTGGAGAAATTTTATGATATAATCAACGAAACCATAAATATACATGTGCCAGTAACACAATTTACACGAGGCAAATATCCACCATGGTATTCCCATCAATTTAAAAAGCTACTTAAAGTGAAACTGAAACTTCATATCAAGATAAAAAAATACAACAATCCAATGGACATATTAGAATTTAATTACATAAGAAAAGACTGCCAAATTCTTACCCAAAAATGTTATGACAACTACATAAATGAAATTGAAAATAAAATTAAGTATCACCCTAAAATCTTCTGGTCACATATTAAAAACCTCCGAAAAAGCATTTCTTATTACCCTCCAGAAATGACTCGCGGCAATGTCAAAGCTTACGGTAGTAAAGCCATTTCAAATTTATTTGCAGAACAGTTCTCCTCCGTATATGATCCACCTTACGATAATCGCAATAATTTCCTTAATAACTTACCTTCCGTCTCGGTTCCGGTTTTACCCATCGACGACCTTTCAATCCTTCCTGAAGCTGTATTTAATAAACTCTCTGGACTCGACATATCTAAAGGTGCTGGACCTGACAATGTGCCCCCAATATTCTGGTTAAGATGTGCAGAGTATTTGTCTTCTCCACTGGCAAATATTTATAATACCTCGCTAAAAACTGGGGTTTTTCCAAATAAATGGAAAAAAGCTAGAATAGTACCTATTCACAAAAATGGGAAACGGGAGGTGATATCTAATTATCGACCCATCTCCATTCTATGTACTTTGTCTAAGGTCTTTGAATCACTAGTGTACCCAGTATTGCACGACCACGTTAAACAATTAATATCCACTAATCAGCATGGTTTCATGGTTAAAAAATCTACAAACACAAATCTTGTTAATTATGTCACTGAACTAACATCCGCAGTAGATAAAGGTCTTCAAATTGATGCAGTGTACACAGACTTTTCGAAGGCCTTCGACAAAGTAAATCATGAATTGCTGCTAATTAAGCTCCAGTCGTTGGGTATAACCGGTATCACACTGAGCTGGTGTAGAACTTACCTCGAAAATAGGACTTCTTCAGTGGTTGTAGATTGTAATGAGTCAGATCCCTACATTGCAACATCCGGTGTACCCCAGGGGTCCAATCTAGGGCCGTTATTTTTTAATGTGTTTATTAACGACATATCAGACATATTTAAATACTCCACACCATACCTATTTGCTGATGACTTAAAACTGACCCGTGTAATTTTGAATAATGTCGATACACAGCTATTACAAATTGATTTAGATAGTCTGAGTCAATGGTGTACCAACAATAAAATGTACTTGAATTGTACTAAATGTTTTCATATAAAATTTACTAGAAAACACAATAAAGTCGAATCTGTTTACAATATTCAGGGAAACACACTAACAGAAGTAACAGTTATTCGTGACTTAGGAGTATACTTGGATAGTAAACTTAATTTTATAAATCATATAGACCAAATGCTTAATTCAGCTTACCGAGCTCTTGGCTTTATTTTGAGATCTTCAAAAGAATTTAAAAAACCATCCACTACATTACTTTTATTCAACAGTTACGTACGAAGCCAACTTGAATATTGCAGCACGGTGTGGAATCCTTCGTACCAAGTCCACATAAGTCGCATTGAAAGGGTTCAAAAGAGACTTGTCCGTCATCTAGCGTTTAGGTTTAAAGTAAGAAATTGTAGATCTTACGAACATAGACTAAATCACTTCAAACTCAAAGATTTAAAATCTCGCCGCACTATCTCCGACATGTTGTTCCTGTATAAATTATTCAATAATGGCATTGACTGTCCAGATCTTCTTAGCAAATTACGCATTAACGTCCCTTCACCCTCAACACAGAACAAATCTAGGTAAACACTCGCCGATTGTTAGGATGACCAATCAGTACAACTCACTGTCATGTTCTTCCGACGATATAGACATTTTCTCCAACAGCCTAAGTAAATTTAAGTTGACGCAAACACACGCAAACCTAAATATTGAGTAAGTGTTGACCTTCCTCCCTACTGTTCAACTCAATATATATAGTTTTTTTTTTTTCACTCACTGTCATGTTCTTCCGACGATATAGACATTTTCTCCAACAGCCTAAGTAAATTTAAGTTGACGCAAACACACGCAAAACTTAATATTGAGTAAGTGTTGACCTTCCTCCCTACTGTTCAACTCAATATATATAGTTTTTTTTTTTTTTTTATAATTCTGATTCTTGTTATTTTTACTTTAAATTGTATACTTTATTTCCATATTAATAATTGATTGTTTGATATCTTAATGCAAGCTGTGGTCTCCTATAATTGAAGATGCACAAGGATTTGTATCTTTTAAGGTTTTATTTTTAGCATGTAAGGTGTAATCTTTGTTGGAGATCCAAATAAATAAATAAATATATTTGCCTGTATGCCAGGGCCACGATATCCCTTTCGGACAAACTCGCAACCCTGGCAGGCATTGGCCTTAATGAACCCCGTCAGTTGGTGCTGACATCTCTTTGAGGCGCGCGTGGAACACAACGCGCCGTCGCCGCGTCAACCCGGGCCTGGTCCTTATCGGACGGCTACCCATGGCTCACCGTCCGCAGGCCCGCGCCTGCAGTGGCCGGAAATCGGCTTGCGACTCAGGGCATCTCCTGTGGCGACTAGGGGGGGGGGGGGGGGGGCGTGAGGGCGCGAACCCTGCCTCTCCCTCACGCGTTCCACCTCCTCCTTCGCGAGGATTACTGCTTCGCAGAATCAGTTTTCTCCCGCTTTATCCTGAACAAGAACCTCCCGAAACATCCGTGTCCGGTGAGGACCTGCGTCAGGCGGATTGTGAGGACGCCGTGGCGCTTCTCTAGCCACTCCTCAAAGTGCCTCTGTCAGCCTATCATTCAATCCCGTTTCCTTCATTCCCATTCCTTACAAAATCCGTCCATCGTTTCATTACTCTCACGCAATACATAAACTTTTATATCTCCGCTATGCAATATTTTATGAATGTTATATTATTGTAAAGCATTGTTGCTAAAGAATAGAATAAGAATAATTTATTTGCTGAAAATATAGGTATTACCAGTTGTTAGAGGTTGGTGGTTTAGGTACAGTCCATATTTTGCCTGTTTAGGGCATGCAAATTAACTTTACATTATTACCTAATAGGTACTTATTTTATTAAGATATTACACGGAATATACGATAAAATATCTATTAGGATTTTTAAATAATGATAAATTTTAAGTTAAATAAAATATACACATACAACAAAACAAAAATTCTTGAAATAATATTTTTCTTTAGGTAACAAATACAATTTATGTTAAATTATTAGACATAACAAATTAAAATTCTTAAAATAATATTTTTCTTTAAGTAACAAAATACAATATGTTAAATTGACGGCACGGTTGGCGCAGTGGTTAAGCGATTGACTGCTGCGCTGCGTGTCGCGGGTTCGATTCCCGCACGGAACAAATATTTGTATGACCTACAAGTAGTGGTTCCGGGTCTGGCTGTTTGTGTATGTGAGTTTAAATGTTTGTAAACGCACCCACGATACAGGAGAAATTCCTAGTGTGGGGCAACGTTTTTAAAAAAAGAAAAGAAAGAAAGAAAATTATTAAACCACAGCACATCATATTGGAAACTAAACTATAGGAAACTTAAAATATTTTTTTTTCTTTATGTTGCAGAAATTCTTGTAAACTATAAAAACAATTCTCTATTAACCATCTACGTAGTTTAATTTTAAAATATTTAAATGGGAGCTCCCTTATGATCTTCGGTAATTTATTAAAAATTGTAATGCACATATGATAAACATTATTTATTTATATATTTTTTTTATTTTTTTTACTTAAACTTGTGTTACAAAAAGGAACTAAAATTTTTGTTGCATCTCTTGGTCTCTGTTTGGTGTAGTTGTCACCTTTGAATCTAAATAATTCACTATTTTTCCTCACGAAAGCCGATACCTCAAACAAATATATGCCGGTTAAGGTCAATAGTTTCAGTTTTTTTAATAAAGGCCTACAAGATTCAAGTGGACCGACACCGCATATAGCTCTTACACATTTTTTTGTATAATAAATGTCTTACCACTGTGTGTTGAATTGCCCCATATCTTATAATCGCAACCATCTTATATCTTAATGCATGTATCGCAACTAGTACCAGTTGTACAACAACCACGCAGGCGTAAACTTCTACATGGTCCTTCGAGCCGGATCATGTAGAAGTTTACGCCTGCGTGGTTCGGCACTAACTTCTGGGTTGGTTGATAATTTGTTAAATATGGTGGATTTGGTATTATGTTAGACTGGTAATGGTTTGGTTGTTGGTTTACGATCACTGATTTAATGATACGAAATAATATGGTTAAAAGTTATATTGAATACTATAGGTTATTACAATACTATCAAATGGTAAATCTAAGCTAAATTAGCACTAAAATGATTTGATTTGGTTTGGTTTGAGTTACGCGGTTGGTGGTCGAATACGTACTAACTGGTACTAGTTGCGATACATGCATTTATGGAAATGCATGCAGGCAAAAGTGCTGAGCTGTTCGGTTGCAAATATTATACCGAACATATTCCCGGCACGAGATGAGATAAGAGAAGAATAAAGTTATCATCAAATCACCTTGGTTAAATAATACTACATGTCAAATGGTAAACAAAAGTAACGTAACATAACATGGTAAACTTATGTAATGTAAATAAAATGGTAAAATATAAAATGGTAAACGGTTGTCCTTAAAAAACATAAATTAATTATTTGCTTGGTTCATCAATTTCTTATTAATATTTTTCTTTGACCATAGAATGCATTTTTTTCATAATTATTATATTTCTTGTGTGTCTTTTGTTTTGTGTCTGTAATACGAAAATCTCAAATGTCTTCCATTAGCACTAGATTTTCTTAATCCTTTAGTAAGCCATTTTGGCGATTGTAAATTTGAAGTCATTTTAACTTTATAATAAGGAAAACACAGTTTGTAGAAAAGTATGAGTTCTTGATGAAAATAATTGAACGCTTTATTTATATCAGGTTCTATGTATACTCATGTACTAAACTCATGTAAGTTCTTAGATTCGCTTTGAAATGTATACAAATGCCAGGCTACGCACAAATGCGTAGCTGGTCTTCACATGATCTGACCAAGATTATGTCTGGACTTTAAAAGAGACTGTTTGTTACCTCTGAGCTTCTTTCGGCCTTTCTTCTCAGAGTAGATAGGAAACACAGAACTCATCTAGTTTTAAACTGCTGTTGTACTTAACCAAAGGTACAGTTTGGTGTTAAAAATCTTCTGTACCAGGTTTTTAGGGTAGTAAAACAAGAAACCCTTATAGGTTCACCAAGTTCGTCTGTCTGTCTGTCAGCGGTTTAACTCAGAGACTCTTGGTACCAGTGAACGTAAAAAAACATTACGTTCACTGCTTGGTACTAAAAATCTGTAATTTGGCATGATTATACATATACATAGTGACCTATAAAATTTTGAAGCATAATCTCGGAAAAAAAAAACTGGTGCATTATAATTATAACTTTTTAATATAATTGTAAAATGTAAAAAATATACATTATATACAGTGTGAGTCTTCATATTGTGCACAAATCGAAATGATAGACACTCGTGAACATCGTGATCGTGATAATAAATCGTTTAGTTTAAAAGTTATATCAATTTGTTTACACAGGGGTCACAGCAGCGAACAAGAATATTTTTTCCGGCGATAAAATGAAGCTTAGTTTCCCTCATTTCGATATGTGCACATTATGAGACCTCACACTGTATTATGATGAAAAACTACATAAATATACTATACACTATAACTTTACGTTTTCCTTTGCGGGTTAGGCAGAGAGGATCCAGTGGCATATATATAATATAAGCGCCGAAATATAGGGCTATACGCGCTCAGTGCGCGTCGGACTAAGTACCACTTCGGGCTGTTTTTTCGGGCTTTTTATAAGGATCTTAAACAAAACAAACGTGTTAAGTAAAGTATACGAAAACAATATCCATTATTGATGTGTAACATCTTTCCTCTCGCTTTCTGTGAGAGATTTCGTAAAAAAGGACGGAAGTGTGTAACAAGAACTGACAGCTTGCGCATGGAATAAGTAAGTGCTTTTTTAATAGCATGGAATTAGTAAGTACTATATAGATTGTAAGTAGAGGGGTCGAATTCCGACCAGTGGGCGACCACTAGCAATGAAGAAATTATTCGAATAACAATTTCAGTAAGTATTTAGTTTTTTAAGTTCTGAGGTTAATTTCTGTCGCTGCTCAGTTGCTTATTACCAAGGTGAAATGTCAAAAGTTACATATCATAAGCGACTACTGTAAGGCTCGCTCGTTTTTTTAACAGGAATATTGCTTTTTGAGTAAATGCTCAGTGGCGACAGTTGGTATTATTATCTAGCTTAGCAGAGGATTAACTTCGGGTTGTTGACGTAGTATGTGTGCAATGTGAGAACGCCCACTTGGCCGGTCAGATCAAACAAGCATTTAGGACCGGTCGGCACGATGAACTGTAACAATAACAAAATATTACTATCAGATAAACCGACGTGATAAAGTTACTAAAAATGTAAAGAACTGTTAATCTGTAGGTACCTCTACTTCAGCTTTTGATGGAGTTTCTAAATTTGTTGAAGTTTTGTATGAACCCAAGAACATTAAGCCTGTAGCAATCAACTGCTTTGTTCGTGCATCGTACATTGGGAACCACGGATAAAGGGGTTCGTCGCAACTCAGACTCTCGGTCATATCGTAGTAGTAGTGAAGTCCTGGAACATAAGAGATGATATTAACCGTTTTTAGGGTTCCGCAATCAAAGGTTGCCAACGGGACCTAAAAGGGACACAGGGCTATCTTCCTCGATTCTTTTAACCTTTAAGGCTCGTGCAGACTGGCGCGATATCGCGGGCGCGACAGGCAGCGCGACACTTTCCATGAAGTTTTCATAGAAAATGTGCTACTAGTGTCGCGTCGCGCCTGTCTGCGGGAGCATTTATACTTATGTAGCAACACAGGCAAAACCTACTACGTTGTTATACTTCCTTTATAATGGCCTTAACTCGTGCTTGGCCGGTTTTTAAATGTCATGAACGTTTGAAAGGAGGAAAATGCGTGTATTGGCATTAGATCAAAAACACTTTAAAACTATAAAATACAGAAAGAAAACAATGCTTGGAATAAAATAGAATAGTCTTAATAAAAATCATAAAATGGCCAAAAGGGCATCAGTGCAAAGTAATGTCAGATGCCAACACAACGCATCCTGACACTCATTTTCACACAGGCTGCCGTTTTCTCAATAGAAGTTTTGCTTTCTGTCCTGCCTGAAGCCATGACTTATGTTATTTAACTTTATTACCCATTAGCTATTGGCTGATTATGCTTACCCATAAACGGCACGCAGGCTTGCTTGGTCCAGATGCTGTCGACATTACTGAGATTGGTGGAAATTTTAAACAGTTCACCGTTTATACCTTCGACCGTTATGTGGTCATCCCGAAGCAGCAAATCTTCGTTATAAGAGGCTTTGCGAGTTTCTTCATCTTAAAAATTAAACAATTAAGTTTTTATTTAGGTTAGTATTTCACGAAACCCGTGATATCTCAGGCTTACCTGCACCATAACTTTGTAACATACTATCAAGAATGATTTTGAAGGATATTGCAAATCCATTGTTGCATATGTTCGAAAAAATTATCTGCTCAACAACGTAAATAACGCAATGAATGTTGTTGAACTGTCACAATGAAAGCCTTTACTACTGTAAGGCCCGTATTAATAAACGTTCCCCAACGACGTACTCAAGTGTGTAATTATTTGATACGCCATTATTACGATATCAGCGTCTCAAGATCATTACTAATTAATAAACACATGAAAACAGTATCTCAGTTACCAAGATCAGCTCCTCAAGGAGCTGTACTTGATGAACGATAACATCACATTGACCGAAGTTTAGAATGACATTCATCACATTTCGTTCTTGATAAGTCGTAAGATTTATTGAAATACTTGTATTTTGTTATAACTTTAATGTATAGCGCTGTATCACGTTATAAATATTTCTAGGGAAATTGGAAGACCTCTGTTACTGTATTTCACCAAAAGTATTTTTATTAATGTGACTCTTGAAGAAATTTGGATTATTTTTAGGGTTCTGAAGTCAAAAAGGAACCTTATTGTTTCGCTATGTCCGTCTGTCTGTATTCATGATGACTCTTGTTAATCACGCCGACAAAGTGGTACAATAAATGCTCAAAAGAGTATTTTTTTGGGTGGTTTTACAATTCAATTACAATGTTAAGTTTGTTTTTGGGATAAATTCATCCCAACTACGGAACCCTGCATTGTGCGTGGTCCGACACACACTTGGATGGTTTTTTTTTAATGTTCAATTGGTAACTCAAAAGGATTCGAGGCATCCCTTATAATAGATTTTTGGCAAAAATATCGTCATAGTACTTACTCTAATTCATTGTAATAAATATTTTCACGCAAAATATTTTCTAACTCGTATGTTCCGCGCTACTAATCACGACCTCAAGTGACGTACTGCCTACACTCAGATTTAAGCATCTCGAGTACACAAACCTATTGTATACTTAAGTGTCGATGTTCGTTTATTAATCAGCCCATCACTCGGCTGATAACTAAACCCAAGCCGTAACTTGAGTACATCAATTATTATGTTTATTAATACAATCATGACCTCAAGACTGTTATCAAGTGCGAGCTCTTGGGCTGACTACCTAACGTTTATTAATACGGGCCTTAGTGTGTTACGCAATTACCGCTGATATATCACGAGACTTGTGATGAATTACTTAAGTAGAGTGGTTCACAAATAATGAAGGGTTCAGAATTACTTAATTTACACGGTACATGAAATCGTATCAAATACAATATTGGTGGTTTTGTACAGTCGCCAGCACATCAGCTGATACCAAACTGTCAAATTACTCTAGATGATTTTAAACTTTTAATTGTTGTGAAGTTCAAAATCGAATGAGAAAATTTGACAGTTTGTGGTAACTTGATGTGCTGGCGACTGCTATTGGATGATGCTCTAACAAACTTTATTTTAATTTAGAACTTACCTAGATAATTTACCTACATTTCATTGCCACATAGGGCAAAGGTAGTATAATAAAAAGGTCATAATTTTGTATACATAAGTACCTTCTGACACGTAGTATTTACAAATGGTCCAGTATTTCTCTATGACTCCATAATCTTTGTTAAAGTTCCAAAGCGAGAAACCTTGTTTTTTCATGTCATAATATGAAGTTAATCCATCGCTGGGGATCTGCAATAGACCAGTTCAATCGTTAGGGATTCTTAACAGACATTACCCACAATTTGTAACACGTTCTATCTAGACAGTAAATTGCATTGATTTGGTGTCGTGCCGTGAATACTATCTGCATCAGCACTTATTCCTTGAAAATGACTGTATAAACTACACTACTGAGCCATCAGTATAGCAGATTGCGTAGGTAGAATCGAAGTAAATACGTAATAACACAACAGTTGCATTTTTTGCGACTTTTGCAAGGCTTGCGTGTAACGCCATAGTTCAGGCAATAACACATCCTCACTAGTTCGGCTAATAAAAGCTGACGATTCATTCAAGTGAGAAACCCTCATACAGAGTGTACAGTGCCCTGCATTACTTGACCTCTGTTCCCTTCTTATTTGTAAGAAGTAGAAGCAAGTAATGCAGGACAGGCAGGGTACATTATACGATAACATGACTTTAGTTAAGTGTGTCATACTTTTTATTATTGGACGTCCCTAATAATTGTCATAATTATTTACGGTATACTGTGGCTCGACACTCGCAAAGTCGTCAAATGCGCAATTGTGTATTTAATTGTAATTTATTAGTGGCTTTTGTGGAGAGGATATTAATTTAATATTTTTAGGTCATAGGTTCGAACCCAGACAGGCGCTTTACTTTGTGTAAATTATTTCATCACACTGCTCTCAAAATGGTGAAGGAAAACATCGTGAGGAAACGTGTGACATCGACCAACCCGCACTGGGCTCGCGTGGTGGATTACGGCCCATTCCCTGTTACCGGAGGCCTGTGTCCCAGCCGTGGGTACATTATGCCGTTACAATTCCTACTCATGATGACGACTCTCGAAGTCAAAACTCGTGAGTAATTTCCCACGAAATGTTAAAATGAAGTGCAGTGTACTCACAGCGATCTGCAGGCCGGAGGTCTGTCCATTTTCGTCGACGAGTATGCCGACCGTCACGTCCTTCGGGTTGATCCATAGGACAAGTGCGTCATAACCTGATGAGTATGACCTAGTCGGTCTTGGCACCGCCGTCCAGCCATTTAACGCGGCTGCTTTACTATTGCGAGGAAGATCCATGAAAGCGCTTGATCCCCACGTTAAAAAGTTTTTGTCGAATTTATCTGTAAAATGAGGTATTGAGTATGTTGCCGTGGATCAGATTATTAATTTATCGTATGTATACCTACAAACTACTTCATCCCGAGAACGATAACTGACACACGTCGTCAAAATAGCCGAAGTAGATTATACAAATTGAAGCTGGTTGAAAAACTACTCGATCAAACTCAATTTTATAATGGAACCACGTGATTATTTAACTCGCGTTATTTGACTCGCAAGGTTTCCTCTACCAAATGTAAAATAATCACGTGAATTGGGCCGGAAATCTGGATGAAATCAGTGAAAAACAAAAAGGAATACTTATTAATTTATCAAGTAAAAGCACTTACAACTTAAACCGGCTTCCCATAGGTCTGAAACAAAATTAAAACAAGATAAATATATAAAGATCGCCAGGGTAATATTAGCGAAAAACAAAAGATAATTGCTCTAGAATCAAAACTCATGTGTAAGTACGATAATTCCTAGTTTGTTTTATGCTTTAATATCAATTATTTTGTCCTCCGATCTTTTAAAGTATTCATTTAAATGATACAATGTAAATGCATATTGTAATCTAAATTAAATTCCCAATTTAAATGACATAAATAATTAATCATAATATTGGATAATATTAATATACCGCTCAAAATAGCTTCGGACAAACAATTAAATTTTTATAAAATCCTGAAATCTTCCCATCCTTTGAAGATATATTATGCTATGGTATTGCGGACTTTTTTGATGAACTTTTTATGATGTGCAATCCAGTAGAACGTACATTTTATTTATCTCTTACGGTTTACGCGGCCCATGCCAGTAAAGCTCCCAGTCGGCATGATTTTGCCGACATCATCAACAATAATCTAACAAAATCTTAATGAATTATACACTTGAACCTTCCTCATGAATCACTCCGTGAAAACCGTTTGAAAATCCTTTTAGTAGGTAGTTTTTGAGTTTATCGTGTTCAGACAGACAGATGCGGCGGGGGACTTTGTTTTATATTATGTATGTAAGGATCATATTTTCCGGCGCCATAAATATGGCGAAGCGGGACTTTCACTACGGCTTAAGGTTCATGCAGACTGGTGCAACATTGCGGGTGCGACAGCCAGCGCGACCCTTGTCGCGCCCGCGATATCTCGCCAGTCTGTACGAGCCTTTATTATTATTGCTTGAAAACAAATTTTAACCCGCTACATGATCTTCCCCAAATCCCCACCCTTAATACTCCCAGAATCATGTGTACGGTTTTGCTGGCTTTGGGGTTTTCAAAAATACACTAAAAAGGGTAACAAATCTCAGTTATCTCAGGTGTCAGTTAATTTAATTTCCGTCGAATGTAGTCACAATTTATAACACAGAAAGTAATTTTACGAGGCTGTCAATGTATGGCACTGGAGCGTATCCTGGGGAACCCTACAACCTCTTGCAAAAACACCATTGCTCGGGAGCAATGTTGCTGTAGGTTGTGTGGTCATGCGCAAAACGCACGTAAAACTCACATTTCGAAATGTTAAAAAGTAACTTGTAATATTAAAAAGTACGTATTTAATTATTAGTATAGGTAAGTAAAATGACAAGGCCGGATAAGTACTGCCGGGGGACAACAAAGCGTTCTAAGCCATTTAAAAATTAAATAGAGTGGAATTATTTATTGACTGTTACTTACTCTTTTCGAAGAGGCCGAATAAGGCAGATGCGGAGGCAACGAGGCCCAGGAGAGCGACTGTCCGGATCATGGCTGTAGGGCTGTATGATCGTTGACTGTAGCAGTACAGTTAGTCTGTACAAGGAATGCTCTGACAAGCGTATTTATACACTTCTCGCATCTGGCATGCCGTGTAATTCAGCGAACGATTAAACAAGTGTTTTTTTTGTGTTCCTCAAGAAATAAATTCGAGGAAACAAATTGGTTCGCCATTTTTAGGGTTCCGTACCTCCTAAAAAATGAAACTCTTATAGCATCAGTTGCGTGTCTGTCTGTCTGTCTGTCTGCCTGTCTGTCTGTCTGACCGATTAAGTTGAAATTTGGTACACATATCAATTTCTGTGATCCAAACACGGACGAGGAACGTAAATTAATTAATTTTGAATATTAGGATACAAATTAGAATATACAAAATTGCGAAGTGTACCGTGGTACATATCAAATGAAAGCGCTTGTTGTGGGGGTCTCATATATATTTTTTATAATTTTAAAATAAATAGTTTTAAAGATAATTAAGAAAATAGATACTGGGATTTTCCATTAGGAATTTCTCAGAAGCAGCCCGGAGTTTGGATTTGTGCCCGGTTGATGGCAATAGGCTCGCGCCCCCTATTACATGGGACTTAAACATAACTGGCGAAATGTGGGTGTGCTATTAGGTACACCTCTGCCTAACCCTTCGGGGATTACAGGCGTGATGTTATGAAAATAGATAAAAATGCACCTGACACGGGGTTATTTTCGAAACTACTGAGCCAAAAATATTGAAAAATAAACGGAAAATTGTTCTTTACCTATAGATTACTTACAGGAAAACCTATAAAAAGTCTATGGTGTTAAAATAACATGGTAAATCTCTCAATATTGTCCGTACAAACTTACATTTGCAGTTGGAATGTATGGGAGCACACGTTTTTCTATTACAATGTTTTGTTCTTGGGATAAAAATCAGGGTACGGAACCCTCACCACGCGAGTTCAACTCGCACTTGTTCCTTTTGAGGTACGGAACCCTAAAAAACGATAAATAACGAGTAACAACACAACATAATATCACGCATGTGTTGAAGGTGTATTAATGTTCATATGATAAATTAAAAGATGGCTTATTACATATAAGCCATCTTTTAAAATTCAGGGTTTATTACAATTTACTTATTTTCTAGTTACAACGATGATTTTTTATCCGTCAGGGATGTCGACGGAAGAGGAACTGCCAGTGTGGCAAGCTTACATTAGTGTTGTTAGACTACAACAGTGTTGCCATTACATAAGGCTTAGGCAGAAGTGTGCCTATAGGTAGTACTTCCCACATTTCGCCAGTTATGTTTAAGTCCCATGTAACAGGGGGCGAGCCTATTGCCATCCACCGGGCACAGATCCAGACAGCGGCCTGCTACTGAAAAAATCCTGATGGAAAAACCCAATAACGCTTTGCCCGACCTGGGAATCGAACCAAGGACCTCATGCTCAGCAGTTGCGAATAATGTTACACGTTATTCAGTTATGATGTGTAATATTTTAGAAAACCAGATGTTTTTTATCAAAATGAACATAATTAGGTAGGTATTCACCCTAAGCGAACATAATTGGGTAGGTACCCTAAACGAAAAACAAAATACATCACGTGGCTTTAGAATAAAACAATAAAATTCACTTACTGATCAAATTCGGTGTCTGGTTAATTTATTCGGATGGTTTTGTATATTCATTGTGTGCTGTCTGCTGACATCATTTTCTCATTGTCGTGTATGCATTCGCTACGGTTTTTTCATAATCATTTTATTTGTCAGAATATTTTTCATCGTTATAATAGGTTTTATCACATTCTGCCATATGTGTTCTGCAAATATTAGGTCAGTAGTCATTATTAATTAGTAATGAATTTAAATTACACTTTGAGACCTAAGACTCAATTAAGTTATCTACTCATTAACTTTTCAATAATCGAAAGAATTCCTCTATAATTTACCGCAAATTGTCAAAAGACGAGCCAAACGGTTAGAACTTTGCAGATAGTTACAGAATTAAACACTTTAAATGATTATTATTTCATCTTTCGTAGAAATCAGAAATATACCTGTGACAAAGCCTGAAATCAAAGAATGCTTATTAGATACTGTGATGAAGGTTGGTTCTGTCCTAAATGCTCCTATACAGGCTCACGAGGTGAAATACTAATATCGCATAAGACCAAATGACTCGACCACCAGAACAATTGGGCTTATACAAACAGGAACCAATCCACACACATGGCAAAACCGAGACAAGTTACAAAAAGCTTTCAAAAATGCATCTTAATATTATATTTGTATACATAGAACAAATTATTTTGTGCAATACTGTAAATAGACTTTATTCAAAATATCAAACAATTTGATTGTACACACGGCTACACATCAAGCTATACATTTCCAGTTTACGCTGATCTCGCACTGTACGGAAATCCTATACAATGCGAGATCATCTTATACTGGAAATGTATAGCTTGATGTGTAGCCGTGTGTACACAAAATTTTGACAAAACGGCTTTTTAACTGACCTTAAAAAAGGACGAAGTTTTATTATAATAATATTATTATGTTCGGCTATATGTTTCTTTTTATTTTATGTTTGTTCACCGATTGCTCCGGCAATAGTGGACCGATACTGAATTTTTTTTTGTCTTTGAAATGGTATGCTCCCGAGGTAGTACTATCGTTACCAAGTAAGGATCCTATGGAAATCGCGGTCAATCCTCAAATTTTATACGCACATTTTTTATAGTACCTTATGCATTTGCACCTGGAAAGCACCATTTGGTGAAGTGGAACTAATGATGAAAACCAGTGATGGCCACCGGAACTACTTAATAATAAGTATTTCACTGTTGCAATTCGATTAGACACTTTAATATGGTTGCTAAGCAATTTATGCTCGTCACAATGCATATGGTGAAGTGACCATCAGTTCCAGTTACAAAACTAACTCGTCAACCATTAACGCCCCTGCATTGGGAAAAGCAATATTTTGTAAACAGTGATGAGCAGTTGACATTAGACTATTGTAACTTAAATAAATTGCAAACAGACACACTAAAAAGTGAAAAATAAAAAAACTTTATACAAAAAAAAAACAACCAATTTTCAAAACAATAAAAACACTACAAAGTGAAAAATAACATTGGTAAAGGACTTCTTGGCGGGAAAGTGAAGCGTCATGTTAGCAGTTTTGTTTTATTTTCTAAAATTTGTGTTTAGCCGAATATTAATGTGTAATAGTGGTGGATTATTAACCATTAAGTGTTCGTGAACCTGCATTAGTGTAGGCAAATGAAACAAAACAGTGCAACATCACTTTAAAGTTTTCTCAAGAAATCCGCGCGGGGTTTCAGTAAAGTGTCTTTACTTAAACTCAAGGGGAGCGGGCGGGATATCATCTATCATGTTTACCACGCATTGAATAGAGTTCATTTCATACGTTGTACTTGTTCCCTAATTTTACATGACACCGGCTAAATGCACAAACCGTGCGAAGCCAAAAAAAAAAAAAAAAACATTGGTAAAAAGTATTTTTTTCTCAAAACTGTCATTGTGTGGGTTGATTCCGTTTTGCGTAAGTACGTCCAATTATCGTGGTCTTTACTACCAATCTTCGTAAGGGAAAGTTTGCTCGTATGTTTAAGGATTATAATAAAAAACAGTAAACTTCAACTGAACATCTTAATATTATATAAGTGGATCGGCAAAACCCGTATTCGTTTCAGAAAATCGTAATTACACCAAAAAGAAACGACTCCTGCTTTTGGCTAAAGACTTTTCCAGTAATAGTAATAGTCCATTTATTTGTCAGAATATTGTTACAGAGTTGTTACATAGTTTTATAAAAGTTCATAATATTCTGCCGTTTCCGGCGTACAAATACAATTTTAGGGTTTTAGTTAGTTTGTTAGACATAACAATGAATTAATTAAATTTATATAACATTCAAATTGCAAATTAGTCAAATATTAGATATGGAAATGTCAAAAAGATTTATTAAGCCAAAGAGATAATAAGAAGACAATATAATTAATTCCTAATATTTAAGCCAGTTTTTCATTCATAATTTAATCACTAGTCGAGTAGTAACATTTATTTAAGAGATAATTGAATAATTTACATTTAAATGTCCTAAAGTTAAGAGTTTTAAAACAATCTGGTAGTTTATTATAAACTTTTGTCGCCATACAAAATGCATTATTACAAAACAGTTTATTATTTTGTCTGGGTACACAAAGCATGTGAACTTTGCGGCAAAGTTGGGATACAACGTCATTATGCAGATGAAATTCATGTTAATTTTGGTACACAAAAATACAAATTTCAAAAATATATAGATCGGTAGTACTTTATTTTTTTAAATAATGGAACACAGCTGTCCAGAGGGTGCGCTCCACATATTAAGTGAATGCATTTCTTTTGAGCTCGAAACATTCTGTCAAGTTCTACAGAATTACCTCATAATATGATGCCATAACGCAAAATTGATGAGACTACAGAATTACCCCATAATATGATGCCATAACGCAAAATTGATGAGACATAGACATGGTATGCACATAGTGCCGCATCAACACTAGCCACACGTGTTAACCTGTATAGAACGAATACGAACCTATCTACTTTTGTGCAAAGTTCGTCAATATGAGCTTTCCAGTTACAGTATTTGTCTATCGTTATCCCTAGGAACTTTGTACTCTCAACCTCTTCATTATCATGTTGTATTTTTAACTGTGAACGCTTACTGTTGTATGTTTGGAATTTGATCATTTTGGTTTTGCTAATATTAATGTCGAGATTATTTTGTTTGAGCCACGTGATAATTTTATTTAGTGTTTCGTTTATTTCGGTCTGGTATTCACCTACGTCATAATTATCGTTAATAATGCTGAGGGTCGTATCGTCAGCATATAGTATGCAGCTGTGGGAGGTTACGCTAGCTAAGTTATTAGCATATAGTAAAAACAAAAGTGGTCAAAATATGGTTCCTTGGGGAACACCACAATTATTTTCCCAATAGGGAGATCTGCAGATGATTTTTGGTGCCCTTTTTGTCTCGAGAGCTCAACACAGTGTTGTCGATGGGTGAGGTAACTTTTGAGCCATTCAACGCGTTTTTTCTAATACCGTATCGATCCAATTTGAGAAGAAGCAATTAGTGGTTAACGAAATCGAAAGCCTTGGACATATCTAAGAAAACAGAGGTAATTGGTATTTTATCATTAAGGCTTTTATTTATCAATTTTAATAAAGCAAAACAAGCCAATGTGGTAGATTTATTTTTCCTGAAGCCAAGATGTCATACTTTGATATGAAGCTGTAAACTTTTTCATGCATAACTTTCTCAAAAACTTTTGAAATTATCGGTATTAGCGTTATGGGACGATAGTTGTTCATGTCAATGGTGTCACCTTTCTTGTGGATTGGTTTAACAATAGAGAGCTTGAAACGCGAGGGGAATAAACCTGGAATAAATTATTCGATAATCATGTGGCTAATAATGCGTTGACAAAAATGTTGAGCATATTTTGAGAATTTTGGTGTTTATGTCACCATAGCCTGTAGAGTTGGTAGATTTTAAAGAATGCATTGTTTTGAAAACAATACTCTCATTGGTTGGGGTCAAATAAATAGTATTGGGAAGGTGAGCTATCGGTGGGGTGTCGTCAAGATTTGGGTCAATGGTCTTATACGTCATGTCAATAAAAAAAAAACTATCTAGCTATCGTTTCTGGTTGTGTGTAAGTTTGTTTGTCCAATTTAATTTCGTTTAAATGTCTTGTGCATTTTTGTGTCACTTCACTACTGTTACTTTTGATTATTTTCCAGGCAACTTTACATCTGTTACTGGATTGGGACAGATAACGTGTGTTTTTTATCTTTTGCGCTTGGAAAGTACAACGTTTTAGGGCTGCGGTATATTTGCTGTAGGCATTTTTATATTGGTTTTTATTTGCCGTTGATAGACGATATTTTAGGTCTAAACGGCGCTTGTTTACACTGTTACACAACATATTTTTATACCTTTAG
This sequence comes from Tiliacea citrago, assembly GCA_963921375.1. Classification (NCBI taxonomy): domain Eukaryota; kingdom Metazoa; phylum Arthropoda; class Insecta; order Lepidoptera; family Noctuidae; genus Tiliacea; species Tiliacea citrago. The sequence goes on from OY992798.1 coordinate 19,153,033, forward strand.
TCATCCATTTATGTTGTAGGGGCTTAATAGTTATCTTTACCGTTCTTATAGGGAAGCACAGACTAAAAATAAAGTTAAAATGTCATGAAAGTAATTAAATGCAGTGTTTGTGTCTTCCGTTTCATATATTTCTGAAAAGGACAATGATGAGAGGTAGTTTACAAACTTTTTGATATTTTCTTGACTAAAGTCGCGTCTTTCTTTAAACCAAAATGATTTTTTCATATTCTTTGTGTCTACCAATGTAGAGCAATGAATATCACTTCTGCTGGGCAAAAAAGAGGGGGCGCCACATATTTTGATCAAGATTGAATTGGATCTACCAAAACCTGCAAAGTGACTAGTCGGCTATAAAAATAAAATAAATAATCATTTTATTTCAAGTATCAGAGACTCATTAACTTAAATATTTATACACAGTCAGTCACATTACATAATCATAATCAAACACAATTAATACAGAACGACCAGAAATTAAGAAATTATACAAACAAAACAACAAATAGGTACCTAATAGACTTATTGCAGTGTTGCCACATTACCTGCGTTCAATGTGTAACCTACTGCAGTGATTAATGTAGCCGCAATCGACTCTTTCCGGGAGCGTGGCCAACATGCTGTTGGAGCTCCCCCGCACTCGCCGAACCAGCGAGGTGCCTCTCTTGCGAATCTATCTTAAATAAAAAGACAAGTCCTGACTGACTGATTCATCAACGCCCAGCCCAAACCCTTGGACCTAGAAAGCTAGAATTTTTCACAGAGATTTCCTTTATAATGTAGACAAGGAATACGAAAGGATTTTTCTAAATGCAACCCCTAAAGGGGTAAAATAGGGGATGAAAGTCCGTCAGTTTTGAAGTTAGGATCTTTAAATTTTCTGTTTAGGCTGACGATTGAAAATTAATTTAAACGTGTCTCAGCGTTTTTGATAATTCAACCCCTGAAGGGTTAAAAAGGGGGATAAAGTGGTGTATGGAAAGACCTTAATTTTAGAAAGTAATAATCACAAAATTTATTATCTAGGCATATGGTCGGAAGCTAACGCAACGGTGTTGTTAGAATTTCAACCCTTATGGGGTGAAAAGGGAGATGAATATTTGTTTTGAATTAAAGTTCTTTATTTACTAATATTTCGGCTCATGGTTGGTTTATACAACGTAAATCGTTGTTTTTTTTTTAATTTCATCCCACAAGGGGGTAAAAAGGGGATGAAGTTTTGTATTGAAGTTGTTCATTCGCAAAATTTTGTATTCAAGCAAAAAGAATATAAGTACACGTGTACCGTTTCTAATCTTCTATCTATTTATATACAAAATGGTAAACTGACTGACTGACTGGCTGACTGGGTGATATATCAACACACAGCCCAAACCGCTGGTCCAAGAGACATGATACTTGGAGGATGTGTTCTTTGTGAAAAGTAAATATCAACTAAGAAAGCATTTTTTGGGAATTCTACTCCTAAAGGGGTAAAGTAGGGGATGGAAGTTTATATGAAAGCCCGTCAGTCTTGAAGTTAGGATCTTCAAATTTTGTGTTTAGACTGACGATTGAATATCAATTTATATGTGTCTCAGCGTTTTTGATCATTCCACTCCCGCAGGGTTAAAAACGGAAATGAAGTTGTGTATGGAAAGTCCTTAATTTTCGAAGTCAAATTCACTAAATTTATTATCTAGGCTTATGGTTGGAAGCTAACGCAACGGTGTTGTTAGAATTTCAATCCTTAAGGGGTGAAAAGGGGGATGAAATTTTGATTTTAATTAAAGTTCTTTATTTTATAAGCCAAAATCACAAATATTTCGGCTTATGGTTGGAAACTAACAGAACGTAAATCGTTGTTTTTTTTTTCAACTCACAAGGAAGAGGGATTTAAAAGAGGAAGGAAAAGGGGATGAAGTTTTGTATTGAAGTTGTTCATTCGCTAAGTTTTGTGTTCAGGTAAAAATAATATAAGTACCTACACGTGTACCGTTTCTAACTTTCATAGAATGAAGCGATTGCGATAAAACAAAAACTAAATGTTACTCCAACTTATACACAATATTTATTAAATATAAGGTCGCAGGACTGACTGGGCTATCACACACAGCACAAACCACTGAACGGATTGGGCTGAAATTTGACACACAGATAGTTATTATGACGTAAGCATCCGCTAAGAATGGGTTTTTGGAAATTCTACCTTTAACCCCTTAAAGGTCGAATCCCGAGGGTTTTTGTTCTGATCTGGGTGACGACTGTGCATTCAAAGAGCACGTGCGCAACGGTTTCTTCAGCCTCAACGCAAGCCCTGCACAGAGGGCTGTCCGTTATGCCTATTGTGTGGAAGTGCTTGTTTAGTGAGCAGTGTCCCGTGATGGTCCCCGTCACCAGGCGCAGCAACCGCCCGGTTAGCCTGCCATCTAAGGATAGCATTGTTTCCCTGGATTGCCTGCAACCAGGTGTCGAGGTCCACCAGTTCTCCGCTTGTGTGTGGGTGAACTCCTGTAGCCACCTACATAGTTGGTTGAAGGGGATGGGTACGATAGGTTCGGGTCCACAGACTGACGCGCTGGATGCTCTCCTAGCAAGTTCGTTAGCTGCGTCGTTACCTAATGATCCGCTGTGTCCTTTTGTCCATTGCAGTGTCACTGTGTTACGGTTGCACACCGTCACCCGTTCCAGTGCATTGTGACATTCTAGTGTTAGTCTGGAGGTAATATATTTTTTCTCTAAGGATTGTAAAACTGAGGCACTATCGGAGAGTATACGTATACAGGTGTCCGTAACTTTTCTGGCATCTATGGCGTAAGCCGCTTGTATAATGCCCACACATACCGCCTGGTATACGGTGTTGAACAATCCCAGCAATTTATCCCAGGATAAATTTATGTTGAAATCTTGCGAGAAAACTCCGACTCCGCTTCCGGAGTCGGTCTTTGATCCGTCGGTGTATACTCTCATTTCTTTCGGGCCTGAGTAGTCACATCGTTCCTCTGTGAGTATAGTTTTGTAGTGCTTCTGAAAAAAGTGTAGTTTTGGGGCTTTGTCGCAGGGTGTTGCCATCATCGGTTGTAGTTTGATTGCATCTTCCTTTATGCGTGTGTGCTTGACCCTAGAGTCTTTTCTCAGGGTTCCTGACATATAGAGCCTGAAAGCGGCCATGGCTGCCTCTTCTCACACGATGAGGTGTAGAGGTGGCAGTCCAAGAATTACTTGTAGTGCGGCAGTGGATGCAGTCCTCATACGGCTAGTTATTGCTACACAAGCGAACCGCTGTAGTTTTTCGAGGTCTTTTTGGACTGTGCTCAGGTCCGTCCTGGGCCACCAGACCAGTGAGCTATATGTGATAATTGGTCGGATGACTGTGGTATATAGCCAGTGGGTGACCTTGGGGCTGTCGTTTGCACTGTCATAGGGAAATGCTGGCTTTTGTGGTGATATAGTTGGTGTGTTTTGCCCAATTTAGCTGTTTGTCCAAAAAGATATTGTTTCAGGTATTTGGTTTCAGTTGACAGGCTTAGGGTAGTTCCAATGAATCGTGGCAGTTGTAGCGTCGCCAACGTCCTCTTTTTTGTGAAGAGAATCAGTTCGGTTTTTGTTGGATTCACCGATAGTTGGTGTTTATTGCACCAGTCCTCTACTACACTTCTCATCAGAAAAGTTGAAACACTTCCGTTTTTATGGTTTGTGTCCTAATTTTACACAAAAGAGTTTTCATTCCATGAAAAAAATCACATGATTGTATAGCTGGCAGTTTGGCCATTACAGTGATATGCGAAAATTCAAAATTAGAATTTATTTGTTTATCCTATAAATGAAATGATTCACTGTTTTGAGAGAAATGTGTGTAAAACTTGCTGTTCTGTGTTCTGTATACTGTGTGTGTACTGTGACTTTGGGACGTCTGAAAAAGTTTTTTTTCTAAAACATATGGATACTTCACCCGCAGAAGCCGCCCAAGTGCTGCCCATCGCTGGATTCTGGACTTATTCAGCGTGTTGTGGCTAAAAGATTGCATCTTAGCCCGTCGTTTGTTCATAGAGTCTACAAACGCTATCGGGAGACTGGATTCTTCACGCGCCGTTCAGAATCTGGCAGGAATCGGGTCACTTGCGAGATGATCGATTTATTGTAACAACTTATTTACGAAATTCACGCCTTAATGCTTTTCAACTGCAGCAGCAGCTTCGTGTTATACGTAGGGTGGCTGTAAGTGAGTCTACAATTAGAAGAAGGTTAAAAGAACGTGGACTGGTACCACACAAGCCAGCAAATGGGCCGAAATTAACTGCAGACCATCGAAGAGCGCGCCTTAACTTTGCACGTGAGCACCTAAATTGGTCATACCTCCAGTGGAACAAAGTCCTCTTTTCTGAAGAGTGTAAAATTATGCTGTATGGTAACGATGGAAGGCACAAGGTCTACAGAAGAGATGGATAACGCTTTACACAATGCTGCATTGAAGAAAAGGTGAGCTATGGTGGCGGTTCGTGGACGGTTTGGGGAGGAATCAGTTCCGACGGTAAGACAGGGCCTCAAGTCTGCTATTACAATAGTGTCAGAATGGTCGATCATTGATTTCATAATTGTTGATTTTGACAAGTTTGGTAATCTACTATTATAATGGCGTCATTATAATAGTCTCGCTTGTGCTGCGTTCCGATGCGGACGCGTATTCTTTATTTCGATTAGCGCGGTGCAAGCTGTCGCTCGTAAATTACCCGCCATGAGTAATGAACTAGTGGCGAATGAGCTGCTGGCGTTCCTGCAGCAGAAGCTGGATGTGATGGACGAGGTGTCTGCTGTCCAGATCTGCGCAACGAACTTCAGCGAGGATGACATAGCTGCTGCCAAGCTGTTGTTGTTCAGTGTGCTGAATAAGCGCGACCAGATGGTGTCCCGCCAGCGTGACGGGACTAGGAGGAGTCTGCAAGATATAATCACGCTGTTCAAGGAGACCGATCCAGACGATGTGCCAACGTTTGTGGCGAAGGAGCTCCACAAGCTTCCTCCCGTCACGTTCGACCACGTCGATGTACCGAGCCTTCTGAAGGACATTGTTTTTCTGAAGGCCCGCCTCGCGGATGTGCTAACGAAATTAGATGCATCCCAAAACACCGTCGCTGATTTGCGCAAAGAAGTTAGCGAGTTGCGCAACAGTGTGGCGATAATTAGGTCACCTGTCGATGCGTCAAACGTGAACGCGTGTCGCGGAGCCGGCCTCGATATATCGTCGTCGAATTCCGCGTCAACAGTTTCGTCGCCAGCGCATCCGTCGATTGCTGAGCTTGCAGAGCACCCCGCCGCTTCCGGCGCACTGCAGCTCCGTGCTCGCTACGGCGGCTCCTCCACGCAACGCCGCCCGAGCCCCGAGCCCCATCCCGCTGCCAGTGTCTGCAGCCCAGGTAAAACCCCTACAAAGGGATTTCGCTAGCGTCACCGCGAGTACCCCTGGCGCTCCTACTATCAAGCCCATGCCAGAAAAGGCGCCGAATAGGGCTACTAATGATGAAGGTTTCGTGACGGTGCAAAGAAGAAAGCGCCGATCGCGAACTAACAAGAACCGCTGCGGCAAAGCTCCTACGGGGCCCGAAGTGAGCCTGCGTGCCGCAAAGCCGAACACACCGGTGTACATCTCCCGCCTGCACTACACCACTAAGGCGGAGGACATCGTGGAGTACGTGCGCCAAAAGACGAGGTACACGCCGAGGGTGCAGTTACTGGAGTCGCGTCGAAACGTCAACTTCAAGGCGTTCGTAGTGCGTGTACCAAACTGTTATCTGCCCCTCGTCATGGAAGAAGACTTTTGGCCGCAGGACGTGGTATTCCGTCACTTCCGCGGACAAGTTCCACAGATCAGCACAATTTAATATAGTGCAAAGTGAAGTGCTACTAACATAGTCTTAAGCCTTTTTATTAACACAAGTTTTGTTTATATTACAATATGTATGTTTAGGTTAAGGTATTTTTCTATGGGCCTGTGTCGCCTGAAATAAACGTTATTATTATTATTATTATTATTATGACTTTCCAATGGTCGGCCACTGACACTACATTGAAAGAAATTGGAAAGAAAATGATCGACCATTATGAATTTACCAGATTACGAACTTTTAGCAAAATGACAATGGCATGACAATGGGATCGTGTTGGAATGACTGAATTTATAAAAATAGCAGACTTGGGCCCCAGAGCTTGTCTTTGTGTCTGGGCCACGTCTGCCTGCCCTAAACAGTCATCGGCACATCGAACAGTGTCTTGAGCCTCACGTGATGCCCTATGCACATTTTATTGGCAACGGTTTCATATTCATGCACGACAATGCTAGGGCTCACGCCGTGAGCGTCGTACGAGATTATGTTACCGAAGTCGGTATCTCCATTATGGAATGGCCAGCAAGAAGCCCGGACATGAATCCGATTGAACATCTATGGGATGAATTAAAGAGACGAATTCGTGTAAGATATACTGCCCCAGAAACACTAAGCCAGCTGCAAAATGCAATCCAAGAGGAACGGAATGGAATGCCACAACATTTGATCGTGACTCTCATCCGATCGATGAAGAACCGTATGGAAGCAGTAATAAGAGCTCGGGGAGGCAATACAAGTTATAATAAACGTTTCTTAGCTTATTTTTTCATTTACGTGTGTTGTTTTATCAATTTCCTTCATACTCCATACAGGGTAAAAATGACTTGTTAAACAAAATACGAAACCTATGAAAATTTAATTTGAATTTAGAACATTAACATTAGGATTTGAAAACCTGATATTATTCACTATTAAACGACATTTGACAAATTAATTTTTATGATAATCCTTACAAAACATAAACTTGCAAGGTGTTTTGATTTTTCTGATGAGAAGTGTATTTTCAAAGCTTGGCGCATTAGGTTGCATAAGGTGTTTTCGTGGGTGCCATTTATTATTATGGTTATGTCGTCGGCGTGGCCTACGGTAAAATTACCTTTGTCATTGAGTGTTTTGATGAGGCTGTCTACAACCAGGTTCCATAGAAGTGGCGAGAGGACTCCCTCTTGTGGGCAACCCTTCGCCACGGTCCTTGTAGTGTCATTTACCGTGACTTGTACAGGTCTCGTTTTGAGCATAATGCTGATCCAGTCGCTCAGAGAAGAGTCTATGTTGTGTCTATCTAGAGCCATGCTATGCTGTTGAACATGGTTCTGTCAAAGGCGCCCTCGATATCAATAAAGGCGGCCAGTGATGAGCATTTGTGGTCCACTTCGCATTCAATCTTATAGACCTCGCTGTGTAGCGCGGACTCTGTTGATTTGCCTGTGGAGTACGCATATTGTTGTTTATGGAGTGGTTTTACCCGGAGAGGTCTCTCTCAAATGTGTCTATCATAGAGTCACTCCAGAGTTTTCAGTAGGAAGGCCTATAAGCCTTGGGTTGTGTGTAGTCAGTTTAGTCAGGTTTGGGTATGAAAATGACTTTCACTTCGCGCCATGCTAGTGGTATGTGTTTGAGTGCTACGAGTATGCACGCTCGAGCGGCTCGATAGATCTCCACCAGCCACGGTGTCAGATGATTTATTCCCCACTGTAGCAGGGCTGGGAAGATGCCATCCAGCCCTGCGGACTTAAATGGCTGAAACGTGTTAAAAGCCCACTTTATACGACTTTATGTAGCTATGTTATAGGCTTTTGACCAGTCTTGATCCATTGGGGTCCATTCTTGCACAACCTCCCACGACCTGTTTTCTAGGAATGTGCAGTCCGGGAAGTGAGTCTCTAGAAGGCCCTTGCTGGTTTCATGGTCAGTTGTTGTATATGAGTTGTCAGGTTTTTTAGCGCACGAAGAGTTCGGTCCTGATCAGTTGATAGGATCTTCCTTACCCTTGCGGCTTCATTATTTGTCTCTATGGATTCTCAGAATTTCTGCCAAGCTGTTCTCCTGGCAGTCCTGATCTGTTTTCTGTACAAATATTGAGTTTCTTTGTATAGCTCCCAGTCATCCAGGAGTCTGTTGTTCTTGGCTCTGTTAACTTGCTTACGAAGTGCATCTCTAAGTTTACTGAGTTCGGCGTTCCACCAGGGGTTTCTCTTAGCCTTGGTTTGAGGCGCCCTTAGTTTGCAGCATGCATGGTAGGCTTCGGTTATGCATTCTGATAACTTTGTGACAGTGTATTCTAATCGTGCAGGATCTGTTAAGGTTAAGGAGGCACCAGTCTTTCGTGGCGCTAATTTCGTGGCTGATTCTCAAGTTTAGTTCCGATGTTGCGCTAGTATCAATATACAGGGTGGCCCAAAAGTCGTGGATCAAACGCAACTAGGGGTAGGGGTTTTTTTTCTCAAATCATTACTTGTTATTTACTTCGGACCCCACTGTGAAAAAAAAATACTCTACCGAAAACTGACCCTGTATTACATGTTTTGGCGCATTTAATAGGGATTCTGAATAGGTATTACACATGGCCATGAGTGGCTCTAATATCAAGTTGGCTCTAATATAAAGTTATGATTTGAGAAAAAAAAAATCGTAAAACTTAATATTATCTTCAACACACCCAATAAACAACCATAAATAGCATGTCTAACGGAAGGACTCATCAGTACCAATCTAGTGAAAATTATAAAAAAGATACAGGATGTAGATTTTTTCGCATTTTAATAAGAATTAGTTAAAAAAAGTCAAGTTTCTCATAAAAACACAAAATAAATTATAACTCTGCAGGGGTTGACCTTAAGGACCTCCCGTAGAACAACTTTTTGCAGCTGATGACCCCATCTAACCACTAGTTGCGTTTAATCCACGACTTTTGGGCCACCCTGTATACGAGCCCCAACACAAGTACTTGGCGGGAAAGTGAAGCGTCATGTTAGCAGTTTTGTTTTATTTTCTAAAATTTGTGTTTAGCCGAATATTAATGTGTAATAATGGTGGATTATTAACCATTAAGTGTTCGTGAACCTGCATTAATGTAGGCAAATGAAACAAAACAGTGCAACATCACTTTAAGTTCTCTCAAGAAGTCCGCGCGAGGTTTCAGTAAAGTGCCGCGTCTTTACTTAAACTCAAGGGGAGTGGGGCGGGATATCATCAATCACCTTTATCATGCATTGAGTGGAGTTCATTTCATAATTATTTAAATTACTTTGTAATTGCTACCTAATTTTACATGACACTGGCTAAATGCACAAACCGTGCGAAGCCAAAAAGAAAAAAAAAAAAAATACTTTCTGGGGGTTGTCTTATTTATAATCTATGTAACTGTTTTGGGACAAATAAACATTTTTCATTTCATTTTCATTGTTTCTTAACGATCTCCTTCTCACAGAAATATCCAAAACTTTATTGTCAGTCAGCGAATTTAGTGTAAGGTCTAAACTAGTAGCCCGCCTTAGTCACTACATTAAGGACGCAAACGGCACGCGGCGGTTATATTATTATGTTTGATACTTCGTGCCAGTCGTCGCAGCCGCGCTAGGCCACAAAGTACATTTGTTTATAGCGCTAGGCTGCCAATGTGGATACACACTGACAATAGTAGCATAATTATGATGTGTAACATCTGACATCTCACCTTGTTATCGAACTGAGGAGCGACAGAAATGGACACCTCTACTTACAATCTATAAAGTACTTACTAATTCCATGAGTAGGTACACTAATTCCATTCTAAAGTACATACTAATTCCATACTATTAAAACTACTTACTTATTCCATGCTCAAGCTGTCACTTCCTGTTACACATATCCGTCCTTTTTCACGAAATCACTCCCACAGAAAGCGAGAGGAAATATTGTGTTACACATCAAAAATATATGAATTTGGTTTTGCGGTCATTGACCGCATGTAATAAAATTGCTTGAAGTAAGTATTATGGTTCAGAAAATATTTTTTCCCAAAATTCAGCCATATTGGCCAAACGGCTTAAATCCCACATGCGAACTACGCATCACACTGACGTTACGAAAAAATCCTGCATCGCGCAGGCAGTTTACCGCGCGCCTAGCATATGTATAACATCCCGACATAAACTGTCGGGCAGTTGCCCGCCAGACACAGCACCCGTCTGGTCGGACGATCCTCCATTTTCTACATATAGAGGATAAATTAACTTTACACCCTATTCTTCATTCAACTAAACTGGTGGCCCGAGTATGAACGTCAGTCCAGCCTTCGTGGTAACTACTTCAGCGTGACGTCATCATCATCACTTCCTCAAGCTAAAACTAAAACAAACTAAATATAACTTCCGGGTCTCAAAGGGATTTTAGAGAAAATAATCATGTTATGTGATGCCAAAATAAAATGCTAAAAAGGATTTATTATGTTACACAAAACATTTGTCTTTTTTCAGAACAACATAATATTCTTGTATTTGTGCTCAGTGGCGCCTCTTAGTGTTATGTGATTTCGGCGGCTTGCAGGAGATTTTCCATGGTGTGTTGATGTAGTAGATAGTCATGGAGATCCCGCCCTGGTCGGCGATACCATTGTACATACAGTTTGGAGCATTTGGCGCGGCGTTCTGCAACAAAAATAAGAGAAACTGCAGGATATTCATTTACAATCACTGTTTTCCCCAAAAGGGTAGAGCGAGCAAGAGAACTGTGTAACTGGAAACAGTCTAGGCCCAGTGGGAACTGTTGCAACTGATGATGATAGAGTTCTTGATAATGTAAAATGTGGGTTCGACCCAGGTACAACGCCACAAGGTACTTTTGGCGCACGGCCAAAACCGGAACTGAAGCTGCCATCTTGTTTTGTCAATACCATTTCTGAGATAATTTCACAAATGTTTACTAAGAACCCTGTTGACAGGCAATTATCTTTTGGCTACTGAATGACATTGATGTCATTCAGGAGTCAAAAGATAATTGTTGCACTGTAAACGCACTTTTCTTTGTGACATTGTTTTCATTAATTAATTAGGAGAGTATCTTGAGAAAACCGGCGGCATGTCCAAGAACCAATAAATTTCAATACATGTGACGTACATCAGCACGCATTGCATAACTACCACAAAAATGGAAGAAACGAAAGACAAAGTGAGAGATTGTAGAAAGATTTATGCAGTGCGTTGTCGAAAATGAAGAAAAGTAATGTCAATTTGTATAGGAAGAGTTCTTAAACATGTATATTTCTTATTATTGATCGAAGATATTCTTCGTAGAGATAGAGGTGGTCATGTTGTGCGTTTGGTCATGTCTGACGAATTAGACGGAAGACTGCCCCAGCAGTTAATATAATACCAGCGCTGTGGTACTTATTTTTTTAAATATCGCAGCATTATTCTGAGATAGGAGCCTTTTTGGCATCGCACAAGTCTTGATTGTTTTTAGGGTTCCGTACCCAAAGGGTGAAACGGGAACCCTATTACTAAGGCTGCGCCGTCTGTCTGTCTGTATGTCCGTCTGTCACCAGGCTGTATTTCATGAACAGTGATAGTTAGACAGTAGCAATTTTCAGAGATGATGTATTTCTGTTGCCGCTATAACAACAAATACTAAAAAACAGAATACAATTAATATTTAAGGGGGGCTCCCATACAACAAACGTTATTTTTTTTGCCGTTTTTTTAGATAATGGTACGGAACCCTTCGTGCGCGAGTCCGACTCCCACTTGGCCGGGTTTTTTTTTGTTTATTGTTCGTTTTAAATGCTGTTTTCGTATTTCTTGTACGTGTCCCAAATAAAATATTTTTCGTTCTTTCTTTCTATCAGTGGAAACATTAAAGAGTAGTTTTAACCCATCGACATACGTACTGCCAGGGATAAAAAAAACCGGCCAAGTGCGAGTCGGACTCGCGCACGTAGGGTTCCGTACCATTATCTATAAAAATGGCAAAAAAATCACGTTTGCTGTATGGGAGCCCCCCTTAAATATTTGTTTTATTTTAATTTAATTATTTATTTTTAAAGTAAATATATATTTAAATATTCTGTGAATATTTCAAGTGTCTACCTGTTGCCGTTATCAATATCGAGCAAAAACGAGCAAAAAAAATCACGTTTGTTGTATGGGAGCCCCTTTAAATATCTATTTTATTTTGTTTTATAGTATTTTTTGTTATAGCGGCAACAGAAATATATCATCTGTGAAAATTTCAACTGTGTAACTATCACGGTTCATGAGATACAGCCTGGTGACAGACGGACAGACAGACAGACAGACAGACAGACAGACGGACAGACAGACAGATGGCGGAGCCTTAGTAATAGGGTTCCTGTTTTACCCTTTGGGTACGGAACCCTAAAAACAAATTGGCATACTACTCAACTAGTCAACTGTCAAAGAATGACAGTTGTGATTAGAATACACGGACAATGTAAGTTGGTAGTCAATTTGATAAACAATTAATTTTCCTGACTGTACATTTGAAAATGCCAATGTCATGAACATGACAGTTTTTAATAATTTCAGAGGAACCTACCTTGGCACCAATGGCGTTAATTTCTTCATAGCCGTCCTTGTACTTGCTCTTTTTGATGAAATGGCCGGTGACAATAATCCTGGAGGCGACCAGGTGACCTGAGTAGTACATCGCGGAAAACGGCGACAATGTGGACGCACTGCATTCCTGATTCTTAGTCATATTGAAGTTGTACTGGTGACCTGGGAAGAAGACGTTTTTAAGATTTCTTTACTGATTATATCAGTTACTAGTGGTCCGTATGTAAACCACTCCAACTAAAATCAATATGCTTGTGCTCGGAATTTACGTCAATAGTGCAAGTATAAGGCTGTCTGTCCACCGGAGCGGAGCGAGGCTGCGGAGCGGAGAAACGGGGAAATGTTAACCAATAAGATTGCAAATCCCTGTCCACTTGCAATCCTATTGGTTAATATTTCTCCGCTCCACAGCCTCGCTCCGCTCCGGTGGACAGGCAGCCTTAGCCCACGTACGCACGGGCGTTATTTTTATTAACGCGACGTTTCTTGCCGCGCACTAGATTCTCATCGCTCGGCTTAGCGGCGTAGGTTGAAAATCCCACTGTGCACTTTTTCAACGCGCTAGGGATGCACTCTGTTGGATTCTCAACGCTCGGTTCGACGCCGAGAGCTGAAAATCCAGAGCACGGTCAAAAACTTCGCGTTAAAAAAGTTCCCGTGCTAATTCGGACAATATGATAATATATAAATCATGTACAGTCGCCAGCACATCAGGTGATACCAAACTATCAAATTTCTATCTATCAATTATTATTAGTAGTAAGTTCAAAACCGAATGAGAGAATTTGACAGTTTGTGATAACTTGATGCGCTGGCGACTGTACCTAGTCTGCATGACATGTTGTGTCTACTGTTTTCGTTTATCGTTCACACGTAAAACAAGTTGTAAAGAGAAACAAAGCTTGTAGCGAAAGTGAGTCTCGAATTGAAATTAAGTGCTGTAACTTGCAAAAAAGTTTAAAAGAAAATTTGAATTTCACGGGCTACCTTAAGTCTGTATTTTGTTGCAGCTCTAACGCAAAAAAAAGTGTCAATACTCATTACTTACCAATGTTATTATTAGTAAAAAGAGAAAGATAGGGGATAGACGCATGTGCTCCGCAAGTTGGCTAGTTAGCAAACCCAAACTCAGCTGGCATCAATGGAATCAACATAAGCTTGTCTCTTTTTCGCTCCAGATAATTACGACACGCCGTCCCACTTCCACGTGTCATGTAAGACAGTGTGACATTACAATATTACGTTATTTATGTGTGCGTTAGTATGTCGCTTCTGAAGATCGAATGTTGCATAGTTTACCTACGTGCCTCTTTTTAATTATAATATTTATTTATTTATTTAATACTTTAAGCACACAGATGTACAGAGGGGGACTTAATGCCATAGGCATTTTCTACCAGTCAGCCTTTAGGCGATGCAGAGGCAAACAGTAGTACCTAGATGATATTATTTAAATATAAAGATATACATAGACCTATTAAAAATATATAAATCAATAATAATAATAAATAAATAATAATATTAATATTATTATTAATTTATTGTCATTGTTACTTACCCAACCAGTTTACGCAGTTCTGTTTGGTGAAGATTCCGTTAAGTTTTTCCTGGTCGGTGGCCACACTGGCCAGTTTCCCATGGAAGCCACTGAAATACACCTCATTATCCCGAAGGACAACGGTGGGATCTTTAGAGTGGATGCGTTTTTGAGAATCTTAAAAAAGACTTCTAATTAGTTTGCTTGAATGTTTCATAGGTTTAAGCTTTGCTTTGCTCTTTGTAGACAAACGAATACCTACTTGTTTTGTGAATTTTAGGTAAGTAGACAATTTATTAACATTAACTGCTTTTCGCGGTTTCCGAAAAGTTCTTAATACAGAATTTACAACTTGGCCAAGTTGTAAATTCTGTATTAAGAACTTTTCAGTGGGAATGAGGTTCACAAAACTGACGGAAAGGTTTAAGCTTGGACCAAAGATAAGGATCCCCGAGAAGATTGATTGCAATGTTAATTTTTACGTGATTGATAGGTACATAGTCCACACTACACATTGATGCCCAAATTGATCGTCTACCAAATGCAATTGAAGCGATTGACTATATTACTACAATTCAAATTGATGGCAATTGATCAATTTCAATTGATCGTTTCGGGGACCCCTTAGAACTAATTTTGTAATTAGACAGAAGATCTTCGCATCAAGTCGTAATAGAATCTAATAATGCGATATTGGTCTACTATTGTATGATAATGCAAAAGCAAGTTTTTTCAGCAAGTTCTAAACGGGATTACACTGACTTGGGTCTGAAATAACTATGCCATTTAGGACAACTAAATGAAGTGCCAATTTCACCAATGAAACTGAACGCGATCAGCACATAAACCACGTTTACGAGCTGTCAGTGTAATTATTTTCTTTGTAATATTGACACTGACAGCTCTGCTGATCGCGTTCAGTTTCATTTGTGAAATTCGCCCTAAGTAGTGTTTACTAAACTAAAGAAAACTTACGGGGTGACACAAAGAACTTGAAGAAGGCGTAGAATCTAACAATTCTATGCCCTAAAGTGGTCGTCCAGATGGTGAAGCCTTGTTCCCCCATGTCATATTTTGGTTCAAACTCATCGCAAGGAATCTGTAATAGGGAGTTAAATTCAGTAAGGATTTTTGAACACTGTACTTGGCTTGGCTGTATTCGTTATCTTTGACAGTCGTTACAGGCAGTTAGAATCCCAAAAGTCTGACAACCAGTCTTACCAAGAGGACCCAGTTACTGGGTTGTGGAGGTCAGACAGGCATTCGCTCCATGTAAAATACTGGCTGCATCTGGTTAGGCTGTAAACCCGACCCTAACATGTTGGGAAAAGGCTAGGCAGATTGATTGAGCGGTACGGTAATGTACAGTCAGGGAAATGATTTTATTTTTTATTTTTTTTATTTACTATGGAAAACAAACAGTGACACATAACATACATTTTGTAGGAAGAACTCCAAAAAAAAAGATACGGCCAAACGTGTAAACAACAACATTTTCCACACATTGTTTGTTTCCACCTCTGTATCATATTGACACACTAAGTCAATTTCCGGCGTTTTAGCCATTTCATACATCTGTCAAAGAATGACAGTTGTGATTTGAATATACGGGAAATTTAAGTTGGTAAGTAGTCAATTTGGTAAACAATTATTAATTGACTTTAACTTTTTTTTTGTTCTGAGTGGAAAATCCTCATGGATATATCCTCCGCACTGGGGCGGGCGAGGGGTCTGTCAGACTCTTACTGACTAAAAACCACCCCAATGTTCCCTTCTTACACTTGGACCGGGGATCATGGAATCTTGTGCGACTTCTACGATCCTCGGCTGCTGCCAGCCCGCCTTTGCGGGCCTCCTCAGGCCCGTGGGGGGAGTGAGGTGTAAGACGTCCAATAGGGTCACATGTGGAACTCTAAGCGCCACCGCCTCGGGTTCTCGGCTGGATGAGGGGCGGCGGACGTTCCCGAGTCCACCGTCCCTCCGGACCTGTTTAAAGGGGCTGCAAGAGATCGTTTTCCCCTTCCGCTGACGCCCGGTCTGTCTGCTGCGGGTCGGGAGAGTGGTTTCGATATCGTTCTCCCTTTCC
Source organism: Tiliacea citrago (assembly GCA_963921375.1). Classification (NCBI taxonomy): domain Eukaryota; kingdom Metazoa; phylum Arthropoda; class Insecta; order Lepidoptera; family Noctuidae; genus Tiliacea; species Tiliacea citrago. The sequence continues at coordinate 19,169,068 of OY992798.1, forward strand.
GCAGACTTCTTCTGCGAAATGACGGTTTCACAGAAGGAGATCACCGCATCTCACGACTGACTTTACCTTTTTTTTTTTTTTGTTCACGGGTTGGAAAATCCTCATGGATGTCCTCCGCCCTGGGGCGGGCGAAGGGGTCAGACTCGTGCTGTCTAAAAACCACCCCAGTGTTCCCTTCCCACAGTTGGGCCGGGGATCTTGGGATCTGTTATTACTTCCGCAATCCCCGGCTAGTCCGCCTCTGCGGGCCACCTCAAGTCTGGGCGGGGGTGAGGTGTTAGACGCCCCCCGCGACGTCTGGAAAGGGCGCACGTGGATCACTAAGCGCCGCCACCTCGGGTCCGGTGTGATAGGGGGCGGCGGACGTCCCCGAGTCCGCCGTCCCTGGACCCATTTAGGGGGGCCGGAAGAGGGCATTATCTGCCCCTCTGCCACGCCCGGTGCGCCTGCTGCGGGCCGGGTGAGCTAACGAGATCTCCCGCTTCCTTTCCGCAGCCTCCTTCTGTGACACGACTGTTTCGCAGAAGGACACCACCGCGTTCCAGGACTCCTCGCTGCCGGCCATCGACTCGACCACGGCCGGCAGCGACAGGTCACTGCCTACTCCTGAGATGAGGGCACGGCGAGGCTCCTCCCATGCGGCACACTCTGCCAACGTATGCCGCGCCGTGTCCTCCCGGCAGTCAACGCAGTGGTGTCACCGGGCGTCCGGCCCCCTGTTTATGCGACACAGGTACTTCTCGAAGCAACCATGCCCCGAGAGCACCTGCGTCACCCGAAACGACAGGGAGCCGTGCCTCCTCCCGAGCCAGGGCTCGAGTACCGGCCGGACCGCCTCGATGGTGGCGAGGCCGGCGGTAGGGCGTGAATGCCTGGCGACTGACTTTACCTAAACCAAGTTATAATAGAATAGAAATGTTGCTGAATACTGTGGGTGGCAAATTATAGTGCCACTTAAATTGAGAGCTTTAATTTTGAATACATATACTCCAGTTTATACTAATTTTAAATCTTCTGTGGCGAAATCTATATCGCTACATGCGAACTACACTGACGACAAGCAAAATCCTTCATAGCGCAAGTAAAGTTTACCACGCGACTAGCATAATTATATAAAAAACCCCACATCAACCATCGGGCAGTAGGCCAATAGACACAACACCCGTCTGGTCGGAGGATCCACCCTTTTCTATAGAGGATGAGTAAACTTTACACCCTGTACTTCATACTTTAATTGGTTTTTCATTCGACAATCGAGGTCATTTGTCCTCTCAATCGTCAGCGACATACGGACAGACAGACAGACAGATGGGGGAGCCTTAGTAATAGGGTTCCCGTTTTACCCTTTGGGTACGGAACCCTAAAAAAGGGGTGAGATATACGTTGAATATGTTACTAATTCCCTTTAGTGAGTGATTTCATAAGAATTAAACCTATAAAGGTTTGTTTACACTTTTGTCAATAAGTTTTAGAACAGGGTTTAAGTACGTATACTATGTACTCACATTGAACTGTACGCCAGCAACGTCCCCGGTTTCGTCGGTGAATATGCAGACTCTGAACTTGTCCTCTCTACGACACCACAGCTGCAGAGGGCAGTAGCCGGCCGGCAGACGAGGCCTGTTCACCCTGATGTAACCCTCATACGAGGCAGATTTGTTGGACAGCGGCAGATCAATAAGGTAGTCCTTTCCCACCGCAAACATGTTACTACTGTGTTTTACTGTAAAATGAAAGAATGACAACGTTGATGAGGTTTATAATATTATTTTGTAATACTAAGCTTGTCAAAGTGCTTGACGGACAAACTGATGGAAAATGGTTATTGACGCCTAAATTAAAGGGACCTGCCAACAGTTGGGCAAAATTTTTAAATATCTCGTAAACATTAAATCAGCAATGCTGCTAGCCCGACCACTTGTCAAGCGTAAATTCCACTGCTACGTAGGATGTGCATGTGTAGGATGTGCGTGGTTCATTTGTTTGCCATATTAGCTGCGTGGATCATTTGTTTGCCACGTAGCTACGCGGTTCATTTCTTTGCCACGTTAGCTGCATGGTTCATTTGTTTGTCACGTTAGCTACGCGTTTCATTTGTTGGCCACGTTAGCTACGCGTTTCATTTGTTTGCCACGTTAGCTGTGTGGTTCATTTGTTTACCACGTTAGCTACGCGTTTCATTTGTTTGCCACGTTAGCTACGCGTTTCATTTATTTTCCACGTTAGCTGCGTGGTTCATTTGTTTGCCACGTTAGCTGCGCGGTTCATTTGTTTGCCAGCCGCACATGCGCACAAAGCGGCGGCTCCATATTTGGAAGCGATAAAATTATTTTTAACAAATTAATGATGTAGACTGAATAAAAACGTCTTAATTTATTTAATTTTCATTCTTTTAGTTCCTGGGTTCAATATTAACCACTACTTATTAAGTGATTTTATAAGTTCTAAGAGAAGTGTCCTTGTGAACACTGTGGTCATAAGTAATAATTTTAGACTCTAAACACCTAGCCTTTATATTATAATTATAAAAACTTTGGTAAAAGATTATTAATAGTAAGATACACTTCTTTATTTACAGAACTGTATTAGACATACCGCCAGTTGCATATGAAATCCCCCATTAAAAACCAAATTTAATTCCCTTACATTATATATATATGTTACGGCTAATACCCGAAGTGCGGCTACACCTAGTTTTAGCCGGTTAGAATTATAGGTCCAGACAATCCCTGTTGGATAAAACCAATTTACCAACAATAGAGGGGATCTGGCGCTCGGCGGCCGCTACCGCGGCACGCTCGCTTCGCTCGCTCGCCTTCGCTTGTTAATGGTTACTGTTCTAACCTTTTTTTTTTTTTTTTTTTTTTTTTGACGCTGGGAAAAATGCATTACGCATACCCACCCATCGGGGGATGGGAGGGGTATGTGGGACTCCCCGGATGATCCGGTATACCCACTAAACGACCCAGCGGCGCTCCTACCTCGTCTGCAAGGAGGAGGACTGGGAATCCGGCAGAGCCATAACATCCAGTCCCCCGCTGACGACCGCCCGCCTTGCAGGCGGGCCCGACACGCCCCCCCCGTCGGGGAGGGGCCCAGGAATGACCGCGAGCGCTCTGTCATTCCCGCCCGACGTGGATGGTGAACTGTGCAATGCAGGAGTAGGCGCCCCCGCACCCGTCTCCCGCTGTTCACCCCCAGGGGGCATAAGACGACGATCGTACAATCGCCTTCTCATGCCCCGTCTTCGCCTGCGGAGCGGCGCTGCGTGAGGGTCGTCCTCCCGCGCGCGCTCCGCGTCCTCCTTCTGCGACATTACGTCCTCGCAGAAGGAGGCGACCGCTGTCCAGGCCCCCTCGCTTTCCAGCATCGAGTTGACGACGCTGGGAAGCGAGAGGTCCTGCCCGACCGCTGCGCTCAGACCGCGGCGCAGCTCGGACCAGGCCGGGCACACCTCGAGGGTGTGCTGTGCCGTGTCCTCCGCCGCGCCACAGTCATGGCACGACGGGGTCTCCTCCCTTTGGATCCGGTGCAGGTGCGTTCCGAAACACCCATGTCCGGACAACACCTGCACCAGACGGAAAGAGAGGAAACCGTGGGACCGCTCAAGCCAATCCTTCAGAACTGGCCCGAGCGCGTCCAGGGTTCGGCGGCCGAAAACGGCAGTGGCGAGGTCCTCCGTCCAGTGATGGACGATTGCGTCCCTCGCCTCTTGCCGCACGGCCTCCCGCTCTTCTGCGGCGGGGGGCTCCCCGAGCGCCTTACGCCGCGCCGTCCATTCGTACACTCTGGTCAGCACCCATGCCTCGAGCTCCCAAGGAGGGGTGCCGGCCAGAGCGCACGCCGCCGAGAAGCCCACCGATCGGTAGGCCCTCGCCACCCGCAGTGCAATGGCCCTTTGGGGCCTGCGAATGGCAGTGGCGTTCTCCCTCCTGTTGAGGGAGTCCACCCAAATCGGGGCCCCGTAAAGGGCCATGCTTCTAAGGATGCCGGCATACAGAAGCCGGCATCGTGCCTTCGGACCCCCCAGGTTCGGGAGGAGCCAGGAAAGAGCATTCGCAGCCTTCAGTAGGCGCGTCGACAGCCCGCTGAAGTGTGGGCCGAAGCGCCACCTGCTGTCGAGTACAAGGCCCAAGTACTTCATCTGGGCCTTGACCGCGATCCTGACGCCCTCCACGACAATGTGTCCGTCGGGTGGGATGCGCTGCCGAGGCCCGTGGAAATACACGGCCTCGGTCTTGTGCAGCGCCACCTTCAGCCCTAGGCGGCGGATCCTACCAGCCACTAAGGATCCGCCAGCAGAGGCCAGAATGGCCGCCTCCCTGAAGTTCCTCCCCCGGGCAATGAGGAGGGTATCATCTGCGTAGCAGATGATGCTCGTGCCCTGGAGGAGGGTCCCCCGCAGGAGCCAGTCGAATCCAATATTCCACAGCGGTGGTCCTAGGACCGACCCCTGTGGAACACCGGACTCTGCACCATACTGCCTCACTCTGGCCGTTTTGTCCGCGAGGAGGACCACCCGGTCCTCCAAGTAGTTGGCCAAGAGTGTGCGCAGGTATTGAGGCACTCCGTGATATCGGAGCGCCTCCAAGATTGTAGAGTGGGGGACAGAGTTGAAGGCGTTGGCAATGTCGAATGACACCGCCAGCACTCCGTCCCCCACCTCCACGGCCTCCTTCACTTGGCCCTTGAGTAGGGCCAGCGCGTCCACCGTCGACCGACCCCGTCGGAAACCGAATTGGGCGTCCGACAGGTCCGGCCCTACCGTCCCCAGCAGGCTATTTAGCCGGTCGGCGATTATCCCCTCGAACATCTTACCGACCTCATCGAGCAAAACAATGGGCCGGTAAGCCGAGGGGGAGTCCGCCGGGCGGCCCTCCTTTCGGAGGAGGCATAGCCGCCCCTCCTTCCAGGGTTTCGGAAACCTCCCAGTCGTGAAACACGCGCTAAAGAGGTCCCGAAGCCTCTCCTCCATCTGAGAGGCGGCTATGGCCACCACCCGTGCGGGAACGCCGTCCGGCCCTGGGGCTGTGTTCTTCGCGCGGAGGCGCAGAGTCCCCGCGTAGAGCTCCGACGCTGTCACCGGAAGAACCTCCTCCTCCGGCGGAACCGCCTCCCGCGGGGGGTCCATCACTGGGGGGGTGAAGTCGGTCCTGGATGGAAACAGGGACCGGACCACCCCATCCAGCAATGCCGGCTCGAGGGTCTCCGTCAGTGGAGGACCGCAGGGGCGCAATTTACTCCGCGCCGCCTTGTATGGTCTTCCAAACGGGTCTCTGTCGAGACCCTCCAGCATCTCGGCTCTCGCCGAGTCTTCGGCCGCGCACATTGCCAACTTGAGGACCCTCTTTGCGTCGACGTACGAAGCATAGAGGGCCCTCTCGCCGGCTAGGTCTCGGGGCCTGCGCCTCCGACTCCGCGTGTAAGCCCTCCTGGCCGCTACGCAGGCGGTCCGGAGCCCCGCAAGTTCCTCCGACCACCAATAGACTGCGCGTCGGAGAGGTGGGCCGCGAGACCGGGGCATGCTGGAGTTGCACACCTCGGTCAGGGACCCCCTCAGCTGGAGCGCTGCGGCGTCCACGTCCAGGACCTCGACAGGAGGCGTGAGCCAGTCCTGGACGAACGCCGCCTCCTCGGCAGCCTCTCGGTCCAGGCGGGTGAGAGCCCACCGGGGGAAGGCAGATTGGCCCGAGCGGGCCATCCCCTGGGAGCTCTGGGTGGAGATGTCGAAGCGCACATATCGGTGGTCCGAAAAGGTCTCCGCCATCTCCACCCGCCAGTTCACGACGCGGGCGGCTAGCACGGAGGTGGCAAACGATACGTCGACCACCGATCCTCCCCGTTGCCGCACACACGTGTGAACAGTCCCTCTGTTTAGGACGGACACGCCGCACGATGCCGCCCAAAATTCTGCGGCGCGTCCCCGGACGTTGCAAGAGGCTGCCGGGTTGCCCCAGGCCGTCGATTTGGCGTTCAGGTCACCCAAAATGGCGACCTGGCGTGGCGCCGCCCTCCCCAGCACTGCTGTGAGGATTTCAAGAAAATTCTCGAAATCCGAGAGAGGGCGGTTTGGGGAGAAATAAACGCCCACAAGGGCCAAGTCTCCCCACGCGGCGGCCACGTATCCCGGTCCCCTCTCTAAGAGCGAGAGGGGAGGGGAGTCCGTGGAAGACCGCGACACTAATGCCACCAAACCGTCCCGATCACCCAGCCAACGGCCAGGGACCGAGTACGGCTCGGCAACCACCGCCACGTCCACCAACCACTCAGCCATGCTCTGCATCAGCAGATCCTGGGCTGCTCTGCAGTGGTTGGTGTTCGCCTGGAGGATGCGATATTTGATCTGACTATCCATCAATCAGACATCGCACCCCCCTCCACATCCGCCGATGTCCCAGCCTCAGGGATGGCGGTGGCAGCGACAGGCCGGATCGGCGCCTGCTCCTTGCCCTTCTTAGGGGGAGGATTGCACTTCCTCCCCATCATGACGTGGTCCGCCGGGCAGCCACTGGCGGCACACACTGCGCAGTGCGGCGTGGTGGCCTCGCAGGAGGCGGACTTGTGCCCGTCCTTGCCACAGCGGTAGCAGGTGTTCCCTCTGTCGACCCCGGACGGACAGAGGGGCCGAGTGTGTCCGACTCCGAGACACTTGTAGCAGCGCAGAGGCCTTACTGCAAGTGCCCGGACTACACCCGAGCTAAAACCGACGGCAACCCGTCCTATGGCGAGGATGGCCACAGCTGCGGCGACTGGGCACTGGAGGCGAATGGTACCCATGCCGCTGCGACCGGGCCTGATGGCCCGACCTTTCACTTCAGCGACGCTGCAACCCCCCATTGCTGCGACCGCCGCCTCCACCTCCTCTTTGGTGACCGAGTCGTCGAGCTCGGTCACCTCCAAGGCCACAGACTTCACGGGCCTGGCTACACTGGCCGCGTCCGCGATGACCTCCTGCAACTTGGTTGCAAAGAGGTCCGCGTTAGCGCCGCCCTGAGCCCCCGGGAACTCGAAGATTCGAGCCCCAGCCTGGGTCCGGCGGCAGGAGAGTGTGCCAATCCCAAGTGTTTTGGGATCAGCGGTGGTACGCGCACGCGTCATAATGGACGCGTACGTCTCCCCCCGCTCCGCAGCCTCAGCGGTGAGCGTCACCACTACGGCTGCGGTCCTGGGAGGAACCAACTTCTTCCCGCCGGCTGGAGCCCTTTTGGCTGCAGGAGCAGTCGCCGTGGGCTTGGGGGCCGGCTTTTTCCCCTTTTTCCGTCCTTTTCCCTTCTTTACCACTTCCGTCCACGACTGGTTGGCCGGGGTGGTGGAGGGAAGAAGGGCGTCTTCCTCCTGCGGGTTCTGGGGGACTGCTGGAGTGGCAGACGACCCAGACGCTCCCTCCGCGCTTGTGGTGGGGGCATGAGGACTCGCCTTGGTCCTCTTGCCTTTACCCTTGTCCTTGGAGGGCTTTTTGCCCGATACCGGGCCTGAAATAGGCGCAGTTTCTGGCTCCTTCGGCGGTGGACTCTTGTCCGCCGCTAGCGGCGGGCGGAGCCGCTTTTCCGGCAGGAGCCGGTCCTCGATGCCTGCGATGCAGGCCCTGGTGAAAGCCCGCTCCTCCATGACAACCTTGCGGAACGTTTCCTCAAGGCTGGCGTGGGAGGAGGAGGGACCTATCACCACCGGCCCCGGGGCAGACTGGGCAGGCCTGGCTGTGGCCTCAGCCAGCTTCTGGTGCAGCTGGCTGACCTCCGCCTGCAGGCGATCCACCTTCGCCTGCAGCTGCTGCGTCTCCTCCGTGGCCGTCCGCCTAACCAGCTCCGCAATAATGCCGTGCATGCTGGCGGCACGGCATTTGAGGGCCTTCTGGAAGGTCCCCTTCAAGTTTGAAGACTTGGAGGCGACCTGAACGACCTCCTCCCTGTCTTCCGCCGCCATGCGCTCCAATTCTGCCAGGGAGTGGTCAGCATACAGCACATTTGATGCACCGTAGCCAGCCCTCGCCCTGGCAGCTTGCGCCTGCTTCTCTTTGGCGGCGACCCTTTCCTCCAGGTCTAGCTGGAGCTGTTGCCTCTTGGCCAGATTCAACTGGCGCTCGGCGTCCACCAAGCCCACATCGTGGGTTGTAGCCGAAAAAGAAGTCGAAGCCTTTTTTGACTTCGACTTCTTCTTCGACTTGCCACCAGTTGACTCTGAGGAGCCCTCAGACCGCTTCCGCTTGAAACGGTCGCTCTCGGCCGCCGACGTATCCATATTGGAGTCGTCGGAGTCTGAGAACTCGTCTGGCCTACAGAATGAGCTGGCCGCAGATGGTGCGCGGTCAGCTACTGGCGCCAAAGCGCCACCGGCAAGGCCCTGAGAAGGGCCGTTAGATTGGCCCTGAGAAGAGCCGTCGTGTTGGCCCTGAGAAGGGCCGTTTGAATCGCCCTGGGAGGAGCGATTAGCAACAACAAATCGGCCAGACGCATCCCGCGTTGGCTTGCCCATCTTTTTAAAATTCAGATCCTTCGTACTCGCAGACGACCGCATGAATGTCTCCGAAATCACAGCGCACTTTAGCCGCCGGTCTGCCACTCCGTTACGGTGGTCAGACACGGCGTTGCCCAGGGGAAACTACGTGGAAGTATGCGCTGTGGGGGTTCCCCCTTACTGTTCTAACCTAACCTAACCCAAATGATTTTAACCGAAAACAATCGGCTCGTACTAGGTTTAACCGGCTACACCTAATTCTAACCGGCTAAAACTAGGTGTAGCCGCACTTCGGGTATTAGCCGTAACATATATATACAATTAAATTTAATGGACTTACGTCCAACTGGCGGTTAGGCACTTATCGAGTACTAAAATGATAAATAAAGTTGGTACTTTTCACAAGTATTTTAATATTCATTAAGAATAACAATTATTAAGAACTACAGATTCATTGCAAATGTTCACAACTTGGCAAGCTCTAAATATTGTACTTTCCGAACTTTTCTGCAGCTACTTTTCTGCGCGCAGTACCAAAATAGCTTCTTTTAAGAGATATGGTGACATGACATGGTGGATGACATGGTGCTGATGGGTCTGTCACCGGGGGCGATCGTAGAGTTGCTAAAAGTATGTGAGAACTACGTTGCTGCACATGGACTGGTCTATAATGGCAAAAAATTAGAATACATGGTCTTTGGGGATGCTGGTAAGTCCGGGAAAATGCCTTCGAACTTGCTATAAACGGTACGCCATTACGAAGAGTCACAAAATTTAAATATCTTGAGAGCGCAGGGCTCTTGCGGTTAGGGGTAATAATGTTGGCACGAAGATTTGTTCGGTGTACTGACCAAGTAAAGATTACGCTTTTTAAAGCTTATTATTATAGGGTTTTTACATATGTCATCGACATGCTATCAGCGTCCCCGACATGTAAACCAATGCACGACGTTGCAACCGCGTCACCGACATGCTAAAAGCATCCCGACATGTTAAAAACGTGCCGACATGCGTCACCAACATGCTCAGTGAGTCCCGAAATGCTATCAACGTCCCCGTCATAGTACCTGCGTCACCGACATGCTAACTGAGTCACAGCAATTCGAACCGCGTCCCGACATACTAACTGCGTCACCAGCTCGCTAACCTAGTCACCCAGATGCTAACAGCGTCCCTGACATGCTACCTGCGTCACCTACATGCTAACCGAGCCTGACTACTTAACCGCGTCACCGACATGCTAATGTGACGTGTTGCAGAAGACTGGCGTCACACAGCGGCCTGTGTACGTACTTATTATGTTATTCCAAAGTTTTAATTTTTCACGACTGTCGCCAGTGAATGCCTTTTTTTGTATCATAATTTATTTTGTCTACTCTTCTCGTCGACAAAATCGAGGACGAATAAATGACAGAAAAATCAGAGATATCTCGTGTTGAATTGTCAAAATTCGAGATAACATACGTGCCATGTTAGGGTTTGTCGAGAAAACATCAAGTTTAACAGAACGAGTCGAGTATTTTGTATGGAAGCGCCGTCAGGAAACGAGATAGTTTACAGAAATAGACAAGAATTACTCGCGCAAGAGTTTGTAATTGTCGCGTGTGTCATGTTAGCCCTGCTGCACCCCACTCAGTCTCGCTTGCTCGCGCGACCGCGATCAGTAGAATGCATGCGAAATAAAGACTGAGGTGGCGATGACGCTGAGGTCTATAGGCACGATTCCACCAAAATTGTGTTCAGCACATTTGTTCACAAACATTTTGTGCAGAACTCCAACAGTGCACATACTGAGCTGCAGATCCGTTTCCACCGGTAAAGCTGTACGTAATTTATTTAATTTTTATTTAATTATTTAATTTATTTAAATATTTACACACTACCTATAAACTGATTTACATCCGTAAGACGTCCTCGTAACATAAGGTCCAGTTGAAAACCAGCGTCAGGCACTAGTTGTCTGGCATTAATTGCTGAACTGGGCCTATTTGGCGCAGGCGTGAGGCACTCAATACTATTTTAAGCATTTTTTTTTCTTCTGTTTTTTGTGTGAATATTGTGTGCCTTAACCTGGGTCAAATAAATTTATTTTCTTTCTTTCTTTCTTCTTTCTTTCTAATTTTTGTAAGCGTACAGTGCAGAACATTTGTAAATATTTACTTGATTGAGTACACCGAAAGAAACATTTTTTTTTTCAAATCAAATATCATTTATTCAAACTGGGCTGAGAATCAGCACCTTTCGAACGTCAAAAATAACATAAGACAGTCCCCCAAAAACGCCCACCCTTCACCACTTCCTAGTGCTTTAGCTGGGAAGAAGAAGTGGCGCAACAAAACTCCCCAGCAGTTTGCATTTGTGACGTACACTTTGCAGTACAGCGTCGCACAGTGCCGTACACTGGTGGAATAGCGCCTTTTTGTACTCATAGCATAGTTAAAAAAATGTCAGGGAATTAATCAGGGGGTCAGAGGGTTGGAAGGGGTTGAATTAATTCTTAAAAATGTTATCTCTTACAAACCCCACTTTTAGTGGGATTTTGAAATATCAAGTCAACCAGTCCACAACGAGGAAAATTAAGAACGCGCTCATATTAAAAAAAAAAAACACGGTAAGATTAGCAAACTTTAGCAAGATTTTTAAAGTTTAAACTTAGGCGCGCTGAGCGAATTTTGGTAGGGGTTAAACTTACGGTTTCGTGTCACCGACATGCTGACCGCGTCACGTGACGCCAGACTGTTTTTTTTTTGTATGTTGGTTTGTAATGGATAACCAAACTCATACAATACTTAACCGATTACAAAAATTCTTTCACATATAGAAAGCTACATTTTCAGCGAGTAACGTGGGCATTTAATAAGAAGCTGTTATTTTAACATTACCAACAGACACTTCAACTTTATTTATTTGTATAGATTAAGTTAAGAAGCACTTACTTTTCAGACCGGGCATCCATGGTCCTGAAACAAAAAACAAAGAAATTGCTTATGGAATTGTTATCAAACCGAGAGCAATATTGGTCCTATGGGCTTGCTAATTTCATCCTTTTATAATTCATTATTTTATTTTTATTAAATTACACAACTAATTATATACACTAACTAGGTACTTACTAACTACAAAAAAAATACAACATAAAAAAATAAAAAAAAACGCTTAAACGAAGTACTCGTCCGCATCGCTGTCATCCGGAAACGTGCCCAGAAGACTGGCAGCATGACTACGTTGAATGGCAATGCTAATTCTTTGGGCAAAGAACGTGCCAGCCCTCTGGTCACGTGAAGTGTCGATCAGTCGGCGAGAAATTTCCTTATAAGGGAGACGCGCACTCGGGCCCCATGGACCCGAGCGTTTCGACCCCAAACGGCTCAAAACTGTAGTTACCCATAAGATTACTGTATTTGCGCCGCTTGAACAATCAGCCGCAGCAATCTAATTTATTATCTAATGGCTGGTAGTAAAGTGAATTGAATTTAGATAAGAATGCATTATTTTTAATAAGTTACAAATTTTAGTAATAAGTTAGAAATACGACTTTAGTTATGTAGGTACACTATCGCATTAGGTTACCCCCGTAGGTAACGATAGATGAAAATTTAAAAAAAAAACAGTAGCAATAGTAGTTTTTTTTTTTTCATTTTCATCTTAGGCAATTTAGCCTAGGATGAAATACGATGGAAATCGGAAAGTGTAATTTAACACTTTCCAATTTCCATCGTATTTCTCAGTAAGTTTATTTCGGGGGCGATTTCTATAGTGTGAGTCTTCATAATGTGCACATATCGAAATTAGTGAAACTAAGCTAAATTTCATCACCGGAAAAAATATTAAAAAAAAATAACCTGCTAAAGTAAAGTACGTAGCCGAGTCCGTGGCCGAGTCAAGGCCTTTCGGTAACAGTTCATATGAAACGTTGTGATTCAGTTTTTACATGTTATTTTTACTTTTAAATTGGTATTTGGGTCTTTTACAATTATTGTAAAAAATGATGAAAAAATATCAGATTTTAGATATTAAATCACCCTAAATCTCATTTAAGGGCGAGTTTTTTATTTAGTGTTTATTTTATGAAAACGTCCTATTATTTCCAGTCATTACTGAGTTTGATTCATCGTGATAGATCGTTTACTTTAAAAGTTATATACCGATTTGTTTACACAGGGGTCATAGCAGCGAACAAGAATGAAATAAATGCTAGGTATATGTAATTTTATTGAATTGTTTTTTTTTTTTAGATATTTTTTCCGTCGATAAAATTAACCTTAGGTTCCCTCATTTCAATATGTGCACATTATCAAGACTCACACTGTATAAACTTGTGTGGTATTTACCCAATTCCCTGGGTCTGAATGCAGGAAAAGTTAGGTAAAGTCCATAGAAATTATTTTTTTAACTTCATCATCATTTCCGCCGAAAGATCCACTGCTGGACATAGGCCTCCCCCAAGCACCACTACTTCGATCGTTTCTCATATTTTCGTAGTGCTTATCATTTTTGGGGTGGGGCCATAATCGCCACGCTTGGCAGGCGGGTTGGCGATCGCAGTATGATGTTAAAATGCATAGAGAACGCTGCTGCCCATTCTCTAGTACCTAAGTCGCCTTTTACTACACCCACGGGAAGAAATAAAGTGCCGTAAAATGCTGTAACATTGCCTTTATAGCTCAACATTGCCTAAATTCAAAAAAGTTAAATTATTCCCGCTGCGAAATGTTTTTTATTGTCTATGGTATTACTAAAAGCAAGTCGGCAATCTGTATGGCAACATTCGATCATATGTCACTCCAAATTTTAGTTAACAAACTGTCAGTGTCAGTTTCATTGTCAGTGCGGATACTCGCTTTTTACCGGCTCTCAGGAAAATTTCATTTTGTGAGTATTTATGCTTTATTTTCTAGCGTAATATGTTATATAGCAAAGAAAATATGCCCTTTTATGTATTTAAACTGTTTTTTCTGTATTATATCTTAATTTAAACCGTTAAATCATGGTCGGCAAAGTTGTGTCAGATTTTCGCAACTTTTTACTCAACATTATCTAGGGTTAGGGCTGCCACTTTTAATTTTTTCAACAAACTCTTAATCGACCGTGGTTTTGCTTGTGTAATTGTTTTTTTTGTAATTGATCTAAGAACGTTTTATAGAAGCTAGAACTATTGTTTATTTATTTATCATCATCAGAAATTAAGGATGTCGAATGTAATTTTCTTTAAGTCATTTATAGTACGTATGTTATCATATTGTTCGACAGATTTTAAACATGAGCAACCCACCCAAGAGTAGAAGAAAACCAGGGGCTAGACAGTACTCCGATTATTCGCAGGAGATGCTGAATGTGGCGGTAGATTTAGTCACATGTAAGAAAATATCTTCATACGAGGCGGAGAAGCAATTCGGTATTCCTAGGCGTACTATTCTTAAGAAATGTAAGAATCTTCATGTAAAATCTGTGGGCCATCCTACAAAATTATCATTATATTATAAGATTTTATGTAAAACTATTTGTTGATCTCTCTGCAGGCTGCTGTTGTAATTTTTATTATACGTAATAGGTACAGACGCCAGCACATCAAGCTACTACAATCTGTCAAATTTCTATAATAGATTTTCACCTTTATCCCTACAGTATAAGGTTTTAGGTTGATTGGGAAAATTTGACAGTTTCGGGTAGCTTGACCTGCTGGCGTCTGTACCAACATTATTATTTTTTAAATGTTATTACCTACCTACATATTTGTTTTCCTATGAAAAAATGTTATTAGAATTTAAGTACAACAATTTGATTTCTTAAAAATATATTTTGAATATTAAGAAAAATTGTTGTATTTCCTTTGGGGCAGCCCTACACCGAACTCACTTTTGTATGGGAGTTTTAGAGAAACCTGCACAACTTTGCCTAGCATTGTAAAAAAAAATTTCTTGTGCTGTTCAAGATTCAGTGAAGTCTGACGTGGAAAAGAACTTCATGGCAATATGGGTGTCAAATCCGTTACCAAAATACCTATTCATTTAAAAAGATATTATGACAGGCAATGTTGTAGTTTTTACCTCAACTTTGCCTACGTTTTCAAAGCAATTTTTTGGTGCTTTATAGATGTTTTTTTTTACTAGTAGCAAATGTATTCCTATAGCTTAAAGTCCAATATTGGACAGTAATTGAAAAAACATACGACTTTCTTAACGATTAAAGATTTATCGAAGAAAAACGTCAAAATCCGTGCAAAGTTGCAGCATTTTAGGTGGTGCTATTCTTTACGTCCGGTACCACACGGCATAATTTCACGGCATTTTTAACAACTTTCACACATAAAAAACGTCACAAAAATACGTCATTCTTTGACAGTTGTATGAAATGGCTTTATGACAGTAAATTGACGCTTAACAATTAATTTTCGGGGGGCTCTGTACCCCAAGGGTTCCAAACTCGCACACCGTTACCTACTATGAATGTGGCGGACATTTTGGAGTTTTTGTTAATGTTGGTATACTTACCAAGAATGGCCCCACAGGCCGAACCGACGACGCACAAGATAGCAAGTGTCCGGAACATGACGGTAGTGAGATGCGGCTAGTCTGAACTAAGACATCATCACCAAGCGTATTTATAATACGCTTCTATTTGCAGAGGTGCGCCTGCGCATCTTCAGGAAATAAGACGAAACATGTGCATTCAATTGCATTGGGTTCTTTATAACATTTATTTTATAAAAAAATAAAAAGAACAAACAAACAGCCGAACATATACCTAACCTCCTCCTTTTTGGAAGTCGGTTAAAAACTAGTGATTCGCCCCTGATTCGCACGTTCGATGGGGCGTTATGTCAAAACACATTTCTCTGTGCTTTAACTAAGTTAAATAATAATTTACACATTAACATTCCGAAATAAATCCTCTAAATGATAGTGAAAACTGCATTCAAATCAGCACACAGACGGACATAAGTACAGTCGACAGCACATCAGGTTATACCAAACTGTCAAACTTCTCCAAATGATTTTAAACCTTAAAATGTTGATAGTTAAGTTCAAAATTGAATGAGAAAATTTGACAGTTTGTGGTACCTTGATGTGCTGGCGACTGTACTATAATTAAGGTGGATCCGCAGCTGTAGCCTACGAAATTCAAATTTTCAATTACCTTTTTTGCTATAATATGTAGATCAATGTCTGGTTGTATCTTGACCAAAATATGTTTCGCGACTATAACAGCCTTGTGTATAGTTACTCCTCCATCACCGGATTAGGATTTAACGCTCGTAAAGACTGGCGCGACGCGGGTCGCGCCCACGATATCGCGCCAGTCTGCACAAGCCTTTATAGTTTTTTTTTTTTTTTTTTTTAACGTTGCCCCACACTAGGAATTTCTTCTGTATCGTGGGTGCGTTTACAAACATTCAAACTCACAACTCACATGCACAAACAGCCAGACCCGGAACAACTACTTGTAGGTCATACAAATATTTGTTCCGTGCGGGAATCGAACCCGCGACACGCAGCGCAGCAGTCAATCGCTTAACCACTGCGCCAACCGTGCCGTCTCCGTTTGATCTCACGAAGCGACGCACGCTTAACTTGTGGTTACCAAGTGTACAAATACGCTGTGAATGTGTGGGTAAGCGCAGGAGAACTCGGTACCGTCCGAGACAAAGGCGAAGTCGGAAGAGTGTGTGTGTGTTCTCATGGGTGTTTTATGTGCTCAAGCTATTAGTCTTCACGCACACATTTTCAGCGTGTTTATACACTTCATCTTCACTTTCATCGATTCACATGAAATTCCCGTCCGTGGTTGTCCGTGTGGTGCCGGACGTTAAGAATAGCACCAGTTCTTCCCGTGGGTGTCGTAAAAGGCGACTAAGGGACTTACTAGAGAATGGGCAGCAGCGTTCTCTATGCATTTTTAACACTATACTGCGATCGCCAACCCGCCTGCCAAGCGTGGTGATTATGATGGTACCCCCCCCCCCCCCCTATTGGGGGAGGCCTAAGTCCAGCAGTGGACGTCTTTCGGCTGGAATGATGAAGAGACTATTTATACATTCTACACGTCAACTTAATGTGATAATTTAAGGAATATTCTTCGGCACAAAGGAATACGGGAATTCTCTGTGGGTACATTTTTCGAGACTTGAATATTCTTGATAGTGCTTCATTAGGATTAATATCCTGGAAGAAGTTTTTTTAAAGCGCAGGCAGTTTATCTGTCTGCACCCAATACCAACCTACATACGAGTACATGGCCACGTAAGTAGGTAACTAGGTAGTTTTGAAAAATGAAATTAATGAGTAATAAAGTCTTAACTGCAATTATTAAACACCTTTGTTTGCTGAACATCAACTTTTTGTTTGGAGAATACTTTCAATGAGAGGCACTTGGGTAAATACGTCAACTACATATTAATTTAATTATCTTTTTTAACTGAACTTTGTTGATTTAGCGATCGCAAGTGATAATGCTGAGCATGAGGTCCTGCGTTCGATTTCCAGGACGAGCAAAGTGTTATCGGATATTTTCATCAGCTATATCCCGGTAAATATAAGAAAGAAAAGATAGGAAATACATTGACATGCGGTAAACATGACGCAAATAAAAACCACAAACACAAAAAGAACAAGTTGAGGGAACAAATATGTGTCACATCCACGCAAAATGGCCATCGCTCAGCATAATGCTGTGACACTATGTGAGACAGAGGCACAGCGTTGGTTTGAACAAGCTGCTGCTGTATTTTTAACCGACATAGCCCGAAGAATTTCCAGGTGCAACTTCAGTGCCAGTCGGCAGGGCATACTGCTAGCAGAACAGATGGTCGATGGGGCTGAAAGGTTCTGGAGTGGTGACCGCGTACCGGAAGACGTAGCGTTGGAAGGCCTTCTACAAGGTGGACCGATGACCTTGTAAAGGCCGCAGGTATCCGCTGGATGTGGGAACCACAGAACCGGTCGAAGTGGCGGTGCTTGGGGGACGCCTATGTCCAGCAGTGGACGTGTTTCGGCTGTAATGATGATAGTATTTCTATCTCACGAAGAGACGCGCGCTTTAGTTGTGGTAACCAACTGCGACTTCTAGACCAACGAGACATTCTAAATACCTCATAGTATTAAGCGAAGGGGGCTTTTTATTAAGCGATAAGTTTATTCGTTATAAGTAATAAATAAACAGTACATAGCGTACCAAACTTTATTTATTATTTAGGTAGCTGGTAATGAATTTTTAAAACAGCTGTTTAATTTTCCAGTCACGAAATAGTAATTATTCGTTACCGTTGGTAAACAATTGAAACTCATTAGTGATAATAGCAAGAAAAGTAGGTATGGTACGCAACCCTCAACTGCATTCAAAACTACGAACCGCTTCAGCAGTCTATCTCCTGATAAAAAAGCTCACGGAACATAGGTTCAAGAGGATTTTTGCCAGTAGAACAGACATCTCGGTAACGAGCGGCTATACAGTCGCTCGTTACCGAAATGTCTCTTCTGCAAAGAAAAACCCGCGCCGCGCGCGCCGTATTCCTCCCATTTTGGTAGAACTTTTTAAAGATCTCTTTATCTCTATGTATATCTTCCGCAAGTTATTATATTACTGTACACCACTCTAGTTCGCAGTAAGCTGGAGACTAGTAGTTGTGTCTGGCATCCCTATACCTACCGCAGCTCAAACACTAATGCTCGGGAAAGTGCAGAAAAAAAATTCTCAAATATCTTTTTAAAAGAACCTATAATAATTTCTATCCTTACATCTACCCCATCAACTATATCCTAGGACTTTGGGTTTCAAGTCGTTGGAGGTAAGAAGAGGCTTTGATCAGCTTACGGTAGCCTGTAAGATCCTTAACGGTCGTATCGAATGCCCTGAGCTCCATGACCTTTTCTGTCGACTATTTGTGCCCGACAAATACATCGGTCACCGCCAAAGTCGCCGACACAATCTGTTCGCGCAACAGCCTTGCAGAACGGTCGCCAGAGCTGAATCACCTGTGTGTCGTACTTTAAGGATGCTCAAGCCCTTCTGATGGCCAACCCTGAATGTGATGTGTTTGCAGACGAATGGAGTAAATATGAGCGTATGTCTGATGTTCTGTGAGAAACAGTACGCGAGGGTGTCCACTGTTCCATGTTAGTAAGTAGCTGATAATTGTTTAATTGTTTATGACATGATTGTCTACATTGTGTAGTTTTGTTATCATAAATCATCTCCATCTCTATCTATCTCTATAACTCTATCTAAGGACTCTATGTCTCAATCTATATCTGTATCTATCTTACAAAGGCAATAACGGAATTGCTTTTACCTGTTACTCAGCCGAATGTGATCTCAAAATTGATTTTTAATAATTGTAAAAATAATGAAACATTGATAAAAATAACTACTTTTGTGCAGCTCTGAATTCCAGCGGTTTTAGTCAGTGGCTAAAACTGGGGGTCTACTCCGAAGCGCTAAACCGAAGTATCGGCCGAATGTTCGGCTGTTTTATAACTTCCATAGTTTCCTTTTTTGACTTTGAGTCCTTAACCGACTTCAAGTCACAGTTTTGACTTCGGCTTATCTCTTCGACTGCCTTTTTTTTTTCGCCACGGTCAGCGATAGTTAGCCGTAGTAAAGAAACGACCGAAGATTCGGCCGATACTTCGGATTTATGTTCGGAGTAGACCCCCTGTGTTGTTGCTTTTGGAAATATATCGTATTTGATACACTTTCGATACTTGATACGTATATATCGATATATCCATGTATCGAAATAATAGATATCGCCAAAAAATATCGATATATCGAGCAAAAAATATCGATATATCATTCCGGATGATGCTAGGGATTGACGACGATAGCACAACTCCGCCGTGAAACCATAGCAACGAAAACGCAGTAGTTCAATTCAACTGGCTCGCGTTATGTTCCGCTACTCGCATCCGATTCGAGTAGCGGAACATGACGCGAGCCAGTTGAATTGAACTACAGTTTCGTGGCGGAGGTGTGCTACCGGCGACGTGACCCTATTGTCAGTTCGCTTCACCTAAGTTTTCACAATGAGATTTTTACACAACATGTCCTGGAATTTACGCACACCACCAAACACCCCAATTAGAATATTATGTTTATCCTTATACACATCACATAGTGAATTTTTATTATTGAGTATAAAACATTTATTAAATTAGTTATAGAGATAAACAACGATAATATGGCTCGCCCCTCCATGTGTGTAGTCACATCCTTATGAAAGAGTTTGTATGTACGAGTATACTCCATAGGTTTAGGTAGTTAAATAAAGGTAAACAAATCATAAAGGGTTTTTATAGATGACACTTTCTTGTTTAAAAATACGTTGTAACTTACAATCGTTTTTAGGGTTCCGTACCCAAAGGGTAAAACGGGAACCCTATTACTAAGGCTCCTAAAAACCGGCGCTAAAAACCAAAATAACATAAATTTTCAAGGGGGCTCCGATACAACAAACGTGATTTTTTTGTTCGTTTTTGCTCGATATTGATAATAATATTTTCACTTTAAAAATCAATAATTAAATTAAAATAAAACAAATATTTAAGGGGGGCTCCCATACAACAAACGTGATTTTTTTGCCGTTTTTATAGATAATGGTACGGAACCCTTCGTGCGCCAGTCCGACTCGCACTTGGCCGGTTTTTTTTTATTATTATGATATTTTCCTCTTTTATTACATTAAAACTTTATCATTTATTCTTATACTAGGTACTCTTCGTAGATGTAATTGCTTGAGCACAATTATTTAGTTAGATTTACATATTACTGTATTATTTTGTAATCTGCCTATTGTAAAGAGCCCAAAAAGACATGTTCTCTAAACGTCAACGTAGCATGCCAACTGAAGTGTCAGGTATTACGTTTAGTCGGTTACTTGACAGCTCTCTCGTCACGTGGGGTTTTTTGTTTACCTTTATTTAACTACCTAAACCAACGGAATAATTATAGTTGTAAGTACTGGGTGTACCTACTATATGTACATCTCTGTCTTATGAGTGCCTTACCCTTTGGGGCAATAGGTTGTTATTCTTAAGATTATGCCTTGTTTTTTTTTTTTTTTTTTGGGTGGGAAATTATCAAATAACTTCTCCCGCTCTGGGTGGAGCGGGAGGGAGTGTCAGACTTTTACTGACTAAAACCCACCGTGTTCCTTCAGATGCCTGTGTGCCAGGGCCACGATATCCCTTTCGGACAGGCTCGTAACCCTGGCAGGCATGGCCCGACTATATGGGATTGTTTATAGTATTCATTTATTTAGATCTTGTTTCCGCCTTTTTTAAGTTCACTTTTTAAGCAGTCGGGTTTTTTGTTAACTTTTTTATTTTACACTTTTTAGTTAGGATTATAAGGCGGTAAATTAGGTTATTTACTCAGTTATAATCAGGTGATAACGGCCTCTTACTCACTCACTACAAAAGTTCGGGATAGTTTTTAGGGTTCCGTACCCAAAGGGTAAAACGGGAACCCTATTACTAAGGCTCCGCCGTCTGTCTGTCTGTCCGTCTGTCACCAGGCTGTATCTCATGAGCCGTAATAGTTAGACAGTAGAAATTTTCACAGATGATGTATTTCTGTTGCCGCTATAACAACAAATACGAGTACTAAAAAACAGAATAAAATAAATATTAAGGGGGGGGGGGGGCTCCCATACAACAAACGTGATTTTTTTTGCTGGTTTTTGCTCAATATTGATAACGGCAACAGGTAGATAAATATTTAATTTATATATAAATATTTTTTTTACTTTCATGGATGATTAGGTACACAGGGCTCACAGCAGGGCTTGGTTGGATACATGAAGTGGGATGTCGTTGTAAGACGATTAAAATGCCTTGGTGTATATTATTTTTGTAATAACCTTTTAAAACCCTTTAACTCAATAGGCTTGGGAGATATTTTTTTTAAACACACCTTTTGACGCCAAAAATCCGCCATTGACACTCGCGCAATAAAGAAGAATCTAACGACATATCATTCATCAATCGGTTCAATCGGTTCAGCCGTTTAGTAGTTACAAGGGAACATAGGGACGGACATACATACAGGTCAAACACATAACCCTCCTTTTTTGGCTTCGCCGCAGTCGGGTAAAAATGACAGGTATCGATTTAGTAAACGATTCTGAACAGACTACTTTCATAATGTGTAAATTAATTTATTTATCTATTCGGCAGGTCGTGGAGCTCCTGCGCACACTCCAAACTACAGTCAATCTTCAAACGATTAGGTATAGTTTTTGTTTAGTTTCAAACAAGTTACGCGTGATTCAGGTTGATTAAATAGGTAGGTAACTGTTAACGAACAAGTTTGTGATAAGAACAGTTACATCTAGGTAGGTATAAAACATTGAGTAATGGATTACACGTGGGTCAAAGACATTTGATTGAGTCGTTAAGTCAGTTTAAATACATAAAAACAAGGAATATAAGGTGCTAACAAATTAGGTACCAATACTTTTAGAGCTGATAGTACTCGTCTCTAGGAGTAGACTTAAGTATGAAACATTGAAAAGTTTATGTTACTTTTTGGAGATAATTAGGGAAACAACGTTACTGCGTAAAAACACCCTGTTAATAGAAGTCCTCTTTGATTATCTTATGAAACCTCTTGACGACGATGTTCACTTGACAGAAAGTGTGTCTTGTCAGTTAAAAGCACAGGATGATTATGTTTGGGCGAAATTTTAATTTATTTATTTTGTTCCGTAAATTAAAACAAAAATATCATATAAAAAGTTTTCTTAATTTCTATTTAAAGTTAATTGTTTTGATGTAATGTAACACCTCTTAAAATATTGGTACTTAATTTGTTAGCACCTTATATACTACTCTCTAACGAGAGACATAAAATACTAACTTAGTTTAGAATTATCCTTTCGCCATATGTGTAAGAGTCTATTTACCATAGGAACCTATGGCAATGCCATCAACCGGGCACAGGTCCAGATTACGGTCGCCAAAAAAACTACTGATGGAGAAACTCAACACTGCCTGATCTAGAATATTTTTATCAGACTAACTTCTGCCTGCGGTTTCTTTCCGTCAGCGAAGAGCCGAACTACGTATACCATAAAACAAGACTGCTCAACCCTAGGCCCGTCTTTTGAGAACAGATTTCAGGTCAAAAAAATATTTTGTTTCTGGACCCATTCTGAATTAGGCAAAAATAAAACATTTACAGACTTGATTTTATTAGGGTTCCGTACCTCAAAAGGAAAAAACGGAACCCTTACAGGATCACTTCGTTGTCCGTCTGTCTGTCTGTCAGTCTGTCAAGACCATTTTTCTCAGGAACGCGTAAAGGTATCAAGTTGATATTAATAAAAAATACGTAAGTTTATGGTCCCTTGAAGCTCTAAAAAAATCAAGCTTCCAAGTCAACGCAATAAAAAAATACGGCGATATAAGCGACATTATTGCGCCATATTTCGATACTCGCAAATAAATCAAAACCAAAATAGGGTACTTCCCGTTGACCTAGAATCATGAAATTTGGCAAGAAGCAAGGTCTTACAGCACAAGTATAGGAAAAAGTCCGAAATTTGTGAATTTGTAGTTATATAACATAAAAAAAAATTGCGAATATCTCGCACATAAATCAAAACCTATAGGGTACTTCCCGTTGACCTATAATCATGAAATTTGGGCAGAAGCAAGGTCTCACAACACAAGTAAAAGAAAAAGTCCGAAAATTGTTTTAATTTGTAGTTTTATCACATTAAAAAAACATTTTTTGCGATTACAAACTTAAATTTTCAGTTGGAAAATTTACCGTGGCGTATATCGATGTATGGGAGAACATGTTTTTCAACTACAATGTTAAGTTTGTTTTAGGGATAAATTCATCCTAACTACGGAACCCTTCATTGTGCGTGGTCCGACACGCACTTGGCCGGTTTTTTTTTTACTTCAGATTTGTCGCCAAATATTGATACGTTGTTAGCTGAGAAACTTAAAATTTTGTTTAATTTTAATAGCTAGGTGTCTACCATATCTGTAAGGAATTACTGACGTATTCCACATTGGGCACCCGCTTAAACGGCACCTGTGCAAATGGCACCTGAGGTATTCCACTTAGCTTACTTATTCCACCTATCGATATTTTTCGCAGGTGCCATTAGTGGAATAATTTGTTACTTACAATTTTATTCCACAAATGGCACGGTCTACGGTACGTACTAGTGTTGGGACGTTTTTTATTTTTTTGACCTCTAAATCAAAAATTCGGTTAAAATCAGTGGAGAGTTTAATAACATGATAAAAAACATAATATCACAATCAGTTTTCTTAATCGCATGTCATGTATTGCAAAATCAGCCTCGAGTACCAATAGAATTTAGAAACAAATACTTTTTAGGTTTATTAAGGATTATTTCTCTTCTTAATAAACTATGTCATCTTAATGTTTTTTTTTTTTATGACACACAATCAATAATTGGCTATTTTATTGTAAAATCAGTCTTGAGTTATTTTTTTAATTTAAAGTCTGTAGATCTATGGATTTATCTAAAGGCAATCTACGGATTTATCAGTCACACTACTGCTTTCAAAAAAATTTGATCTGGCAAGACTGCTTCCAAGCCTAAAAAGGTGCCATCAATATTTTTTTTATACTGGAAATTGTGTTTAGCATTTGACTTTGCTTTGACCGCTCCTCTCGCTCTACCCCAAGGCAATGCTGGATACGGAATCAAAATTATGGCCCACCTTCAAATTGGTTGGGCAGCTATGCCGTTGCCATAAAACATAATTATCCTATGGCACTTGGCAATAATGTATCTTTCTAAGTTTCTATCAGTGAAATAATTTTTGTATTCAATCGGATCAGCATGTCGACTCTGTAAAAATCTCACCGTGAATTCTAGCGTCGAGTGAGCTGTCAGTGTCATTCCACTGATGCTAGGGATTGACCAAGGATTACATTTACAATCAAAATCGAGATTTTAATCATATTTTTATGCTAATTCTATTGATCATTTTATTTAGGGGTTTTTTTTAATAAAATAGCAAAACAGAAATTCAGTTAGAAACTCAATTTTGTGTTTTATCAATATTATAAAACCTCGATTATGATTGTAAATGTAATTCTTGGTCCATCCCTAGCAGCAAAAAGCGGCTCGCGTTACTTGGTGCGTCAGAACTCTCGAAAGATTCCACGCAGGATCCTCAAATGCTGTATACAACATTGTATCAGGTGACGAATCCTGGATATATCAGGTGGGATGACACTGACAGTTCACTCCACGCTCACTTCACCTAAAATTCACGGTGATATGGGTACAGAATAGATCGGCTGTTGGTCTAGATTCTGTGAAAATATATCTCATAACATTATCATCATAATCTCACCTTGAAAACTTAGTTCAAGTAAACTTGAATGACAGCTCATCATTTCATCTGATGCTGGGGATTGATTATATACAGGAGATTATAACCGTAAGAGGAACAGGGTGTAAAGTTCATTCATCCTCTATAGAAAGGGGAGGATCCTCCGACCAGACGGGTGTTGTGTCCGGTGGGCAACTGCCCGATGGTTGGTGTCGGGATGTTGTATATACAATGTCGTGCGGTAAACTTTGCTTGTGCGATGCAGGATTTGCGTGACGTCAGACCTTTGATGCGAAGTTCGCATGTGGCGTTACAGATACCGCCACAATACTATTGGCAGATCACTTCAAGTTCACTTTAAAACTTAGTTTGTACGGTGATATTTTTACAATAGACCCCAGTTGTTACTTCCAGAGATTATATCTTACAAACAAACAATCAATTTTACCACTTTATTATATTAGTTTAGATTAAGGACAACCGGCAAAGGATTGTATTTCATCTTGTTGTACAATTTGAACATTATGTTTTAACGCGGCGGATGTCGCTGGCAATCATTGTAGAGCCAACCCAGAGTAACTATATGCAGAGGGACAACTGCAAACAATATTTAAATAATAAGAGAAAAAAGAAAATACAAGTTTTTAGTAGGGTTCCGTACCTGAAAAGGAAAACACGGAAGTATTATAGGATCACTCGTGTGTCTGTCTGTCTGCCCGTCTGTCACAGCCGATTTGCTCCGAATCTACTGGACTGATTCAGTTGAAATTTGGTACTCATTATGAATTTCTGTGATCCAAGTACGAACGAGTAACGTAAATTTTGAATATGAAGTTTACTTTTGGGAGAAAAACAAAAAAACAAAAAATAAAGTTTTGCTAATTGTACCGTGTGAAATATGAAGTTTACCTTTGGGAGAAAAACAAGAAATTAAAAAACCATGTGAAATATCAGAATGTAAAGGACTTGCTGTGAGGATTTCAAATATTATTTTAAATAATTTTAAAGTTTTTAAAGAAAATTGATGAAACTGTCCGTAAATGCTGAGCCTAAAATTTTGAAAAAAATAGAGAGAATACTTATAATTACAGGAAACCCTATAAGAAGTCTATAGTCTATAGTCACTCAATATTGTGCGTACAAACTTACATTTGCAGTTGGAATGTATGCGGGAGCTTGGTTTTCAACTACAATGTTAAGTTTGTTACGGGACCCTTCATTATGTGTGGTCCGACACGCACTTCGGCGGGTTTTTTTTTATAACAAGGGGTGTGCTCTATGGGATGACAATTAGGGGGATGAATTAAAAAAAAATCCTTCCTCAGTCCTCACTTTCGTTATAAAAAGAACTCTTGCGCATAAATTCACGCTTCTAAACCCCGAAAGGCTGTGTGTTATCTAATCTGTCAGTAAATTAATTTAGATGATTTTAAAGTAGAATAACATTATGGCATAGATGTTTTTTTTACCAAAAAGATCAACGGCCCACGTTAACCCACGTTAAGGAACATATTTTAATAATATTTTATATCGTATTTTTTTTAATGTTTTGTTAATGTGAGAACGTTGTAGGCTTAATAGACTGTAGATTTGTAGACCATTTTCTATTTTGCTATGTACCTGGTAGTTTTGACGGGCATACACTGTCCTCTCATCCTATTAACACCCTCCAACCAATCCATCCATCCTCACCCTCCTGTCCTATTAATACTGTAATTTGAAAACATTGTATTTAAAGCCAATTATTTTTAAAAGAGTAACCGTGGAGTTTCTTGCCAGCCCCGTGCACCTTATAGCTTCTGACGTTTCCTAAGTGCCCATGTTGGCTTATTTGAAATAAAATATTTTGATTTTGATTTTTAACAGGATAATTTTAGTTTATGCTGATGCTTTATTTACTAAGTACATATAAAAAAACCGGCCAAGAGCGTGTCGGACCACGCACAATGAAGGGTTCCGTAGTTAGGATGAATTTATCCCTAAAACAAACTTAATACTGTAGTTGAAAAACATGTTCTCCCATACATCGATATACGCCACGGTCAATTTTCAAACTGAAAAATTAAGTTTGTAATCGCAAAAAAATGTTTTTATTTATGTAATAAAACTACAAATTAACAATTTTCGGACTTTTCCTTTACTTGTGCTGTGAGACCGTGCTTCTTGCCAAATTTCATGATTCTAGGTCAACGGGAAGTACCCTACAGGTTTTGATTTATTTGCGAGTATCGAAATATGTCGCAATAATGTCGCTTATATCGCCGTACTTTTTTATTGCGTTGACATGGAAGCTTGATTTTTTTAGAGCTTCAAAGGACTATAGACTTACGTATTTGATATTAATTTCGACTTGATACCTCTACGCGTTCCTGAGAAAATGGTCTTGATAGACTGACAGACAGACATACAGACGGACAACGAAGTGATCCTATAAGGGTTCCGTTTTTTTCCTTTTGAGGTACGGAACCCTAAAAAAATACTTGCCCTAAATTCCCATTAATTTCAGAAATAAAAGGTCTTGAGTGCAAAGGAAACCTTCTTTATTTTATAGTTTTCGAACACCCCGGTGTTCCCCTCCCACACTTGCACCGGGGATCTTCGGATCCAGTGCGACTTCCGCGATCCCCGGCTAGTGCCACCTCAAGTCTGGGGGAGTGAAGTGTTTGACCCTCCCGCGACGTACACTATGCGCCGCCACCTCGGGAATACCTTGGTACACACGGCTACACATCAAGCTATACATTACTATTAAACGCTGACCTCTCTTTGTACGGAAATCCTACACATTGCGAGATCAGCTTGTACTGGAAATGTATAGCTTGATGTGTAGCCGTGTGTACCTACTTCAACACTTTTTCATCACAAATTTGAGGATTTTTATTTAGAGAATTGCTCTAAGATGACTTATGTGCAAGTAAGTGTAATATCACCAACTGTAACCGGGCAGGTCGCTAGTATATAAATAAATAAAACTAATAAAAGGGCACAATATTAAAAAAAAATAAAAAACTTAATCTTTTTTTCTTTACTAGCTGCTGCCCGTGGCTTCACCCGCGTGGCGTTTTTTAAACTAAAAATACTTCAGTTACTTCTTATAATATCAGATATCTGCCAGTGAAAGTCCCGTTAAAATCGGTCCAGCCGTTACGGAGATTAGCTGGAACAAACAGACTGACAGACAAAAATTTTAAATATGTTTTTTTTTGTTATTGGTAGCGTATAATATTCTTATGCATTTAGTAAAAAGCTGTTATTTTGACGTTACGAACTGACACTGCAATTTTATTTACTTGCATATACAGGGTTATTTTTAAGTCGTTTATAACCTCTTAAGGGGTCATTGTACTCATCATTAAGAACAACTTTTACTATGGAACCAAAACTGAAATCGCGAAAAAAAAAACCAGCTGTTCCCTACATTTATGTTCGAATAATTTGTTAAAATGTAGGGAACAGCTGGTTTTTTTTTCGCGATTTCAGTTTTGGTCCCATAGTAAAAGTTGTTCTTAATGATGAGTACAATGACCCCTTAAGAGGTTATAAACGACTTAAAAATAACCCTGTATATAAAACCTGAATCTAATCTAACGTTATTTCGTGTTGACCTACTGCTTACAGATTTTTTTGGTTGCTAATCTTTTATAATGCATCCCATTGAATCCAACGACGTTCATCAGTTTCATCAGTTACATATCGTATGCGTTCGCGTTCAGACGGAACGCTCGTAAAATTTGTCTGAGATTACGTTTACAAACCGTAGAAAATGGAAAAATTAATAGTGTTTCTGTCACTTGCCGCAGCTGTTTTCTGTAAGTATTTTGGGAAATAAATATTTTTGATGTTTTGAAGTGAAAACTTCTTTAGCAGCGTTGAGCGATTTTGGTAGGGGCAAAACTTGTGGGTTTGCCTCACTGACATGCTAATCGCGTCACCGACATGCTAATTTGACGTGTTGTGCCAGACTGGCTACGCGCAGCGACCTGAGTACATGTATACACATATACAGGGTGGAATTTTGTAATGCCACCTGGAGGGAAAGTACTCTTAATACTGCAGATAGAAAGTTTTACTCAAAGGAAACATTCCTTTATTTTTGAATAGAAAGCAAACTGCATTCAAAGATTTTCGAAAATTCTCTTCTCCCACACCCGGGAATCGAACCGGCTAAAATCTGAAAAAATTATACCCTGTACTTTTATTGCATCGATCGTTAGGGTCAATTATAAGGATGAAATCTCTCTAACAAACATGATAAATTCAATGAAAGGAAAACCAGGAAATCTTAAATTAATTTAATTATTTACAAAAAATGGTAAACTAACTAATTAGTTGCTCGAAATGGGCTCCATTCTCTTGGATACACAAATTTATTCTTTTAACGAATTCATTTCTAGTAACCTTTAATAAAGTGTTGTGGTGAATATTATAAATCGTATTCTGAACTTCAACTCTCAACTCGTTGTCATTCGCATAAGATTTCATGTAAATTTGATTTTTTTCATATCCCCACAAAAAAAAATCTAATGGGGTGAGATCTGGCGATCTCGCAGGCCATCTGATTGTGCCGTTTGTACCAATCCAGGTATTAAAATGGTTATTAATGTAGGCAGTAGTGATTCTGCTGTTATGTGCTGGAGCACCATCTTGCTGTAGAATTATTTGGTTTCGCTCTTCCTCGGGGAAACCATTTAACTCGTTTCTTAAGAGATCCAGTATTTCAATATACTTGACAGTGCTTAAATGACCTTCGTACACGTGGACTAACACTACATTATTTCTCATAATTCCGCACCAAACGTTGAAAGAAAATCTTACTTGATTGTTAGTTTCATGAACACGAACAGGATTCACTCGAGACCAATAATGGTTATTGCGGCGATTGTACATGCCATTATTGCTGAAGTTGGTTTCGTCAGACCATACAATGTTACTCAAAAAAGTAGGGTTTCGGTCAATTTCTCCAAGCATGTTTTCACAAAATTGTAATCGTCTGTCACGATCCCCAATATGCAATTTTTGCACCAACCGACCTTCACGATAGCATTTATACTTATACTTTTTCAGCACTTTAAGTACGCGAGTGTGGGTTGTTCCTAATTCATCGGCAGCATCTCTACTTGAAGCCTTTGGAAATAATTCAAAGTATGTTAAAACATCTAGTTCAAAATCGAAATAGTTTTGCTGAATAGTTTGCCGTTTCTTCTTGAAACCACCCGTATTCTTTAAATTTTCTACCATTCTTATCAATACGAACCGAGTTGGTGCCTGTCAGTCTTGATATCTCTCTCCATACCACCGCAGAGCTAGATTCACGTTTTTGTTATTTAAAAAATAAGCTTCCATTAAATCAAACTGTTCTTGATAAGCCATTTTCACCGTGAGACAAAGTGTGAAATGAGTTGTAAAAACAATCAAATGTGAATAACAACTGACGGCACGGATAGCGCAGTGGTTAAACGATTGACGGCTGCGCTGCGTGTCGCGGGTTCGATTCCCGCACGGAACAAATATTTGTATGACCTACAAGTAGTTGTTCCGGGTCTGGCTGTTTGTGTATGTGAGTTTGAATGTTTGTAAATGCACCCACGATAGAGGAGAAATTCCTAGTGTGGGGCAACGTTTTTTTTTAAGAAAAAAAAAAAAAAAAAAAAACTATGATAATCTAATTTTCAAATTTTAGTCTAACATTCCATTTGCATTTCCATTGACCCTAACAATCGTTGCAATAAAAGTACAGGGTATAATTTTTTCAGATTTTAGCCGGTTCGATTCCCGGGTGTGGGAGAAGATAATTTTCGAAAATCTTTGGATGCAGTTTGCTTTCTATTAAAAAATAAAGGAATGTTTCCTTTGAGTAAAATTTTCTATCTGCAGTATTAAGAGTACTTTCCCTCCAGGTGGCATTACAAAATTCCACCCTGTATATAAGGTATTTAATAAGTGATAAATGATAACTGATTTATTTCTGTAAGTAGGTTTGTACAAACACTTTTACACGTCAATCATATTAAAAAAAAAAAAACTAGATGAGGTCGGCGTTTCGTATCGGACACACAAACTCAGAGGTCACAGTCTCTTTTAAAGTCCAGACATAATCTTGGTCAGATCATGTGAAGACCATGTAGATTGGTGCCTGAAATGATCTTTTGATGAAAGAACAATTTATCTATATGGGGCCCCATTGAAGCTTGGCATCCAAAGTTATGCCTAAGAACACTGTAGTATCTTCGGGTTTCAACTCTTCACCCTTTATGAGCACCCTAATTTTTACTTGTATAACATGAGGTATTGTAAAAAAAGTCAAAGTCTAATTATTTATTTCAAATAGGCACATAAGAGGCACTTTTGAACGTCAAAATTTACAAAAAAATAGAATTTATTCTAGTTGCCCCTTCCAAAAGGTAGTTTCGTATGGAGAAGAATGGGCAAGAAACTTCACCGGTTCTCTTTTAAAAATGTTTGACAATATTTTGTATGAGTACATTAAATATATTTGAAGGCGATGCACCTAGAATAAAATTACTATAGCATAATAGGTGAAAAGAATTAAAAACTAAGCAATGAAAAATAACTTAATTATGAGATAGATACATGGTGCTCACATATTTACAAACATCGTAAAAGTATATTTTTCTAAAAACAAAAAAGAAAGTCAGTGTGTGAGTAAAGGTAATCACAGAATGTAAAATAAATATCATAAAAATAACAAATTTTACAATAAAAATAGCAACCAGTTTTATTTTGATTTGACTTTGTCTTTGATTTTGTCTAGACTCTAGATTGTCCTATGGAGCTGGACGAGCATGTTTCTAAGCATTCCTGTCCTGGATATAATCCTCTAACTTGTAATATGCTTGTTTACAAAGTGTCCTTTTAATATGTGTACTAAATTTTCTCTCATTTAATTGCAATATATCACAAGGTATTTTGTTGTAACATTTAACACAGTACCCCATAAAAGATGTATGTACTTTAGATAATCTGAAAAATGGTTGATCTATTTTATCTTTATTTCTAGTATTGAAATTATGTATCTCGCTTATCTTATTAAAAATATGTAGATTTTTCCTTACATACATAATATTTTCATAAATGAATTGGCAAGGTACCGTCATAATATTAATCCTTTTAAATAGTTCCCTAACAGATTCGCGGCGACGTAGATTATAAATTGCTCTGACAGCTCTCTTTTGCAAAATAAAGATGGACTCAATGTCAGCAGCCCGACCCCACAGTAAAATGCCATACGACTCGTCATAATGCTGTGGAAGTAGCTAAAATAAACCAAACGCGCTGTTTCTATATTTGTTAGTTGTCTTATCTTTCTAACAGCATAAGCGGCCGAGCTTAGCCGCCCCGCAAGAGAGAGAGAGAACTTAATACATGTAGTTTTTTTCTCATTAAGAAGTAGGTTATTAACATTAAACCAGTTAACTACTTTTTCGAGGGCACTATTTACATTGTCAGTAACCAACTGCTGATGTTTGAGTTTAAATAAAAGTGAAGTGTCGTCTGCAAACAACACTATATCATGTTAAGAAACTGTATAACTTTTACTATGGGACCAACTTTGAAATCGCGAAAAAAATACAACTGTCCCATTCAGTTTAGAACAGTAAGTAGTTATAGTAATTAGTATGGAAGAGCTGACTTTTTTGAATGATTTCAAAGTTGGTCCCATAGTAAAAGTTATTTAGTTCGATAGTTTAAAGCACTCCCTAAAGTTAGTCGGGTTAAGTTTTTAACACTTCATATAAATATATATGTTATTCCAAAGTTGTAAGTTTTCACTTTTGTCGGCAGTCCTTGTTTAGGACAAAGGGGGGGCGGGGGGTTTGGTCTTGGTAGGGGGTACTTAATTATTACATAAGTAATTTATGTCCTGGCCAAAAACTGGAAAGTCGCAAAAAAGTCTGGACATTTTCCTTTTTAAGAGCGGCCAACCCTTCGTACTTTTCATACAAACGCTGGTGCGTGATTATGACGTTGTAACACATCTTTCTTCGAAATTTTTGAACTAAGAGGTATCTGTTACACTATCTAGGTTTAGATGCAAGCAAAAAATAATATAAAATATCGACAAAAAAAATTCAGTATAAGCCTGCAAAAATCTGCTTTTTTGTACAAATTTTACCTGAACTTTGGCCGTTCATATGTACTCATAAATTGTTAAAGCAAAGAAAACATCTCTATAGAAACCTCGCACGTGTAATGGAGATTCTAAATGACAAACATTTTTCTCATTTCACAAACTTGTAAGGATTACTTAAAAACACGTATTTCCTGGAACAAAAATATGACTACATTGTATACTATTTTTTGTTAAATGTTATCGCGTTTTCATTTACTTGTTAGTAGTTTTAACTTGTGCTGGATGAAACAACAAGGGAAGGGCCCTCTTAAGGTGAATCAGCTGTAGCCCGCGAAATTCAAATTTTCTTACGTTTTGTGTGTCAGGTTTTATCTTGATCAAAATATGATTGTCAGCTACAGCTGCAGATTCACCTTAATATTTAAATTTGTCAGCACGTACTCATTGAAATCGTTACATATTTTAAAAAATCCCCACAAGTAGAAAATAAATGACTATCTGGACAAATGACAAGGTCACACGAGTCCGGACGGGGGAGGGCCAAAGAGACGGATATATCCGGACAGATTTGGACGGATGGTTACCCTATCCCCAGGTTGGACCGTGTTGTTGGGTTTTTCCAAAAGGATTTTATTACTAGCATCCTGCCCGGCAATAGCAATACGCAGGTCCTCCATTACATGGAACTTCAACATAACTAACGAAATGTACCCGTTCAATGCACCTCTGCCTAACCCGTCGGAGTATACAGGCGTTATGTTATGTTTGTGTTATATGTGTACATACTTATTAGAGTTTATAATGTTCCAGGTATCCAATATGACGGGCTCAGAGGTATGTTCAATTTTTTTTTAATATATAATGCATCTAAGACCTGTAATTGAATATGAATTTGAAATACCGACCTATACAGAGTGAAATTAAATTCTTGGGCATCCTCTTACGGGGTCATTGTACTCATCATTATGAACAACTTTTACTATGGGACCAAACCTGAAATCGCGAAAAAAAATATCTGCTGTTCCCTACATTTTGACGAGTTAAGCGAACATAAATCGAGGGAAAAGCTGTAACAGTTGTTCATAATGATGAGTACAATGACCCCGTAAGAGGATGCCCGTGAATTCAATTTCACCCTGTATATTGGAATCAAAAGTTCCCCAAGCCATGAGGAGCCTTATGGCTTGGGGAACTTTTGATTCCAACAGCTACATAAAGATCTAGGTTGTTAAAAATGTTTCTCAAAGTCAAAAACACATTATATTTCAAATAGGCACATAAAAGACCTAAACGTCAAAATTTACAAATAAATAGAATTGATTCTAGTCGCCCCTTCCAAAAGGTAGTTTCGTATGGAGAAGAATGGGGAATAATTGCACCGTTACTCTTTTAAAATGTTGTGTCACCGTATGTAAAATTTCAACATTTATATGTGTAACTTTTATGGTGTACATAATAAAGAGTATTCTATTCTACAATATTTTTATAGGTACATTAAATAAATAATTATATGTGAAGACGATGCACCTAGAATAAAATTACTACACCACAATAGGTAAAAAGAGTTAAGAATGAAGCAATAACAGATAAATTAATTATTTGATAGATACATGGTGCTCACATATTTACAAACATTGTAAAAACTATAGGTACGTTTAAAAAAATAATATCAGTGTGAGCTATGGTAATCACAGAAACTAAAATAAATGTCATAAAAATAATAAATTATACAATTAAAACAGCAACCAGTTTGATTTTGTCTAGACTCTAGATTGTCCTATGGAGCTGGACCAGCATGTTTCCAAGCATTCTTATCTTGGACATAATCCTCTATTTGTAATTTATGCTTGTTTACAAAGTGTACTTTTAATATGAGTTTAAAATTTTCTTTAATTTAATTGCAATATATCACAAGGTATTTTGTTGTAACATTTAACACAGTAAGTACCCCCCTTAAACGATGTATGTAGATAAAAAAGCCTTTAATTTCAGCTACCCTAACACAATAAGTAGTTTAAATGACTGTCTCATCACACTATTACTTTTTAAACCTATTATACACCTATTACTTATTTACATATATTTATAAAACGATATTTATGTAATTGTCGCCTCAGTGGCGTAGGCCTCCCCTAAATCTTTCCACTTGTCCCTCTCACGCGCCTTCCTCATCCAGTCTGGTCCGCATTGCTGGGTGAAAATGTCTCTTCATCTTATTCTGGGTCTCCCTTTCTTCCTCTTACATTCAAGTGGTAACCATTCCGTAGCCCACCTAACACTTTCCAGTCTGCAAATGTGTCCAGCCCAACTCCATTTTAACGACCTTATTCTTCTCTTTACATCAGCTATTTTTGTCTTATTCCTTATTATCTTATTGTTTACTTTGTCCGAGATTTTCAAATGTATGTAGGTACTTTAGATAATCTGAAACATGGTTGATCTATTTTTTCTTTATTTCTAGTATTTAGATGATGTCTATCACTTATTTTATTAAATCTCAAAGTTCAATCCTTCAGAAATCCATGCTATTTCGGTTGACAAAAACAGCCAAGTGCGTGTCGGACCACGCAAAATGAAGGTTTCCGTAGTTGGGATGAATTTACCCCAAAAACAAGCTTAACATTGTAGTTGAAAAACATGTTCTCCTATACATTGATCGAATTACGCCATGTTCAATTATCCAACTGCAAATGTAAGTTGGTAATCGCAAAAAAGAGAAAATAAGTGATAAGACTACAGATTAACGATTCGTACTTTTTCCTTTACTTGTGCTATGAGACCTTGCTTCTTGCCAAATTTCATGATTCTAGGTCAACGGGAAGTACCCTACAGGTTTTTATTTATTTGTGACTATCAAAATATTATGTCGTATATACCTATAGCCGTCTACATTGCGTTGACTTACAATCTTAATTTTTTAGAGCACCAAGGGACCGTAGACAGGTATTTGATATAAATTTCAGCTTGATACCTTTACGCATTCTTGAAAAAGAGGGTCTTGACCGCCTGACAGACTAACGGACAACGAAGTGAAAAAACGAAACCTATTCTATGGGTTCCGTTTTTTCCTTTTGAGGTACGGGACCCTAAAAATCAAGATACAATGAAGATCTTGATTGGTATTTGACATCACATTCTTGTTCTTCCTTCCAACTAAATAAAACGTTACTTCTGTGTCGCGGTTGTATTGTTTATAGTATTAACTCTATGGCATTTTCATCTCCAGTCAAATTCGGCTGGTCGGACGCCCTGGCCGATATGGAATACTTCTTCTCGATTCCTCGCACCATCAGCGACGTGGAGAATGAAGGCTGGCAAAGGACTGAGAGGCCTCCAGGACCTCTGCCGGAGCTGAGGATGTACTGTCCTCCAGGGAGGATTATCTGCCCTCTGTATGATACTGCTGGCTTCGTGGCCGGACTTTTGGTTGCTGTAAGTAGACTTTTAGATATTTAAAAGCTAATGCCACAATCTTCTTCTTTTTCGTGTTGTTAGTGACTAACCTGGTGTCAGAGATTTTATGCCGCCCATGGACCACTGATTTGGCTTCACAAGCCGTCGAGAAATATCTCCCAGGCAAGCCGTTTTCCTTCACCGTTTTTTAAGCAAGTGATAATTATACAAGACGCATATGAATCCCAAGTAAATACAGACTCTTTAAGAATATATCTGACAGAGCACGGAATTACAGGCAGCGACTAAAGGTCTTGCTAATAATATTCGTGCCCTACTTTGACGGTTAAAGGTATAGTCGGACTTGTCAGGGGCGTCAGTTTCTATGAGTCAACGGTGACGCTCACTGATACGCTTGGATTGTATGGCAAAGTGTCCAGCAGTAGGCCGCCGATGATCTCCGTGTTCTGTGATTTATCTGCACCACATAAGCGTGTCAATGTGAAACCTATGGGAGAGGCTTTTGTGCAGACATAAACGTCATCTAGTTGATTGATAAAACAGTTATTAGTTTGCACAACTGAAGGAACACGGGTGGGTGTTAGTCAGTAAAAGCCTGACACGCCCTCAAGAGCGGGAGAAGTTATTTGAAAATTTCACATCAAAAAAAAATTTAAAATTTTATTAAATTAAATGGCATTGCTATGACTTACCAGTTCGTCACCCTCTTGATGTGGAATATCCATAGTTTGCCTGAAAGGAGACAATTTTTTATAAGGTATCTTTGGGTAACTAGTTGTAGCAGTAGGGGAAACAACAAAAGCGCAAGGTATCCTTGTAACCAACATGACAGATCAATCGTTCAGATCGTTACTGATTGAGGGGCATTGTTATGTTGTCGGAACAGTGACAACAAAAATCATCATAAAATACGTTGTATCAAACCAAAACACACAGTGGCTACTATTGGTGCATGACCCCACAAATACCTTCCTCATTGCTGACAATGCGCAGTCAATTCAGACGGTGAGTGACGTGTCATTTGCGGCGTTTATCTAATTTATTTGAATGAATAAGATCAATCGCGGAGAGTTACGACCCACGCTTGTTGTTGCTACAATGGAATTACGTAATGCAAGTCAAGTTCTGGAAGGACATTATTTGGAAGAAAAAGAAAGGATCCACATCCGTCCGGGTATATTATGTTCTGTTATCCACATTGAATGATGATTAAACTGTTTTGTGTGCCATCTTGACCAACATGTGAACTTGTAAGTATTTATTATGAACATCTTATGAAATGCAATAACATCTTGCTTAGGTACATACTCTGTTGGAAATCTACAGCAGTGGTGGTGTGGTTCGAACCCAGGCAAGCACTTTACTTTTGTGTAAATTATTTCATAACCACTTCTCAAAACGATGAAGGAAAACATTGTAAGGAAACTTTTACCAAACCAAACCCAAAAAAACAAAAATTCGGAGACATGTGTCCTATATCAGCCTGCACTAGGGGACCCTAGGAGACCGGGTCCGTGTGGTGGATTATGGTCAACTCCCTCTCCCAGAGAGGAGGCCTGTGTCCCTGCAATGGGAACACTATTACATTTAACGGTGTTTATTAAGCTATTGAAAAATAACATTATAGAATCTTTGACTTACACAGATATATTGTGATGCCTGCAGAAATATATAATTATATGTAGCCTACTTCCTGTCACTTGTCCCTAAAGGTTCATTAGAAAACCAGCCTCAGACAGCATCTGTCTGGCATCAATGCTGAAATGAACCTTTTTGGCGCAACCGTGAGACACACACCATTGTTGTTAAAACTGTTTTTCTTTTGTGTTTCACGAACTGTGTCCAAATAAATTTTATTCTTTCTTTCTTTCTATGAGTACAATGACCTCTTAAGAGGTTTTCAGTCATTGTAACAATTAGACCTTGTAAATATTTATAGCTTCCAGTGGACGAGTTCAACTCTCCGGGCAAGCCTGAGAAGAAGTTCATCAAATGGTCCGCACCGGCGGCGGAAGGCGAGCCTGCTAGGGAGTACTGGACTGCTACTCAGTACTTCGTGTCTGCAGGTAAGGTTCAGTTGACCTGCTAGTCGGTATAAAGTATTTAATTCTTGGGCTTTTTGGCTAAATTGCTCTGGTCATCAATTTGGTACCATACCTACGTATGAAACAATTCCGTAACTTACTGACAGACAATGAGACAACGCACAGTACTATCAATCAGTCCTTTTCCTTATAGAGGGTCAAATTAAATTAGCTAGAGTAACTTCGCTGGCGTTATGGGTACCGATATCACAATCTAAACATGATAAAACAAAAAAGGAATTAATTTAATGATTTTTTTGTGGGATTATGGACCGCAGTTTGTGTAGTCAGTTGAAATATTAGTTAATTTTGTGTAAATTTCACAGACGTGATGGGTATCGATATATAAACACGATGAAACTAAAGAAAACAGATACTATCAGCCCGTCCAAAATTCAAAACGTTTGAAAGTATCGTGAAAGTGTTTGTACGCATGTGTGCGTAATGAGACGGCCGTCAAACAAAAACAAATCACGGATTTGTTGCTCGACTAGTGGCGTCATTAATCGCTCATTATTTAGTATGGCGCTGCACTGACGTACTTTATGAAAACGACACGGGCGTTGTCTTGCGCGATTGGCTACTTATGATTAGTTGACCAACAAATCTGGTAATAAGTGAGATATTACGAGTACTTACAACTACATACAAGCTCTTTCGTAAGGATGTGACTACACACATTGAAACAGTAATTTGGAGGGGCGAGCCATGTTATCGTAGTTTATCTCTACTTCAAGTAACCACACCACCAGCGGCCGTTGACCCCATAAAAATCAATCAAATATTTTTTATTAAATCGTGTTTTGATATCAATACCAACCCATCATCATCAGTTCTCATAAGCAGACGAGTCCTTTTTAAGCACTAAACAAAAACTTATGTAACCCGTATCGACGTTCACGTACATAAGTACGTGCTTGTCGAGACCTAATGGAGTGATGGTCGTGGAAATGTAACAGATATGTGGGCATTGTGTGGCGGAAACTGAAAGCATCGCCCTTACGTACATAGTTTTGTAGTACTAACCTACATACTTACTATTGTGACGGAAAGGATGTTTGGAACTCGAGTTGTGACTACAAATATTATACCTTCATATTATGGACCATTTTCTCGGAGGAGCTTGTGGCTAAATAATAACTGCCGCACGGGTCGAACGATCAGGTTAAGCTACGCTTGCCGCGGTTGGTCCGTGGATGGGTGACCATCTGTTCATACCAAGATTCCTCCGTGCCTCGGAGAGCACGTTAAGCCGTTGGTCCCGGCTGTCATTTGTAGATCTTTGACAGTTGTTACGGATCGTCAGAAGCCCAACTGTCTGACAACCAGTCTTACCAAGGGATATCGTGTTACCCAGTAACTGGGTTGTGGAGGTCAGATAGGCAGTCGCTCCATGTAAAATACTGGTATTCAGCTGCAACCGGTTAGTTAGACTGGAAGCCGACCCCAACATTGTTGGGAAAAAGGCTAGGCAGATGATGATGATGACTATGGGCCATTTTCTTACATAAAAAAAAGTAAAAGTATTTATTGGGACTCGCACAGGAAGATCACAAACTAAACTAAATACTAATAGAAGTATATAAAACTAGCCCACCCGCTGCCCGTTTCTCCGCCTGCGTGGATGTCGGAAACGCACTACCGGGATTAAAAGTAATCGAAGCGATCGCACTGCTCCCGCGCCGCTGCAGCTGCCACCGTCAACCATAATTACTATGACATCTTTTAAACTATTCATTTAATTAAATGATCTGATGTAAGCATATTTTAATATAAAACTCCCATTAGTTCTACCGTGGAACTGTTCAGTAGAACAAGTGGGAATAGAGGGAATAGAGAATCCCAATAGTTCTACTATTTTGTTATACCTAATATCGTAGTACTAGTGAGAAAAAAAAACCCATTAGTTCTACCGTAGAACTGTTCAGTAGAACTAGTGGGAACAAACCAATCAAATGCCCAATTAAAATAACATATTTTCTTGGTTATGGATTAATAATAAACCGGTCAAAATAGCTTCGGAAATAACAAAGAAGTTTTTATTAAATTTTGAAAGATAAAATGATTACTGTGGGTCATCCTTTGAAGATAGATATATGCTGTCCCGAACTTTTTGTAGAACTTTTTATGATATACAAGCCAGTACAACATAGGTACAAAAACGTATCTCTTACGGTTCACGCGGCCCATGCCAGTAAAGCTCCCAGTCGGCATGTTTTTTCCCGACATCTTCAACAATAATCATCAAATTTCAGCCAATTTACACAAAACCTTAATGAATTATACACCTAAACCCTCCTCACGAATCACTCCGTCCATTGGTGAAAACCGTTTGAAAATCCGTTCTGAAGTTTTTGAGTTTATCGCGTTCAGACAGACAGACGCGGCGTGGGACTATGTTTTATAATGTAAGGAGGTAAAATCAAAACAGAAAGTCCTTTATGAGGCCAAAATTGTCCTATCTCAGCATGATGCTGCAAAATTTGAAAATAATCAAATAAAATAAATCAATAAAAGAGTTGTAATCTCCGGTATAACTTCATATGGAACCATGGCAGGCACTACTAATCTACTAGCTAACGAGCCATCATATATTAAATCTAAACTAAGTAATAATATTATAAACAGGTACCTAAATTGTTTGTTTGTAAGAGGTAACCACTGAAAGTATTGATCAGCGATAAATTAGCGAGTTAAGTATTGATTGCGTAACACACTATCACTAGCAATGGGTTCCATTTTGACAATTCAACAAAACTCACTGCGTTATTTACGTTGTTGTACAGACATAATTTCGAACATATGAAGCAATGGATTAGCAATAATTGTAGTACTTCAAAATTATTCAGAGTGTTGTTATTGATAGGGTGTTACGCAATTAGGGTGCCGATTACAAAGAATATTAATATTATTTACTAAGGTTCTACTCGTATGGTAAAGTTAACTTCCATGGACGCAAGTCTCTTTATCTCTCTTCTCTCTCTTTTCGATATTAATTATTTCGATAAAACAATTTCTAATGCTATCAGCGCTAAGTTTCTAGGTAAGAGAATATTAATGCATTAACCTTCTTTTTTTTTTTGGGTGGGAAATTATCAAATAACTTTCGTGTTTATAAGTTATCAGTACCCATCACGTCCCACCAAAAGAAAAAAAAGAAAACTCCGTTTTTGGAGGAGGCTATGTCCAGCAGTGGACGACTTTCGGCTGAAATGATGATGAAAAAGATGACAAAAACGGATTTTAAAACTGATATTTCAAGTGACTACACATGGCAGGCATTGGCCCTAATGGACCCCGTCAATTCGTGCTAACGTCTCTTTGAGGCGCGCGTGGAACACAATGCGCCGTCGACCCGGGCCGTCTCCTGCGGTGACTAGGGTCGTGAGGGTGCGAACCCTGCCTCTCCCTCACGCATTCCGCCTCCTCCTTCGTGAGCATTACTGCTTCGCAGAAGGAGGTGACAGCCTCCCATGCACTCTCGCTCCGAACCATGGCCTGAACCAGGGCCGGACGCGAGAGATTGCTGCCGCCGATCGCCTCCGTGACGACACGGCGGTGCTTCGCCCAAGCCGGGCAGACCTCCACCGTATGCTCCACCGTGTCCTCCGGGCAATCCACACAGTGGTGACACCCGGGCATTTCCTCTCGCTTTATCCTGAACAGGAACCTCCCGAAACATCCGTGTCCGGTGAGGACCTGCGTCAGGCGGAAGGTGAGGACGCCGTGGCACCTCTCTAGCCACTCCTCAAATAGGGGACTTATCGCCGCAATAGTGGCGTGCCCAAATGTATTCACCCTAAAGTCTTAAACTCTAAAGACGATGTAACAGCCTCAGTTAGTAGAACAGATTATTCCACTTCGTGAATGATTACTTGAACTGCATATTAGATGTGTGACGAATTCTGTGAACAGTTAGTGCAAGATATTATACATTATGTAGTTATATGGTATTAATGTTCAGTGCTTATTGCTGCATTGTATTAGTTAAGAGTCCATAATACCTCAGCGCCACTTCACTCTTTTTCTCGCGAGCAAGCGAGATATTTATTTTTACAGTGAAAATAATGGTTATTAAACAAAAACATAGTATCTACTTAATATAAAACAAAATATGTAAAATGTAAAATTTCAACATTTATATCTATAATTTTTGTGGTGTGCATAATAAAGAGTATTCTATTCTATTCTATTCTATTCTAATATTTAGTTCAGTTATTTTGCAATGTTTCTAATTTGAAGTACTTTTTAATACCAGCGGTTTATGGTTCAGTTTGGAGGTAACATTGTAATATTTTTTTTTTTCTGTAGAGAAAATTTTATGTAAACGTGGTTTCGACAAACATACTCGTAGTCGTCATCATCATTTCAGCCGAAAGTCCACTGCTGGGCATAGACCTCCCTCAAAGGGGGAGGGGTACATACTCGTAGTACTTAACATTAATCCTCAACTTTGCCATATTATATAATATTTGTTTCAAAATTAACGCTGTAGTATTTTCGATATAACTAACAGAGGATCATGCTAAGCAATTTGAGGTATTATGGACTCTTAAATTAGCATGAAAATTCATGTAAATAATATAATCTTGTTTTCTGTAATTAGGAGTTAGCTAACAAATCTGAACACCCATGGATACGGATTTGTTAAGGTGTAAATGGTCCAGTGCCTTCATAGGTTCATTATTTACCTGAAAGTATTTGTTTTGGTAAAACAAATACTTTCAGGTAATGAAAATTTATGCCAGGTACAGACCTGGCATAAATTTTTCCTTTTACCAAAACATCACTCTTTTTGTATTTTTCATAGAGTCACTGAAGGCAGGTGCAGGTCCACAAGTGGAGAATGGAGCCACACTCCAAGATGGTGGCGTGTGGGTGGCAGGATACGACAAACGGCTGATGCGCGTGCCCAGCACCGAAGCTGAGCTCAACAGCACCGCCTTTAAGAAACAAAACTGCATACCTAACATGGGTAAGTTTAATGGAAAAACTATTTAGGATAGGATATATCTAGTCTATTTAGGATGTCTGGCGTGACTATGAATGATAGGCTAAAAGATGATGTGATAAGGCAACGGTGCAGTTTAAAAGAAGATGGAGTGACAAAAATTTAAAAGAGTAGGTATGCTTAGATGGTTTGTGCGCCTTGAGAAGATGAGTAAAAGGCGACTAACAAAGAGTATTTACAAAGCAGAGGGGAGTGGAAACGCCGGGAGGGGAGGCCCTTGGAGGACATAATATAGTGACCTAATTGGTGATGTTCTTCAGAAAGTTCAGGTGCGTAGTACTCGCAACAGTCCTGCGTGTATGACCAGATGTATGAACGTAGGCGAAGCAGAAGAAGTATGTAAGGAGCGTAGCGCTAACTACCCCCTTGGGAAGAAGGCGTGAGTTTATGTATGTATATATTTCGCTAGGAAAATATATTATAATATGTTTGCGTTGGATGATGGTAACGAATCAATCCCAAAAAGGGATGGGCCTAAGATCTCGCCTTAAGGCACCCCTTTTCTACATAATCGACTGTTCACATAATCCCACTAATGAGCATTCTAACGTGCATAATTACTTGAGTTTCCGTCACACCCCGGTGTAAATACCCATTATTATCTTCTTTAATTTTGGTGAAACGTGGGTGTACCTACTATAGGTATACCTCTGCCTAACCCTTCGGGGATTACAGGCGTGATGTTATGTTTGTGTGTTGTATAATTTTGAAAAATATTACTTTATTGCTACGAGGAGGCATTCCACTAAGAGCACTGATTTCAACAGCACTTGACCGAACCGCACCTGAGCACTTCCACTAACGGCACTGAAACAAAATTTTGATGAGTGCGGTTCGGTGGAACAGTTTTCTAATATTACTTTAAGTCTCCGAACGGCACCTGCATACAGATTGTAGTGATGGGACGTATATTATATTCTGTGTTCAGGACATTACCAACTATAACATAACGAGTAGTAAGTGCAATCGAACCACGTACAGTAAAGGGCTCCGATATCGCACGTAATGAATGCGGGTAAATTTTGACGTATGCAATTTGTTTAACGTTGGATTCAAATCACTATACTATTTCAACATAGCATAATAGCAGAGACGCTGAAAAAGTTAGAACAGATGCTGCACAGCTTAAATGGAGCCTCTCGACGGGTTGGCCTCGGTATCAATTTGGACAAGACAAAAGTCATGTAC
Organism: Tiliacea citrago; assembly: GCA_963921375.1. Taxonomy (NCBI): domain Eukaryota; kingdom Metazoa; phylum Arthropoda; class Insecta; order Lepidoptera; family Noctuidae; genus Tiliacea; species Tiliacea citrago. Next base: position 19,213,636 of record OY992798.1, read on the forward strand.
TATTCACACGTCTTGCCGAGACCAATCTACATCAAAAGGTCGCTTTTTGAAGTTGTGAAGGAGTATGTCTACCTAGGGGAAGTCATCCAGCTCGGTAGACACAACTTTGAGAATGAAGCGGACAGAAGGATCCAGTTGGGTTGGGCAGTGTTTGGAAAACTTCGTCAAGTCTCTTCGTCACCTATCCCGCAATGTTTAAAGACCAAGGTCTTAAACTAGTGCGTCCTGCCCGATATGACATATGGTGACAAAACGTGGACCTGGACACATACAGTCGGGCTGGTCCACAAATTCAAGGTTGCTCAGCGTACTATGGAGCGGGCTATGCTCGGAGTTTCTTTTTTAGGATAAGATCAGAAATGAAACTATCCGGAAAAGAACCGGATTTACCAACATATCTTGCAGAGTAGGCAAGCTGAAGTGGCAGTGGGCGACCCATGTTTGTTTAAGGACCGATGGCCCATAGATAGACGAGTCTTGGAGTGGAGAGACGGACCGACGACCTTAAAAAGGTAGCTGAGACAGACTGGATGCGGAAGGCGGAGGACAGGGTGTTGTGGTGCAGTCTGGGAGAGGCCTATTTCCTGCACTGGTCAGCGCAAGGCTGAGTTGATAGATCACGTTGACGATATAATAGTTACATATTATGAGGAGTTGATTTGATTCCATTCACACATACCTAGATACATACATAATATTTTAAAAAAAATCTAAACTAAAATCAATTTTGAAAGCAATCGTTTAAGTTACTACATAACACACATACATAATCAGCCTATAATGTTCCCACTCACAGGCCTCCCCTCTTCGAGAAGTAAAAAAGTAAAAAGTAGTAAGTTTAAGTTACTAACAAGTCCAAAATGGCGGAAAATAATAATAATTAATATGCCTGACCTAGTTGTCGAAGATTACCATGTCACGTTGTACTGGGATCGGTCTATCATTACTCACCGGATTATTGTCGCCAATTTGCCTGATATAGTGGTGATAGATCGATTAGCACGCCGCGCAATGATTTTAGATGTTGCCGTTCCACATGACGAGAACCTCGTTAAAGCTGAGAAAGAGAAACATATATCTCGACACGAGCTAGTTGACATGTGGAATGTGAGCTTGGCTGTCATTGTGCCGGTTGTCGTTACGGCCAAAAGCCTGATGCCTGAAAGCCTCGATCAACATCTCTCGAGGCTCTCGTTAGGCGGTTGGATCAAGGGCGTGATTCAAAAGGCAGTATTCCTTGATACGGCTCGCATTGTGAGGAAGTTCCTATCTCCTGCGGCCCTAACAACTGGTAGCGCGAACCCTGCTCCCAACACCGGCGGAACTCATTTTTTATATTTTTAAATGTTTTGTTTTTTATTTTTGATTGTAGGAAATATTTAAAAATGTATTCTGGTAAAAAAACAAACGACATAATTATTATTATAAATTAGACATCCTACCTACATGATAACACGCAATTACTAAACTTGCCTCGATGTGACAGCCCCGACTCACTGCATACTGAAACAATTAGATTTCATGTAGCGGTCTATATGTGTGAGTGTGTTCATTCGACCATTTTGTTCCTAGTTGAAATACTGTATGATTTGAACCACAGAACAATTTTGAACAAACGAAATCGCTAAGAAAATTGACAAGGTCTCTCATTTTTTGTTTACTAACAGCGACTCAAATAAAACATTACTCTTTGCTCCAGGTGAACAAGGTGGAATTATCCGGAAGACTTAACTTCTGCTGATTTGTATCGATATATTTTGTTTGCTTATGTCTTTAACAAAAAAATACACCCCATCACTAAAAAAATATTTTACATAGGTGCCGTTCGGGGACTGAAAATAACATTAATAAACTGTTCCACCGAACCGCACTCATCAAAATTTTGTTTCAGTGCCGTTAGTGGAAGTGCTCAGGTGCGGTTCGGTCAAGTGCTGTTGAAATCAGTGCTCTTAGTGGAATGCCTCGCTACTAGGTCTGGGAACGATTCTAATGGCAAAAATATTGATTTTAGAATTGCTGTGTGTTTATCTGAATGTTGTATGTTCCACCATCACGCAAATACTACTGGATAGATTAACGCTGGTAGCACATCTCCGCTACTCGCATCCGATTCGAGTAGCGGAACATGACGCGAACCAGTACAATTTAACTACTGCGGTTTCGCTGTTATGGTTTCGCGGCGGAGATGTGCTACCAGCGTCATAGATTGTAATTTTTTGTGAGTCTTTTTTTACATTTTGTCATAGGTACTATAAAGATAGTTCGTAGAACGTCCACAGAAGAACATGAAGTTTGGATCTCTTCTGTCATCCATGGAAAAAAAAAATACTTTGGGTAGGTGACTGTTAATAAATGAGAAATCCTGTGTGTTTATAATGCACTCTCATCTACCTAGCCATTCATCAGAAATAATCTTATAGCAATCATATAGCAATAGGAAATTGGTACTGAAAGCTGCGGGTGTCGGCTTCAGGACGAGCTGCTTCTCACACAGACAACTGTACGTCACTTGCTCCCGCGTCACCAGTCCTGAGTTTCTGTACATTTTGGCTGATTATATCAAAACTACAAACTTAGTACCATACACAAAAGTCTTAAAAATGTGACTGTTATTTTAGTATAATGGTGGTGTCTTACGACTTCCACGAGAACCAACTCGCGGGCAAAAGCTAGTTGACAATAAACCTCATAATTATTTTAATGTAATGACAATGTTGTCATTTGGTTTAAATATGTAGGTTTTTATTTTTATTATTTTAGTAATATTTTATATAGATTATTTTTTAATTTGTGAATGTGAGAACGTTGTAGGCTTAATAGACTGTAGCTTTGTAAACTACTTTTTATTTTTTTAAGTACTTGGTACTTGTTGACGGGCCTACACTGTCCTCCCATACCTATTAACACTGTAACTTGGAAACATTGTTAAAGCCCACTTTTTTTAAAAGAGTAACCGTGGAGTTTCTTGCCGGCTCTTCTCCATAGGAAACGACCAATTGGAACCGTGCACCTAGCTTCTGACGTTTCATAAGTGCCCATGTAGGTTTATGTGCAATAATTTTTTTGATTTTGATTTTGAATATGAACGTACAAAGTCCTCTAGAAACCATAATTATCTAATTTACATCGAAAAGCTAGAGATGGAGTCAAAGGTCTTTGCAGGATTCAAAATAAATCCTCTTTATTCCATTTAGAAAAGCTAGTCTATGATTCCAGGAACTCACTACTACTACAACATGACCCAGGATCTGAAGTGCGAGGACTTACTGCCGTGGTTCGCGCTGACCACAGGGGGTGACCTGGTTGGCACCGGCTTCCAGGTGATCGGAAGACTGCCCAGACAGAAAAGGAGGGACTGGTTCGAAGCTATACCCAATCCCAAACAAGGCATACAGGTGGGGAATAGTTAAATTCAGAAATCATTCATTCAAATTAACCTTAGGAACAGCAGTTTTTGAAGGTCAAAAGTTAAATGACATCTCCCAAAAACCCCACATTTCACTGCTTCCAAGAAATGGCGCAAAAAACTCGCCAACTTTGTTCACGATAGTTCTCGCAATTATTTTGGGTAATTTAGTAAAATACCACTACCGAAGTTATAGTACCATTTACACTTCGATTCAAACTTTATGGTGGATAGGAACATGAGGCGAGTCGCTGCTGAGTAACAAATTCATGTGTCAGCGGGGGTGAGGGGTGCGGTACTGCGCATCGAGTAGCGCATTTCAGAGCCGTCATCAAGTTTGACGCGTACTGTACCGACCGAGATAGAGAAGATTTTTTTGAAGAGTAACATCTTTTCATGTAATCACTCCCACAGAAATTCTCGCTTTCTGTGGGGAGTGATTTCATGAAAAGGGACGTAAATGTGTAACAGGAAGTGACAGCTCAAGCATGGAATTAGTAAGTACTTCATAATTGCATGCAATTAGTGTAGGTAGGTAGTCATGGAATTAGTAAGTACAATATAGATTGTAAGGTCTCGAATTTCAACCAGTGGGCGACCACTAGTAATTAATAATTATTCGAATAAATATTTCAATATTTAGGTTTTTTAAATTTTGAGGTTAATTTCTGTCGCTGCTCAGTTGCTTATTACCAAGGTGAGATGTCAGATGTTACACAGCATATGCGACTACTGTAAGGCTCGCTTGTTTTTGACTACGTCTTAAAATACACACACACAGGTGCACACACACACACACAGGTGCACAGGTTTAGTTAGTTGGGTAACAGTAATAATGGTGTTATTAGGGGTAATATGCAACCCAAATAGCAAACATTCTACGAACGACGGAATCAACATCATGATCAACCGTAGAACACCCACTGATGGAAGAACGCCAAGCATCGCCACGACAACCATTCCGGTCCAATGCTTCCCGTATCCAGCGGAACCAATAAGTCATGATTTCCGAAGTCTCAAAAAATAGATATTCAGTGAGTTGATGGGTATTTATAATTCTGTGTGTATTCGAATCATCCTCTAATTAAACTCCATGGCAAACAATAGGCTATAATTATTTCAGGTGACGATGCCGTACGCGCCAAATTGTCTTGGTGAGTGGGCAGAGAAGTACGGGATTGTGTCCATGCACATTTACTTTGTCAATGATCCTTGGAACATACAGTGCAAGTAAGTTAGTTAGATAATATACGAAATTAAAATTTTCTTACTTTTTTTACGATTTGCTGGACAGTGTCAGGTTGTATCTTGATCAAAATATGATTCGCGACTATAACAGATAGGTATATATTTACAGAATTATCTCCCTAAATTAGAATTGTTCCCCAATGTCATGATTTCATGAAAAAGTCATTCGAAATGGAACAATATCTAACTTAGAACTTACCTTAACTCACACACTGATTATTTTAGGAAAACTTCTTTTTTTTTTACAATGTTTGTAAATATGTGAGCACCATGTATCTATCACATAATTAATTTATCTGTCATTGCTTCATTATTAATTCTTTTTACCTATCGTGGTATAGTAATTTTATTCTAGCTAGGTGCATCGTCTTCACATATAATTATATAATTGATGTACCAATACCAAATATTGTAAAACATTTTAAAATAGTAACGGGGGAGTTTCTTGCCCATTCTTCTCCATACGAAGTTACCTTTTGGAAGGGGTGACTAGAATCAATTCTATTTTATTTGTACATTTTGACGTTCAAAAGTGCCATCTATGTGCCTATTTCAAATAAATAATTTGACTTTGACTTTTAGAGAGATGTATTAAGAGCCTATACTACCTCAAATGGCTTAGCATGATCCTCCATTATGTCGAAAATACTGCAGCATTACTGCAACATTGAAATAAATATATGGTAAAGTTGAGGATTAATGTTACGTACTATGTTTGACGAAAACACGATTTCATAAAATTTTCTCTATAGAAAAAAAATACAAAGTTACCTCCAAACCGAACAATAAACCGCTCGTATTAAAAAAATACTTCAAATTAGATAATTAAACTTTGCATAATAACTGAACTAACTATAAAGCAGGTATTATGTTATTTTTTTTTTTGAAATTACCATTATTTTCACCGTAAAAAGAAATAAACTAAATTATCGGTGCGTTGGAGTCTTCTCCCTGCCACCCTGTGTCGCTTGCTCTCGTTACCGCCAGCAGTAGGTGCGAGCGAGATAAAGAGTGAGGTGGCGCTGAGGAATTAGAATCATTAGAATCATTATGCGTCTATTAGTATAGACGCATAATGATTCTAATGATTATAATTCTGTAAATACATATCTGTTATGGTTACGAATCATATTTTATCAAGATACAACCTGACACTGACCTGCAAATAGTAAATTACGTAAGAAAAGGAGACGTTCACGAAATGTATGGGGCTTGGTACTAAAATAATTGAAAATTTAAACAGCTTTCTGACCTTTATAGGCTTAAAGAGGGTAATTATTTTGATGTCTTTGGGCATTTAATTTTTTTTTACAGCTGCCCGTTTTTTTTAAAACAAGAGTTGATAAATAAAATGTTTGCATCACTAACTACAAACATTATTTATATTTTAGGGATGGCAGCCCTGAGGCAAATGGCGTGACAATGACAATGTCAGTCAGACATGATAAATTATGTCATGTCTATTTGTACTAGCATTTTATGACAAAACAGTTTTTTCGCTCAAACTGTGATAAAATGTGTGACTCAAGTCATGTCACAGTAGGCTGTGCTCGCTCCGCAGGACTCGGCTTGACATAATTACAGCTTTGACTTTTTTTCGACACGTTTTGTTATTGCATTGTCTTCATTTCATGGAGCTGCAGCTAAAATTAAAATAAAATCTCAAAGTATTTAATAGAAACGGAAACTTTAGCCACATTTAAAATAAATATATTGCATAGAAATTAATAAATAAAGACTATGTGCGTTTTGTTCGTATTGAAACACTTTTCACTTTTTCACAAAAACGGGCGCCTAAAAAAAACAGATTTTACTATAATGGAGTAGCATAATAAATAAGCCTTCTAATAAGGTACATCACATTATCGTTTAAAAATCTTCGGAATATTATACCACTTTTGACCTCTCCTTTGAATTACGCGGGCTACAGCTGCAGATCCACCTTAATTTGATCAAGACATAAAATCTCGTCGCAGTCCAATATTAGACCGCATTGCAGAAATTGTTTTACTCAGGAGCTACTACCTCGTAAATCTCGATTGGTTGTGTGAGTGACTACTGAGGGGTCCTTTCTTCGATCCCCGATTTAGGAAAAGTGTTATTATGTTTTACGTTAGGAAATTCTCAGTAGCTGCCCGGAGTGTGGCTTTGTGACCTGTATATGGCAACAGCCTCTCAAATGGCCAAATGCCATAACTGCCGAAATATACCTAAGTTTAGTAACACCTCTCTGCTCATCCCTTCTCCGTCCAGTCGTGATTTTATGTTTATATAAGGAGAATCTATTCATACACGAAATCTCATAAGGGGTCATTGTACTGATCATTATGAACAACTTTTACTATGGGACCAAACCTTAAATCGCGAAAAAAAAATCAGCTGTTCTGTACATTTATGTTCACACACCTCGTCAAAATTTAGGGAGCAGATGACTACACATATAACATACCGACAGACATTATAAAAGTGACTGTTAATATTTTCTAGGAATGGAGACTCCATCAAGCCTGCGCCTGCGCTGGACCGAATCGTTCTCAACGGATACAGATACGCTACAAAGATATCAGATGAATTCACCAAGCTGTTTAGCGGATAAATTATGTTTAGTTATATTATATAACAATCTTGTATTAGATATATTAATTTATGTGAAAGTAACAGAAGAGATTAGAAACAAGAGATTATAATGAATTAGTAAGTAGTACAAAAGTATATTTATTTAAACAGTAAGTACTCGTAGTACTAACAGTAGTAGGTACCTACTTAGTTTGAACTCAAACAATTACTCAAAAAAAATGTTTTTTTGTAAGAGAAACCATCATTGAAGATGATGAAGATCCTATTATAGTAATACATAAAAAAATAAAGTAGGGTAGACTTTATTTTTTTGACGTATATAAGGTTTCCTCTCGCATTCTGTGGGAGTTGATTTCGTGATAAGGGACGGAAATGTGTAACAGGCAGTGACAGTTTGAGGATAGAATAAGGAGGTACTTTTTAATAGCAAGGAATTAGTAAGTAAGTACTTTATAATGAAAGAAAAGAAAGAAAAATAATTTTATTTGTCACATAAAAAACGTGCATACAAAAACATATCTAATAAACTAGAAGGTAAACATTACATAAATTAAACAGATCTCGATACATAATCACGAGCACAAAAAAACAAATAGTCGGCAGCTGCACGTCATGACTGTGACAAGAAAGCTTGCACTCAGCATGATGCTGTGCTATAGGGGACCCACAGCACAGCGCTGATTTTCAGTGGTCACCATAATAGCATTTTTTTTTTTTTTTTTGGGTGGGAAATTATCAAATAACTTCTCCCGCTCTGGGTGGAGCGGGAGGGAGTGTCAGACTTTTACTGACTAAAACCCACCGTGTTCCTTCAGATGCCTGTGTGCCAGGGCCACGATATCCCTTTCGGACAGGCTCGTAACCCTGGCAGGGGAGTAGTATGGTGTAGTCATGAAATTAGTAAGTACTATATAGATTGTAAGTAGGGTCAAATTTCGACCAGTGGGCGACCACTAAGTAGTAATGAATAATAGTTATTCGAATAAATAATTCAGTATTTAGATTAATTTCTTTCGCTGCTCAGTTGCTTATTACCAAGGTAAGATGTCAGATGTCAGAAGGCGACTAGGTACTGCTGTAAAGCTTTTTTTCGTGGTTTTTTTTCTGTGAAATTAAATTTCTATTTCAAGTGATCAGGGATTGTTTCAGTTGAATTACTTATTAGAATAAAGTATTCAAATCCTTAATTTTGACAGGGTGCGATTCAGGAGGCTCTAGAAGTGAGTACCTATACGACAAGTCAGGCATTCCCTGAGTAATTAGCCTCGCTACACCGCCTTAATAGGCTGGACCAGGTATCCTTTTACCAAAGCACGAGCTATCCTTCAAAAATTGTACCAATACGAGATAAGAAGAAGAGCTTATGACGAATTTCGCACCGCAGTATGTATGGTATGGCTTTTAACACTCTTCACAGAATATTACAGGCAAGGTTCACAGACCGCACTTAGTCTCTACTTTGCTAAGGAAAGTAACCGCCAGTTGCACGTAAGTCCATTAAATTTAATTCCCCATTAAAAGTAATGCTGTCTTTATCTAACGGTACGCATCAAAAAGTGACAGCATTACTTTTAATGGGGAATTATAATGAATGGACTTACGTGCAACTGGTGGTATGTGTGTCAAACGAATGTAAACATTAATTTTATACTTATAACGAATGAGACGCTTACTTAGCGAAGAAAAAGTGCGGTCTGTGAATCTTCGCCTAAACAGTAAGCAAATTTATCTACAGAAAAACAAAATAAATTAAACTAGAACAAATAGTGGAATGTAAAGTCAGTTGACAAAATAATATTAATTCCAGTTTCCCGTACCAAGTTAAACGCTTTACAGCTGCCATTAAAAGTTGCGCGAACAATATAAAACGAAATACTTTGTAAATGTCAAAGTTAAATTATAGTATAAACTTGATGTTACTGGGATGCTCCGTCTCGTGAAGGCTCGGTAGTAACTTTTACGATTTAGCTCCTGTAGGTGTCTCTAGGTTAAGTTAATAATTTATGCTAGAACTGCGAAATTATACTAGCCGTCTCGCCGAAGTTTTCTTACAGTAAGTAACTTACAGAATCATTAATTTACATTTTACGCTGAGAATTTTCAGGCAAACATCTTTGTAGGCATAAAAAATTATCCCTATACTATTTATTTTTACTGCGCTTTGACATAAATCATTAGGTAAATAAATATCCAACTAGAATATTCTCACGTATTCATTTCTAAATTTCTGACAAGGCTTTATTACAGGTTTACCACCAGAATATTAAGAACTGTAATCCACCCATCATCCATCCATCTGTGTGTGTGTCTGTAACTTCATTATTCCGACTGCATTTAAGGGGCCGAAAACGACTGATTTTGATCAATCTTGTTAATTGTTTGTAAGAAAAGGAAAAAGAATTTAAACAAAATTATTTCATCATCTGTCTTGTCAAACAAATTATTTCATCATTAGCCTTTTCCCAGCCGGGTCGGCTTCAAGGCTAACTGGATGCAGCTATGTACCTGTATTTTACATGGAGCGACTGTCTATCTGACCTCTACAATCCAGTGACTGGGTAATATGATACCTCTTGGTAAGACTGATTGACATATAAATGACAGCCGGGGCCAACGGCTTAACGTGCGTTCCGAGGCACGGAGAGGTCTTGGTATGTAAAGATGGTCACCCATCCACGGACCAACCGTGGCAAGCGAAGCTCCTCTCTTAGCCACAAGCCCTTCTCAAAATTCTCCCTCTAAACAAAATTATTAATAATAAATTTATGAATTATAATTATTATAATTCATATAATATCACTAATATTAGCAACAACACTTATTTCAACGTCGATACAATAGGTTTTTTAACATTATTTATAGCAGAAAAATGATGTTAAAAAACCTATTTAAAAAAACAGTTCTTAATATATTTTTCCCATTATTTCGAAAACCATAATATAAAGAAATTTAAAAATCACACATTAGTCTTCAGCTATCCTTATGATAAAAAAAAGAAAGTAGATTGATAAACAAGGGTCGAAAGGAATTGGTGACTGTTACCGGTAGTTGTAGTTTTTCTGAAATATTTAAATTTTCTTGTGTGCTCGCCACTTCATAAAATCATAGATGTATTTGAATATCTTTCCTTTGAAATTTCTGGCAAAAGATTTTTGATTAGGTACTGTATTTGTCTAGTCTTTAATCGAACCTGGGGTCAAGTCAGAATCGCTTGAAATCATTTTTTTATATTAGTATTTATAACCGAGATTCTAAATTTCGGTGCTGCTTACAGAGTTAGTATCCCGCCAAATTATATAGTCTTTTTTAAATCTTAAACATTGAACACACCGCGTCACCGTCGCGGGCCGTCCCGCTTAATAGGTTTTTTTTTTATTTACACTTTCTGTTTAATACTTACACAAGACCGCAGCAAATATTTTCATTTTTGTCGATATTTTTTTAATTATGTACAATTTTGCGTAGCCTAATCAAATTTAGTTCTATTTAAAAAAATAATTCCCGCCCTAGAGAGCACAACAATTACTATGAGGCTTTCCCGCCGAAGGGTGGGGATCAGTGACTTCCACCCGCTACTCGGATCAAACAAACACTACTTTCCGAGTATGAGAAATGAAAAATATTTTATTGTTACATAATATCTTCAATAAGTAAATCAAAGGCGAAATAAACCATATTTCCCGAGAGCGCCAAAGTGATGAAACTATTAACAGGGGCTGTGACGGACACGAATGGTTTAGCACCACGAAAACTGTATTTCTATAGTCACACAGACTTATGTTTCAACTATTTCAAACTTTCTCACAATTAGATAAGAAATTGACAAGATTTGGGTTTTTTCGTGCACGGAGCCTTAAAGCGCCTACTAGGAAGACATTGGCAACACATAAATCGTCGAATAAAATCTTCGGCGCCGGCTAGGCGTTGTCATTTTAACGGAGACATTTTGGCGCATGGCCCACTGGGCACTGATAACCTAAACTCTACTGCCGCCATCTAAATAATTTCTTGCTATTTGTGATGGTAGAATCAAATTATATTGGCAAGGAAATAAATTCTTGCTCTAAATTTATAGCCTACTTTTGAGGATAGGATATTCATCTTCTTAGCGTGTTGATGACAATCTATATTGAGTAATTCCAGAACATAGCTACGAGTTTGTAGCGCCCATCAATTCCTGTAACGTTCAGGCATCATAACACGCAAGACACAAGTCAAGCAAAGGGGGGGGGGGGTCAAGTTTCCTATTCTATGCTCCTTTTCATTCCTTGAGGCTATTCTTGTTCATTCTTGCGGGCCTGAGCAATGCAATAATAGCTCTTGCCGTAATGAAAAGATAAGCTTTGATAGCGTGACTGACCTCCCTAGCTTGGGTGCGCCGGAAATAGGTACGTACCTACTTAAAGTGCATATCATTAAGCGTGGAAGCACCAATGTAGCCCTAGATAATTTATTTAGAAAGCTGTAAGGTCTGGTTTGGCCTGACGGTAAGATGCCTTACACTGTGTTGTATTAGAAAGACGGGTGTAAAGGTTTACGCAGGTTCGTTCATTAAAAAATTGGGAAACCAGTACCTAGGTGACAAGTTTGGGTGTTTAGGCTTGACCGTTTTAAGCAAAGACATTAAATTATTTACATAACAATAGACGGGGCACAGCTAACAAAATCGTAATCCGATACATTTGTCAAATGAGTAGGCAAAAGTCGCTCAGTCTAGTGTGTAGAGAATACAATCCCGAGCATGTTTTTCAATCCCGGGCTTACGGGATTTTTGAAGCCTTTTCCCGGGATCCCGGGCTCATCCCGGGATTAGACTATGTGGTTTCTAATTGGGCTAAAATAAAAAAAAACACGAGTAATTAAAAAAAAATGTCTTTAATGTCTGCACAACAAAAATCAGAATAATAATAAGAAAAGAAAAAACACAAACCAAAAAATACTATACTTTTGCAAGAAATTAAAAAACAGCACAAAATAACTATTTAGAATTTCGAAAATATAATCGCAGAAATATCAAAGCATCCAATGTTTGACTTCCGAGCCTGCTTCGTAGTTTATTGCCAACATAAGCAGCAGCTGAAAACGCTCGTTCAGCTTCTACGCTGGTTGGAGGAATAGACAATAGATACTTATATGCTGTTTCTGAGTGATATCCACGAACACCTCCATTTTCGAACAGGCTCATTTCACGTCTAATACTATTTGCCAACCCCAATTCATTTTGTACTTGTACTTCAGGATCTGGGGATTTCATACTCTTGTTAATTTCCTGTTAATAAACGCTGTAACTTTTCCTTTAATGTCAATTGGGGTTGGGAGGTTTCTGACCTTAGCTCATCATCTGTTTGTGATCCTGACCTTGCTTCTTCTTCCGTGTAATCTCGACTATTAAGTCTTTTAACAATACTCTTTATTTGCTTCCTCACTAAAGCCTGTGTCGGAACTGGAAATAAGTCGTGCCATTCCAAATCCGATAATAACTGATTTTCAACATCCATTCGTGGATTTTGTAAATAATTTAACACGCCAGTTAAATCATCACTTCGTCGTTGCTTTATACGTTCCACTAAGAATGTTTTAATTTTTTTGGCAAGTGGTGAGTTTTTGCTAGACAGTTGTTTTATAAGAAATTTCAAAGCGGCATCAGCTGTGCATAAATTAGCATCTCGCCGACAGATTGCTTCTACTGTCAATTTAATTGGGGTCAGCACATCAACAATTTTATTTACCAATTCAAAATCAACATCTTCTAAACGAATTGGATGATTGAGATCTATAAGAGCTTTTTGAATGCATGCTTTTAAAAGATAAAATCGCTCCAGCATTGTTAAAAGACTATTCCACCTGGTTTTACAGTCCAAAAGAAGTGACAACTCTTTTCCATGTTCAATTTTCACATATTTTTGAAGTACTGTTTCATTTTTGAAATACACTACAACTTTGCGGATTTTCTTTATCAGCTCATTAATATTTTCATATTGTGTTAACTCTGGTACGTGTTCTGGCGCAAGAAAATTTTGTGACATTACGATTAAACCTGATTCTGGACAGTCTAAGTCTTCTAAATGGTGTTCATCATCACTGTCGTCCATATAATCAACAGTCACAGCTGGTTCATTTATAGTATCATCTGAGGTAGGGCTATCTTGCAAATTATTATGTTTTTCATAAAGCACATCACAGACCGCCAAATTGATACCATGTGCGAGACACAGTTGTTGTTCAGTGCAAATAAGCCGCCCCACCTTTATCATAACATTCGGTCCATCGGTTACAATAGCCACGATGTCAGTTTCTAGGGAAATGTCAAATTTACTTAGACGCTCTTGCAATATACGAAGACAATTTTCAGCTGTCAACAGGAACAAGTCCTAAGTTCCAAAATTTTTTATATGAATGAAGGTTGACCGCAATGTATCGTTTATTGGAAGTTGAAGTCCACTCGTCGAAAGAAAGACACCTGCACTTTTCAAATGTTTTAATTCTGCAGTTACTTGCTTTCTGATTTTTTCACTGTAATTCATAACACGTTTTCGAACAATGACGGCTGACTTTGGTAAATCCGTGTATTTTGCTAAGAGCAATTTTCTCAAATCATCTGAGGTTATGAATACACTGAATGGAAATCCATCTAATGCAATCATTCTTGCCAAAATATCATCCAGGCTATCGGCGGCACTTTTAGTAAAATAATTATCTAACTTTCGCTTGGCTGGCGGCGGTGCTGTGTTCAGATTTTCATAATCTTGACTTGTTGCAGCTGATATAACCTTGATGTTATGTTTTGATAACAAATGTGTATGTAATCCCTTAGTTGATCCACCCAAAGTCTTGAGGATGGCTGGGCATCGCTTACATTTAGCGCTATTCACGTCCTTCTCAACTAAATAATAACTCCACACTGACGTCGTATCACTGTCTTTTTTATGTCCAACAAAGTCTCCCGCCATTTGAAATACTTAATTTCAGATAATTGACTTTTAAATTTTAATGACGTAGCCTACGTAACCCGTCGTCACTGACGTACCCTACGTAACCCGTCACTGACAGAACAATAAATGAAAAAAATAAAACCTGATTTGCATATTTATACTTTCGTACAGGGAATCCCCGACCGACGGGAAATACCCGCAACAATATTATGATATGAGATGATCGGGTGATTCCCCTGTTGGTTCGTTGGGGAATTACCTTAAAGAGTATTGTATTAAAGTATTCCGAGTGGGGAAGTCCCTTCTAAGTTCTACGACAAACATATTATTAGGACTGTACCTGTGTAGTAAATAGTGGGTACCTACGTATTGTACGAGTTGCTTTTTGTCGTAATGTATTAAAATAATCTAGGCAAGGTTATTTTCAAGGCGCAACGGACTACGGAATACAAACTAGACTTGTTTGTGGCAATCCCGAAAATCCCGAGATTAGCCAAGTACAGTCCCGGGATTTTCGGGGCCAGAAAACGGTCATGATCCCGGGATTGTATTCTCTACTCAAGACCCATAAATATGGGTAATTGATTGACAGCAAATAGTTAATATCGGCACCTACTCCATATATTTTACATGATTACGGTCTGGAGCTCTACAGCATTTATGATCAGTGATGTTTATGATGCCTGTTGGTCCCAGTCAAGACTCCAGACAATAAGTAAGTCCAGTAAGTCTTCAATAAGTTATTATCTAATCACTCTAAGTTGCCTAGTGGCCTTCTAATGTCACAGTTTTACCCATTACCTTTGTACGGGTGATTGGGACATCAATGCTTCACAAGCATTATCTCAAGATACTAGGCATAAAATAATAAATGGTATCTTGAGTTAAGTATCTCAAGATGGTGTCTTGGGCTAAGTATCTCAAGACGGTGTCTTGAGCTAAGTATCTCAAGACGGTATCTTGAGCTAAGTATCTCAAGACCCATAAATATGGGTAATTGATTGATAAGTATCTCAAGATGGTGTCTTGAGCTAAGTATCTCAAGACGGTGTCTTGAGCTAAGTATCTCAAGACAGTGTCTTGAGCTAAGTATCTCAAGATGGTGTCTTGAGCTAAGTATCTCAAGACGGTGTCTTGAGCTAAGACCTCCCAACCCCAATTGACATTAAAGAAAAAGTTACAGCTGGAAATTAACCCATGAAATCCCCAGATCCTTAAGTACAAGTACAAAATGAATTGGGGTTGGCAAATAGTATTAGACGTGAAATGAGCCTGTTCGAAAATGGAGGAGTTCGTGGATATCATTGTACATATATAATATAATTACCTACAGTACACAGTATATTACTTTTGTATTATATAATGCAATGGCCTGTTGGTCTCAGTCAAGACTCCAGACAATAAGTAAGTCCAGTAAGTCTTCAATAAGTTATTATCTAATCTCTCTAAGTTGCCTAGTGACCTTCTAATGTCCCCCCCCTCCTTTGTTTTTCCTTTCCTTACCTTTGTACGGGTGATTGGGATGCTTTACAAGCCTCTCAAGATGGTGTCTTGAGCTAAGTATCTCAAGACGGTGTCTTGAGCTAAGTATCTCAAGACGGTGTCTTGGGCTAAGTATCTCAAGATGGTGTCTTGAGCTAAGTATCTCAAGATGGTGTCTTAAGCTAAGTATCTCAAGATGGTATCTTGAGCTAAGTATCTCAAGATGGTGTCTTGAGGTAAGTATCTCAAGCTGGTGTCTTGAGCTAAGTATCTCAAGATGGTGTCTTGAGCTAAGTATCTCAAGATGGTGTCTTGAGCTAAGTATCTCAAGATGATGTCTTGAGCTAAGTATCTCAAGATGATGTCTTGAGCTAAGTATCTCAAGACCCATAAATATGGGTTGACAGCAAATAGTTAATATCGGCACCTACTCCATATATTTTACATGATTACGGTCTGGAGCTCTACAGCATTTATGATCAGTGATGTTTATAATGCAATGGCCTGTTGGTCCCAGTCAAGACTCCAGACAATAAGTAAGTCCAATAAGTCTTCAATAAGTTATTATCTAATCTCTCTATGTTGCCTAGTGACCTTCTAATGTCACCTTTGTATGGGTGATTGGGACATCAATGCTTCACAAGCATTATCTCAAGATACTAGGCATAAAATAATAAATGGTATCTTGAGTTAAGTATCTCAAGATGGTGTCTTGAGCTAAGTATCTCAAGATGGTGTCTTGAGCTAAGTATCTCAAGATGGTGTCTTGAGCTAAGTATCTCAAGACGGTGTCTTGAGCTAAGTATCTCAAGACGGTGTCTTGAGCTAAGTATCTCAAGACGGCGTCTTGAGCTAAGTATCTCAAGACGGCGTCTTGAGCTAAGTATCTCAAGACGGCGTCTTGAGCTAAGTATCTCAAGACGGCGTCTTGAGCTAAGTATCTCAAGACGGCGTCTTGAGCTAAGTATCTCAAGACGGCGTCTTGAGCTAAGTATCTCAAGACGGCGTCTTGAGCTAAGTATCTCAAGACGGCGTCTTGAGCTAAGTATCTCAAGACGGCGTCTTGAGCTAAGTATCTCAAGACGGTGTCTTGAGCTAAGTATCTCAAGACGGTGTCTTGAGCTAAGTATCTCAAGACGGTGTCTTGAGCTAAGTATCTCAAGACGGCGTCTTGAGCTAAGTATCTCAAGACGGTGTCTTGAGCTAAGTATCTCAAGACGGTGTCTTGAGCTAAGTATCTCAAGACGGTGTCTTGAGCTAAGTATCTCAAGATGGTGTCTTGAGCTAAGTATCTCAAGACCCATAAATATGGGTTGACAGCAAATAGTTAATATCGGCACCTACTCCATATATTTTACATGATTACGGTCTGGAGCTCTACAGCATTTATGATCAGTGATGTTTATAATGCAATGGCCTGTTGGTCCCAGTCAAGACTCCAGACAATAAGTAAGTCAAATAAGTCTTCAATAAGTTATTATCTAATCTCTCTATGTTGCCTAGTGACCTTCTAATGTCCCCCCCCTCCTTTGTTTTTCCTTTCCTTACCTTTGTACGGGTGATTGGGATGCTTTACAAGCCTCTCAAGATGGTGTCTTGAGCTAAGTATCTCAAGACGGTGTCTTGAGCTAAGTATCTCAAGACGGTGTCTTGGGCTAAGTATCTCAAGATGGTGTCTTGAGCTAAGTATCTCAAGATGGTGTCTTGAGCTAAGTATCTCAAGATGGTGTCTTGAGCTAAGTATCTCAAGATGGTGTCTTGAGCTAAGTATCTCAAGATGGTGTCTTGAGCTAAGTATCTCAAGATGGTGTCTTGAGCTAAGTATCTCAAGATGATGTCTTGAGCTAAGTATCTCAAGACCCATAAATATGGGTTGACAGCAAATAGTTAATATCGGCACCTACTCCATATATTTTACATGATTACGGTCTGAAGCTCTACAGCATTTATGATCAGTGATGTTTATAATGCAATGGCCTGTTGGTCCCAGTCAAGACTCCAGACAATAAGTAAGTCCAATAAGTCTTCAATAAGTTATTATCTAATCTCTCTATGTTGCCTAGTGACCTTCTAATGTCACCTTTGTATGGGTGATTGGGACATCAATGCTTCACAAGCATTATCTCAAGATACTAGGCATAAAATAATAAATGGTATCTTGAGTTAAGTATCTCAAGACGGTGTCTTGAGCTAAGTATCTCAAGACGGTGTCTTGAGCTAAGTATCTCAAGACGGTGTCTTGAGCTAAGTATCTCAAGACGGTGTCTTGAGCTAAGTATCTCAAGGCGGTGTCTTGAGCTAAGTATCTCAAGGCGGTGTCTTGAGCTAAGTATCTCAAGACGGTGTCTTGAGCTAAGTATCTCAAGACGGTGTCTTGAGCTAAGTATCTCAAGACGGTGTCTTGAGCTAAGTATCTCAAGACGGTGTCTTGAGCTAAGTATCTCAAGGCGGTGTCTTGAGCTAAGTATCTCAAGACGGTGTCTTGAGCTAAGTATCTCAAGACGGTGTCTTGAGCTAAGTATCTCAAGACCCATAAATATGGGTAATTGCTAACTTAAACTTTAAGGGGGATTTGATAAGTCTTTTCAAACTGAATATTAGTAATAATAGCAGAGCAACAATAATTTCATCAATTATCCTCAAAGATTAACTTGAAGCCCATCTCCCATGCTCTTTGAAAGACTGCTGATTTTCATTTATTACACAAAATTAAAACTCTAAAAGCAGGCTTAGCATGATGCTTTCTATTTCTACTCTATTGTAGAATAGAAATCGCTTGTCTATCTTTCTTCGTAGAAAACTGTCAGCTGTCTACACAGAAGCGTAATTTTTATCTACTTTAAAACACTTCTCTACGGTTCTCATGCTAAGCCTATGGAACCAGGAATGGTTGGTTAAGTTTCTTTTAGTACTAACCTAATAAGCAATGTGGAGATATGAATAAGCAGTTTTTTATACATGTATAAGATTTTGCAATATCAGGTGGCGATGACAAAGATAGGGTCAAAGTAGGTCTAGTAAAGTCTCCCGCCATTTGAAATACTTAATTTCAGATAATTGACTTTTAAATTTTAATGACGTAGCCTACGTAACCCGTCGTCACTGACATACCCTACGTAACCCGTCACTGACAGAACAATAAATGAAAAAAATAAAACCTGATTTGCATATTTTTACTTTCGTACAGGGAATCCCCGACCGACGGGAAATACCCGCAACAATATTATGATATGAGATGATCGGGTGATTCCCCTGTTGGTGCGTTGGGGAATTACCTTAAGAGTATTGTATTAAAGTATTCCGAGTGGGGAAGTCCCTTCTAAGTTCTACGACAAACATATTATTAGGCCTGTACCTGTGTAGTAAATAGTGGGTACCTACGTATTGTACGAGTTGCTTTTTGTCGTAATGTATTAAAATAATCTAGGCAAGGTTATTTTCAAGGGGCAACGGACTACGGAATACAAACTAGACTTGTTTGTGGCAATCCCGAAAATCCCGAGATTAGCCAAGTAAAGTCCCGGGATTTTCAGGGCCAGAAAACGGTCGGGATCCCGGGATTGTATTCTCTACTCACCAATCAATTACCCATAAATATGGGTAATTGATTGACAGCAAATAGTTAATATCGGCACCTACTCCATATATTTTACATGATTACGGTCTGGAGCTCTACAGCATTTATGATCAGTGATTTTTATGATGCCTGTTGGTCCCAGTCAAGACTCCAGACAATAAGTAAGTCCAGTAAGTCTTCAATAAGTTATTATCTAATCTCTCTAAGTTGCCTAGTGGCCTTCTAATGTCACAGTTTTACCCATTACCTTTGTACGGGTGATTGGGACATCAATGCTTCACAAGCATTATCTCTAAGTGTTAAGCAAGCATTGTCTCTTGTATTCTCTAAGTGTGGTACGCCTGCATGTCAAGTCTCAATTCTCATTCGTGTCCACCAAAGAAAATTATTTTAGAAGTATAAACTGTCGTAAATAAGCATGCGTTTCAACTAGCTTCGATTTGAATAATTTACCTATACAGATTAAAAGCGTGTTACGGAAAGGTTATACTTCTATGTATATATCATAATATCAAGGGCACGGATTCCTTTGGTGATTTAAAGCCTAATTGTGCATTAGGGTATTATCAAACTTAGCTTGTATTTAATTTTGCTATAATATTACGCTAGATGGCGACACTGAGATAAGGGATCACAATTTTTCTATGACATTACTTCTGACAGCCTTTTTATACTCGTAGTATCTAATAATATATCTATCTTAAATCTCTTTGGTTTTAAGCATATTTTGTAAAGTTTCCCATAACATCAAGGTTATTCTCTCTTACCTAATACCCATTATTTACGGATTTACAACGAAGGCCTACAGTCCGGATCAAATATTCATTCTAATTAGATTCTTAGGAATTGAGAATGCCATCAACCTGCTAACCGGACTATGACGTACATAAATTTGAAGATAAATACTGTATTACATAAGAAGAGCTATATGTTGCAAGAACGTCGGTACCGTGAGTCAATATAAATGTTTATGCAATGTAAGAAACGTACTTACTTTTTGCAAAGTTATAAGTGCGGTCCAAATCTCTAATTAGCAACTTTAGCCCCTGGTTTTAACTTATAAATGGTTATGTTTCATAAGTTTGTTTTTGTTAAACTAAAACTATTGCAATAGATACTATTATTCTGTACGCTTGGGTACTCCATATCCGGTGTCTGCCTTTGGGAATTATTCCTCAGTCGTGGAGCGGTTATGAAATGTATTGGCATTATTGTTTGTACGAGTTATTGTGCTTTCGATACGTTTGCTCTATTGCAGGATGTGGGGTGTTTGTGTTGGTTAAAGTTTAGGAAAATGGTAGGTACTTATTGCGATGGCATTTAGAGCTTGATTGGTTAATGGAACTCCAAAAACCTTATTCCGTTGCAAAGAAAAATCAAACTAATTTTATTAAAAAAAATAAGCGTCTCTTGGGTCCATTTTCAAACCTCACATCCAAAAACACACAGACACGCTATTCATAATGTAGGCCATACAAATATTTGGTTCGCTGTAGAAATCAAACCCGCGACCTAGAACGCCTTGAAATGATCTCACAGCCATCACCACAACCGATTTTCCCAATTTTAGTAAGAAAACAAAATATCTGGAGATTAATGTTGCAACATCTATCCACAAAAATATAAAGAAAACAAGGAAAGTCCTTAAGTCTCTTCTAGCCATCGAATATTAAGCAATCCAGACGTCACATTGCCGAGCCCCGAAGGTTGCCAGACGGATACATTCCTGCTGACGCTTCCATTGAATCACCAGCTGTTTGGGAATGCCCGCGCCGCCATCATTCGGTACAAGGCCTGAATAGTAAGTCGTGACACCGATTGGTATCCGCCGGGTTGCCCGTGATTGCTCAAGTGTCTAGTAACGAATGCTTTTGTTCAGTGATCTTTAATTGTTTGAATGTGAAGGTTGTTGTTTGGAATTCCCATAGATACCTATAGACGACGCACATTATGTTCTTGTAACAGTTTTTCGGCTATATCCTGCTACAGGTTCGGCTTATTATCATCCATTCAGCCGTACTACTTATCACAAAATCTAGTCCATTACTTAAGATTTACATCATTCATTTTTCAACATTTTTTTTTTGTTTTTTTTTTCGTCTCTCTTAGACGTAAGAAAATTTGTTTTTCGAGGACGTCAGCTGCGGATTCACCCTAAGAAATTAATCCGACTCCGTGTGGTGCCGGACGTAAAGAATAGCACCACCCCATTTCTTCCTGTGGGTGTCGTAAAAGGCGACTAAGGGACTTACTAGAGAATGGGCAGCAACATTCTCTATGCATTTTAACACCATACTGCGATCGCCAACCCGCCTGCCAAGCGTGGCGATTATGGCAAACACCCCCCAGGCCTATGTCCAGCAGTGGACGTATTTTGGCTGAAATTATGAATGATGGAGAAATGAATTGTGTTACCTACAATTATAAGTATTCTCCATACTCAGAATTAAAAAAAATACCCTCCTGTGGCTTTGCCGTAGTCTGGTAAAAATACTCTCAACCACCATTGTAGACAGCTCTGTGGTTAGCGGTCTTTCTTGTCAGCATTTTTAATTTCATTTTGAAATGGTCCTATGGACCATCTCTAGTTGACCCAACTAAAGTCCTTGCAAAACTATAAAGCAACCACGAGGTAGGGACTATCGGTTTAGCAACGCGACATTTTAGTAACAACGACAGCGCAAACAATGCAGTGTGCTAATCACCCAATCGATTGAAAACAAACAATAATTATTGCACGGGCCTATTAGTAATGGAGCCATTCAAACTGATTGTGTACTTACCAATGTCCTTAGTTGATTTAGCGACGGAGCATGCAATAATGGGCTGTTCAGGCTGCGCAAAGGCAAATGCACCGACAAAGGAGTTGTCTTTGTCGGTGCCTGTCGCGCCCGCGATATCGCGTGAGTGTGTAAGAGCCTTTCCTCGTTTGTCGAATACTGCGCAACTAGTACCAGTATGGCTTTTTTAACCGACTTCCAAAAAGGAGGAGGTTATATGTTCGGCTGTATGTTTGTTTGTTTGTTTTTTTTTTATATGTATGTTCACCGATTACTCCGTCAATTGTAAACCGATTTTGAAAATTCTTTTTTTGTTTGGATGGGTATGCTTTCGAGGTGGTCCCATTGCCACCAAATCAGAATCTGATGAAGGGATCCCATGGAAATCGAGGGAAATCCTCAAATTTTATAGGCATACCTTTAAAATTTACGATTTGAGTATTTTGTATAGTAACTCAAGCATTTGCACTCGAAAAGCACCATTTGGTGAAGTGGAACTGATGATGAAGACCACAGATGGCCATCGGAACTATTTAATAATAAGTTTTCACCGTTGCGATTCGATTAGGCACTTTAATATGATTGCTGAGCAATTTATGCTCGTCAAAATGCATATGGTGAAGTCACCATCAGTTCTACTGGTTCTTACCAGGAGAACTCCTCAACAAATAACGCCCCTGCATCGCGAAAAGCAATATTTTGTAAAAGGTGATGAGAATTTGACATTAGGCTATTGTAAATTAGATAAATTACAAACTAACCCACTAAAAAGTGAAAAATAAAAAACTTTTTACAAAAAAAAACAACCGACTTCCAAAAAAAACACTACTAAGTGAAAAATAACTTTAACCAAAATTAAAGTTATTTTTCACTTTGTAGTGTTTTTTTTGGAAGTCGGTTGTTTTTTTTTTGTAAAAAGTTTTTTTTAATATCCTAAGTTGTTTCGGCATCATACAAAACCGTTTTGTTCAAAGAGTTCTTCGCATTTTCCTCATAGGAAACTACATTTTCGAGTACGCAAACATTTAAAGATTCAAAAATAGATTCCTGGAAATGGCCAAATTGAAGACAGAATACGAGTACGTCGCGACGGTAGTGAGAAATTAAGAAAGAAAGTGTATTTATTTAGCACAGAATAAAATGTGCAATGGTTTAGTAGTCTGGGAGTCATCTGTGGGTATCTCTAACAAAGACGTTTTCAGTATAAAGTGAAACGCTTTCCATCTGAAACACACTGTTCAGACTAATGGGGTTAGAATTGAACATTTAACGCTAAATATACTACATGATTTAACATTGAGTTATTAATTAATAACCATTCCAATGTCAAATGTAAACAATTATTATGAATACAAAATATTTTTCTTTGTTCACAAATTATGGATATTATATATGGCTCATGGCCAGCATATTCCATTTCTTCAGGTATAGTCAGCCTCAAAAAGATCCTTAGACTGGTGACGTGCGGTCTCACATCGCTCAATCGCGAAATAATAACCAGCGTCCCATAGAAAACTTCAATAACTACTCGACCCAAATGTATGGGACGGATGATTATTTTTCCGCGATTACGATTTTGGTCCCATGGAGAAAGTAGTTCACCCTTAAATATGACCACATTTTTCTGCAACACGCCGTTTAGATTCTATGTTATGACTAAATATTATGGTACATCCACACCGAAGTTACTTTTTGTAGAGAAACATTTTGTAAAACGATAACATTACGTAACTTTCTATAACGTTTGCTGGATTATGCTATACATTTTTGTTATCCGTTGTTGCCCACTAACACTTGTAAACGTTGCTCTACAAAAAGTAACTCCGGTGTGGATGCACCTTCACGGCAGCGGCATGTCAGGCCGCTAGTTACCAGTTACGTTCTACAAAAACAATGTCACGAACTCACGAGTCAAAGGCATCGACAAGAATTGATTTAATTATCTACAATCTTTGTTCCACTATATTGTATCAAGGCAAAAAAAAAAACATAAATTACACATTGGGTAGGTACTTAATTGTAGCTACAATGGTACAGTCGGTACAATGTGTACCTACAATTAAGTACCCAATGTGTAAACGGTAGGTACCTATTATGGAACACAAACATTAGACAATCAAATTAATTCTTTCTTGTACACATCTTTTTGAGGCTTACTGTACATATTTTCAGTGTGTTCAGCTGCTCAATACTCATGATGATGCGAGTTTAATGAAGGTTTACTAAACTTTCTTTATTGGGTTTGACCATCTGGAATTTCGCAGTAGCCGGGGTCTGGATTTGTGCCCGGTTGATGTCAATAGGCTCGCCCCACATTACATGGGACTTAAACATAACTGGCGAAATGTGGGTGCACCCCAGGTACACCTGCCCAACCCTTCGGGGAATACGGTCGTGATATTATGTAGTATACTTCCCGCTAAATTCAATAAACGGTAATATTTACCTATTAACCGGTAAAAGGTTGTATAAACAGTTGTTTACTAAAGGAAGGGTTATTGTGGTTTATTTAATGTCTGTGGTACCTAATAATGTTCAAAGGTTTTGTGGACCGATATAAATCACTATATTGTTCGCTCGTCTTGTTTACATATGTGAAAGGGAAAATCAGAAAACGTGGTGTTAAGAAGGCGCTAATTAGGAAGATGGTAGATGCTCAGTTAATAGTCGGTACCTAATAATTTCGGTGGGCGTCAGGCAAAGTTGATGATGCTCAAATCTAGTATTCATTTTAAAGAGACGATAGTAGTATTTTGGTGCTGAGATCAGCCATAAAGTTCTTTTTTTTTTTATTAAAAATATCGTAAAAGCATTACACATAGCTGTATAGTCACTGTGCAATTTTTTTTTTTAACTCGAGCCTTTCTTGCTTTCTGTGCAAATACCTTACAGCCGGCTACACAGCTATTAAAATTCTAAATTTGGCCCCAAAATAATCAGCCCTGAGCATTAGAGTAGCTTGTTAATAGTTTTACAGAGCATTGCAAGAGCTGTCAATGGGCTGCACAATGGCATAGACAGCTATTAATGGGTTACTATCCAGCTCTTTGATTAATAGGTCACTATCCATTTGATTTTGTGATTCTAAGCTTAGGTACTTCACTTGATTTTGTGATTCTAAGCTTAGGTACTTCACTTGATTTTGTGATTCTAAGCTTAGGTACTTCACTTGATTTTGTGATTCTAAGCTTAGGTACTTCACTTGATTAAACTCACTTTCACTTTTGTTTATTGTTCTATTGTGCCACTATCATATTTCTCTACTACTCGTACAGCTCACAGCTTTAAATGAAGTGTGACTTTATCGCGTAAAGTAGCCGTTTACAAGCTTTGGTCTTCTAATCTAGGTAGTACCATCATAATAATATGTAGTCAAAGGCTGGACAATAGTGCTTTCAAATTCTCCTAAAATATA
Source organism: Tiliacea citrago (assembly GCA_963921375.1). Taxonomy (NCBI): domain Eukaryota; kingdom Metazoa; phylum Arthropoda; class Insecta; order Lepidoptera; family Noctuidae; genus Tiliacea; species Tiliacea citrago. The sequence goes on from OY992798.1 coordinate 19,239,053, forward strand.
TTTTGTTGTTTTTTTTCTCTATTATACGGCTTTTAATCAGGTGTGCTGTTTAACAGTGTATATGAGATCACTAACGCCATCTCAAGACTCGTCTTATCCGTTAGTACAGCTACAAGCCATTGACTGTAATAAAGCATGCTTATAGAGGTAATTTCCGCTAATGTCCTGCTTGGGGGGGGGGGGGGGGGATAGACCTTTGTTCAGCAGTAGAAGTTTATGGCCGGTCTCATGTTGATAATGTTGAATGTGGTTGCACAACACATAATTTCTTGAAATTAGGGACATAGGTTAAAATATTAACAATTATAGACTTACCTACACTCGACACAGAAATGAGCACTAAACAGGCACTAATTTGGCAACAAAAATCAAGAAAGTAATACGACTAATACTTTTCTCCTAATAAGTTCTAATAAGACCTCTCTAACACGTACCTGGTTAATGCTTAAATCACCAAACGTTTTCTCCTAAATCCTGATTATAAAGGTGGGCAGCCATGGTTCCACTAAGTATTTACGCAACTCGGGGGACTATAAATAGGTAAATGGGTTAGGTAATTACCTGTACGCTCAATAGGGGATGAGTAGGCACTAAAGGGTTGGATCGTGAGGCCGACCTAACGCAAACATGGTTTACTTAGGGCTAGCAGGAGACTGGGTGAAACGATATTAAAAGGACTCAAACACAAAAAAATACAAATTGCAAATTGGATGCAGTAGTTCAGTAGGTACTATCGGCCCAAGTTAAGCATGCTCACTTAAGAAAATATTCCTGCGAGAGCGCAGCTAGTGACAAACCACACCCCTTCCTAGTTTCCCCCAATTAGAGACAATATGCATTTGTGTGAGTAATGAGCGAGTAACATAAAATAACAAACATTAGCTAGAGCGCGGCAGAGGGACAAGATGTGGAGAGGGACAAGATGTGGAGATGGTCATCCTCGATGGCCTGGCCACCTTACTAACCATGTATAATGGCTAGGCCACTGAGGGTGATCCATTGGAATGCCCGCGGCCTCCGGAATAAGGTCGCCCCCCTCCGCCATCTCCTGAGGGAACAGGACATCGACGTGGCGCTCATAAGCGAGACACTCCTGGGACCCGAAGATAGGGTTAGGTTCCCGGGATATCTCGTTTACAGGAAGGACGAAAGGTCGGCAAACAACAATCGCTATCGTGGTCTGGCGGTCATTGTTAGGCGAAGAGTCGTCCATCAAGAGCTCCCCTTGCCGTCACTCAGATCTTTTTACGCGCTGGGTGTACAGCTGCATTTAGCCGGCGAGGATATAAACCTGTATGCCTGTTATAAGCCGCCCGTGGCTCACTTAGATCACACAGAGCTGCGGGCGCTTATAAATACGCCCCAAAAGGCTACCATCCTCGCCGGTGATTTAAATAGTAAACACCCGGCGTGGAATAGCAACACTATGAATACCGAGGGGAGACGGCTCTTCGCGGACGCGGAAGCCTTTGGCTATACGGTGTCCGGCCCAGAGATGCCGACACATTACCCCGATACGGCACACAACCTACCGGACGTGCTGGACATCGTAGTCCACCAAGGGCTGCACTGCCAGATCACCCAACAAGTGATAGACGACGAGTTACAATCGGACCACCAGCCTGTACTCGTCGTCATATCGGGTATGCCGACCCGATTGAAGCCGATCGCGCCACGTCGATCAACAGACTGGGAAGCCTTTAGAGAGAAGCTAGAGACCACCACGCCGACTCGGCCTATCGTCACTGCCGCGGACGTAGACCAGATGGCGGGTGACGTCACTGCTTGCATCCAAAGCGCCTTAGAAACGGCGACGAGAACACTGCCGCAGGGGAGAGGGCTACTGCCGCCCCTGCCGGCATATATCGACTCGATGATCGCCGTGAAGAGGCGCCTTCGCAAGCAGTGGCAACAGCTCAGATGCCCGACGCTGAAAAGACAGCTAAACCGTCTCGCGGAGAAAGTGAAGGCCGAGCTCAGGGCGCATACCGCCGCGGGCTGGGAAGATCGTATAGATGCCACGACGGACAGCTGGCCGTCGTTACATAAGCTCTGCGGCCAGCTTACGAACACCCCGGCCCCGGTGCGCCCCCTACTCAACAGCGACGGGGCGCTAAAGTATGTAGCGGAGGACCGGGCGGAGGTCTTCGCCGAGCACCTGGAACGCCAGTTCCGCCCTAACCCGACCAGCGACACTGATCATGTCGCAGCAGTCGAGAAGCACCTGGAAGACTATTTCGCATTGCCGATAGCTCCCGAGGAGGACCCCATCTTTTTCTCGCCGGGCGCAGTTAGGCGCGCCATCCTAAATACGAAGCCCCGGAAGGCCCCCGGTGCCGACGGTATCACCAACGCAGTGCTGCGCCAGCTGCCATTCCGCATGGTAGCGGCGCTGGCGCGCCTGTTTACCGCGGTACTGCGCACCGGGGCCTTTCCCGCCTCGTGGAAGGAAGGGCGCGTCATCATGCTGCCCAAGGCGGGGAAAAATATCCTGAAGCCGGAGAGCTATCGGCCGATCACCCTACTGCCGACAGTCTCCAAGGTGTTCGAAGCACTCCTGCTGCGACATCTCCAACCCCACATCGCGCCGCGCCCCGAGCAATTTGGGTTCAGGGCGGAGCATAGCACGACGCTCCAGCTGTCGAGGGTACTGCACCACCTCGCAGCCGCGCTAAACAAGAAGGAATACTCGGTGGCAGTATTCCTCGACATGGAGAAGGCCTTCGACCGTGTGTGGCACGAGGGCCTAGTACACAAGATGGCCACCTCGGACGCGCCCCGTCGCGTTGTAAGGGTGGTTTCTAGCTTTCTCTCCAACAGGACCTTTAGGGTGGTGGTCGATGGGGCGCTATCCGGCGCCCGACCGGTGCTGGCTGGTGTGCCGCAGGGCAGCTGCGTGTCGCCAGCGTGTTACTCGCGTTACACCGACGACATCCCCACCACTTCCGACGCTACGCTCGCGCTGTATGCCGACGACGCCGCGTACATTACTACATCGCTTAATGCGAAGTACGCGGCGGTCAAAATGCAGCGCGCCCTGGAGCTCCTTCCCGAGTGGCTGTCGAAGTGGCGGCTGTCGGTGAACGTGGGTAAGACGCAGGCGATAATCACCGGGTTCGCGCCTCTCCCGCCACCCTTGAAACTACATGGGGCCGACATCGATTGGGCGCCCCGGGTTAAATACCTGGGTGTGACCATCGACCGTCGGCTCACTATGGGGCCACATGTCCGCAAGGTCGCCGCACAGGGCAGGGTCGCCCGCAACCTGCTCAAACCTGTGCTCTCGTCCCGAATCCCGGCGCGCGTCAAGATGAGCGTGTACAAGTTGTACGTGCGCCCTATCTTGACGTACGCCGCCCCCGCTTGGTTCGCCCTCACGAGCGAGTCGAGCCGGAAGCTGCTCCGCGCGCAACAAAGTCTTGCGCTGCGGACCATAGTTGACGCTCCTTGCTTCGTGAGGAACGATGTTATCCAGCGGGACCTCGGGATTGAGGGCCTGGATGAGTTCGTGCGGCGTCTCGCGAAAGGGATGTACGCGCGTGCCGACGTGTCTGCTTGGCCCCATGTCAAGCAGATCGCGCCCTGGCATACGCGCCCCCCTGACGCGAGACCCCTGCCCCGCGACCTGATAGCGGACGAGTGACCCCATCACCGGACTGGACGCCTCGGGTAAGCCGCACTCAGGTTACACGCGGCTTACCCGACCCAACTGAACTCTACAGATGACTCACACATCTGTTGCGTGGCGTGTTCTAAGTTAATATAGGCATGCCACGTAACTAACAACAGACATCCATCACTATACATGCATCTATACTCACAACACGCAGGCGCGGCGCGGGCTGCGATGCGTGTAGACACTGAGCGGTGTTTCACAGTACAATGCCGCTCACACACGCATGACAGTCCCTTAGCTCGGACCGTGATCGGCTAGCTCTGAGATCGAGACGAGCGGGGACTAATCACCTATTCTGTAGGAGCGCCGAGTCGGCACACACGTCGCTGGTCACCCTCACTGGGCCTCCCCCGGGCAACCGGGGGTCTCACTTGGTGGGGGTCGACCGCCGTGGTGTCGTGAAGAAAGCGGCGCTAATAATAAATTAGCGTCGCGGCGCGCCTACAGATTTACACATAGCAACCACTCACATCGACGCATTTTATTATTATTAAAATGCGTCCGCCGTCGCTAGCCGCGTTAGGCGAACCAAGAGAGGGGTCCGTAGTTGCGGACCACCGCGAACCCTCCGCAGCCAGGGGACTTATAGTCCCGGCACTGCATGCCACGCCCCCTTGCGGGGGCGTAGCGATATCCCCATTGAGCGCGGCAGTGCCAATTTGCTCTCGCTAATTGTTGACGCTTCCCTTAAATTCCTATCGCCATTTCATTTTACGACCTGTTTATTTCTATCGGACTGATTGCCTGCCTAACTGTGACCTCTGCTTGTATACCGGACTGTGATCGAAATCCTCTTCTTGACCCTAGCTTGTATCCTGGACTGTGTGTGTATTGTGTGTGGGCTATGACTAACGTGGTGCAACCATGACGACCCGAAACCTGATTCAGGAAGAAAGGAATCAAATTATTGTTTTGCATAGACAAGGGTTAAATATATCCCAAATAGCAGTGGAGTTGAACATGCAAGTAAGTTATGTTTTTGTATTCAGATAGAGGGAGAGATATAGAAATAAATAAAGTGATAGTAATATTATTATTTCATAGTTTGCATTTTTCCTTATATTGCAATATAAAAACAAATTCCATGAAAAATATTGGTATTCAGCTGCATCCGGTTAGACTGGAAGCCGACCCCAACATAGTTGGGAAAAGGCTAGGCAGATTTATATATAAAAATAATAAAATTATTATAACTTTCAGATGGATTCTTTTTAAAAGTCTCATAAGATATTACCTACTTATAGTAATGCATTCAAATAAGATTGTTCTTTTTATTTATTTTTGCTTTCAAAGACGTTGTTGGAGCCTTTTATGACCCGATAATAAATCCTAAACCAAAACAACCTAAACAATGGTGCCTTATCTCACAGCGTCGTTGCCGCATTTTAATTAGAAAAACCAGAGCGCATTCGTCGCATTTCTAGAGGCTTGATCATTATATTTCAAACTACAATTTTTTTTCGCCCAAGCACAAGATAATTGTTTTTTATAATTATTTTTAACATTTATTTTATCATAATACTGCAGATGGAAAGTAATTGACAATAATGTAAATTTTTGTTAGTAGTGCTCGTAAATACTTACCAAAAAAACTTAAAAAAATTGCACACATAGTTTTAAATACTAACGATTTAGTGCTTGGCTGGCCGATAAAATAGCAAGTACTTACTATTTTATCGGCCAAGCACTAGATCGTTGGTATTTAACCACGAAAAACCTTTAGAAATGCCACGTTGCCAGCCCGCACGGGATAAACACTTTTAAATAGTAGAGATAAAGCACAAATTTGCTTGGGACAGTTTCATACAATGTTGGAATTTACGCTATGCCATTTTTCTTACTCATAGGTATACGAGGTGTAAATTGCAATATCTGAAAACCTCTCAAGGGGTCATTGTACTAATCATTATGAACAACTTTTACTACGGGACCAAACCTGAAATCGCGAAAAAAAAACAACTGTTCCCTACATTTATGTTCGCGTAACTCGTCAAAATGTATGGACCAGCTGCTTTTTTATCGCGATTTCAGGTTTGGTTCTCATAGTAAAAGTTGTTTATAATGATGAGTAATGACCCCTTAAGAGATTTTCAGTTATTGCATTTACAACTTGTATTTTAAAATATAGTTATGAATGTTATAACTACTTAAATTAGTTATAGAAAAGTTAAGAGTTTATTTATCATGAAGTCAACCAAAATGCACACCTTAAGTATTTCAATACTTATAATTTTTATTTATAGTGTACTAGTTGTGCCCTTTGAATAAGACTTTTGTAGTGTACTCGTATTATTATACTTAGTTCCTATATTATGTAAAAAATCGATGCTGATTGTTTTTTTTTTTTTTTTTTTTCGTTAGAGAACAACGGTGCGCCGCTGGGTGCGAAGATATGAAGAAGGAGAAATTACAGAACGCGTTCGTGCACCTCGACCCCGGGCTATAAACGAAAACGAGTTAAATAATATGATAGCCACGTATGAAGAGAACCCGTTCACACCCACTCGCAGTTTCGCACAAGAATACGAAGTTTCGATGCAAACTATTAGAAACGAGTTGCATCGAGCTGGAGTCCATCACAGACGTCCCGCAAAAAAAAATATTTTGACGCAGGAGCAGAAAGCTACTCGCGTGCGATTCGCTCGTGACTACAGGGACTTCGATTTCTCTTACGCCATATTTTCTGATGAAAAGTGCTTTAGGTCTAGCCAACAAGGTCGTCGGAATTTATGGCGTGTAGATAACACAAGATACGAACCTCGAAATGTGAACCCAAATGCAGAATCGGGAAGAATTGTAGTGAACATGTGGGGCTGGATGAGTGCTGCTGGACCAGGCGAGCTCGCTTTTATACCAGGGAGGGCAAACGGCCAAACGTATTTAGAGGTGCTACAAACCATCATGGTACCCACAGTGCGCACGGTGTATCCACAACTGGACGTGCCAGAATTTTATTTTTTCTAGGACAATTGCCCGATACACCGTGCGCGGGTTGTTCAAGAGTGGTTGCGAGGGCAACCACAAATTAAAACAGTGCCATGGCCCTCCCGATCGCCAGACTTAAACCCCATTGAAAATTTATGGGGTTTAATGGTCCAGAGATGGGATAGTAGAGCAGAAAGAACGAAGGAAGCACTTGTCACACATTGCGAACAAGTTTGGGACACATTCAGAGGTTCGAATTTGTGCGAAGTCCTGGCTAGGTCCATGCGTAGCCGTTGCGATGCTGTGATAGATGCGGGAGGAGCAGCGACGAAATATTAAGTTAATATAATTTTTAACATGCACTATGTTAATTAACGAAAGGCGTTCCCGTTAACCCGCAATAGTCCAAACATGCTACAATTAATATTACCATTTAAAAATTCGCGAAAAAAAATCAGCTGCTCCCTACATTTTGTTAAGCTAGGTATGCGAACATAAATGTAATGAACAGCAGATTTTTTTTCGTGAATTTTCGAATGGTCATATTTTGGTAGCATGTGGACGCTATACTATTGCGGGTTAACGGGAACGCCTTTCGTTAATTAACATACTGTATAATTACCTTATACAGGGTTATTTTTCTAACACCTGGTAGGACTATATTAGTACAACCACTTTTGATCTATGACTTTTTAGAATACCAAAAGTAAACTTTCAAGTTTTTGTTGTAATATTTGTAATAACACTTTTTAGATCTGTATTTTGTAGTAAGTACCGCTGCGACCCTGCATTCGCAACGCACTGTTTGTTTATTTAACTACTTACATATTTTGGTACCGCGTAGAGTTGTTCAAATTTAGAGCGATCAAAATAAATATTTTTAATTGTATTATGAAATTATTTTTTTATGAATTATTAAAAGTCATACAACAAAAGTTGTTATTTATGATGTTAGTATTATAGTCCTACGAGCTTATTAGTGTTTTATCATCAAATGACTTCTCCCGCTCTGGGCGGAGCGGAAGGTCGTGTCAAACTTTTACTGACTAAAACCCACCCGTGTTCCTTCAGTTGCCTGTGCCAGGGCCATGGTATCTCTTTCGAACAACCCGCGACTCCGGCGGCTTGCAAATAACCCTGTATAGCTATTTTTATTAGGTTTATTTTTATTATTCCAATTTGTATTATATTACTTCGTTGATTAATGTCACAGGGTAGACTGTAGACCGTAATCATAGTTTAAAATATTGCCAACGATTTTGAAGTCTTCTTGTAAAATTATTGATGTCAATTTAGTGTCATGTTGCCTTTATTGGTGGATTTGTTGTTTTATTTACAATCAATGTTGTCGTAAGCCCCGATCTCGTTAGTTTGTTATTTTACATATTCAGTAGTGTCATCATATCCGTCCACCTCATAAATAATTGATCTCATTTGCTTGATAAACCTAGTCTGTAGTGTAGTGTAATTATTGCAAATTATAAAAATTATTAAGATTCTTAAATTGTACTAATCTTAAAACTTTTCAATTTCATTAGAACTGCACGAGCAATATTCTCCTAATCTTATTTACTGACAGGCTTTTTGCCTGTTGTTGTTGTGTTGTCTGTTTGTCATTGTTGTGTTGATTTCATATTTTGAACTTCACGATATAAGTGTAGATAAATACAGTTTATAAATGATATTATGAGTAAGAATCTTTTCACTTATAATATTTTGCATTTTGATGATAATTTCTCTGTAATTTTTTGTTATAATATGTTAATTTCTGGATGAATCTTTAATGTTTTGAAAAAGTCTATTAAAAATAAATTAAGTTACTTATATTGTTTTTTTTTCTACAACAGCAAATCCTTAAAATTGTTCTCAAGTAGATTTTAACTAACTGTTTATTTTTTCACACTGAGATTACAGCCGATAGTTTCATACAAAAAGCACTTACTATACATCTTTTATTATACAGATAAGATTTAAATATCAACCTAAATAAATCTTTAATCCTGCATAATGTTAAATGAACACAAACTAAAAATATATATTTCACTAGTACCCAACATTTTATTTCAATCCTTTCACTCTCACTGCTGCCAAGGCACAAATTATAGTTTAGTTTAATTACTTGATAAGCTTCTGAATTTTAAAGTGGCGTAGGAACTGAATCATTGTTAGATTTGTCAAAAAAAAACTTGACATGCAATGCCGGTAACGCGCCTGTAGCGTTGATTTCGCTTAAAATCATGAATTGTCAAACTTTGACTAGAGCATGAATTATAAAAGAGTAAAGTGTTGGTTTGATTATAATCCAGTCTTAAAGTGCTCATCCTGCACGGCATGCCTGGGCATTTTAATTGCAACGATACCTTGTTCGTTATACAGGCTGAAATTTAATTCATGGGTATCCTCTTAAGGGGTCCAAGACCATACCTGAAATCGCGAAAAAAAAATCAGCTGTTCCCTACATTTATGTTTGCATAACTCGACAAAATGTAGGGAACAGCAATTTTTTTTTCTCGATTTCATATTTGTTCCCATAGTCAAAGTTGTTCATAATGATGAGTACAATGACCCCTTAAAAGGATGCCCATGAATTCAATTTCACCCTGTATTATTTTAATGAATAAAAGGTAATATTACAATTACCTACTGTTAAAAGTATTAAACCAAATACAAGGAACAACTGCAAAACATTTGAGATAATCCTAAGGTAATAAAAAAACGTATGGCCCTTGTATTAAGCCGTCCTCTATTGTTTAACCGAATTTCCAGACATTCCCACTAAATAACAATGGGTCTTAGATAATGAACTTATTTTTATTTCAGTTGCAAGAGTTGTGCGGCTTGCGGCCTTGCGTTAGCAACAAACAAAAAGCTCTGATAACATTGTATGAACTGCGCAGAGTATTGGTTCAAATATTACTGTAATTTTCAAGTATTCCCAAATTGCCCAAGTATAAACAAACACATAGAAATTTAGATAGTTATTTACTTTTAATAAAGTCGATTAAACACAAAAAATTTCAATATAAACATTTGATACCTTCATGCAGTGCCGGTCAACGCACCTATACCTAACGTATTCAGGGAGCCGTGAGATAAAAGGTAAACAAACCATAAATGTCCGTTCAATCGATTTTGAATGCTATTGTGTTGGTGGCATGACAAATGGCAGCTGCAGTAAACAGTTGGTATTGTAACCACTTTTTTGCCTTTAATGCCATCCATAAGCCTACGGAATAGAAGTCAAAATCGGTGGAACGGACTGTAATAAAACGGTTCGTTTCAATGTCTCATCTTATTGTGAAGGGAATATGGTGCGGTTGCTGCGGCATGCGGCATCACATAGGATATGGTGAAAATTGGAGAGGCAGTGAAAGTGTTCATAAATAACCTATATCTATAGACCCGATAGAGAGAGGAAAATATTAAAGTGGATTAATACATATAAATTGTAGTTTATTAGTTATTACAAATTATTTTTGTAAATACTGCAATATCAATAATACATTTTCTAAACCAAACAAACAGAAGATATGAGTACTAAAATTAATTCTTGTCAATAATAAAATAACAATTCAATTCAATAACAAAGAGCTCACGCCGCCGCCGCGCCGCGCTGGCCGTGCACATTAAAAACTCGTCTCTTAGCAGAAACAAGTGAGCATAGTACGCTCCTATTGTGAGTGTCACACATTCTATACATGATTATACTAATACGAACACCACTAAAATACGCTTTGTGCATCCTATTGGTCAAAACTCGTGCATTGTGCGATCGAGTCGTGAGTCGTGCTATGCGATTATCGCCTTTAAGGTGAGCATGCGGAACTTTGGCCGATAGTACATAAATAAGTAAAGCAAAAATAAGCACGTCAGTGGTAACAATTTGACCTTGCAGCCGCTGGCCTAGCGTATAGTCAGCTCGCAACTGCTAGTCACCGCCTGAGGTACGTGAGCGGTAAGACGGGGGAGTTATACGCTCAAAACTTTATGAGCTCTCTGAAGTTGCACGCAAATGGCATACAAGTACATTTAATAGCTAATTAAATAACATTTTTATAGTAATAAATATACCGTAGCATTGATTTGTTCGTCACAAAATTAGCTATTAACTTTAGGCCACTCGCGTGCAGCTTCCGTGAGCTCATAGTTTTGCGCGAACTGTAGACAATGGTAAAGCTAACTCAGTCTACCAATCTTGTCAATGGGGTCTCCCCCAATATCACCGCTTACATACCTCAGGCGGTGACTAGCGGTTGCACGCAGACTATAGTATGGAGTTTCAATAGAGTAAGCCAGCTTATGCTGATGTTGTTACCACTGGTCTACCATTAGCAAGTAGGTATTTCATTTTCAGATCAGCCGCAAAACACAAAGGAGCTTCTGCCAGCGCTGCCGTTAGTAATTATTTACCCTTTTTCCGCTAGAAAATTATAAAATGCATTCTTTATTTTATTTCAAGACAACAGGCGAGTTCGAACAAATCACAAAGGCTCCATTATATAACATAACAAACCATGACGCCTGTATTACTCAAGAGAGAGAGGTGTACCTTATTATACTCACAATTCACCTGTTATGTTTAAGTCCCAAGTAAATATCTACGAGTACAATACAATATAATATCAATAGCAGTGGTGGCCCAGTGATAACAGCCGCGACTCAGGAGTTTTAGGTGGTAGGTTCGAACCCAGACAGGCGCTTTACTTTGTGTAAGTTATTTAATCACCACTGCTCTCAAAACGATAAAGGAAAACATCGTGAGGAAACCAGCGTGTCCTAGAACTAAAAATTCAAAGACATGTGACAACTACCAACCCGCACTGGGCCCGCGTGGTGGATTACGGCCCACTCCCTCTCATAGAGTGGAGGCCTGCATCCCAGCAGTGGGAACATTATAGGCTGATTATGTAATATAATATCACTATTTTCCAGTTTAAAAAATAACCTTGTAAATAGAAGGAAAACTCGACTTAGATCTAAATTTAAATAAATGGCGCCCAACATGGCCCACGCTGGGCGCCATCCTTAACTTTTGCGTTTACGGCCATATGTTGCCATAATTAGTATAATATTACACCCTACTTTATACTGCTGAAATATTTAATATGTTTCGGCACAAGTTTACTAAACTAAGGTGTTAAGTGGAAGTACATACCTACTTAACTACTACGTCAGCGGATGGTGTAAAGATGTATAACGTTACAGATGTTCTATGTCACGAAGTCCTGTTGGTTATTGCAATTTGAACCTTATGTTTACCGCCATTAGAGCGACAAGAGAGGACTTCGTGAAATAGTTTAACTATACCTCATAGCGTTACCTACTCAGCTACGTAATAATTTTCAGTTTGCTCAAATGAGGGAAAATTCTAAAATGATGTGAAAGTATTTCTTTTAGCTTTAGTTAATGAAACCCTGAAGATTTATAATAACGTTTTTTTATGGTTTGAGATGCTTAGCAGTAGTGTATAGTTTTATGTTAATCTTTATGAAACATCTATTCAGAGGGCCTAGACAAGGGGCAATCTGTTTCAAAGCGTTTCGAAATTAATTGCGTAACATACTATTAATTGCGTAACAGACTATTAATCACAATCTGAATGATTTTCAAGTATATTGCTAATCCATTCCTTCATAATTATGTTCGAAAAGAAAAAACGAGCGAACCTTACAGTGGTCGCAAATGATGTGTAACATCTGACATAATTATCACCTTGGTAATACGCAACTGAGCAGCGACAGATATTAACCTCAAAATTTTAAAAAAAGCTAATATTTATTCGAATAATTATTCATTACTAGTGATCGCCCACTGGTCTAAATTCGACCCCTTCTACTTACAATCTATAAGTACTTGCTAATTCCATAAGTACACTAATTCCATGCTATTCATTAATTCATTCATTTCAGCCGAAAGACGTCCACTGCTGGACATAGGCCTCCCCTAAAACAGGGGGGGGGGTCTTGCCATAATCGCCACTCCTGGCAGACAGACGGGTTGGCGATCGCAATATGGTGTTAAAATGCATAGAAAACGCTGCTGCCCATTCTCTAGTAAGTCCCTCAGTCACCTTTTACGACACCCACGGGAAGAATTATAGCATGATGCTATTCTTTACGTCCGGCACCGCACGGAATATGTCCATGCTATTTATTGTAACATACTTACTAAGTCCACCCTATTAAAAAAAAATCGCAAAGATTATTGCGACTTTCCGACTGATATGTTTTTTATACAAAATAATACTATGACTTCAAGCGAGAAATCCGATATTAATATGGAATCTGATTCCACCTGATCTTGAATGAGGCTCAAATTGCAGAAAATGGTCTCTTGCCGCCAAAATCGCGAGAGGGCTATTTAATGATTTTCAATATAATTTTATATCATGGAAGACTCGAAGAAATGCTCAATCATTCTCGGAAAATGTTTTGATGGCTTGTTTCATTACCTATTGTACTGTTTTCTCGCAAATGTGTTGAAAAACGCTGTATGACACACGTGCGGAAATTGTTAGTTACAAACCCGTGAGCATAGTTATTTATGATACTAGAGTCGAGGGCTTACCGTAGTAAGCCCTCGACTCTAGTATCATAAATAACTATTCTCGCTCTGAAAGTTTCTCAGCAGTTCCAATAAAAATAACAAAACACCCTTCTCAACCTCAAAACACAAAAACAAAAGCGCATTATTTAATTTTCAAACACTAACCTACTATTTGGGTTCCCTCAAAGGTCGGTCAGCCGCACCATCACGTTCGTCGGCCTGAGGGGCTGACAGTGAGATCCGTGATAAGATTAACTACTTCCGAGCTAGTTCTACGGCATTCAGTTGATCGACTACGGTAGATTATTTTTTCTGATTCAGGTTTCAGTAAAGCAATTGCATTGGAACGGAATAAAAATTATATGAGGCTTCTAGTTATTTTTCATTACTTCCAATCTAGTTTTTGGAGAACAAAGACTACTCGGTCGAGATATTTAATTCGTATTTTCGAAGTGACACCATCTCACGCCGCAGGGCAGCGTGGTCAAAAAGATCAACAATGAAATGAAAATATATAGAAAATGATATAGGTACAAGTTGCAATATAACTCAAAATCTCTTCAGAGGTGATCGTAGGTACTCATCAGTATGAATAACTATTAGAACAGACCGGAAATCGCGATTAAAAAACTGCTGTTTCACCCATTTTGTTGAATTATATGCGAATAAAGATGTACGAAGCAGCAGGTTTTCTTTTCCAGATTTCAGGGTTGACACACAAAAGTTGAAACCCTGACTCCTAAAATAGGAATACCTGTGACTTAGGAGACAGTGTTCTACTGCCACTTGGACACTATAACCCCTTATGGAAATGAAGAGCTAGTAAGCTGATAATATACAAAAATAATATATTATTACGTATTAATTTTAAGAAAAAAAAAATGAAAATACATACGGTAGTAAAAGCAAAAAAAAAAAAATTGAAAGTTAAATTAGGATTAAAATTAAGAAGTAAAATGAAAGTAACTTGAGTTTCCTAAGAAATTCTTGTGTTTGTATTTAGATCACCTGAAATGACTGCTGATGAGAAAAAAACTTTCAGAGAAGTAGAGAAACAATGTAGTTTACAAAACACTTAGGTACTTAAATAACATGGCCCAAGTACGATTAATGCTCGTGCAGACTAGCGCGACTTGTCGCGCGACGCGACACCTGTAGAACAATTTCCATGAAATTTTCATAGAAATTGTTCTAGGTACCGGTTTCGCGTCCGGTCTGTAAGACCCTTTATGGATAAAAAAAGTAGATATTATAATTTTATTGAATAAAACGATTACAAAAACTACAATTACAGTCAACAGTAGTAAGATTTCCCATGCAATTATAGTGATAAAAATAAATTAAAACTCAAATATTTTTATTACAGGTCACCAGTTAAGTAATGATGGTGAAATAATGAAAGGGTTAGGAATAAACTTTTACAAACATGAAAAAGCTTTCACGGACAGAGATTTAAGCTTATTTTTCACTTTGAACCTCGAAATCCTGTCAGCAAAAAATAAACTACATTTGAAACTCGTAAGCTTGCTCTGACAGTTCACCACAATCCGTAAATCTCCGGATTGTGGTTAAGTTTAGGAACTAAAGGAGAACTGGATAAAAATTGAACTTTAATACCGTACGTGTCTAATCTATTCTGCCCATTATAAAACAATTCTGCAACTCGGAAACCCGGAGTCCCGGCTGTCATTCGTAGATTGTTCACAGTCGTTACGGGTAGTCAGAAGCCCAAAAGTCTGACAACCAGTCTTACCCCTTGGTAAGACTAGTTATTTATTTATTTAAACTTCTCACACACAATAATGTACAAAGGCGGACTTAATGCCTTAGGCATTCTCTAACAGTCAACCAGGGGTGGTGAAGAGATAAGATGGCGGGTGCTCTGATTGAGAGAAAATAATAATATTATAAAATATTAAAATATAACATAATTAAATATAAATATAATAGGTTCAAAAGTACATAAATAGGTTATAAACTTAGTAAATATATGTGTATTATAATATATATAAAAAAGTAATAAATATATGTGTATTATACACATATATTTACTATAATATAATATATCCCTACATTATATATATACAGGATGGAATTTTGTAATGCCACCTGGAGGGAAAGTACTCTTAATACTGCAGATAGAAAATTTTACTCAAAGGAAACATTCCTTTATTTTTGAATAGAAAGCAAACTGCATTCAAAGATTTTCGTAAATTCTCTTCTCCCACACCCGGGAATCGAACCGGCTAAAATCTGAAAAAATTATACCCTGTACTTTTATTGCATCGATCGTTAGGGTCAATTATAAGGCTTAAATCTCTCTAACAAACATGATAAATTAAATGAAAGGAAAACCAGGAAATCTGAAGTTACAAATTCAATGAGTCAAGTTAAAGCTCTTTAACTAACATCCATCTTTTGTAATGCAGACTCCTTTGCGACATACTCGTAGCTGCGTGTATGAGGTAATTTAAATATGGAATGTTAGATTAAAATTTGAAAATTTGATTGTCATAGTTGTTATTCACATTTGATTGTTTTTACAACTCATTTCACATTTTGTCTCACGGTGAAAATGGCTTATAAAGAACAGTTTGATTTAATGGAAGCTTATTTTTTAAATAACAAAAACGTGAATCTAGCTCTGCGGTGGTATGGAGAGAGATATCAAGACCGACAGGCACCAACTCGGTTCGTATTGAAAAGAATGGTAGAAAATTAAAAGAATACGGGTGGTTTCAAGAAGAGACGGCAAACTATTCAGCAAAACTATTTCGATTTTGAACTAGATGTTTTAACATACTTTGAATCATTTCCAAAGGCTTCAAGTAGAGATGCTGCCGATGAATTAGGAACAACCCACACTCGCGTACTTAAAGTGCTGAAAAAGTATAAGTATAAATACTATCGTGAAGGTCGGTTGGTGCAAAAATTGCATATTGGGGATCGTGACAGACGATTACAATTTTGTGAAAACATGCTTGGAGAAATTGACCGAAACCCTAATTTTTGAGTAACATTGTATGGTCTGACGAAACCAACTTCAGCAATAATGGCATGTACAATCGCCGCAATAACCATTATTGGTCTCGAGTGAATCCTGTTCGTGTTCATGAAACTAACAATCAAGTAAGATTTTCTTTCAACAGTTGGTGCGGAATTATGAGAAATAATGTAGTGTTAGTCCACGTGTATTAGGTCATTTAAACACTGTCAAGTATATTGAAATACTGGATCTCTTAAGAAACGAGTTAAATGGTTTCCCCGAGGAAGAGCGAAACCAAATAATTCTACAGCAAGATGGTGCTCCAGCACATAACAGCAGAATCACTACTGCCTACATTAATAACCATTTTATTACCTGGATTGGTACAAACGGCACAATCAGATGGCCTGCGAGATCGCCAGATCTCACCCCATTAGATTTTTTTTTGTGGGGATATGTAAAAAATCAAATTTACATGAAATCTTATGCGAATGACAACGAGTTGAGAGTTGAAGTTCAGAATACGATTTATAATATTCACCACAACACTTTATTAATGGTTACTAGAAATGAATTCGTTAAAAGAATAAATTTGTGTATCCAAGAGAATGGAGCCCATTTCGAGCAACTAATTAGTTAGTTTACCATTTTTTGTAAATAATTAAATTAATTTAAGATTTCCTGGTTTTCCTTTCATTTAATTTATCATGTTTGTTAGAGAGATTTAAGCCTTTTAGTTGACCCTAACGATCGATGCAATAAAAGTACAGGGTGTCATTTTTTCAGATTTTAGGCGGTTCGATTCCCGGGTGTGGGAGAAGAGAATTTTCGAAAATCTTTGAATGCAGTTTGCTTTCTATTCAAAAATAAAGAAATGGTTCCTTTGAGTAAAACTTTCTATCTGCAGTATTAAGAGTACTTTCCCTCCAGGTGGCATTACAAAATTCCACCCTGTATACATACAAATTCAATGAAAAGACATTAAATTGAAATGACTCTACGCTATTGGTTTTGACAAATAACTCTGCAATTTTCGCTTAAATGCAAACCGACTGGTGGCCGTCCTTATATCGAGAGGAAGCGCATTCCAGAGAAGAATGGACTCAATATGAAAGGAAGAATGAAACTACTGGTTGTCTGGTTTCTGGCAATGTAGAGCCAAGCCCCCAAATCTACAAGGCCTAACTAACAACAACATAACAAGAATATAGAGATCACGCTCAAATTTACATTTTAAGATCTTTTATGTACCTATTTTCACAAATAAAGTTTGATTTGATTTGAACTCTACAACCAACAACCTTGGACAAATTGTATAACTTGGCCGTTTCCCCTCCGTCGCACAGACGCTCCTATGGGCTTATGGTAAAGAATTAAGTCACTGGTCTTTAATGTTGTCGCACATTTGGTAATGGGGGGCATTACCAAATGTGCGCAAATCCTAGCCTGCGTACTTCAGCTTTCTAGGACTTCGGGACGTGCCCTAAAGGTTTTGATGAGTGTCTGACTCACTTACTTAGTCATCAAAATGAATCAGTGAATAAATCGTCGTCTTGTAGGTATTAATGAAATCCAAAGTATAAAAGCTAGACAAATGAAACTTGTATGTTATATAAGTCAACGAACATATCCTGAGAATTTGAGCTCTCTCGCATTATCCAGGCCGAAGCTATGAGGGTTTGAAAATACGACGAAACGCTTCGAGAAAAGGTAGGTAGCGCCTTTTTGTTTTTGGCTCATCTTGGCGGGGGCACTTCCGTGCCCCCAGATAGGCCACTCAGGTGACTGGCAGACCAAACAAAATCTTGAGTAACCAGTAAACATGAAAGCAGGAAAGAAATACATTTTCCTTAAAAGGTGTAGGCAGTGCATTCAGATAATTATGATTTTTTTATATAACGCACCCTTGGATGCGACGAGGTATTGAGCAGGATGTACAAAAGAATATTTTTGTACTTACCTACTCGCATTACCGAAATTAAAGCCACACATCAAGAAGAATAAATAAGGAAACATTTGATGTGTCTGACATAATATTATTCCTTGGTACAAAATTCTTTGTCTGTTACAATATGGGACAGACCCGCGATAAAAGGTGGACAGTAGATCGAATAGTCAGTTCAGTTACAATCTGTTGGAGTGAACAAATTAGAGAAGATTGGAGAGAATAGTAATTTTACTACTATTGTTTACTTGATTTACAGGATAGAAGCCGGAGAATTTTTGACGGTGTGAGAATATGGAAACGTTCTTTTAAGACTCATTATTTTTGTTGTGAGAAAACCAAATGAGATTACTTTATTCCCTGTCTGTTTAGTTTCTATACAGGGTGGCCGGAGAAGTGACGTTTAAAGGTAAAATTTACAGAACATAACATCACGCCTGTAATCCCCGAAGGGTTAGGCAGAGGTGTACCTATAGTACATGCACCCACATTTCGCCAGTTATGTTTAAGTCCCTTAAAATAGGGGGCGAGCCTATTGCCATCAACCGGGCACAAATCAAGACTCCGGGCTGCTACTGAGAAATTCCTAATGGAAAATCCCAATAACACTTTGCCCAACCTTTTAGATGCCTTTTATTGTGGTGGCAAGATTTACCTATCTATCAGATATCTAAGGATTTACTAATGAAATTATACTTAAAATTGTGTTGAAATCAATCGAAAGACGATACGAGTATAAAATTGTTCTGCATTTCATACACGACCACATCAATTCGCAACGTTCTGTAACTTTAAACTATGACAGAAATCCTGATACGCAATAAGTTACTCGGTGTAAATAACAAATTTCACCGTGTTCCTTTACCTAGGGTCCTAGGTCAATAGACGAACAGAAGCCGTGAGTTTATGTTTGTATGTGTACTCCACATAGGTCCCTAGGTAACAAGTGTTCACAAAAAAGTTTTCACAAAGTTTAGATGATACCGCGACGGAGCGACGTTGAGTGATCGCGAGGTCCTCCGACGATACTACACGATTACCCGCGTCCTCCATCAATCTCTTGCCCGAGGCGAGTAATCGATTACAATGAGGATTACTACGAGTCGAACTCGATAAGTTACCATCGTTTGAGAAGACGTCTTTGAAAAAATTGCTTCGGGAGAAAACTATGAAAAAAGATATTGTTAAATTTACAAAATGTTGATACTGTAGGGACAATTATTATTATAGAAAGTTTTGTAGTTGTAGCGCGGAATTCGCACATGATCCCATAATCCCCGTTGCAAGTGCGGGAAGGGAACACTGGCGTGGTTTAGAAACCCCCTTATTACAAAGCAAGATTTATCTTCAGACCCAGGTTTAAAACATGGAGTCATTATGGAATTTCGAACTTTATTCCGACTATGGTAAAGTTCCTAAACATAAAACTGACAACTTAGTACCGAACTAAGTTTTCAGTTTTGTATAAAGAACGGTATTTCAATCACAGTTACGTTCTTATTACAAAAACTAGCTGCATGGTTTAAGCCATGTCAAAATATAAATCTTGTTTTGTAATAAGGCGGAGAGTCTGGCCCTAGGGCGGAGGACGTCCATGAGGATTTTCCAACCCAGGAAAAAAAATACCTGTACTCCTATTATGGCTACGACCACTTCTATCTTTACTCAACAAAGATTAGACATTTTCTCTTTTACAGAAAGTGACATTTCTTTTCATAATTTTTAACATGGTGCTGAGGTGCCATCGTGCTTTAGAAATCTTTCGTGTCTACGGTGGTCATATGGACGGTGGACTCGGTTGGAATAAGACCAGGGAAAGAAGTTGAATTAAAAAAAAACGAGTGTGCTTTAGACCACACGACTGAAGTAAAACTTACAAATAACTCTCTCTCTTTCTATCGTCACTAAATTATAATTATCCTCCTCTCAACGTCCGTTCGCTCTCTTCCGTAACGCTCTCATCACGCATTCACCAGCTTACTCCCCAAGTCATGCGTGCGTAAAGCAGTTTTACTTCAAAAGTACAAGATGCTTATTGCAATCCTGCGGAAAATGATCATGAAAGGAATGGAAATTGCTGAAGAATCAAGAACAAATCCATCAAAAGTTTTCAAACTTAGACTGAGAGCTTAAACCTAGAAAAACAAAATAGTGTGAAAATAGTGAGAGTAAATATAAATACGTTACTTCAAATAGAGCCGGTATGAACGAACGAAAGAATGCCATTTTTGTTTCTTATCTGTGGATGACATTAAAACCATGGACCTACTGATCCTCGAATAGTCTTAGGCCCGTATTACAGAACGTTACTCAATACTCAATCATTACTTAAAACTAGTTTCAACCGATCAAATGGCTTGAATCTAGTTTTAAGTAATGCTTGAGTATTTAGTGACGTTCTGTGATACGGGCCTGAGTTCACAACACATTTTGAGCCTGGTATTAACTTCAATACGGTAACAATCCTAGACCTTGTAGTCTTGGTTTTTTTTAACCAGTACTTATGCTTTTTTTTTTTTAAAGAAAGAAAATGTTGAATTATTGATGAACCGTTCGATTGGTCGAATATCGTAATCATGATAGATTAGCATAACCGTAACCGAGGTAAAAATAACAAATAATTGTTTCTAACAATCTGTAAGTGGATCGATTACTCCATCAGCATCAAACAAAGTTGATTGTTGTTTATTATTTATGTTAATTTTAACGACATAACACCTTTAATAGACTTCATTATCCTGCCAGCCATTGAAAATAATTATTATGATGTAAACTTGTAATTTACATGTTCTCTATCTCAGATTATTGTCTAAAACGAAAGGCTTTAAGATAATAACGTCTTCATCATTCATTCTCCTGCCCTTATCCCAATTGATTTGTGGTCGGCGCAACATGTCCCTTTCTTCCATACTTCTCTATTAGTCGTCATCTCGGTAGTCACTCCTTCTCTACCCATAATATCATCTTTCACACAGTCCATCTATCGTTTCTTTGGTCTTCCCCACTCTTATAGCCATCACATGCCCATACCATGATAACCGATTTCCACACAACTTTTCTGTCACCGGTGCCACTTTCAGACTTCCTCTTATGTACTCATTTCTTATTCTATCCATTCGTGTCACACTACTCGTTCCTCTTAGCATTCTCATCTCAGCTCCATGCAATTGCCAAAACAAAGATACAAAGGTAATAACGTCTTAATCACCATATTTGGAAGGCCATTTACTAATCATTGTAGGGTGTATTAAAAGTCCGGTTTCTGGGCAGTCAGACCGCTCTTGGTAATTGACTAATTATCATTGGTATTGGTAAGACGAGCTGGTGTCTGCTCATTTACGTCAAAGCGCTTATTTTGCGTATGGGTGGGAAAATTGATCCACCCCAACTCCTCAAGGAAGGCCAACAGCCTTGGTGGTGCTGACAAACTCACGGAGGGTACCTGGGTTTCCGAGGTACTTTTTCATCCCGCTAACACTCAAAATCAATAAATTAAAAGTCATTTATGCAAACTAGGATGAGAATCAGCACGTTTCTAACGTCAAATTACATTAAAACAGTCCCCCAAAACGTTCACCACGTTCTAATACTTTGGAAGAAGAAGTGGCACATATAAACTTGCAGCAAAGCTTTCTTTTCAGTTAGAAAAACTTTATTATATACAATAGTATGCAAAATAATTTACATTAAGAAAAACAAAACATTAAATAAAATTATTTGCCATATGTCAGCTACCCCCAAAAAAAACATTGAAAACTGTACTCAAGCAGAAATAAAAAGTAAAAACGTAAACAGAACTTAATACCTAAATAAAAGCCTCTAGACATAAAGGGCGTGCCAGCTTACATAAAGCTATAGCTGTATTCGAATTCACAAATAATAAACTAAGACCATCGAAGTACAATAATGAAACACTTAATTACTAATAACAATAACAAAACCATGGTCAGCAAGAAGACCAGTCACCACAAGCAGCAACCGTTCACGAGCATAACGCAAAGATCAGCCACTACCCCTCGCCATATTTGAGGAAAGGAGGCAACCCGACCCCCGACTTTATCGCAAGTAGTGACATGTAAGGGAGCATGACGAACTTGCTGCCGGTTGCTCAGGCAAGAATAATTATGATCAATTGTCGAGGTCACTTTGCTGACTGGAAAATATTTTCATTACGGCACGTTCATTCTTAAGTTTGTATCGATACGATTATAAGATGGAAGAATAGCTGTAAGTCCAATTCCACTTGTGTCATTATTTGTATCTAAACAAGCATTGTTGCTATCCCGGTGGAACCTGGATGAGGCTGGCAAAGGAGCATGGAGATTGGCACGAACTCTGAATTCACAACCATTCGATACGCGTCTGTGCCGAATCGAACATCAATCAATGTTATCGAAGGAGCTCTAATATAGAAGCGACAAGAATAATGTACCCAGGATTTTATAATATCTTGATTTAAAAGAGTGTCCTTGCAGTTTCTTGCCTGTTCTTCTCCATAGAGATCTACGTTTTGGAATGGGCAAATAGCTTCCACTTTCTGACTAACTGATCGACTCTTTGACAATTCAAAAGTGCCTGTAAATGGTTTAATTGAAATAAATGCTTTGAGTTCGAGTTTCTCTAAACGCTGGTCACAAATCCGAAATCCGATTTTTTTTACAGTTTATACCAAATAGACGCTATTCTTCCGGCGGCTATTTGCTTTTCGGGACTAGGCATTTCAGGTAACCTAAAATGTGTAATTTACGAATCGGAAGCACGTCGAATGGTTGTGAATAGCAATGCAGCGGTGGGTGATGATGGTGATGAAACAAGCAAAGGTGACGTGAGGGCTGACTACAGCATTTCCTTATCTCTTATAAAGCCTTGAGTTACTTATTCCTCGTACTTAAGTATTTGCCTATGATAAAAATACCCACGACTTAAATGCATAATATTTAAATGAATGTTAGGTTCGTTTGCAATAATGACTATATCTACTTATGCCAGACATTTGGGATGAGGTTAAATAATAAATTATGTAGTAGTTAGGACACATAATTATTTTGAACAGCTGGGGTTTTCCAATGGCGTATACAATAAACAAGGAAACCAAGGTTTTACAGTGAAGAAGCCGATTAAGAAAAACCGGCCAAGTGCATGTCGGACCACGCATAATGAAGGGTTCCGTAGTTGGGGTGAATTTATCCCAAGAACAAACTTAACATTGTAGTTGAAAAACATGTTCCCCCATACATTCCCACTGCAAATGTAAGTTTGTATGCATAATTTTGAGTTATTTACCATGTTTTTTTAAGACCATAGACTTCTTATAGGTTTTCCTGTAATCTATAAGTATAGAGCTATTTATGCATTTTTTTCATGATTTTATGCTCAGCCGTTTCGGAGATAAAGGTGGTCAATTTTCATCCATTTTCTTTAATAACTTTAAAACTAATTATTTTAAAACTGTATAAAACAATATATATTTGAAATCGTCATAACAAGTCCTTTCATTATTGTATGTACATGTTCGGCACAGTTTGCAAAACTTTTTTTTCTAATATTGCCCCCAAAACTAAACTCAAACTCAAAGCATTTATTTCAAACTAGCCGCGCCCCGCGGTTTCACCCGCGTAAGTCTCGATCCTGTGGGAATATCGGGATAAAAAGTAGCCTATGTCTAAAGTAGCCTATTAATCCAGGGTGTCAGCTACCTCCATACAAAATTTTATCAAAATTAGTCCAGCCGTTTGAGCGTGAAGAAGTAACAAACATACACACATACACTCACAAACTTTCGTCTTTATAATATTAGTGTGATAGAGTGAAGTGTGATAAACCAATTCAGGCACTTTTGAATTGTCAGGACCCCTTGACAATTCAAAAGTCTGACCGATAAACCAATTCAGGCGAATTGGTTTATCGGTCAGTCAGAGAGATGAAGCTAGTTAGTTGTCCATTCCAAAGCCTAGTAGTAGTTCCAATGTGAACCCCCAAATGTTATGGTCACAGAAATTCATAATATGTGTACTAAATTTCAACTCAATCGGTCTAGCTAGTAGATTCGGAGTAAATCGGCTATGACAGACGGACTGACAGATAGACAGCCAGAGAGACACACGAGTGATCCTATAAATAAAGGTTCCGTTTTTTCCTTTCGAGGTATTACGGAACTCTACAAAAGAAGAAAAATTTTGAAAAGAATGCGAAGGAGAACAAAGATTCTTATTTTCCGGTGTTGGTATCAAATCCAACGCTGTTTTTCTAGGAAGATTTTTAATCGTTTCTAACTGTGTTTAATTAATAACGATGTAGGTATTGTAGATAAGTTGCAGCATAAGAGGTAGAGAAGCACGTTTGTTCCACTTAATTATTCAAATATTCTGCTATAGATAAACGAATGTGATATAAAGAGACGCCATTTGCATAAAACACGTAGGAAACATGCGTGTATGTTAGGTAGGCGATGATGATTGTTTTACGGTAACATCATAGCATCACGCCTGTAATCCCTGAAGGGTTGGGCAGAGGTATAACTATAGTACAATACAAAGAGTGTTCGTGGAGTTTCTGGCCCGGTCGAACCTACTACGCTTTGGAATGGGCAACTAGTTTCATCTTTCTGACTAACCGACCCCTTGACGATTCAAAAGTGCCTGTAATTGGATTATTTGAAATAAATGCTTTGAGTTTTAATTGAGTTTGACAACCACATTTCACCAATTATATTTTAAGTCCCACGTATTATGGGGCACATCGAAACTCCAGACTGCTACTGAGAAATTACTGATGGAAAAAACCAATAACACTTCGGCTGACCTGTGAATCGAACCCATCTCATGTTTAGCAGAAGCGCTTATGACCACTGGACCAACGATTGAAGAAAGATTGTTGTATTACAGAATATATAGTTAAATATCGGAAAACTAGAAACACAAACGTTAGATTTTACTTTAGCCAAAATACATTTCGAAAATGGCACCTTTCTAGCATTGTATGCAGGGTCAAATTAAGTTAAGAAAAAAAAAAAACAGTGAATTTTTCGTTTGATCGTAAAACGAAAAAAAAAGATACATTGTTTTTTTTTGGGGTAGTTACTTGAAATATCAGTTTCAAATCAGTTTTTTTTTTGTGTATTCATCACAGACGTGATGGGTATCCATATATACACGATAAAACAAAAAAAAAAAAGATTTTCTCAACTACTTCAAGTAATTTCACTAACAGTGGTCGCTGACCCCAGAAAAAAAAACCTCAAATCTAGTTTTATCGAGTTTTGATATCGATACCCAAACTAAATTTGACCCTGTTTTTATTTACCACTTGTTTCAAATTAAAATGCTGCTACTTCCATTTCCTAGTTACCTCAAGCTTCTTCAAATAAAATCAACTTACTTTCGAATTCTCAACGAGAAAAAGTAATAATATGGTTGGGGCCAAAAGATTGTGTAGTTTATTTGTAAGTATTATACCAATCTTGTTACATCTATATCTGAGGAAGATAAATGAGTTCCGATAGGATTACAGAGGGAACTCCTTGCGTATTACTGAAATTGTAATTTATTTACCTTTGAGGGTCGTGGAATCTGTCGGCGATCTTACTTAGGCAGTCTGTTTAGAGATTTCAAAAAGTTGAGTCTGTTTAGAGATTTGAAAAAACGTTTCACAGAATTACTTGTAGATATATGTTATTATTCTGTGCAGGATTTGTTAAATGATATTATTTTTGTAATGTCTTTAGTATCCTCAAAGTGAAATCAAAGTCAAATTATTTATTTCAAATAGGCACATAAGAGGCACTTTTGAATGTCAAAATTTACAAAAAATATATAATTTATTCTAGTTGCCCCTTCCAAAAGGTAGTTTCGTATGGAGAAGAATGGGCAAGAAACTCCACCGTTACTCTTTTAAAAATGTTTTACAATATTTTGTTTGAGTACATTAATTATAAGATTATATGTGAAGACGATGCACCTAGAATAAAATGACTATACCATAATAGGTAAAAAGAATTAAAACTAAGCAATGAAAAATAACTTAATTATGAGATAGATACATGGTGCTCACATATTTACAAACATCCTAAAAGAAAATTTTCAAAACAAAAAAATAAGTCAGTGTGTGAGTATAGGCAATCACAGAATGTAAAATCAATATCATAAAAATAACAAATTTTATAATAAAAATAGCAACCAGTTTGATTTTGTCTAGACTCTAGCTGGACCAGCATGTTTCCAAGCATTCCTATCCTGGATATAATCCTCTAACTTGTAATATGCTTGTTTATTTCCTATAACTAGTATTACATTTGCATGCTTTATTAAGGCAGAATTTACATGGATCCTATTATATAATTTAACAACTTATTTTTATGTACCTACATTCTAAGCAAATAAAGACCTATTCTATTCTATTTTTAGTTCTGCTCTCTTTTTCAGGATTTGCTTTATCAAAGGACAACCGTGTGTCCGATGGGATTTCTCGTCGACAAAAATGACAAACATAATTTCAACAGTTTTCCTTGCAACGTTGCTTGGTAAGGTACCTAGATATTCAGAAGAGTGGTAATGACTGCCAGTACCCAGGGCAACATGAATTGCTAGACGAAGCGACTATAGGTGGATTAGAACCCTGGCGAGTGGATATCGGGTAGAGATGAACAAAATGACAGGCGTCAGATGGATTCAAATCAGAAATGACAATCAATCACAACCAATCAATCGGACGTCTTGGCGGGAAAGTGAAGCGTCATGTTAGCAGTTTTGTTTTATCAAAATTTTCTGTTTAGCCGAATATTAATGTGTAATAGTGGTGGATTATTAACCATTAAGTGTTCGTGAACCTGCATTAGTGTAGGCAAATAAACAAAACAGTGCAACATTACTTTAAGTTCTCTCAAGTCCGCGCGAGGTTTCAGTAAAGTGTCACGTCTTTACTGAAACTCAAGGGGAGCGGGGCGGGATATCATCTATCATCTTTATCATGCATTGAATGGAGTTCATTTCATAATTTGTACTTGTTACCTAATTTTTCATGACACTGGCTAAATGCACAACCCGTGCAAAGCCAAAAAAAAAACAATCTATAATCTAAGCAATCATTCAATCTTGAACAGTTGTATGCCATAACCAACAATTGATTTCCCAGACTGTATTTAGCACTACAGCCTTAGAACAGAATCAATGGAACTAATAAACTACCCCAGTTCGAAATTAGAGGCTTTTTGCTCGCCTTGATATAATATTGTTTGATCTATTGTCATTGCAGGTTGCTGAGAATTACGGAGCTTGTTATGTTTTGATAATAGAATTACTACAACTGTGTTACTGAGTGACTTTTGTGCTGAAAATGCTGGAAAAAAATGTATATGCGCGGAAGTTACAAAGACCGGGTAAAAAGTGGATCAAATAAAGAAGAGGCTGAACAACCAAGTGGGCAACAGCAGAAGGGTTGGCAAAAAATGGATAGAACTGAAAACTAATGCGTTGGAAGTAAAGAAAAAGCGAGTTCTACATGGTTACAGATATGTAATAAACAGTGAAAGCCTAGAAATGTCCTACCCTACTGATATCCTGAGGGCCTAGACAAATGGCATTCAACGATAACGAAGTTCGATTGGCAGACAAAGTACACTACGTTTCGCTATCGTCTAGTCGATTCGTCTGTTCGATAAGAATTACTTTTTTTTTTTTTTTTTTCTTTTTGGCTTCGCACGGTTTGTGCATTTAGCCAGTGTCATGTAAAATTAGGTAACAAGTACAAAGTTATTTAAATAATTATGAAATGAACTCCACTCAATGCATGATCAAGATGATTCCCCTTGAGTTTAAGTAAAGACGCGGCACTTTACTGAAACCTCGCGTGGACTTCTTGAGAGAACTTAAAGTGATGTTGCACTGTTTTGTTTCATTCGCCTACATTAATGCAGGTTCACGAACACTTATTGGTTAATAATCCACCACTATTACACATTAATATTCGGCTAAACACAAATTTTAGAAAATAAAACAAAACTGCTAACATGACGCTTCACTTTCCCGCCAAGAAGTCGAATTACATTTTTTTTTTTTTTTTTTTTTTTTCTTTTTGGCTTCGCACGGTTTGTGCATTTAGCCAGTGTCATGTAAAATTAGGTAACAAGTACAAAGTTATAATAATTATGAAATGAACTCCACTCAATGCATGATAACGATGATTGATGATATCCCGCCCCGCTCCCCTTGAGTTTAAGTAAAGACGCGGCACTTTACTGAAACCTCGCGCGGACTTCTTGAGAGAACTTAAAGTGATGTTGCACTGTTTTGTTTCATTTGCCTACATTAATGCAGCTTCACGAACACTTAATGGTTAATAATCCACCACTATTACACATTAATATTCGGCTAAACACAAATTTTAGAAAATAAAACAAAACTGCTAACATGACGCTTCACTTTCCCGCCAAGAAGTCGAATTACATTTTGCTAATGGTCTTTCGTCAACAAATGTCAAATTTCGCGCTGTCGCTGTCAATTCATGTTTTTTTTTTTTTGTTATGGCGTCTGACTGTTTGCACATTTAGCCAGTGTCAAGTAAAATTAGGTAACAAGTAAAAAGTATGTATAAATAATTATCGCTCGTGGCTAAGTAATAACAGCCGCAAGGGTCGATCCATCAGGTTAAGCTACGCTTGCCGGAGTTGGTCCGTGGATGGGTGACCATCTTTCCATACCGAGACCCATCCGTGCCTCGGAAAGCACCTGAACGTGCTTTTGGTCCTGGCTGTCTTTCGTGGATCTTTGACAGTCGTTACGGGTCGTCAGAACCCCGAAAGTCTGACAACCAGTCTTACCAAGGGGTATTGTATTACCCAGTTACTGGGTTGTGGAGGTCAGATAGGCAGTCGCTCCATGTAAAATACTGGTATTCAGCTGCATCCGGTTAGACTGGAAGCCGACCCCAACGTAGTTGGCAAAAGGCTAGGCAGATAGATAGATAGATGATATACCCGCCCGAATCGATTTATATAAGTGTAACATAAATGTATAATAATAAGTGTATAAGTCTAGAATACAATAAATATGAACATTTTCCAGTCAGATTCAGATGTCACTTTACTCCAGTGAATTAACTATTAGACTTTAAGTTTTAAGGGTAAGATGTTTTTATAGAATAGCTCGGCTTTTTTATGTCGAAGGCAGATTGTATGTGTTATTTATTATACATACCGCCGCATGTATGCCGTATGAACAAGTTGCCAATTTGCTTACGATATAATTATTTCATAACTGCGAGCGTTTTTAAACGGACTACGCCGTTTGTAAAAAGTGGTATCATACAAATGCCCTGCAACATAAATAATAAATATAATAATGCTTAATTGGCACTGCGTTTCATATAAAATTGTTATCCATCTGTTAAAGCTGTTAGTTCTCCTTTATATAAATAAATTAGCGGACACGGCGAACTTCGTACCGCCTTATACCGACAGCAGCGCCACCTGGTCCAACTGTGTTTTCAAACCATCCAGGAACCCATTGAAATATAAATACAAAATTTCCACCAAATCGGTCCAGCCGTTTAGGAGGAGTTAGGTGACAACCACACGCACGTACAGAAGAATTATATAAGATATAATGTAGTTCGTAAGTGCAATTGTTTCTGTTTTAAGGGTAGTGCCAGACGATAGCATTGTTATCGACGATGTTTTTATTGCTGTGCGGATTCTCACGCGTGCTCCGTTCGGCTCATATTTGATTCGAGTGCGATGGTTCAATTTATAAACTACAGCGATGATCGAATAATACTTCTGGTAGATAGTTAGGGTTCCGTACCCAAAGGGTAAAAAGGGAACCCTATTACTAAGGCTCCGCCGTCTGTCTGTCTGTCTCTCTATCTGTCGGTCTGTCTGTCTGTCCGTCTGTCACCAGGCTGTCTCTCATGATCCGTGATAGCTAGACAGTTGAAATTTTCACAGATGATGTATTTCTGTTGCTGCTATAGCAACAAATACTAAAAACCAGAATAACATAAATATTTAAGGGGGTCCCATACAACAAACGTGATTTTTTTGCCGTTTTTATAGATAATGGTACGGAACCCTTTGTGCGCGAGTCCGACTCGCACTTGGCCGGTTTTTTTTAATTTACAGTCGTTATGTGCTTAGTAAAATTGTGGAGGAGAACTTTTCCCAGCAGTGGGACAAAACAAGTTAATTAAAAAAAAAGAAGAAAACTATGCTTTGCTATTGAAAGTTATTTTGCTGGTTCTTTGTAAGCAATTTCAGATCCTTACCTTAGAAGTCACAATAATAAAAAATGGTGACTTATGTAATGTAAGCACTAACTACTCCTGACTGTGAAACTCAATAAGCCAACCTGATGCACGAAAAATTCAAATAAGGTAATTGAGGCAGGTAGATGTCAAATGACAGATGATGATGAGGAGACCGCGTATCGGCAAGCGTAGTGTGGGGTGCCCCCCAGCTAGATGGACCGACGACCTTAAAAAGGTGGCTGGGACAGACTGGATGCGGAAGGCGGGGGATAGGGTGTTGTGGCGCAGCCTGGGAGAGGCCTATGTCCAGCAGTGGACTGCTATAGACTAAGTTGATTGTTGATTGATGTCATATAGGAAGAGCCTGATCACGTGTTGTAGCACAAATTCGTAAAGGTTGTGATTGCATAATATGGGGTGCGGTTTGACAACCCGGGTGGCCTCACTTGAACTACCGTGATAAAATATGTATCACGGATTTCGTCAGATTCCTCTTAGGTTCGATGAATTCTACACATTATCTTATGTGGCAATCTACTACATTGTATATTCAAATCGCGACATCTCTCACCTCAGGCCGCTTTCGACACTGACCTCATTCCGAGCCGACCGGACACAACAAAAAAAAAATTACAACCGGATTTTAAACATTCTCTCAAGCACTCTGACCTCCGCATTTTCACTAATAAACATTGTCATATACGTACCCATTACTCATGCAGTTTCTAAATGACGTAAAACTTCGATAAATCTTGCATAAAAGACACTTTTTTCTTTATTTTGGTCTGGAAATCCTCATGGATGTCCTCCGCCCTGGGGCGGGCGTCTGTCAGGTTCTTACTCACTAATAACTACCCCGGTGTTCCCTTTGCACTGTTTCCTTGTGCAACTTCCGTGATCCCCAGCTGTTTCGACTTTGCAGGCCACCTCAGGCCCGCAGGGGGAGAGAGGTGTAAGACTCCTGCCGCGACTTTCAATTCCAATATGGGCGCGCATGGAATACTACGCGCCGCCACCGCTTCGGGTCCTGTTGTGTGGGGGGCTGGAATAGAGAATTTTCCGCCCTCCGCCGACGCCCGGTGCGCCCGCTGCGGGCCGGGTGGCGTAAACGAACCTACACCAACTTGCCATTTAAAATAAATTCAAAGTATATTTTTGTTTCATTTAGCTGTTTTTACCTTCTTTTTAGTTAAATATATAGTTTTCATAGCGCATAGGTACTTATAACTACTCGAGTCCTGTTGTGTGGGGGGCTGGAATAGGTTAATTTTCCGCCCACTGCGGGCCGGGTGGCGTAAACGAACCTACACCAACTTGCCATTTAAAATAAATTCAAAGTATATTTTTGTTTCATTTAGCTGTTTTTACCTTCTTTTTAGTTAAATATATAGTTTTCATAGCGCATAGGTACTTATAACTACTCGAGTCCTGTTGTGTGGGGGGCTGGAATAGGTTAATTTTCCGCCCGCTGCGGGCCGGGTGGCGTAAACGAACCTACACCAACTTGCCATTTAAAATAAATTCAAAGTATATTTTTGTTTCATTTAGCGGTTTTTACCTTCTTTTTAGTTAAATATATAGTTTTCATAGCGCATAGGTACTTATAACTACTCGAGTCCTATTGTGTGGGGGGCTGGAATAGGTTAATTTTCCGCCCGCTGCAGGCCGGGTGGCGTAAACGAACCTACACCAACTGTCTAACTAATCTTTACACAACTGTGTGATGGGATCTGGGACAGAGGCGATATTATCAACATTTATAATACACACCTCTGCCTTCCCCGAAGGGATTACAGGCGTAATTTTTTTCTGAAATCCTCAAATAGAAATTCTAAGATATGATGGGTTCTCAGCTGAGACTTATGGTCACTTTTATAATTGTATTGCCATTGGGATTTTTATGATAACCGAAATGAAGGAAGGTATCATACCTACTGTCTAAAGCACAAAAGGGATGATAAGAATGGTCAGTTTACCTCGGAATGACCACCATTTTTAATTTTTAACTGACGTCGAATAAGGATGAGGTTCTATGTTCATATTTTTTCTTGGCTCTCTCCACAATTTCATCTATTTTCGTCAATTGTGAACCGATTTTGAGGTCGGTTGTTTTTTTGGTACCGACGCCAAGACCGTCTGCCCACCAGTTCGTGTAGAGCTTAAGCATCATCGTGGAGTCTTTAATGCCAACCGACCAATTCAAGTTTTTGTTCAGCCCCTAATACAGGAATCTACAGAATTATTCCATCGGTAAATCAATGCCACTTAATAACAATGATAAATACTTCATTGTCGTGAAGTCGGAATTATAACGTGTGATTATGAAATACCTGAGTGGGTATAATTTGAGGAAAAATCATTTTGAGAGATTGATTATGAGAGAATGTGAAACGTAACGCAGCGATTGAATGTTTTAGGTTACAATAACTAGTACCTACAGAAGATCGTGGGAAGACCTGGATGAGACTCGCACAGTCCAGGGAAGCATGGCACAAAAGAGGGGCTGCCAAGAATGAAGGTGATGACGACCTAGGTAAAGATAAAGATGTGTTTATTTGCTCAAACATGTGTACACATACAAGAATAAAAATAACAGCAGGATAACAATAAATAATATAAAGGTTCAGACATGTTTGCCAAGTTTGCTAGTTGTAGAGAAACCAGGTTTCAGAATAAGAAAAATGTG
Organism: Tiliacea citrago; assembly: GCA_963921375.1. Lineage (NCBI taxonomy): Eukaryota > Metazoa > Arthropoda > Insecta > Lepidoptera > Noctuidae > Tiliacea > Tiliacea citrago. The sequence goes on from OY992798.1 coordinate 19,272,054, forward strand.
ACGTCCAAAATATCAATCAGAATTTCATCACATAACATAATATGTTCCCAGTGTACTTATAGCTAATGAGTCAGATTACTGATTGGCAGATTTGTATCCTTGTTTATAAATAATCACGAACAGGTAATCTAAGTAAGATAAGATAAGTTATAAAGTAAGATAAGTTGACGTCACGGTTGGCGCAGTGGTTAAGTGATTGACTGCTGCGCTGCGTGTCGTGGGTTCGATTCCCGCACGGAACAAATATGTGTATGACCTATAAGTAGTTGTTCCGGGTCTGGGTGTTTGTGTATGTGAGTTTAAATGTTTGTAAACGCACCCACGATACAGGAGAAATTCCTAGTGTGGGGCAACGCTATCCACAAAAAAAAAAATAAAAAAAAAAAAACATCATCCAGTTTAATTATATGTACAGCCGGACGAATGAGAGATGCAGGTATTGATTAATACCTAAATAGGAAATATAGAGGTAATAATGCAGTTATTACCTCTATATTTCCGATTAAGGGTCTTATAATATGGCCATACAAACGCACGTCGCGCTCAATTCGTGCCGCCGCGCCGCCGCCGCCGCCGCCGCGCCGCCGCGCGCCGTTCGATTTCATAGGGAATATTTATTGTTAGTAACGAAAAAATGAATATTTCAAAAAAATCACAGATAGAATTGAAGACAATAAAATTGTCTGCTCATACAAAAAAAATCATGAACATATCTTAAGTAGTTTGAAAGTAATATCGTTTTTTTATGCTTTGGGTAGACATTACTTCCTGAATTTATTTCATAAAGTATTTTACTACAATACGTAAATACTCACATATAGAATTGATTTGTATGCGTTCTAGTTTAACATACATTTTTTGCATAGCTTACTTGCATTATATGAAGGCGTAATTACAGATTTAAAAGTCACTAAAATCATTAATCTGCGCCTTAATCAGATACACAGTAGCAGTCCGGAGTCTGGATTTGTGGCCGGTTGATGGCAATAGGCTGGCCTCCTATTACATGGGACTTAGACATAACTGACGAAATGTGGGTGTACTATAGGTAAGTACACCACAGGCGTGACGTTATGTTATTTTAAATCATCATCAACATCATTTCAGCCGAAAGACGTCCACTGCTGAACATAGACCTCCCTCAAGCACCGCCACTCGACAGTGCTGTGAGTGTTTATGTTAAATAAAAATATATAAATAAAAACACAATATTTAATCACATCATCACACATTAGGAGTGGGTACTATGAGCACGCCACAATTGTGGCGATAAGTCCCCTCTTTGAGGAGTGGCTGGAGAGGCGCCACGGCGTCCTCACCTTCCGCCTGACGCAGGTCCTCACCGGACATGGATGTTTCGGGAGGTTCCTGTTTAGGATTAAGCGGGAGGAAACGCCCGGGTGTCACCACTGTGTGGATCGCCCGGAGGACACGGTGGAGCATACGGTGGAGGTCTGCCCAGCTTGGGCGGAGCACCGCCGTGTCCTCACGGAGGCGATCGGCGGCGGCGATCTCTCGCGTCCGGCCCTGGTTCAGGCCATGGTTCGGAGCGAGAGTGCATGGGAGGCCGTCACCTCCTTCTGCGAAGCAGTTATGCTAGCGAAGGAGGAGGCGGAACGCGTGAGGGTGAGACAAGGTTCGCGCTCTCGCGCCCTTAGTCGCCGCAGGAGACGCCCCGGGCGTCGGGCGTCGCAAGCCGATTTCCGGCCGCCGTAGGCGCGGGCCTGCGGACGGTGAGCGATGGGTAGCTCGCCGTCCGATAAGGACCAGGCCCGGGTCGACGGCGAGTTGTGTTCCACGCGCGCCTCAAAGAAATGTCAGCACAAACTGACGGGGTCCGTTAGGACCAATGCCTGCCAGGGTTACGAGTTTGTCCGAAAGGGATATCGTGGCCCTGGCACACAGGCAACGGAAGGAACACGGGTGGGTTTTAGTCAGTAAAAGTCTGACACGCCCTCCCGCTCCGACCAGAGCGGGAGAAGTTATTTGATGATTTCCCACCCAAACAAAAAAAAAAAAAAAGGAGTGGGTACTATCGGGTGCAATAAAAAGCCTCCATGGGTGAAGATACTAGGTACCTATTTAAAGTACGTTCGGCGCATCTTGAACAATCTGCTCCGCTACCAACCGCTCTGATTGGCATTTTTTTTACAAAAGTAAGCAGCTTACCGCAAGCTACTGTATACTATTACTTATATGGCTCGTTTCGACACGATTAAAGAAAGAAAATCGCGGTTTAATGGTGTATATGTCGCAGATGGATTGTCAAATCCGCTGTTTTATATAACCGTTAGTTTTTTTACAAAACAGCTCCGTTATGTAAAACAGCTGAACGACTTTTAGCAATTTTCCATAATTACCAACTGATCTTTAACACACAGAATTGCCTAAACGGTTTACATTTATCAATGCAGCGGGTCAGCGATTAGAGGTTATGTAAAACAGTATAAAATGAAACGTCAGATTTTAGTTCTAAATTTTGTCGCTCGTGGCTCTCTGTGTCATAACAACAATAATGGCGTCCAAAAAAGAAACAATTAAAACGAGTAATATATATGAGTGAAAATTACCCTAACTCAGTGAAAACAGTGATTTTAAGGAAATTTTTTATATAAAGTTATCAGAGTTTTATGAAAGTCAATCCTAAAAATACTAAATAGCCACGTAACTGCACGACCGACTAGGAAGTATGCGTTGGTCACAGTTCTAACCTAACCTAAATCAATTCGTAAGATTCGGCATTAGAAGCTTCACCAAACGCTTATTGTGACTACACATTGACATAACCCATTCTGCAGTTTTGTTAAACGTAACGTAATGGCAATAACGTTCAGCTGTTTTAAATAACGGAGCTCTTTTGTTAAACAGCCAGCGTTGATGTAAAACAGCTAATTAAGCAATCCATTCATCCATATATTATTATTCGTAATCATCCATTGATGTTGAGCAGATAACGTTAGTACGGTACTTTTTATGCATGCATCTTGACACGCGCCATATGCGTCGGTTTTTTAAGGTGACCGCTGACTGTGATGGCTATAAGAACATAGGAAGACTGTAGAAAACGATAGAAAGGATACTATTGCTGATAAAGAGAATTCTGAAATGACTACTTAATAGAAATGTATTAAATAAAAAAAACTGGTTTAACAAAAAAAAGTTTTTTTTTCGTTCTCCATATCATTAGAATAAATTGTTTAATTATTTTCATACTTATTTTACACTTTTGAATGACCAAAATAATTATTTAATTCATAGATTCATAGAAATAAACTACTTAATTCAATAATAAAATTAATAAAATTATATCCTATTTTTTTTTTTTTTTTTTGTTGCCGGGGTGGAAAATCCTCATGGATGTCCTCCGCCCTGGGGTGGGCGGAGGGGTCTGTCAGACTCTTACTGACTAAAAACCACCCCGGTGTTCCCTTCCCACACTTGCACCGGGGATCTTGGGAGCTAGTATTACTTCCGTGATCCCCGGCTAGTGCCGGCCCGCCTCTGCGGGCCACCTCAAGTCTGCGGGGGGGTGAGCTGTTAGACCCCCCCGCGACGTCTCAAAGGGGCGCGCGTGGAACACTACGCCGCCACCTCGGGTCCAGTGTGATAGGGGGCGGCGGACGTCCCCAAGTCCGCCGTCCCTGGACCCATTTAGGGGGGCCGGAAGAGGGCATTATCTGCCCTCTGCCGACGCCCGGTGCGCCTGCTGCGGGCCGGGTGAGCGGACGAGATCTCCCGCTCCCTTTCCGCAGCCTCCTTCTGCGACACGACTGTTTCGCAGAAGTAACCTAACCTTTAAGTAACCTAACCTTTTCACTGTTCTAACCTAACCTAACCCAAATGATTCAATAACAGTAGATGGTATCATACCAACCACAAACAATTTGTTTTATCTTATACAGTGGGTACTCGTAGTTATTTATATTGACTGTGTGAACTAAATAAAAAAATTACATAAATTTTGTTGATTTAGATATAAAAAAAAACCCGACTGCGTAAAAAATGAACTTAAAAAAGATGGAAACAAGATTTGCAAATTAATACTTTATACAATCTCATGCAGTCGGAGGTATCTTCTTAAAAATAACGGCCTATTGCGCTTAATAATAATAAGCGTTTAATAATCATCTTACTGAATATGTAGTTGAAGTCACTGCTCGATGTCGAATTGTTACAAAGCCAATAATGCTTCCAGTCAGTATCCACCTTAACCATCACGTAATCGTAGAAACACTCGCGTGTGTAGCTAATACGATTATAGTATTTACTGCACGAAAACCTTCACTCAACAAGTTTCAAATAAGAAAAAAGTTAACTTTCTTAGTTGTAAACCTAATGCAAATAGCAAGTTGTGAACATAACTAAACACCTTTGTGACGAGATTTTTAAGTAGAATCAATACGTTATCATCAGTATAATATTTAGACATAACACCACGCCTGTATTCCCCGAAGGCTTAGGCAGACGTGTACATAGGTACACCTCTGCCCACACCCACATTGACAGACAGAGTACACCCACATTTCGCGCTTTTTGTTTAAGTCCCATGTAATAGAGGGCGAGCCTATTAGCATTAAATGGGCACAAATCCAAAAATCTTGATGGAAAACCCAATAACACTTTGCCCAACCTGGGAATCGAACCCAGGAGCTCACGCTCAGCAGTACCGCTAGCGACCACTTGACCAACGAGGCAGTCCACGAGATTTTTAATATAATCATTATCATCAGCATACGTACCTATACTCCATTTGAAATAAGATTAGACATTTAAACCTTTTTTACAGTCCGTTCAACCGATTTTGACTTTTATTCCGGAGGCATAAGGATGGCATTGTAATCAAAAACGTGGTTACAATACCAACTGTTTATTGCAGCTGCGATTTGTCATGCTACCAATGCAATAGAAGTCAAAATCGGTGGAACGGACTGTAAAAAAAGTGTATTTAAATTTCTAATCTTATTGCAAATGGAGTATAGACAGTCAATTACAAAAGTAAATAGAGGTAGCTAAGTTATACACTCTCCGCAAGTAACACGTCAAAACTTGGCTAAATATACTTGTCAAAAAATAATAGGCCCGTTTGGATATTTAACTTAAATCGATTTATTGTGAGTATCGAGTACCATCGCGACGTAACATTTCCTTCGTCTTGTCTCTTTTTCGCTCCCGATAATTACAACATGGCCGTCCTACTTCCACGTGTCATCTAATAGCGGGACATCGTGCCGCTTTTAAAGATCGAATGTTGAGTAGGTAACCTATCTACGTCTTTTTAACCGACTTCTAAAAAGGAGGAGGTTATATGTTCGGCTGTATGTTTGTTTTTTTTATTTTTATTTATTTATGTTCACCGATTACTCCGTCAATTGTGGACGGATTTTGAAAATTCTTTTTTTGTTTGAAAGGGTATGCTCCTGAGGTGGTCCCATTGCCACCAAATCAGAATCTGATGAGGGGATCCCATAGAAATCGAGGGAAATCCTCAAATTTTATAGGCATACCTATAGCGATTTGAGTATTTTTTATAGTAACTCGTGCATTTGCTCTTGGAAAGCACCATTTGGTGAAGTGGAACTGATGATGAAGACCACAGATGGCCACCGGAACTACTTAATAATGAATATTTCACCGTTGCGATTCGATAAGGCACTGTAATATGGTTGATAAGTAATTTATGCTCGTCAAAATGCATATGGTGAAGTCACCGTCAGGGGAGTTTGTTGAGGAGTTCTCCTGGTAAGAACCAGGAGAACTCCTCAACAAACTCCCCTGCATCGGGAAAAACAATATTTTGTAAAAGTTGATGAGCATTTGACATTACGCTATTGTAAATTAGATCAATTACAAACTGACCCACTAAAAAGTGAAAAATAAAAAACTTTTACAAAAAAAAAAACAACTGACTTCCAAAAAAAACACTACAAAGTGAAAAATAACTTTAACTTCGGAAGTCGGTGGTAAAAACTAAAATACAGATTCAAAGACACCGACTTCCAAAGTTAAAGTTATTTTTCACTTTGTAGTGTTTTTTTGGAAGTCAGTTGGTTTTTTTTTTTTTTGTAAAAAGTTTTTTTTACATATACTTAATATCATTGTACTTAGGTATATCTTTTTTCGCAGGCCATGCGGCCTGTCTACTACCTAGCTACTGTTGATTCGTGTCGTTCGTTACTTGTAGTTAAGGATTCGGTTATGGTAAATATTATAATAATATGCTTGTGTTGTGATAAGAGTACGTACAGTTATGTCAATTAGTACAAAATGTTTTTTTTATTACGCAGATCTCGGCCTTTTTGTCACCTGTAATTCCGTAACACACTATCAATCAAAATCTGAATCATTTTGAAGAATTTTGCTAATCCATTGCTTCATATGTTCGAAAAATTTGTCTGCTCAACAACGTAAATAACGCAATGAATGTTGTTGAACTGTCAAAATGAAAGCATATGTGTGTTAACGCAATTACGTCGCTGATGGTAAGTGATGGTCAGGCCGAAGGTGGAAGCCAGCTTCTCCCGGAATCCTCAACCACAGACGAACTGGCTATCTTATAACCTCTAACTGCCAAAACACCACAATGCTGTTAATTAAGGCGCTGACAAGAGGCAAATGATAAAAGTAGGCTAACGTAGTCTTAAACAAAAAAGTTGCCAAATCTATATAGTTTGTGGTAGCGGAACTTGGTTGATACCAAAACACGTTTAGAAAAAAAAATCTCGATACAAATTAACGGTAAACTAACCCTTTAGTTTCAATCCAAAATATCAGGGGGTCTACTCCGAACATAAATCCGATGTGTCTAGGCCGAATGTTCGGTCGTTTCTTTACTACGGCTAACTATCGCTGACTACGGCAAAACAAAAAAAAAAGAAAAGACAGTCGGAAGAGATAAGTCAAAGTTAAAACTGTGACTTGAAGTCGGGTAAGGACTCAAAGTCAACAAAGGATACTTTGGAAGTTATAAAACGGCCGAACATTCGGGCCGATTCTTCGGTTTAGCGCTTCGGAGTAGACCCCTGTATTAAATATCAACGTACGGTTGGTATTTAATTAATTACAAGAACGTCTTATTTGTACGCAGAACTTAGTTGTTTTTATTTTCGATTACTCAACTTATTTTTAGGATTCCGTACCTCAAAAGGAAAAAACGGAATCTTTATAGGATCACTTCGTTGTCCGTCTGTCTGTCTGTCTGTCTGTCAGTCTGTCAAGACCATTTTTCTCAGGGACGCGTAGAGGTATCAAGTTGAAATTAATATCAAATACGTAAGTCTATGGCCCCTTGAAGCTCTAAAAAAATCAAGGTTCCAAGTCAACGCAATAAAAAAATACGGCGATATAAGCGACATTATTGAGACATATTTCGATACTCGCAAATAAATCAAAACCTATAGGGTACTTCCCGTTGACCTAGAATCATGAAATTTGGCAAGAAGCAAGGTCTTACAGAACAAGTATAGGAAAAAGTCCTAAAATTGTAAATTTGTAGTTTTATCAGATAAAAAAAAAATTGCGAATATCTCGCACATAAATCAAAACCTATAGGGTACTTCCCGTTGACCTAGAATCACGAAATTTGGCAACAAGCAAGGTCTTACAGCACAAGTAAAGGAAAAGTGCGAAAATTGTAAATTTGTAGTTTTATCACATAAAAAAAAATTGCGATTACAAACTTAAATTTTCAGTTGGAAAATTGACCGTGGCGTATATCGGTGTATGGGAGAACATGTTTTTCAACTACAATGTTAAGTTAGTTTTAGGGATAAATTCATCCTAACTTCGGAACCCTTCATTGTGCGTGGTCCGACACGCACTTTTTTGAGTAAATAGACAATTGCTTCATATTTTGCTATAAATTACAAGCGTTGTGTCATCGCGCTTCTCATTCTTTTGTATGCAGTCTAACAGTGACCAAGGTTTAGCTGTTGTCAGGGTCTTAATATTATTTTTATGATGACAGACTTAGATAAGATGGTGGTAGCTAACCAGGCGGACTTAGAACAAGCCCTACCTCCAACCAAATCGAGCAGAAAATTTTGCCCCCGCTGGGAATCGACCTCTGGGTCTGAACCAAGTAGTCTTACCACTAGGCCACAAAGGCGGTTAAATGTTAGGGCTAGAATGTTAGGGTTAGATTTTAAGGCTTCATCCTCGTAGTTGGGTTGAGTAGAAAGGATAGTTTCATCCCGGAAAAGCGGTTTTCATCCCAAAACTAAAAAAAAAAACCGGCCAAGTGCGAGTCGGACTCGCGCACGAAGGGTTCCGTACCATTATCTATAAAAACGGCAAAAAAATCACGTTTGTTGTATGGGAGCCCCCCTTAAATATTTGTTTTATTTTAATTTAATTATTGATTTTTAAAGTGAATATATAACTAAATATTCTGTAAATATTTTAAGTGTCTACCTGTTACCGTTATCAATATCGAGCAAAAACGAGCAAAAAAAACATGTTTGTTGTATGGGAGCCCCCTTACATATTTATGTTATTCTGGTTTTAAGTATTTTTTGCTATAGCGGCAACAGAAATACATCATCTGTGAAAATTTCAACTGTCTAGCTATCACGGATCATGAGATACAGCCTGGTGACAGACGGACAGACAGATAGACAGACAGACAGACGGCGGTGCCTTAGTAATAGGGTTCCCGTTTTACCCTTTGGGTACGGAACCCTAAAAAACCGGCCAAGTTCGTGTCGGACCAGGTACAATGAAAGGTTCCGTAATGGGGATTAATTAATCCTAAGAACAAACTTAACATTGTAGTTGAAAAACATGTTCTCTCATACTTTTCAACTGCAAAATAAATGGTAAATCCAATCATGATTTACCATGTTATTTTAAGATCATATACTTATTAAAGGTTTTCCTGTAATCTATAAGTAAATAACTATTTTCAGGATTTTTTTTGTCTCAGTAATTTCGGATATAAGGGATATTGGTCAATTGTCATCTATTTTCTGAAATAATTTTAAAAGTATTTATTATAAAATAAAAAATATCTCAAATCCTTACAATAAGCCCTTTTATTTGGCATGTCACACACACGGTACAGATTGCACTTTTTTAATTTCAATTTTCTAGTTTGCCTCCCAAAAGTTTCATTTCAACTTAATTGGTCCAGTAGATTCGGAGCAAATCGGCTGTGACAGACGGACCGACAGACATCTACAGACAGACACACGAGTGATTCTGTAAGGGTTCCGTTTTTTCCTTTTGAGATACGGTACCCTAAAAACCCTGGGAGGAGCAGGCACATTTAAGTTTGGAATAATTTAAATGGGAGAATAATATTATCTCAAGAATAATCATGCAATTATGTCTTTTCAGTTCTCACAATTAGTATAATTATACAATTTAAAAAGTGGATGTTGCTTACTGGGTCGTTCCCATTTTTAATGTTAATTGTTTTGGAGTCAAAAGAGTCATTGAAAGATGACCTATCTACGTCATCGTAATAATTGTTTATTTAGACAATTAAGCATACCCGTTTGCACTAAACTTTTGAAGTTACATAATATAATATCACGCCTTGTTTCCCCGAAGGGTTAGGCAGAGGTGTGCACCCACGTTTCGCGCGTTATGTTTATGTCCCATGTAATAGGGGGCGAGCCTATTTCCATCGGGCACAAATCCAGACTCCCAACTGCTACTGAGAAATTCCAGTTAGAAAACCCAATAACACTTTGCCCAAGATCTCATGTTTATCAGTAGCGTTTAGCGACCACTAGACCAATCAAGCATTCACTTTTAAACCTATCCATTGCGTAATCTAAGTTTTTTAATGCACCGGCTTTAGGAATCTCCTAACGTTGGTTTCTGTTTTGCCTTTGTGAACGACATTAGTGCAAAATGATACGACATTAATTGGAACAATCAATCAGTGTAACCGTATCCATTAATTTCATTCATTCGCTAACTTATCAATCAATCAAATGACATGAATATGTACTTTGTAGACTTTGAAAAGTATTCAATTAATTTAATTTTCGTGAATGTGAGGACTATGTGGGTCATTGTTTTTTTTTTCTCTGTTATTTTTTATCATGGTCTGGCAGTTCGAGTAATTTATGCGGCCTACCCAAATAGTAATATTATTTGGTATTATTCGTCGATTCGTTGAGCTCCGTAGTTCTAAGTTGAGTTGCACGATTACTGACGTAACGAATGCGTGCATTGACTGGACAGAGAGCCGATCGCGCCAATTTTGAACGTTAATACCAAAACTAAACCACAACCAAAAACGTTACGTTAGACACATTTCGTATCGCGTTAATCATTTCAACGGAAACGATTTAGCTTTACTTTGGAGGAACGATCGATCGATCTTTCAGTATTGGGAACGTCAACGATTTTGTCGCTCAGAAAAAATAGCGCGATACCGTTTCTTACATCAGCTAAACCAAACCCAAAAACATTGCGTTCGAACGGTAATTACGTTGAGAAATAGCGCGATCGGCCCCCAGGTGCACTCAATCTGTGTGATTCTTTAATCAAAAAACCATTTCAGACACCAATCTACATGGTCTTCACATGATCTGACCAAGATTATGTCTGGACTTTAAAAGAGACTGTTACCTCTGAGTTTGCTGCGGACTTTCCTCTCAGAGTAGTCAGAAAAACGCCGCGCCGACCTCATTTAGTTTTTAAAATACGGTTGATGTGTAAAAGTGTTTGTACAAACCTACGTACAGAAATGTGATAATTTATCTTCTCATTAAATCAAGCCTCTTTTTTGTTCACAGGATAATTCGATATTTTTTTTGTAAGTATCGTTGCGACGCTCTTATAATCTTTATGATTTTGTTTATTTGTGATGAGAAAATAATCTCATCACAAATGCTGTTTTGGACATGAAGAGCTTAATCTAAAAAAAATGGATGATGTGTTAACATTTGTGAGAGACTGGTGCCCGAAAAAGGCATAAAATACCTGTGTTACGGGAAAAAGATCGAATTAACAAGGACGCTGATTGTTTTACCCACATCTCAATGGTTCGGAGGAGGGTCCCTTCCCCACGTCTCGTGTGCAAAGGGTCAACGAGCTAAAGCAAATCATCGTCGTTTGCTATAAAATTTAGAACAAAAGCTGAAAAATAAAACGTGGTCTATATGCTCACATTCTGGGATCTCAATTTTCCTATTTCATGTTTCTTATTTGTATTTGCAAAAGGGTGTTTGTTGAAATGTAAAAACCAAAGTATAAGTATTATTAGCTTTAACTAAGGCTACGTTGGTTCAGTTGTTTAGTGTCTGGTTTGCTTAGCTTTGGATAGTGGGATTGCCTTCCTGTTCTTCTCAAAAAAGCATATTATAAGATTAAAGACTACGTTGAAGACATGGAAGTTTGGCAACAATTCCTTCTGCACATGTGACTTTCCCTGGTATATCATTAACGGCATAACTATTAACTGCTCCCAAATTACGCTGTTTATTTTTATTTTCTTTTTTTACATACTTCCTTGAGATAATCTTTTCATTAGTTGACAATTTTAATTTCAACTATTTATTAGTGGCTTTTACAGACTCGCGCGATATCGCGGGTGTGACAGGCGCCGACAAAGAAATTGTGCTACTAGTGTCGAGTCGCCGAGCCTTTACAGTTGTAATCAATGGCAATCATGACATTTGGTTTAATAGGGGTTTTATTTTTATTTTAGTAATATTTTATCGAGATTCTTTTATTAATTTGTGAATGTGAGAATGAGAACGTTGTAGGCTTAATAGACTGTAGATTTGTAGACCATTTTTATGTGCGAGGACAATATAAACCGTCAACAAGTACCAGGACTTGTTGACGGTTTACATTGTCCTCGCATACCTACTAGCACTGTAATTTGAAAACATTGTAAAATCAAATTATTTTTAAAAGAGTAACCGTGGAGTTTCATACCAGCTCTTCTCCATAGGAAAGGACCAATTGGAACCGTGCACCTAGCTTCTGACGTTTTATAAGTGCCCATGTAGGTTTATGTGAAATAAAAGGTTTTGATTTTGATTGACTTCCACATAAAAGGAATCAAACTTTAATTTAAATTAAAGAATTTATAATAAATTCCTCGTCTATTATAGATATACACCGTCTAGGCTTAACGGTGGATCCTCCCTGCGACCAAGGATCCACCCGCCGATGCCAAGTTGGCCGCCTCCCTGAAACTCCCCCACCGGGCGGTGAGGAGAGTGTCGTCCGCATAGCAGACAACGCTCGTACCTCGGAGGAGAGTTCCCCGCAAGAGCCAATCGCAGCCGACGTTCCAAAAGAGAGGTCCCAAGACTGACCCCTGCGGAACGCCAGCCTCAACGGCGTACCGCCGGACTTGGCCAGTCCTATCCACCAGGAGGATCGCCCGACCCTCCAGGGAGCTGGCCAGCAGACTGCGCATGTGTCGAGGCACTCCGTGGAATCGAAGCGCCTCTAGGATGGTGGAGTGGGGAACGGAGTTGAATGCGTTGGCTATGTCGAATGACACAGCCAACAATCCGTCCCTCGCTTCCATCGCCTCCTTGACCTGGCCCTTAAGACAGGCCAGCGCGTCCACCGTGGAACACTCAGCCCGAAAACCGAACTGAGCGTCCGACAAGTCCGGCCCGATACTCCGCAGATGGCCCTTTAGGCGGGCAGCGACAATCCTCTCGAACATTTTGCCGACCTCATCGAGCAGAACGATGGGCCGGTATGCCGAGGGGGAGTCTGCTGGGCGGCCCTCCTTGCGAAGGAGGCACAACTGTCCCTCCTTCCACGGTTTCGGGAACCTTCCAGACGCAAGGCATGCGCTGAAGAGTTCCCGAAACCTCTCCTCCATTTGAGTGGCAGCGATTGCCACCACTCTCGCCGGAACACCGTCAGGGCCCGGAGCTGTCTTCTTGGCGCGGATATGGAGAATCGCCGCGCCAAGTTCCGACTCCGTGACAGGAGGGGCCTCCTCTTCTTCCTCAGCTGGCGGAGCTATCCCCCGCGGTGGGCCCATCACTGGTGGGGTGAAGTTGTCGTCCCTGCACGGGAACAGGGACTGAACCACCCCATCCAGAAAGGAGGGCTCCAGGGTCTCGGCGACCGGGGGACCAAAGGGCCGCAATTTGTTGCGCACCGCCTTGTATGGTCTCCCGTAGGGGTCGTTGTCGAGACCATCCAGCAGCTCTGCTCTCGCCGAGTCTCTGGCGGCGGCGATGGTCCCACCGAGGACCATTTTTGCCTCCAAATATACCTCATAGAGGTAGTCCTCGTTGGCCCGGTCCCGTAGACGCCGCCGCCGACTCCGCGAGTAGGCCCTCCTTGCCGCCACACACGCTCGGCGCGATTGGGCAGTGGTCGGTGAGACCGAGGCATGCTGGAGTTGCATACCTCGGTCGGAGACTCCCACAGGTGCCCCGCCATGGTGTCCACATCTAGGCCGGCGGAAGGCGGCGAAAGCCAGTCCTGGACGAATGCCGCCTCCGCCGCCGCCTCCCTGTCCAGGCGGGCGAGAGCCCACCGTGGAAACGGTGATCGCCCCGAGAGGGGCCGCGTCCCTCCGGGGCCACTGGTGGAGATGTCAAACCGCACGTAGCGGTGGTCCGACATAGTCTCCACCAGGTCCACCCGCCAGTAAAGCACGCGCGTGGCTAACGCAGAGGTGGCGAAAGTGACGTCCACTATTGAGCCACCCTGCCGCCGCACGCATGTCTGGACGCTTCCTCTGTTCAAGAGGGAGAGTCCAGAGGAGGCTGCCTACATCTCCACTGCCCACCCACGTGCGTCAGTGGCCGGGTTGCCCCAGGTCACCGACTTGGCATTCAGGTCTCCCAGTACGGAGACCTGACGCGGCGCCGCCCTACCGACCACGGCCGCCAAGAGGGTGTTGGCGGCTTCAATATTCAATTAAAAAAGAACTACGAAACATAACAAAAATATATTTGTATTTTTAATAAGTGGAAACATAGGAATTTTTAAGACCTAAAAATAATGTTGTCCAAATGACTTCCCTCGGCTGCTTGGCACTCTTGGAAACGAAGTCGCAAATTTTGGAAAACTCGTTGAAAAGTTGTTCTAGGTATTTTGTTACTTTCCTGAATAATATTCATCTTCAGCTGCTCTAAATTGGTCGGATTATTCTCGTAGACTACCGACTTGAGGTAGCCCCATAGAAAATAATCGCATGGAGAGAGATCGGGGCTACGTGGTGGCCATTCAATATCCCCCCTTTTCGAAATGAGTTTTCCGGGAAAAACATTTTTCAGCAGCTCTATGGATACCCTAGCCGTATGACATGTGGCCCCATCCTGTTGAAACCACATCCTCGAGGTATTGCCTTGAAGTTCTTGCAAAGCTGGCACCAAAAAGTCTGTTATCATGTTGCAATAATTGTTAGCTCTAACCGTCATCGCTTGCCCTCTTTCGTCCTCAAAAAAGTATGGCCCAATAATACCGGCTGACGTTATCCCAGCCCACACGACAAGCTTAGAGCTATGAAGTGGACGTTCATGCATGCGTCGGGGATTAGTCTCGGACCAGAACCGACAATTTTGCTTGTTCACATGGCCATTAAGGTGAAAATTGGCCTCATCACTAAACATCACGTTGATGAAATTGTTGAACCGCTCGAGCATCAAATTGACAAAGTTAAGTCGGTTATTGGCATCATCTGGTTTTAATTCTTGGACTATCTGAATCTTATAAGCCTTCAAATGCAAATCACGCTTCAAAATTCGTCGCAAAGTCGTTCTTTTGATGTCCAAAGACTGACTTCTCTTACGTGTTGACTGTTGCGGATTTCACTGAACTGAAACACGAACACGCTGCACAATGTCGGCTGATCTTGCAGAAACTAGGCGACCACGAGCCGAAATTGGCACTGTTGAGCCGGTTGTTTCGAACATTCTGATCCATTTCCGTATCACATTGGCGCTTGGAACTTCACTTAAATCGCGTAAACCGTGTTCATGTCGATACAAACGTCGTGCAGTAATCACTGATTTATTGTTTTCGTAATACGCTCGGACACAAAATGCACGCTGCGCTCCCGTGTACGGCTCCATGGCGACTAAATTTCCAGGAAGCGGCGCAGCTAACAACATATCCCCCCGCCGCCCCGCGCCACGCGTTTCCGAGAAATTGAAGAATTAAATCGCCAACACTCATATGGCCCACCCTGTAGGTACCCTATCTTGACTCCATCAACTATCCATTTGGCAGCACCACGACCTGTGTTGGTTTTTGGCAGCCAACATGGCCCAACGTGTCACTTTCTCGAAACAATTACAGTCTTTCCCAACGCCATTCCTACATGCAACTAATAGTAATAACCCACAAAGGAAATTACACTCAAAGGGCTTCTAAACTCGGATGTCTAAAGTGCCTAATGGCCGGACAAAGGCATTGGTTATCACCTGTTCTAAGATGCATTTAACTATTGTACGTTGGGTATTGTTATATGCTGCATAGAATTGCTGTGTGAGGTATGTATTCAATCGAATCAGTTAATTACTATTGTTGATTATGAGCAACGCAAGAATCTATGATTATGTGTACAATAAGCTACATCAAATCTATATCTATCTAAGTATATCAGTCAATCTTCCAGTCTAACCGCTTCTATTTTCAATCTAAACTTTACATGGAGTGACTGCCTATCACGATAATACACGATATCCCTTGGTAAGAATAGTTGTCAGACTTTCGGGCTTCTGACAACCCGTAACGACTGTCAAAGATCCACGACACGACACGATGACAGCCGGGACCAACGGCTGAACGTGCTTTCTAAGGCACGGAGGAGTCTCGGTATGTAAAGATGGTCACCCATTCACGGACCAACCCCGGCAAGCGTAGCTTAACCTGATAGATCGACCGATGCGGCTGTTATTAGCCACGAGCTCCTTCATCTATCTAAGTATATCTTCTATACATATAATAAATTAAAGTCGCTTTTCGAGTCGTACGGTTGGTGGTTGTACGGTCACTGATTTTAATATAGATTAACTACGATAACATGGCCCGCCCCTCCAAAATTCAAAACGTTTGAAAATATTTGTGAAAGTATTTACGAAGCGCCACCAACGCATGTTGTGTCCAGAGACGACCGTCGACCAAAAAAAATTACACACATTGAAACAGTAATGTGGAGGGGCGGGCCATGTTATCGTAGTTTATCTATACCATACTGCGATCGCCAACCCGCCTCAAAGCGTGGCGAGTATGGCAACCCCCCCCTATTTTGGGACAGGCCTATGTTCAGCAGTGGACGCCTTTCAGCTGAAATATTGATGATATAAAAAAGAAATCTCGATGTTTTGTGAAGTCGTAAAAACCGTACTTAACAGGGGGTGTTGCTAGTAGGTATACGAGTAGGTAAAATAAATAGGACATCTATTCGACAAATAAATCAAATGATGGCAGAAACCAAACAGACAAAAGGCATCTTAAGCCTTGGAAATTAATCAAAGCACTGAATTTGGCAAGGTATTACGGGATAAGAGGATTTATTAATTTTACCTACATTTCTCTGGTTTCTTATAAGTAATTCAAGAGCTCAAGTCAAAATTGATTACGGTTATTGTTATTCTGGTCATCCCATCACAGCTGTTAATATAATATCTGATAGGAGGTCCAAATCTCATGTAGATATAGTTTAGGCATGCATTAATTTTCTTAAAATTGCCTACATAGCCACATTTGCAGCTTAGAGAAAGCTGTCAGAAATTCACAATAGATAAGAACAAGAGGCATTTGAAACCGCAAACGCAAGCTGGCATATTGCGCAGTTATTAAATCATTCCTTATAAGGCACTGCAATCACAATCACAAACAGGCTTTGACGTTCAAATTTCGAATATGACATTAACATTAAAATGTCAAATGATAGAAATTGCTGGCCATAATGACGCGGAATTAGTGCAATTGTATTTTTAATAGGCGTGTATTGAAGTGTGAACATAAATGGAGCTACTACAGATAACGGTTCGCTAATATAATATGTTTTCACTCAAATGAGGCAGAACGCTCGTGCCATTGTGGGATTAGAGACCGTTCTCTATTAGTTGTTGTCTCGGTTGATATAGCAAACAATTGCATGTTTTCTAAACGATTCCGTTGAGATGCAATCGTTTAGTCATAATAATAACATAAATGCTTGTGTTTCCCGCAGGAGTGCTCAGCAGTCACATTTATGAACAATTCTGCTCGCTGGCAGAACTAGAATAGAATAGAATACTCTTTCTCTCTTTCCTTTTTCTCTTTTTTTCTCTTTCTCTCTTGAACTAGGTAGGTAAGTGTAATGTATAGTACCCGCCCCTGATAGCTTCTACCTTCTTTTCAATACTTTTTGGTCCTATACGAGAAGTTGGATAAAATACTAACTAATATACTCCTAATATTCTAAACGTCAAAGTGAGTTTGTTTGTTTGTTACTCGTTCACGATAAAACGGCTGAACGGATTTGGATGAAATTTGGCACATGGACGTGACCATATTTTCCGTGCCTCGGAAAGCACGATAGGCCGTTCGTCCCGGCTGTCATTTGTATCTCTTTGACAGTCGTTAAGTACGGGTCGTCAGAAGCCCGAAAGTCAGACAACTAGTCTTACCAAGGGATATCGTGTTACCCAGTAACTGGATTGTGGAGGTGAGATAGGTAGTGGCTCCGTATATACAGGCACAAATTATATTAGCTAGCAAAACTCCGCAGTTGTGATGGGTATCGATATAATATATACATGATAAAATAAAAAAGCATTTAATTTGATGAGTTTTTTTATGGGGACATCAACTGCCCGCAGTATTGTCACTTGAAATATCAATTTAAAAAAAAAAACATTTTTTTAATGTCTAAACTTCACAGACGAGTTATGGGTATCGATAACTAAACATGATAAAATAAAAATAAACAGATTTTCTCAACGCATGCTTCCAGTAACAACACTATCAGCGGTCGATAACCCAAAAAAAAATCATAAAATCTTTTTCTTTTTTCGTGTTTAGATATCGATACCCATCACGCCTGCGGAGTTTCGCTAGCTAATTCAATTTGACCCTGTATACTGGTATGCAGCTGCATCCGGTTCGACTGGAAGCCGACCCCAACATAGTTGGGAAAAGGTTAGGCAGATAATGCTGATGATGCTATGTCTATTAAAGATCTCTTCTCTCGTACCAACATGAACTCTTGATTTATATCAGGACAGCTAAGTATCACCATCCACGGAAGCTATTCTGATGTTGACATTTTTATTAAACAGAATACCTACAGCCTTTTCATTATGTTTTGCAGGTAAATAACGGAAGTATTCTCTTCTACTTAGTTGTTCTTTAATTAATGAAGTGTTTGGAGAGCAAATTATAAATAAACACGGTTCTACCGCGTTCAATTGTTTTGAAAGATTCTGTTTCATTTGATTAGCAATTATTTACATTAAAGGTACCTACAATATTGTTACAGTCCACCATTTTGGAAGACATCAATCGGGACTAGAAATTTTATATATAATATTTAAATAGAACATACAATAACAGCACCCCTGGGGATTAACGAGAAATGAGTTACGCAGAGTTGTACATTACAGCCAATATACCACCTTATTATTTACTTATTAAAATTAAATTATTTATTAACTGTATTAAAGTAAATATGTATAAGTACTAACCTACGATAAGTATTTATCAAATTTAGAAAATAAGATGTAACTCAACATAACTATAATTTATTTGTCCATTGTTAACTTTTGGTATTTATTAATTTTTTAAGACTTTTAGTACTTTTCGCCTGAAACACAGGATTACCTAGTTCAGGCACGTAATTCATAAGAATATAATTTACATTTAAGCAAAACTGTACACATTTTTATACCTTGTAATTTTTGAATAAATATTATTATTATTAATGAGAGTTTCATGATCCGTTTCTTTATATTTATAATCATCCACGGACCAACCACAGCAAATGTTGCTTAACGTAGCATCATCATCTCCCATCTCCGGTCCAGTCTCCGGTCTCTTGGTCTCGGTTATTAATAAAGATGGCAAATTCATTCTTGAAAATGTGAAATTATTGAGCTACAAACGAAAGGTGGTCTGTCAATAATGAAAAATAAACAACGTTCGCCAAATGACTAAGTCGCGCTAAATAACACAATTTCCGTGGAAGGAATCTGAAACATAAGAATGGGGAATCTATTGAGAATTTGAGATGAGCACCTAACGAAAGAGCCCTCATTTTCTTGCTTTAAACATTATTTCTGTCTCCATTTAGAATTTTATAAGGAGTTTTAAATCACTAATGGGACATTTGCAGAATTTTATATACAACTTCAAGAGAATTTCGTCTCTTCTTACTAGTTTGAAAAGATTTCATGTTTCATTATTGGGTAAAGTGCACTATTTGCAACCCGCTTTTAAATGTCAGTTATCAGAACATTATATAGTCAAATAGAAGCTCTTGGAGTGAAAAAATAATCTTTAATGGCTATCATCGTTCTTCATTCCAGTATTGAAATTGGTATTAAAGTTTATATAGTCAACCACAAAATGTGTCTTTATTTTTTAGGAACCCTTATAGGCTGACTTCGTTGTCCGTCCGTCCGTCTGTCTGTCTGTCTGTCAAGACCCTTTTTCTCAGGAACGCGAATTTGTAGTTAGAGGTATCACATTGTTTTTGTGATTGCTAACTTACATTTGCGGTTGGAGAATTGACCGTGACGTTTATTGATGTATGGGAGAACATATTTTGAACTACAAAGTTTAAGTTGTTCTTGGGACAAATTCATCCCAACTTCCCCTTCCCCGATACGTACTTAACGGGTTTTTATATTTAACATTACCAAAATTCTATTCGATCTAATACGCAAGTCACAGCAAAAGTCAAAGATCTTCTCACTTAGCACTAAAAAAAAGAGTCTCCATACGACATAGTATTCATTGATAGTGTGCCAGCAGATCCAAGAACTCGCTTTCATTGTGATCAAATTCATCTCATGCATTCAAATGCAAAACTGTTCTCTTTGAGTAAGGCCACTGTAGGATCAATTTTGATTGCACATACTCCCATATTCCATTCTCGGTAACTGTAAGTGTTTACTTTGCCAGCGTTCATTTATCTAATGGAGCTTCCCCATCCTGTGTTTCGTGAATTGAATTAATTAACTTATATATACAACATGAGCTTGAGTAACACAAGCAAGATAGAACGAACTTGTCAGAACAATTCCAGTGCAGTGGCCATGTTTATGTGTAGCTGCCAACTTTTAATTTACAGCTTTGTATAATTTATGAAGCACTTCGCTGGTACGTTGTGTTTTTTCTTCTTGTTCCAGTAACTTAAATAATAAATGTTTTTTGAAAGATGAATTGGGATCCGCAATAAAGTTAGTTAAAAAATAAGTTTTTACAACAGTCCGTTTGAAGATTTCTAAACATTTTTTTCCCGGAATCTCGTTTATACCCTTCCATATTTAATCGGACGAATTCCAAAAGTTGCTCCAACCTCGTCATCGTGAGGCGCGTTGCTTTGAACTTTTTCTTTTTCAATAACAGATTTGGCGCCTCCAAAACCGGTTGTTTCACTTTCCATGGCTGCATGTCCATCGAGTGATGCAGACAAGCGAATCATCTCAACGAATGAGTCAGAACGATAAATTTTTTGGGTGCTTTCTCCCACACCTGCCCGAAAGGGGCACGGATCACGGATACGAACACTTTCCACTGGGGGAAATGGGAGCAGCGTTTTGCATGGCCTTGATTCGAGAAGGCGAGCGGCGGTGCGGCTTCGAACCGCCAGCACGCGATCAGTCTTTGTCGAGCGTTCGTACACAGTAACCGCGTCGAGCGAAACTTAGTTCGGCGAGAGCGATCGGCGCGAGTGTCACACAGTGCTACAAGTGCCCAAACAAAGTGTGCAGTGATTTTACCATTCAGAGGATTCCCACGAGCAAATCTGGAGCGATACGGTATCTTGAGGAGGTGTGTTCCATTCAGTTTTATTGTACATAAGTTTCACACGCGCAATTCGATTGTTTATGTTTGTTTTGTGAATGAGCGTCGCGTCCATTGAGCTATTGGAAGATATTTTTATAGCTCCGCAGGATATCTCGTTCTATGGTTATTTCTTGGTTACCGAAAGCGGCTCACGCGATTCGCAAAAAATGTGAAAGTAATTTGACGTGTGGCAGTAGCCGCGTAACATAGTGTGCGTCTTTATCGTGATGTTGTCACGGTTGTCTGCTGCTCGCTTATTTATTGTTTCGTACAGCAAATATTTTTCAACTTTTCCCAGTGTAGTTTTCGCAACCCTATAAATTGTCAGTGAACGCAGTTAAGATTAAATAATAGTTTTCGTTTGTTCGCGTTCCCGCTTTTTATTTTTATTGTCTAATTTGCATACGAAGTCAAATAGCTACCTTGGGTTATTATATTAACTTGAATTATTCATAATATTAATCATATAGGGAAATTCGTGATCACGAAAGACCTTCGCTGGAGAAATTCTCAGCTGTTATGAATATTAGAGAGATAATTAAGTAGATGCAATTAATCCTATCTTAACGTCTTAAGAGACTGATCGAGCTCCAGGATGCGCTAACGAAGATCGCATGGGAAATGAGACACTTAAGTCTTAATGTAAATGAAAAGACGATAAATTAAGAGTCCACTAATTGCCAGTAGTTAGTGAAGCTACGGTAGTACAGGCTGGTACCTATATTATCAGCAATTTAAAAGCCGTAACGGAAGAGAAGCTTATAGGTAGGTACTTAATTGTTCTGCACAATAGGTGCTATCTCTGGCTAACAGGCACACCTACACGACTTACATATAAACTAACTGTGGAACCCAAAATATGCATATAATATTGTTTCTTCCAAAACTGAAACCGGTTATCATTCTGGTAAAATCCCACAAAAAGAAAATTATCCAGTTCATTTAATAGAAAAATAAAATGACTATGATTGTAAGGAAATGGAAATTGATAAAGAAACCAGCAAAGCTTCTTACGCTCC
The DNA here is from genome assembly GCA_963921375.1 of Tiliacea citrago. Classification (NCBI taxonomy): domain Eukaryota; kingdom Metazoa; phylum Arthropoda; class Insecta; order Lepidoptera; family Noctuidae; genus Tiliacea; species Tiliacea citrago. Next base: position 19,294,019 of record OY992798.1, read on the forward strand.
CTTGGAGATTATAATGGTTTTAACTTTAACAATTTTTGTATTTTTTTTTTTGATTTTTAACATTGTCAGTTTATTTATTAATTTAATATTTGATGCACTCAAGTCTCTACTTTTGAGTGCATCAAGTATTAAAAAAAAAATTTAATGCCATTTACATTTTCTACCAGTCAACATTTGGGTGACGCAGAGAAAAACAGTGGTAGGTGAAATACGAAAATCAGTTCAGTTGAGATCTCTTGAAACAATAGGTACACTATGAATATGTTACAATAACTTTGCCTTTTAGGAAATAATATCCCAAAAGAATCTGTAGCCCAACTTTGTGTCATAAAGCCGTACGAACGTAGATGATTCCAAAATGGTAAGGTATTTAAAAATAGCCAGTTTTTTTTAGAAACGTTTATTTTTAAACGCCGAAATAACTGTAACTTACCTAACTAGTGATACTTTTCAGTCAAATGACGCATTAGCTCGAAATTTATGAATGCTCGAACTCGATCTAGACTTGACATTGAATGTAATGACCTCCAATTTTAAATAACAATGTTATAATTATTTTAACAACGAATACAGATTTATTAAAGAAACATATTTTACGTTTAATTATACCTAATAAATAATACTTTAACGTAAATGAAACTGTAACAGCATCAGAGGAGAATATATCAGACATAATTGTATTAAAATAAATTGAATTATGAATCCCTTTGTTTTGGCGCTACGTGCGAATAACGTATGCTTGTCATTACATTACGCAGTATGTGGAACAAATAAAATAGGCCTGGAATTATGTAATTGCGTTTTGTCAAAAGCTTTTGATAGGGTGATAAAGTTTACTGTCTAATTGCGTATTACCATTAGCTACATGGAGTCCGGATTGTACCACCTCTCCTCAATTATCATTATTTATACATCAAAATTTTCAGTTTTTTTTCTATTTTAATGTATTTATTTTAAAACCATGTTTTAAATGTCTCAAAAATCGCAAAGAATGTGCGCTATATGGATGGAGTAATGGAAATATGGAGAAGTCTTTTGACGCTGCGTGAGTGTGCGTGATCCATCGCCGCCCGTTCGATGTCCATCGCGCACAGGATGGATGGATAGCAGCCAGCACATGATGTTTTTTTTTTGCTCCGTTGGTGTAATTGCTGTATGGCGTTCCAGTGAGAGGATAAAAAAATAAAAAAATATAGTCGGCATATAACGGCAATCCGTTATTAAAGGCAGCTTCATCATCGTATACAATAACAAGAAAACACAATTATCCAATTTTCCAAACTACATTTGCCTGGAATTAAAATTTTAAAACATGAGAATATTCCAACAAAATTTTAAGTGCAGAATCGACTCCAGTTTAGCGGTCGATCAAATTATCGCAGTAGCTAATTACTTTATATCGAACACTATGCCGACATGAGAATATTGTAAACACGGCCAACCACGGCTAATTACCTAACCCTAATTGGCAGAAGCCATTTTGGCGGAGAATTCGTACTAAAATGGCTATCTCATTCTTTTTATATCGACAATCTGAGTTTAAGTGTCGGGGAATGGCCGGTGGTATTGCCGAATTTAATTAAAGAAACCAATTTACGTTCTGAAGACGGTCTTATAATATAGGTTTTGAAAACAGGTCAAGTTTATTATTGGTTTTTTTTTTTATTGACATCTCTGGGCTTACCTACTGTTACTGGGGCCTAAAGAATATTAGTTCGTCAATTTCTTGATATAGACTATATCGCTGTTGAAGAATGTTTACAGTAGGTGTTGAAACAATTGAAAATTTATTTGTATAGATGCGACTGTGCTTTTACTAGGTATATTATAACTTCGTAAGTTACTACACAAAGGTAAAGAATCCAAGCATCATGCAAAGACTGCCTTAAGGTGATGTCCGAACTAGGAAACCAGGCTAAGGTTATAACTAACCTACATTACGAGTCAAACAAAACCTGTTGTCGTATTCTGTGACCTCATGTGCGTGCGTCCTGTAGTAAAGTTTCGTACAATTTGTACTATTAAGGGCAACGCAAAATTAACGTTGACAGTTAGCAAACAACCCAACACTCGTTATGCTAATGTGAATGTTAGTCCAGGCGATAAATGAGCAAGCATTTTAGAGATTGAAATTGTTGTAGTAATACCGTCCTTGAAACAAATCATCTCTCTTCTCTGGTTTTTTCTTTTGAAATGATTACTTATGCAAAAGCGACTCTGTCTGTCTATTACATTTTACACCACTGAACCGATCGTTATGAAATTTAACAGATTGGTTGCCTGGGGAACCTGGAGAATGATATAGGCAACTTTCCGTTCAGGCTTTTTGTATAAAAAACCGGGCAAGTGCGAGTCGGACCACGCACAAAGAGGGTTCCGTAGTTGGGATGACTTTATCCCAAAAACAAACTTAACATTGTAGTTGAAAAACATATTCTCCCATACATCGATATACGTCACAGTCAATTCTCCAACTGCAAATGTAACGTTGGCCAACTATTACTCGTTAACTGCCATGATTTTTTTCACATATCCAAAAACAACCATTTAGGTGGCAAGGGACACTTGACTTTAACAAAATATTAATTAACACTTTAAACCTTAAGATTACTCAAACGCATCCCTGAATCGAAAAATGGTTTTCCCTGCAATATTTTTGAACGGCCTATTCAACGATACCCCACATCATGAAAAATAAATATCATCCCCACTTTACACGTACTTAAGGGAGATACCCTAAACAAAAATTCAAGATTTGATTTTACCACTGTCGGCGTGACTAATATTTATACCCATGCCAAATTACAGCTTTCTAGTACTAAGAGTCTCTGAGCTAAGCCGGGGACAGACAGACAGACGGACATCGCGAAACTATAAGGGTTCCTTGTTGACTACGGAGCCCTAAAAATTATGAAATACAAAATAGAATCAATCAGCTAGTAACAAATAATATGTACATGACCCTTTTGTTTTGATATTACTTTTAAAATAAGGTGTGAGATTTAAACCAGTGGAAATAAATGACACTCGTAGGAAGCTTAGATCAATAGTATCTGTTACAGTTCCATTGCTACCATATCCTGAGACTCTGGAATTGTTATATATATTATTTATGGGTGCAAAAATTAATACAGTTTACTGCCACAATTGCATTTTTGTTTACTATCTGTAACCATACCTATGTTTAACTAAATAAATTATTGATTCATCATCTGCCTAGCCTTTTCCCAACTATGTTGGGCTCGGCTTCCAGTCTATCCGGATGCAGCTGAATACCAGTATTTTACATGGAGCGACTGCCTATATGACCTCCACAACCCAGTAACTGGGTAACACGATATCCCTTGGTAAGACTGTTTGTCAGACTTTTGGGCTTCTGACGACCCGTAACTACTGTCAAAGATCTACTAATGACAGCCGGGACCAACGACTTAACGTGCTTTCCGAGGCACGGCGGAATCATGATATGAAAAGAGGGTCACCCATCCACGGACCAACCGCGGCAAGCGTAGCTTAACCTGATCGATCGACCCGTGCGGCAGTTATTATTTAGCCACAAGCTCCTCAATAAATTATTGATTGAATTGTAATAAATCTATGATGAGACTTAAAATAAATGACGCTTTAGAAGATTAATCAAATTCAACAGCTTTGTCTCTAATAAAATAGAAACTGATTTAATAACCATATACCTAAGGTAAGTTGATCAAAACTTGTTCCCAGATCCCCACATTAACTCAGTATCCAGAATGAATCGAACTTTAAAGTCCAGCACTAGAAGCACCTAATAATATAGGAAAGAAAACGATTAATTGCTCATCAATTACCATGCCGACAGTTTTCTTTCCTGACAGTTTCTCTTTTAGAACACCACATAAACTTTCTCCTTAACTTCATAATAGCTTAATGATGTATCATTACCTACCACTAACATTGGCCTTTGTATAATTACTTGGATATTATCTGTCTTTACACTCTTGTTTATATCCTGTTCTATTGTAATAGCCATTTTTTGCCATCCAACAAAACATTTTTTACATGGAGATACATATCTGTGACGGACAAACAGGACACGTCACCAATATAACTTAGAATATTATAGTGGCGCTGTTAGCAAAGTAAACGTCAACAGACTGTTTGTCAAATTCTATATATTCAAATAGAGTTACATTTTCCGCCATGGGTCAAGATATACTAGGGGTGTCTAACAAAAGCATTGTTGACATTGTTTTACGTCTGAATCCGTGTTTTTCTTTCATCTGTGTAAAAAGTTCAAAGGGTGACAATGACTCCGCGAGCGCACATGGTTCCCTTTTTTAGTTCACTTACTCTTGACTTGAAAATTGTAAGATTGTTTTTTCGCCTTCTGTTATTTTAAGATGTCCTTGTTAGGGTTATTCTTTGTCTATTCCGAGTGGTACTTACATACTGTGTATGAGCTAAGTGCCTACTGGGTAAACGAATGAGTAAACGAATTCTAAAAGTTATGGCGGTTTGTGATACGGATATGAATGACTTAACTTGCGTTGTCTCTTTATTTAGAGGAATTATCGATGTTTAAAAATATATTCTTCTTCTTCTTCATCTACTACCTATATCTACTCCCAAAAGTATAAAATTTCCAATAATTCCGAAACTCAATCAATAAAGCTTAAACATTTCATTCTATTTATTCGAGGAAGCTACGTTTATTTTCAATATAAATATCGGTTCTGCGAAAAGAGAATCCGAAGCTCAAAATATCGTACAAACCGTATATAATCCCGGACAAGGGTTGTTCACAAATGGGTATATGTTCAGAATGGGGTGAAAAGTGCTCCGTCAGAGCTCTGAGGTACGTCCATTGTGGAAGGTAGAAATAACGTTTTAGGTTGATTTACCATCCCTGATATATTTTATAATGTTACGTGAACCTTTTTTTGTAAGATATATTGTGTCGTATGAGAGTATGAGATTTTTCTTTGATATGGAGTGGTTCGGAACGTCTTAGTACAAATCGATATACTTAAACATGATTAATCAAATATAGAAGTTTATACATTTATATTCAGTGAACGTGTCAAGCCAATCCCATTCCAGAATATTTGTATAAAAACACTGCTATAGAAACGTTAGTAGTGTTTTTATAAAAAATATTTTCATCATCATTGGCAGCCTTGTTCCACACACTGCTGAAGTGAATATAGGGCTTTTCCCTTTTGTGCCATGCTTCCCTAGTCTATGCGAGACTCATCCAGGCCTTCCCTGCGATCTTCTGTAGTTCGTCCATCCCACCTGGCTATGGGTCTGGTTGGCTGGCCTGATTATAAAAATCTATTAACATTTTGAAATAATTAAACCTGCATTTTCTTTCGTGTTCATTAATTTAATATTTTCAAACACAATTTTCCTCTTTCACGCTTTTTTCACAAACACGAAGCAAACTATTTTGTTAATGAAAACAAGCAAATATTTTTATGCACACAACATTGTATGTGACCAAGGAATGTAAACATTGTTTATTAACTGATTTTTGCTGAAACTAATATTATGTTTACTTCGAGTACTGCGATCATATTAATTGAAAACAGTCGGCCGGATTTTGGCTTCAACTTCGGGTTTGAAATTGAATCATAATAAATAATAACTCCCGGTCATGTATTGAATTTCACTATCAATTATTTCAGTATCAATTTATTACACATTGTAAGTATATAATAGAATATACGCAGTGGGTATATATATATGATATGGCAGTAGAAAGGGGGGACTACCGAAATGCCGACTAATAGAGAATGAATGTAAGAAAAATAACCTAAATAAATTGAGACTAGGGCAAGAGAATGATAATGATGATCATAATGACACAATTTGAATTTAATAAACATAGTGACACAGCTGAGGTAGTTCAGATAAAAGTATTCATTCTTCGTATAAAAAATAGTCTCAAAGATATTCTATTCGACAGTCAGCATTAAAAGTAATAGATTTATGGGCTTCAAGTATTAAACGAAAGACGAGCAGTAAAACAGAATTTTGAAGAGATAATAAGCGAAATACTGTATAATGGATCAAGGAAGAAGTAAGAACATTTGAAACCCTAGATAGTGTTAAGGATATGAATTCATATGAAGATTAAAATTGAAAGACACTCTTTGAGAATAACCAAAAACATTCGTTGACACACAGATAAAGCGATACTAATTCGAAACAAAGGCGACTGCACCTATGTACTTATCTCCGTACGTGGTTACTTATTAAACCGTGGTTTAAACAACCGATCAGCATAACAATGATGAGTCCCATTGTAGTCCCACTTCGGTCGTGTGGGACGGCGGCCATTTTGAAGCTCTGCCAGAATCTATACAATCATTGTTTTAGTTACTGATTAATAAGGAGACTTGTGTGGAAACAATGTGTTGTAACTTGACAGTCTTTAGAATAAACTATGTTTCCAACTATTATGTTGTACTCAGCAGTTGAATTTATTAGGATTTAATCTTGCCAGTTTGTTCTACCGAATAATTAGAGAGCTAGTTGGATTTATCAGTTTCAAGTTTTCAACCAGTATTTAAAAAGAAGTAAGTTGTGGTACATACATACTTAACTTTTTCTCAAAGTACCTACTTCCAGCAGAAATGATCTGGAATTCTCTTTTCGCCACTTAAATTGAGAACCATTTCCGGGTTTAGGAATAAGCACTTTATATGTCGCTCATCAACTGACTGCTAAATCTACCAGCAGATTGAAATAATAATCCAAAAAATTGAATAAAAAATTTAAATTCAAATTGAATTGATATTCTTCCAAGACTTGGAACATATTATTTCTACGTAGAAACCGTTTCCTCGCCTGAAGCACCTCTTATGACACAAAGGCTCGCCTGAGTTGCCACAGTGACAAGCACACAAGATGACAGCACACAAGATGCTTTCTTGCCTGTGAGCCTGGGCTGGGGTCTGGGCTGGGCTCTCTGGCTTGATTACCCTGTCCTGTCCTCAGAACATTGTTTCATTGTTCTGAGGTCCTGTCTTTCTGGAGCCAGAGTAAGGAGTGTGATACACAGATTTTTTTTAAAGACAAATGTTTTTTTACATAATAGGATAGGTATAGTTCTGTGTGAAATTCTGATTTTATTATTTTACCCTGGCTTTTATGATTACAATAACATAAATTCGTGATATTCATACAGCCTGTGAAACTGACAGTTAGAATTTATAGGGCATAAATTCTAGATGTCACATTTATAGGCTGTACTTAGAATAAATTAAAGTTATGGATTATAGGATATTTTTAAGATGTTTATGAATTGTGGGTGTTAATAAATGTCTCATTTTGTTATGTCCAAATAACTGTTTTCTTTAATTCTCTAGTGAATGGTATGGAATAAACTTTTAGTATTAATAAATAATGAATCCTCAAAGGAATTAACTGTAACCGGCATTGGTAAATAAGATTCGTATCGGTCCGCGGTCAAACGTTTATTCAAAGGACGAAAAGTTCGCAAACATTAATTATATTTTCTGTAACAATATGTTTGGTAGCTTTCTCTTTCTACCTAAACAAATATTTGGAGACTGATTGAAGGATTGAAATGTTGTTGTAGTGAATAATAAAAAATATATAGTAGGCAAAAATCTCTTAATTTTTTTAGTTCGTTGAAAAATGACATTTCATTTGTTTATTGTCGAATACAGAGCTGAAAATAGAGATGAATCTGATACCGATACCGATATATCGGCGACACTTCGGGTTTGCCGATTTTTCGGCATCGGCGATATTTTTATGGCCGATTCAACGATAGTTTTCAAATTCCGTACTTTAAAAATGTAATGTAAACGCGCGTGTTGTCTCGTCTATTTCGTTGCAAACGAGCCACGAACTAACTATGCTCATGGAAACTCCGCGCTTTATTCAGTGTCTGGTTTCGCCCGCCTGCTTTGGCCTCGCACTCGCATACCTATCCCATTTCGCTGGGTTGACTGTTCTCGCTCATAGTATTTTTCCACCGCTTTAACGTCAAAAACAACTATCCAGAAAACAAAGTGTGACGACGACATTGGCTCACAAACTAAGAAACAAACAATTCTGGAGGAGATTATCGATAAGAAATCACTTTATAGGGACGACGATATTGCAATTAATGTAGCACTGCATTCCGAAACTATTTCAGACACGGTCACACCTACATCTAGTATTGTAACTTCTGAGATGCCTACGAGTGGCGGATTTTGGAGCGTTAGTGAAAGTATTATTAGAGAGTCCGAGGAAGATGAGCCCCTGTCTACTCTGAGCTGTAATTCTCTCAAATAAGAAGTCGAGAGATACCTAAGGTCTCCTAATATATCGAGAGACGCAGATCCGTGCGTTTTCTGGCGCAATGACGTCTTATACCCAAACTTGAAAAAAATGGCGCAGAAGGACTTTAGTTTCCATATGAGTTCTGTCGCATCTAAGACTATTTTCCACCGCAGGTCTTATTCAAACAGATTTGCGAAATCGGCTTTCTCCGCAAAACTTAAGACTACTTTGTTTTTTTAACAAAAATCTTATCAATGTTAATTTTAATTACTAAAACTATTAACTAATCTCAACATGTCTATATTTTTATACCTATTAATTTAAAAAAATAACCTTACTTTTTTATTTATTTTACCTTCATTTTTGAATTCAATAAGCGTATCGGTATCGGTATCGCCGAAATATAAGAGTATCGGTATCGTATCGGCAAAAAGGCGTATCGAGGCACCCCTAGTTGAAACAAATTCGCCTAGTCGTTATGTTTTGCACCGAACAATGGTTATCTAAAAATAATTAACGACTTTGTTCTTTTTTAAAATTCGAACATTAGAACAGATAATCAAATTCAAATAACATGATGAACCCTAATACTTACAGACCATATTGACTTAAGGCTCCCACAGACAGGCGCGACGTGACTAGTACAGTCAGTGACCTGCATACAGTGAGCCCTCTTCACCTCTTTTTCTTTGTAAGAAGGGTCAGGTATCTAATGCAGAGCACTGACCGTACAACGTACAACAGTTTCTATGAAAACTTTATGGAAATTCTTCTACCAGAATCGCGTCGCACCGGCGCGTTCATTTGTACAAATTGTCCAGGGGTCAAAGTCAAAGTCTAATTATTTATTTCAAATAGGCACATAAGAGGCACTTTAGAATGCCAAAATTTACAAAAAAAATTGAATTGATTCTAGTTGCCCCTTCCAAAAGGTAGTTTCGTATGGAGAAGAATGGGCAAGAAACTCCACCGTTACTCGGAGGGGAGAGTCTCGTACCTACATACTTAATACCAAAGCCTCGAAACTGGCCCTCGACTGCAATAGGACGCGGAGAAAGCTTGCAATAAGTATATAAATGAATACGTATAATAAAATATAAATAATATAATACTATCTGAGTACGTGTCAATTATTACTTATAATATCTTGTACGAGTTTGTGGAATGACGTCATAATATCGCTCCTGTAATACAGGGTGTCTTATTAAGATTTTTCTTGATGGGAAGATAGAGCATGTGCACAAACACTGCCGAGACTTCAGATATGTAGAGGTGAGTAAAGCACTACGCTTGTCCTATTTTGGAACCAAAAATAGAACTCACATACTATTTTGGTCCCCCGAATGACGCGAAGTCTTAAATTTTTATCATATTTAGATGGCCAGGCTTTGATTTGGTTACTGCTGCACTATTATTAAGCAAAATACCAAACCACGTTCTTCCACTTGTTCCACCCAGCTAGAGAGAAAATCAAAACACATTGCTTGACCGGAGTCAATCAGAATACAACATTCCTGTGATTTGTAAAAACACATAGGTAATTTAAGTAGGTATACAATTATAGTCTTACGTGGGAATATACGCCGGACCCGAATCCTTAACTAAACACAGGGATCCCTAGACAAATAAGGCGCTTGTTAATAGAAATTTCAATCAAATACATCTCAGTAATATCGATCGAAGGTCGCAGCCGTCCTTGGCAAGATTTCAACTCGATTGAATATCTTAAATCCTTTAATTTAATATTCTGAAACGTTCCGGCATGGACAGGTCTAGGATAGATTACCTAGATATACAGGTTCGATATCTTACCACGAAATAATAAAAATGAAAGAGATTTTTTGTTTTTTTTTTGGGTCAACGACCGCTATGTGTTATTACTGGAAGTATGAGTTGAGAAAATCTGTTTATTTTGTCGGGTTTATAAGTTATCAGTACCCATCACGTCCCACCAAAAGAAAAAAAAAACCCCCCTTTTTGGGGGGGGAGGGGGGGCTATGTCCAGCAGTGGACGACTTTTCGCTGAAACGATGATGAAAAAGATGAAAAAAACGGATTTTTAACTGATATTTCAAGTGACTACACAACCAACGGTTGATAACCTCAAAAAACTTTTCAAATTAATGTATTTTTTGTTTTATCATGTTTAGCTATCGATACCCATCATGTCTGCGGAGTTTCGCTAGCTAATTTAATTTGACCCTGTATATCCGTACTTATTATAAATTAAATTCGTTTTTCCTGTCTGTCTGTGTGACCGCGTTGTTCTTCTAAACTACGCAACGGATTTTGATGCCGCTTTTATCATTATTTAGAGAATTTATTAGTTTTATACAACATGTCCCGGAATTAACGCACAACCTCCTAAGGGGTCATTGTACTCATAATTATGAACAACTTTTACAATGGCACCAAACCTGAAATCGCGAAAAAATAATCAGCTGTTCCCTACATTTATGTTCGAATAACTCTTGAAAATCTAAGCAACAGCTGTTTTTTTTTCGCGATTTCAGTTTTGGTGCCATAGTAAAAGTTGTTCATAATGATGAGTACAATGACCCCTTAAGAGGTTGTGCTTTAATTCTGGGACATGTTGTATATGTTATTCCAAAGTTTTCACTTCTGTCAGCACTCGGCAGTCCCCATGACAGCCTAAGTATTTTATTTATATCTTTTTATAAATCATTTAATGGTGCATTCGTAATTAATGTATTTCTACAATTAATTTAAACACTGCTGTTAATTTTGTACTGTTGTTGACAGAACGTCGATAACCGCAATCCACAAGCGTGATTTTGATCTAAATATAGCTGGCGAATAATCATTATTATGTTCAGGACTCAGACCAAATAAAAAAGGTAGACGGAGCGCGGCGGTCTCAGAGTGAAGCAGGGTAAAGGAAGCCATATTTGAAATAGGAAGCCGACCGTGTTCCAGACCGACACCCGACACCGAACGCGCTAGACATCATAACCTTGAAAACGAGGCTTCACTTATTTGAACGCTATTGTTGGCGTACGCTCCGTCTACCTTTATTATTTGGTCAGAGGTTCAGGACTATATTTCCGGTATCCAAAAAATGATTGGAGGATAAATACAGGACGTATACCGACCACTGTATCATAATATTCTACTGCTTCTGTTCAGCATCTGACTGCCAGTCGTTTGGCACAGCAGGTAAGTTACTCATAAAGGTTCCCGACGCGATTCTGGTACAACCATTTCCATGATTATTTTAGTGCTAGCTGTCCGTCAGGAATAATTTGTCAGAATGCATCAGTCAGTCAGTGTATCAGTGTTGTGCCATTAGGTAGTATAACCAGGAACGCAGGCGTTCATCAATTCACTAATAAAGAAATACTTCGCAAGTAATGGGAAATTGCTACTGAAGGCTGGGGTTGGGTGTGGACCTCAAAACGAGCTTCTTCTCACACGGACAACTGTACGTCGTTTGCTCCCGCGTCACCAGTCCTGACTCTCTTCATATTTTGGCTACTGAGGCAAAAACTACAAACGTAGAATACAGGGAACTTTTATAAAAATGTGGCTGTTATCGTCAGAAGCTTGTTAACAAATAAAATACTGCTAAGGTTGTTCGGTGTCAAATTAATCATGTTCTTCTATAACAAACAAAAACACGTTTATCATACGTCCTTGGTAAGGTACATTCGGCTTAATAAATTAGATGAGACCCTCCAAAAACTTTTGATTAAGTTCGCTTTTCACTATGGGATATACTCTTTAATATTATATATCCCGAGATATAAATTATATCCCGGGATTGGCCTTCACACTGTGAGATATATCTTTTAACCAATGTGTTAGTCTGGATCACACAGTATGCGTCGTTCACAAACAAAATTGTCTTTCCAACAAAATGGATATTTATTGTTTTGCTAGATAGCCTCGACAGTTCATCAGAGGCAGATGATGCAGAATTCGGTTTACTTTGAAGTAAAAACAGGAAGCGTCGAGTCGATACTGGATGTCAAATCATGTAATATTTAGAGAGGATTGTGGTGAATTTAGACCATAATTATTTGCAAGAACGAAATACAGACGAATACTAATAATTATATCCCATAGTGAAAAGCGCGTGGGTCACTCAAAACGTAACAAAACACGTCATTTTGTTTTAAAATGATAAAGTAGGGTATTGATTTAAGCTAGGTTCAGTACCTATCTAGAATAGTCAATTGATAATAAGAATTAAAAAAAAAAAAAACAGGCACTTTTTTAACTGACATTTGAAGTTGAAACTCTGAAAAAGCTTGAATTGAGAAAAACTATAAGATCTTATAGATAATTGAGCACGCATTAGTAATTAATTAAAATGGCGAAATGCAATGTTATCACCCAACTTTACAAAGCTGCATAATTATATCTCGGAAACTAAATGCCGAGAACTGGACCCTTTTTGGTTGGACGCCCACAATTATGTCCAAGCTACTCGTATTAAACACAACTACGAGGGGTTTTACGAATAACGACTCGTCTCGGGACAACAGCTCGTAAGCTTTTAAGGAATTTGCTGACTAAAGCTCGCTTGGTCATTAGGGCACAACCTAAGGGCCGTAATGTCCTTTGAAGAGGACATTGTGTTGCGGCTAATCTCTTTTTATACACCCGACAAAGACCTTAAGATTAATAATCGCCTTTAATAATGTGGTTGAACCTGTTGTGTATACAAGCTTGTATTTAGCTAATTTAAAATCCGTAGGTACCTAAAATAAAAGTTCAAAAGTGTGTATGCTTGTTTGTACAACTTGGTTTTGGAGTTCCGTAGTCATTAAAGAACCCTTAAGGCTCGTAGAGACTGGCGCGGGCGCGACGCGACACTAGTAGCACAATTTCTATGTCGCTGCCTGTCGCGCCCGCGATATTGCGTGAGTCTGTAAGAGCCTTTATAGTTTCGCCATGTCTATCTCTCTGCTCCCGGCTTAGCTCAGAGACCATTAGTACCTACTAAAGCTGTAATTTGGCATGGATACTTAATAAGCACGCCGACAAAGTGGTAAAATAAAATCTTTAAAAAAATATATAGGGTAGGTACCTACCCTATATTTTTTTAAGATAAGTTATGGTACAATGGAGGTGATATTTTTATTTCTTGTCTATCCCATAGTGTGGGTATCGTTGGATAGGCCGTTCAATAATATTGTATATAACAAACTTAAAAGGAAAAGTATCACAGCTAATTAGGCTTTACAAATAAAAAAACTTTTCGACCACTTTACTATGAAAATCTTGTAAGTTTCCATGAATAAGTTTTCTGGGCACACTCATCATGGCCAGACCATTGAGGCGATTTTCACCCATAGTGCTTCTTAGCCAGGTTTTTAGTCTCCGGAGGCTGCTAAACGTCAACGATCGCTCTTGGCGACGCCCTTGCCTATGTAATTAATAAAATGGCAGCTTTGATTGAAAATTATCTCCTAACTTTAAGGCAATTGATGTTTTAATCTTTATCACCATCTTCAAAGTTCAGTTCTGAATGTTCACTTAATTATAAAGGAATTGAAAACAAATTGTTTGAGTTTAGTATAGATACCGTTAACTGGGACTCTGGGAGTTTGTTGCTTTCCAAGTCGAAGTTAAGCCAATTATGCTTCGACGACGCTTTGGGAAAGCTAATTGTTATAAATTATAAACACCAAACTTGTTTCAGATTTATGATAGGTATACCTACTGAACTTATTTTATTTAATCGTAGTGCCAAAGTGACTTGATGAAACAATTGGAAGTAAGCAAATATATTTCTTCTAAGGACAAATCTGCTTTAGAATTGCAAAATATTGTTTTTTTTTTTTTGTAGTTGTGGAATTTCTTAGTAGTAGCCTGGAGTCTGGATGGCGATAGGCTCGCCCTTTATTACATGGGTTTAAATTAAACATAACTGGCGAAATGTGGGTGTACTAGTAGGGAATATATAGGCGTGATGTTAGGTTATGTTTTTTTTAAATCCCAATATCATTATTTACGAGTATTGTTATAAATAATATATATGGGTACATATTTCATTACATGTGACATTTCTATGGTACGTACACCACGTTAAATTACGCAACCTCATTCCGTACTTTATTACAATCGGAAATGGAAATATCAGAAATATTTTATACAATTCCATATCGGAATTACAATTCTGACATGTTCTGTATTCTGGAATATAATATGTCAGCGTATTGAGAAAAAATAATACAATCTTGTATGAGTAGGTACAATATAATATAAATCTGTATTATTAAGAGTCTTATAAGAAAAGGCAGTCGCTCCATTTAAAATACTGGTATTCAGCTGCATCCGTTCAGACTGGAAGCCGACTCCAACATAGTTGGGAAAAGGCTAGGCAGATGATGAGAAAAAGCACTCGGTGTTACTGACATCAACCAGATGAGATAAGAATAACATTACGGATGGGAACGTTGAAATGCAGAGTGAAAAACGCCATCAGTTAATCAAAGAACCCATTGAACAAATAGACAACACAACCAAAGATGGTCGATTAAGTGAGCTTGAAGTAAGCTGTCAATGCACCAGCAGTGCTATTCTGTAAAACTCTCACCGTGAAATCTTGCGTGGAGTGAGACGTCAGTATCATTTCACTGATGCTAGGGATTGATCAAGCATCCTGCCAGGGTTGCGAGTTTGTCCGAAAGGGATATCGTGGCCCTGGCACACAGGCAAATGAAGGAATACGGGTAAGTTTTAGTCAGTAAAAGTCTGACACGCCCTCCCAAAAAAAAAAAAAAATTATATATATAATATAATTTACCACCCAAAAAAAAAAAAAAAGGGATTCATCAAGCATTACATTTTACATTTTATTGTATAGATTCAAGTTTTATATCTGAACAGACAGCTGTGCTGCTGGGGAGTTTGTTGCGCCACTTCTTCCCAGCTAAAGCACTAGAAAGTGGTGAAGGGTAAACGTTTTTGAGGAACTGTCTTATGTAATTTTTGACGTTTGAAAAGTGCTGATTCTCAGCCTAGTTTGAATAAATGACTTTTGATTTGATTTGAATCATAATCGAGATTTTAATAATATTTTTAAACTAATTCCATTATGATCATTTTATATTATTTCAAAGCTAGTATTTAAATGTCTAAACATAACTAATTAGGAGGTTTTTTAATAAAATATCAAAATAGAAACTCAGTCAGAAACTCAATTTTGTATTTTTTTCCATTTTTTTTTTTCTAGATTAGTCCTTAAACATTACTATATTATTATTTAGACACATAAATACTAGCTTTGAAATAATATAAAATGATCAACAGAATTAGCATAAAAAATATTATTAAAATCCCGATTATGATTGTAAATGTAATACTTGGTCCATCCCTAGCATCAGGTGGGATGATACTGGCAGCTCACTCCATGCTCACTTCACATAAGTTTTCACGGTGAGATGGTTACAGAATCGACATGCTGATGCTGATTTACTCTATTGACACCTCAATTCCAGACACTTCACCTAAGTTTTTACGGTGAGAATGTGGCGGCATTAACATCGCCACATGCGATGACGTCACACAAAATTCTGCATTCCGCAAGCAGAGTTCACCGCGCAACTAGCATTTAAACAACGTCCCGACATCAATCGTCAGGCTGTTGCTCACCAGACACAACACCCGTCTGGTCGGAGGATCCTCCCTTTTATAAGTAGGATGAGTGAACTTTACACCCTGTTCCTCATGCCTCTATAAGACTTGTAAAGAATAGACCCGGCAGGTTACCTAATGAAAAAGGCCTTGCAGTGGGACAAATGCAAGCTGATGTTTTATTAGGTACTTAAAAGTAACTAAGAAAACAAACAAACAATAACATTTCGTGGCTTAATCACAGCATTTGAAGGTTAATATACAATGTAAAACTTAAAAAATCAATCAGCAACGAATCACGTAATTTTTACATCAACTGGTGTTAAGTACCTCATTTTTGAATTTTTACAGTTTATAACAAAAAACTGTAAAAATTCAAAAATTAGGTACTAAACACTTCACGTTACTATAAAACTCATTAAAGACGATCGATACAGGCGAAAAGTCGAATGTCGCGTGCTACAGGTACATCAAGCAGCTTTGACGCTGCAAATGGTTTGATGTCCATGATTTACAGCGGAGATTTCCCATACTTTTACGACGGTGATGATAGAAGCGTAGAATTCTATCAAAGTGATTTAAACATCAATCTTAAGGGTCGGGTAATGGCCGTTAACCTTGGCCATACCAATGCGCGTCGCGAACACGCCGCGCGTCGCACACACACCGCGCGGCGTGCCGCCCGCGCCGCGCCGCGCGCCGTTCGGTTTCCTATGGAATATTTATTTTTAGTAACGAAAATATGAATATTAGACAAAAATCACAGATAGAATTATAGATAATAAAAAATAGTCTGTTCATACAAAAAAAAACTTGAAAATATCTTAAGTAGTTTGAAAGTAATATCGTTTTTTATGCTTTGAGTAGACATTACTTCCTGAATTTATTTCATAAAGCATTTTACTACAATATTTAAATATTCACACATAGACACATGTGTATGCGTTCTAGTTTAACATACATTTTTTGCATAACTTACTTATAAACTAATAAATAACAGATTTTAAAGTCACTAAAATCATGTATCTGCTCCCTATTTTTTTGTTAATTCGCATGAATATTCTGAAACACACATACAAGCAAAATTAAACTTTAGTATAATATGATTTATTGGATCTTTTTCTTTCCATGTTGAAGACAGTTACGTAATTGTAATATTTTCTTTATAAAAAAAACAAACAAGATTGTTTAGCTTTTATGTCTAAATAAATATTCACAGTAAGAAAATATAGTTTATTTATTATCCCGGCACAAGATATTTTTTCTGTAGATCAATTATTACTTTAGTTATAAACGAAATAAGAATTGAGACTTACGCTATTTAGTTTCGTGCTCGAACAAGATCAAAGAGCGCACGCGATATTCAACTTTATTACTGATGTATTAGAGTTTAGCACATATCGGAGTGGCGGGGAGCGAGGGGCGGAGCTTGCGTTGGAAATTTGATTTAGACTGCCTGTTCTTAAATAATATGCAAAAGTGAGTTTGTTTTTGTGTGTTATGCTTTAACGCTAAAACGGCTGAACGTATTTGTATGGAATTTAGCACATAGGTAGACCATGACCTGGGTTAGAACACTTTTCATCCCGGTAGTACGTTCCCGTGGGATAACTTCCGACCTCCATGCGGGCGAAGCCGCCGCAAAAGCTAGTTGGTTAATAATACGATGAAAGTGGAGCCGAGTGAACGAGCGTGCGGAATAAAATGTTTATTTTCTCCGCATACTTGAAAGTTACAACAGGATTTGAAATGATATATTTGTTATTGCATCCGTTCATGCCAATAAAGACGTTGATAGAATATAATAGAAGCACGATTCTGTATAAAATTAAATGTATATGGACTATATAATAGCTAACTCCGAAATGTGTGTTCGTGCAGGCGAATGGTGTTAAGCAAAGTTCAAAGTTAATGGTCACCCATTGTTATGGAAATGTGCGTAACTCTTAAAATGCCAAGTCTAACACGAAATCGCTGAAGCAGGTACATTAGTTTTCACGGCCACACTGAATAATTTCGATAACAATCGTATCTTCGAAAAAATAAAAGGTGTTTTTTACCTGAGAATTTGGTAAGTGAACGAAATGGGTGAGCTAATGGCGTTCGCAGGTGACCTGACAGAATGTTGTTTGTCTGTGCCTCTGTTGTCACAGTAAATTGGCAAAGTTCCTTTATGATTGTGTGGTATGGATGTCTGTCCGTGACCTTAACGACGAAACTGTAACACATTGGCACGTGTCTCATTTTATTGCATGCTTGCTCGCTAACTTTATAGTTTAATGGTTTAATAGTTACATTGTTGAGCTTCAATCCCGTTGACCCGTAAATGATTAAGGCTATAAATCGCATTCTCGCTACTTTAGACTAGTTCTAAGTCTTGATTTGAATCCTTAATAAATTTCATTCCTTTTCGTATATTCTGCTGACTTCAATTATTTAGGTTTCACTTCTTTTCATGTAATTAGACTCGTATCTCTTTATATTTACTTTCACATGTTTTCAGGATAGTCTTGCTTGTAACTGTGTCACAGCAAAGCTTTAATCTCTGCAATTATCACCTGTGTTGGGACGCCACCTTTGACTCGAGTTTTTCCCCTTTCATGCTGCATTTTCCCGCACACTTAATATATCATGTACTTGAAAGACTCCATCGCGTGACTACTCAGTGTAAGTCTCCACATCGGGTACCGTTGCTCGAGGAAACTCACTCTACTGGCTCCTACTTTGTCGTAAAACTTTTAAGTAGAACGCATCCGTTAATGTGTTTGTTATTGCGTGTAATCAATTTCTTTTCTAATGGAGTTAAGTTAGAATAAGTCCGTTACAATAACGGTCTTAAATTTCAAAGTTAATGCTGGAGGTCCCTTCTGCAGTACCTGACTTTGAAATTAAGACTGTCGAACTGGAAGAAGGGAACGTGGACGATGTTGCCAAAAGGATGGAAATGAAAGGAATCAATGAAGCTTAAACTCAAACCCCATATGGGAATCTATTTCCAGCAAATGCTCCAATAGTCATGAAAGTGTTCGCTCATCCAGAAATGGGATTTTGCTATATTTGAATGTTATATTAATTTCAAAATATCATACTGTTTATAAGATACAATCTCTGCAATTCCATGATTCGAGCTGTTCAATCAGTAAAATGCCTTCAGATAGTTTTAAAGTGAAAATAAGAAAGCGTTTCCGAGCAGTCATTCGCGAATAACTTAGCATATCGTTTATTGCCTTTTCAAGAGTACCATTCCGCTCAATTGTGTAGGGTTTTTGATACCTTATCCCAATTTATTTGGGGTCGACTCATGTCTTTTTCTTCCTTACTTCTCTATTAGTCGTTATTATCCGGTAGTCACCACATCATCCTTTCCAGCCATATAATCTTTCACACAATCGTTTTTTTTTTGTTTTCACCTACTCATAAAAAAAACTTTCCTCACGACATTTGCCTCATTCCTCCGCATCACCACCACTACCCCTGGACTATACCATGACAACCGATTTCCACACAACTTTTCAGTTACCGGTGCCACTTTCAGACTTCCTCATATGTATTCATTTCTTATTGTATCCATTCGAGGGATTTTTATACCAACGTTAAGTTAAAGCTCACTTCACCTACGTTTCTATCGACATAAAAGCGACTATTACCTTGATAGTAACATATTAGAGCGTGGGGGAATAGACAATTGTTGCTAGAAGATTATTAATTGCCACAGCGTATTATGCTTCGTGGGTTGGTGTACTTACAATAGGCAGTCTATGTATCGCTTTACAGTACATTAGACAGGGTGAAAACAGCTTGTATTGTATCGTGTATGGATTGGCTGACTTTATTGTATAGACATTTGTTCAGAATTGTGGTTGATGTAGAAATATTTAGTAGAGATTTTGATACGAACGTTATGATTCAGATATTTCGGCGAGAGGAAGAATCTTAACATTGATCCTGTAATATTGTGTCCTAGTTCTGAAATATAGAAGTGAACTGGGCACTGGCATTTTTAGAGGAGTTAAGACGGACCGAGTAACTTATTTTGATAATCTTGAATCATTTTTCGATATTGTAGATAATTATCATAGTACCCAGATAAGTTTTTTTTAATATGATTTGAACATTTCTTCGACGAAATTCTCAATTCTGTAAAACTAAAGAAAAAAGTGCACCTTTCTATATGTAAATTCATAGGAAACAAGATCCAAAATAGACCCGACGTTTGGTAAAACTCTCTGTACACGGAACAAAGTTTAAACCTTTTAATGAAACCCGTTAATTAGTAACGAGTGTTCTAAATCCAGAGAGACTATTCGCGGCCCTTCCGCATCGCGAGAATTAAGTACTAAACGAACATCGCTAGGTCGACACTAAAACCACATTTAACTAGCAAATAAACGGGTTTAAATTTGCCTTTAACGATGGTTCAGGCTATAAATTGTCTAAAGACGGGTGACTAGGGGAATAGAGAAGAAGAATAGATCGAGAATAATCAGCATTTACCTATAATTATATTAATTTGGCTGTAACATCATTAAAATTTAATTCATAAGTATGAGCAGCTCGGAGTCTGGATTTGTGCCCGGTTTATGGTAATAGGTTTGCCCCTTAATTACATGGGCCTTAGACATAACTGGCTAAATCTGGGTGTACTATAGGTACACCTCTGCCTACTCTTGGATTACAAGCTCGGAGGACATCAATGTTTTGTAACGGATATTGACAAGGATATTCCTTTGAATAAATTCAAAACAGCTAATACCTAATCTATGGATGTTATTGTTGACATAATACTTACCATTTGATAAGTATACATAATATGGAATATGAAACAATAAATATTGACAATCTTTGTCATAATAAAATTCTTTTCCAACAAAAACCGGCGGAAATATTTTTAAAAGAATTCTCCTGACTTGGGAAAATATTCTTCAGATCATAATCCATTTTATCAGAACGTTGTCTCTCAAAATATTGCCTTTGTCTTGTGTCACATTGCTAGACACCACAGCAATGTGTAGGTGTATTTTCGGAACATAATAATTCGGAAATAAAGTAAGTAATTAACTTTCTACCTCAGCCTTAACTTTTGATGTTAGGAGGACATTAAGGCTCGTACAGACTAGTGCGATATCGCGGGCGCGACGCGACACTAGTAGCACAATTTCTTCCTCGGTGCCTGTCGCGCCCGCGATATCACGCGATTTCGCCTTTAGTAAGCTAGGTATTCGGAATTCCGGAGTGGAAAAAAGTAATTAAGTTAGAAAAATGTTTGCACATCCGTCTTTTAAGAATTTTAATGCTAAGACGAGGCCTCAAAGTTCAAGTTCTAGTACCTAACGAGTTTCTTGTTTGTTTGCTTATGAATTTAAATTTTCCAGCAGAAAAAATAGCGATAAGTATACTTAAGTTTGGTCATAAGCAGCAAACTTCACTTAAGAGTAATGGGTACTGGTACCTATGATAGATTACTTAACGATCGACAGCCTGATTCTTTATAAGATATTTTAATAAAATAAAATAGGTGGTCGTGTAGGAAATGATAAAGTGTTAATTCAATTCTATTGCAGTTGGAACGCATTGCCGCAGACCGTTCGAACGGCACTGAATAAAAATTTACGGCATTCGCGCCAGTTTATAGAGACAAACTTTCATTTTAAATTTAATTTATGATAAAAAGTCAGTGCGAAGCTTTTTAACCTGGATGTGGGGAGACATTACGCTGTCCTAATTATTCTGTGTACCCAGTGCTAACTGCCAACTCCAGTTAAAATAATTAACTGAAACAAAAACTCGCCACAACCACTGGGATTCCCAAGCCTAATATTTCAAAACAAGCCAACTTTATGTCAGTTTGTTGAAAACTGTCCCTACTCGTGCCAGTGAAAACTGTTGTAAACTCTGTAACTCGTACGTTTGAGTAATCAGAAACGCATGTTAGCGAATCATGGAACGCGTTTAATGAGGCCCGAAGGAATTGGGAACGAAGCGCTCTTGTTTCGGAATTATTCGGAAGTTGTCGGACGTTTTAACACGAATATTTCTGAAGGTAACCTATCGGTGCCAAATAGCTGGCCAGCATCCTAATTGTGTAACACACTATCTGAATGATTGTGAAGTACATTTCTTATCCATTGTGTCCATACAGTTCGACAAGTTTGTCTGCTCAACAACGTAAATAACGCAATGAATGCCGTTGAACTGTCAAAATGAAACCCATTGCTACTGATAGTGTGTTTAGGCTCTTACAGGCTCACGCGATATCGCGAGCGCGACAGGCACTGACATAGAAATTGTGCTACTAGTGTCGCGTCGCGCCCGCGATATCGCACTAGTCTGTACGAGCCTTTACGCAATTACCTCGTAGCTATGTGAAGGAATTATTCATCATACTTCCCTTATCCCAATTTATTTGGGGTCGGCATATCTTTTTGTTCTATAATTTTCAATTAGTCGTCATCTCGGTAGTCCTCCCCTTTCCAGCCATATTTATAGGTATGTTCCAATTTGGGAGGATAATAAATTGAGGAGTGCGATTTTGGCTTGTTTTGAACTGTGATGACTTTTGGAGATTCGTTTACTTCATATATATGTAGAACGAATTGAGTTACACTTCGTTACCGTCTTTCTTTCACAAACATAATAACTAAAGTTACGTTCATTAAGAACAGGCAGTCTAAGTCAATTTTCCACGCAAGCTCCGCCCCTCGCTCCACGCCACTCCGTTATGTGTTAAACGCTAACACATCAGTAATAAAGTTGAATATCGCGTGCGCTCTTTACGTCTCAATTCTTATTTTGTTTATAACTAAAGTAATAATTGAAGTAGAGAAAAAATATCTGGTGGCTGGATAATTAACTATATTTTCTTGCTGTGAATATTTATTTGAGACACAAAAGCAAACAATCTTGTTTGTTTTTTTTATTTACCCATGAAAAAGACATTCGAATAAAACATGTATCGAGCGAAAATATTACAATTGCGTAACTGTCTTCAACATGGAAAGAAAAAGATCCAATAAATCATAATATACTAAACTTTCATTTTCTTTTCGCTTGTAGATATGTGTGACACACACATATACATCTACTTCAGATTCAATGACGAACCACGATAATTTTTCACGCGCAAATAAATATTCATTTGTTTCTTTTTTACTTTAAACAACTCTATTTGGAAGCCAGTTCGAAATTTAAATAAAATCTTTGATAAGCTACCTTCTTGGTTGCCATTTCTAACGACGTAAAAAGTTCGTTCCATTTTTAAATTACACGACAGATATGAGTTTTCATAGTAACATTGCCGGCCGCCTGCTCGAATGTAGTAGGTACCTACCTATTTGACCAGTACAGCATTTTCGATTTATCTCGAAGAAAGTAACAGTTGTCAAAATAATGCTCGAATTTCCATGCATGTTTGAGAAAATGTATTTTGTGTTTTATCATGTTTACATATCGATACCCATAACGTCTACAGAGTTTCTCTAGTTAATCAAATTTTACCATATACAGGGTGGCAGGAACATCGACGCGAAACCTGTTACCATGGATTCAGTACATCATACTTCACCCCCGTGCGTTGAAATGTCTCGTCGGTAATTTAAAAAAAAACCAGCTGTTTCCTACAGAAGTACAATACCTACTCGGTAAAAATGTATGGAACAGCGATTCTTTTTTTAACCGACGAAAAATTTTAACGCAGGGGGGTCAAGAATGATGTACTGAATCCATGGTAGCATTATGCGCGTCGATGATTCCACCCTGTATATTATTCTAAAAACTTCTAAACAATAAAAACACGGGCTCATTATGACTCAGATACACTCGGTTAATCAAACCAGTATCGGTATTGTTACGTCGGCAGTAGAGTGTAAACGGGTCACATTTGCGCCCCACTGCCTTCACGGAGTTAAGCCTGTTTCGTCTGTTATGTGGGTTAGTCGTACTTAGTATGTGACAACATAACATCACGCCTGTATTCCCCGAAGGGTAAAGCAGAGGTGTAAGTACTTATAAAAAAAAATACATAAGCTCGCCCCCTAATATTACATGGGTCTTAAACATACTATAACTGGCGAAATGTACACGGTGTATTTATACTATAGGTACACCTCTGTCTAACCCTTGGGGATTACACGCGTGATGATATGTTCAGCAAAAAAGTTTCAGAAAGTGAAAGGTTCACTGTATTTAAAAAGGATTGTTTGTTTAGAAGGTTACGTAAAAGAGGTTGTCACAATTGAGACAATTCTGTTTGTTCCTAACCTTGTTGCAGTAATGCAGTGTTTTGAGACGGGATGAAATTTTTATTAAAAAAAAAACGTTAGAGCATCTTTAGAAAATATATAAAAAATATTTAAATAAAAAAATGATTTCCTACATTTATAATGTTTTATATAATGGCGCTGAAGTGAATGAAATACAGGCTGTGCCTAGTTTGGGGCCGATGCTGCCTCAATATAGTAATTTTAATATAGGTACTTAAACGACTTTTACTTTACTTAAAAGTTCCAAACCACGTCTGCAATTTCTGATATATATGTGAATAGTAACTTAACCGAACAACCATTATTTTTTCTAATAGGTACTTATCTAAATTAACGCAAGTTGAAACAACACCACTGTCGCGGCTTAAACACATACATATTTGTATAATGTATGTCATATAACAGAAAGTAAATAAACTCTTTACATACACTGAAATGAAGAAGGTTTTCAATAAAAATGTCACTCCCCCACAGCAAACAATGAGTGACAGGAATCGAACCCTTTATTGAGAAGTATTGTGGATGCAAAGTTAGCGTAATAAGGTTAGCGGAAAAGGAAGCATTATCAACCTATAATGTTCCCACAGCTGGGACACAGGCCTCCTCTCTGAGAGAGGGAGTGGGCCGTAACCCACCACACAGGCCCATTGCAGGTTGGTAGATGTCACATGTCCTCGAATGTTTGGTTTTAGGACATGGCGGTTTCCTCACGATGTTTTCCTTCACCGTTTTGGGAGCAGTGGTGATGAAATAATTTACACAAAGTAAAGCGCCTGTCTGGTTTTGAACTGGGTATGCTCTCAAGGTGGTCATTGTCACCAAGACAGAATCTGATGAGGGGATCCCATGGAAATCGAGGGAAGCCATAAAAAAATTATAGGAACACCGGGTATTTTTTATAGTAACTCGTGCATTTGCTCTCAAAAAGCACCATTTGGTGAAGTGGAACTGATGATGAAGACCACAGATGGCCACCGGAACTACTTAACAATAAGTATTTCACGGGTTGTGATTCGATTAGGTAGGTCTTTAATATGGTTGCTAAGAAATTTATGCTCGTCACAATGTCTATGCTGAAGTGGAGCAGATGGTTCTTACCAGGAGAACTCCTCAAAAATTAACTAACGTCCCTGCATCGGGAAAAGCAATATTTTGTAAAAGGTGATGAGCAGTTGAAATTGGGTATTGTAACTTAGATAAATTACAAACTGACCACTAAAAAGTGAAAATTAAAAAAAACTTTTTACAACCACCAACCAACAACCCACTTCAAAAACCAATTTGTAAAATGTTTTTTATAGCGCTCCTTGGGTCCTTATGAGGCATTGATCAATTTCAACCTATGACCTTATCTCCAATTACAAGTTTAGAAGTGGACTGTGTGGACTTTTATCAAAAAAACTTTACGAACACTTTCTGTTGATATTTATTATAATTACTAGCTGTTGCACAAACAAACAAACTCATTGTCGCATTTATATAATTAAAGCTCGTACAGACTGGTGCGATATCGCGGGTGCGACGCCACACTAGTAGCACAATTTCTATGTCGATGCCTGTCGCACCCGCGATATTGCGTGAGTCTGTAAGAGCCTTTAGTCAAGGCTCGTACAGACTGGTGCGATATCGCGGACGCGACGCGACTCTAGTAGCGCAATTTCTTTGCCGGTGCCTGTTGCGCCCGCGATATCGCGTGAGTCTGTAAGAGCCTTTAGTCAACGCTCGTACAGACTGGTGCGATATCGCGGGTGCGACGCGACACTAGTAGCACAATTTCTATGTCGATGCCTGTCGCGCCCGCGATATCGCGTGAGTCTGTAAGAGCCTTTAGTCAAGGCTCGTACAGACTGGTGCGATATCGCGGACGCGACGCGACTCTAGTAGCGCAATTTCTTTGCCGGTGCCTGTCGCGTGAGTCTGTAAGAGCCTTTAGTCAAGGCTCGTACAGACTGGTGCGATATCGCGGACGCGACGCGACTCTAGTAGCGCAATTTCTTTGCCGGTGCCTGTCGCGCCCGCGATGTCGCGTGAGTCTGTAAGAGCCTTTAGTCAAGGCTCGTACAGACTGGTGCGATATCGCGGACGCGACGCGACTCTAGTAGCGCAATTTCTTTGCCGGTGCCTGTCGCGCCCGCGATATCGCGTGAGTCTGTAAGAGCCTTTAGTCAAGGCTCGTACAGACTGGTGCGATATCGCGGGTGCGACGCGACACTAGTAGCACAATTTCTATGTCGATGCCTGTCGCGCCCGCGATGTCGCGTGAGTCTGTAAGAGCCTTTAGTCAAGGCTCGTACAGACTGGTGCGATATCGCGGACGCGACGCGACTCTAGTAGCGCAATTTCTTTGTCGGTGCCTGTCGCGCCCGCGATATCGCGTGAGTCTGTAAGAGCCTTTAGTCAAGGCTCGTACAGACTGGTGCGATATCACGGGCGCGACGCGACACTAGTAGCGCAATTTCTTTGTCGGTGCCTGCCGCACCTGCAATATTGCGTGAGTCTGTAAGAGACTCTAGTTAGGATTTGCTTATATTAGTATTAGTTCTACTAGATTTGGCACTGTTTTCGAATTAGTTGGACAACAAAATCACTAAACCAATTAGGCATGTTTCATTTTGTCAGAATATCTAATTGTAAATCAAGCCAGTCTATCACAGACCACTGCTGGACATAGGGCTCTCCCAGGGCCTCAAGTCTGCTATTACAATAGTGTCAGAATGGTCGATCATTGATTTCATAATTGTTGATTTTGACAAGTTTGGTAATCTACTATTATAATGGCGTCATTATGACTTTCCAATGGTCGGCCACTGACACTACATTGAAAGAAATTGCAAAGAAAATGATCGACCATTATGAATTTACCAGATTACGAACTTTTAGCAAAATGACAATGGCATGACAATGGGATCGTGTTGGAATGACTGAATTTATAAAAATAGCAGACTTGGGCCCCTGGCTGTGCCGCAACACCCAAACACACACACACATACCTAATTGTGTTTTGGAATAATGAAAGACTTCTCGATTTCCATCTTTATCGAACATAAATAAATAAAAATGTTAATGATGCTGACTCACGCCACATTATCTTTAACGACACAGTTTATTGGTATTAAAATCTCGTTTTCTCATATGAATATAATGTGCAAGCATCAGATACCAGTATTCGAGTGATATTCAGTAACCGGTCTCAGCTTCCGCCTGGCCTACTGACCGTGGCCAGTTAAATTATCTCTTACCTGTTTTAAACGCACTTAATTCACTGGATCAGCCTGCTCTGCCGAGATTATATAGAATCTGCTTAGGGATCGTCCATTAATCACATGAGGCTCGAAAGGAGGGGCAAACATCACGAAATATCACAAGGCCTCCGGGATGTAGCGATTTCTAAACCAAAAACCAATGCGTGACCTTGACTTACTGACGACTTAAAATACAGATTATAAATTAGATTATACCTGTATTTAATGATAAAGTAACTATTCTGAATTTTTTGAGATACTTTGTACCAAAAAAATTCAAGTGATTTTGCGTAGAGGAGCGGGGTTAGTCTGTTTTAGACTCATCACGTATCACCACCGTAAAAAACATCACGTGATTAATGGACGACCACTTACGATCTGTTGCAATTTTGCAGTACTGAGGTGGATGATGAGTTTACTGTTTATACTACATAATTATTAGGGGCTCTACTCCGAAGCGTTAAACCGAAGTATCGGCCGAATGTTCGGTTTTGCTTAACTACGGCTAACTATGGCTGACTACGGCGAAAGAAAAAAAAAAACGACAGTCATAGAGATAAACCAAAGTCAAAAATGTGACTTTAAGTCGGGTATGGATTTAAAGTCAAAAATAGAAACTATGGAAGTTATAAAAAGACCGAACATTCGGCCGAAACTTCGGTTTAACGCTTCGGAGTAGACCCCCTGGATTTGAGACATTTAATTTGTACTAGACCCAAATGTGTAATTTTTTTTTGAAAAATCTTCGAAAAAAAAGAACTACATACATAAACTCACGCCTTCTTCCCATGGGGGTAGGCAGAAACTATAGAACGCCACACCTGATATACTGATATACTCGTAATACTCCTTTTGCTTCGCCTACGATCATACATCAGGGCCTCAAGTCTGCTATTACAATAGTATCAGAATGGTCGATCATTGATATCATAATTGTTGACTTTGACAAGTTTGGTAATCTACTATTATAATGGCGTCATTATGACTTTCCAATGGTCGGCCACTGACACTACATTGAAAGAAATCGCATATATTGGTAATCTCGTACATAATGACAAATGAATGACATTTCTACTAATGGGTTTTATAATAATGGCAATACGACAATGCCATTATAATAACACAATTATATTACGAGAACATTGACCGACCAATGATCGACCATTATGAATTTACCAGATTACGAACTTTTAGCAATGGCATGACAATGGGATCGTGTTGCAATGACTGAATTTATAAAAATAGCAGACTTGGGCCCCTGGTCATACACGCACGCCGGTTGAGAGTACTACGCACCTGACCTTTCTGAAGAACATCACCAATTTTGTCAACCTACGTTTACGTTTACTCCTAGGGCGGCCACCGCGACCGGCGTTTCCACTCACCTCTGCTTTATAAATAGCTTTTGTTAGTCGCCTTTCACTCATCCTCTCAAAATTACGAAACCATCTCAGCATACCTACTCTTTTCAATTTTGGTTACTACATCTTCTTTAAAAAAAAAGAACAGTGCCTAAATAAAACAGTAGTCCCAACTAATATTACAGTCGAAAGTGAGTTTGTTTGTTACGCTTTCACGCTAAAACGGCAGATCGGATTTAGATGAAATTTGGCACATGGGTATTCCATGACCTGGGTTAGGACATAAGATACATTTTATCCCGGGGTCTACTCCGAAGCGATAATCCGAAGTATCGACCGAATGGTCGGCCGTTTTATAACTTCCCAAGTTTCCTTTTTTTACTTTGAGTCCTTACCCGACTTCGAGTCACATTTTTGACTTTGGCCTATCTCTTTGACTGTCTTTTTTATTTTTTCTTTCGCTGTAGTCAGCCATAGTGCGCCGTAGTTAAGAAACGGCTGAACATTCGGCCGATACTTCGGAGTAGACCCCTGGATCGCAGACGAGGTCGCGAACAACAGCTAGTTATAAATGATACTTTTCCCGAAACACATGCGAAGCAGACGAACTCACTTATATGCTAATGTATTTCCATCACAAAAAATAAAGTTACAATCCAATCCTAGTAAGGATTGTATTATTCTCAATTTCTGAAAGAGATTTTCCCAAAGATATTCCTTAAAAGATATCTTTATACCTAGTTTCGTGAACATTTCCATGGAAACTTAGGTTTGTATATCGATAATGTATTCATTGGCGGTCATCCAAAGCGTTCCCGGCCATTGTCCACTGCCTTCCATATGTGTACCTACATAATGTTTCACATTTTCTGGGGCTGGCTTCCAAAATACGGATTTATACGGCTTCTTTGTGGCGTGAAGCCAAAGAGCGATATTTTCTTTCAATGTTTATTTACAGGTTTATAAATCATGTAATGGATTTAAACACCTTATACACGGGGGGGAGGCTTTTAAGGTTGTTCGGCTTTCGTAAAGCAATCTACATCTGCCCGAAAACAGGTAACGAGCTTGTTCTAGCGGCTCTGTCACACATAGTTTCTACTCCATGCTATATTTCCGAGTTCTCTAGTAGTCTATCTGCAACCCTTCCATTTCTAACAGTTTTCTTGTACAGTCATGTCATTATAATAATCAAAACTTTATTTAATTTCTCTTTAAAGTTTAAATTATGATGTATAAAAAAAAAACACGATGCCGGCTGCAAAAGCTTGTAGTCTAAACCATAGATTTTTTTTATTTTTTACCGGTAAACCGGTCAGCCCTAATATGATTAGAAGAATAAAAACTTAACTGATAACCAGCCAACTTTGTAACCAAGTATTAGCAAGTAAAAACAAACGTAAAATGTGTAGTGTTAATAGAAACAATGAAATATTACGGCCATCCCTTATCCCAAGGTGTCAACTACTCGAAAAATTTATTTTTACAACAATGTTTTGCTGACTATACGTGGACTAGGACAATCCACCTCCGGGTTCATAAACAAAAACCCGAAGAGGCAGCTCAAATAGACACAAAACAAAAAAACAGTAATAAATATTTTTACTTAAAAATGCAAGGCTCTCGTCTGACCCTTCAAACGAATAATTCATCCCTTTTTCGCTGGTGTTTTTTAATCAAACTCTGAGCGCAAATAACTGTGGGAAGCGTTTGTCTATAAACCCAGCTGAAAACCATATCACTTTTTGTCCGTGAGTTAAAAATGCAGCACAGTGCCCAGGGAGCGTTGACATAGTAAAAATTTATACGTCGACCCGATTGTTAAAATGCTCTGGAGCAGTCTTTTATCTCTTCACCCCGCGTGTACTGCATATTTTATATTTTTAGTGCTGTTTTCATGTCGGACGCACGTTGCATATCACTAACATTGTATAAATATTACGCTGTTTATGCTAAACACACATTTCTCTTTTGAAATATCCTGTACGTGTACATCCTCTTCCAATTTGGGGATGAAAGGAAATCGGCTTATGTATATTCAGAGAGTAAATAGTTCATCCCGACTTAATATATTAAATGGGGTTGACCGGTGAATTTGGTATGCTAAAAGCCTATTATCCACTCTAACAGACGAATGGTAACATAGAATGAAAACTAAGTAGTTATGCAGTTACTGCTTATGCATAAACATTTTTCTGTGAAAGGATCACTACCAGCCATTGAAGCGAAGACGTCCTTGAGACCAATGGCCTTTAGAACAAAAGAGATGCATAACTCAGTCATGAAAAGGAAGACTAAAATATTGTCATGCACTTTGTAAGTGATATTTTAACGGCAATATATTCAAGGAATGGTGGCGGAGAATCGGCTAGGAGGGCAAAGAGACCAGACCATTAAGTTCGGAAGATAGGTCGACAAAATTGTTATGAAAAACCGTCGGAATTAATTGGTAAAATAGAATATCGATAGAGAATAAGTTTAAACGAAGCTGTAGACAATGCTGATGATGAATACTGTGAGAACCTAAGTTGATATACAAACTACTTTATTCAACCTCACAAAATAGATACACCTGCGCCGTATTAAACTCCACACGGTGGCATGAAGACTGAAGACATCTGAATATTCATAGTCAAGACTTTTGCAGCCCGCCTTCAGTGAGCACGTCTACATTATTCCAGCGTTCTCAAGTGCACTCGTCTTCCAGCTCAATATGATCTCATGAAGAGCTTCAGACAATGTTGCCATAAATTCAGATTCTAGTCTTTATTTTAATAAAGCTGTTGCATTTGAAATGAGCAGAAATTTGAACGTAAAAGATAACGGTAAAGATGAAGCTAGAATTTTTATTTTCAAGATTGTACAGTGTTTTCTTGCAAGAGAGAAGAAGAGAGTATACTCTGTAATATTACTTCTACAGTTCTACTGCATTTTAAAATTATCGTTTCACGAAGCAAGCTGTGAGTCAAATATTGCACAAGTTTCCCCAGCCAATTCTTGCAATTTGACTTGACGATAAGAATCTTAAACCACGATATTTATCCTCCATTTTGCGTCCCACATGTTCACTGAATATATCGTAATTAATGTAAATAATTGTTTAAAAAAAAGTCACTAGTGTGGATATCTACATATATCTTAGAGCATCTATACAAATAGTGCTTTGTTGTATTTCTATTTAGATTAAGTCATTAATGTTCACCAGTGCAATATAAAAGCGTTCAATTTGAATAGCTTTAATTAAAATCCCGTCCAGCCAATCAGAGTGTAGTTTCAATAAAGGGCTGCATGAATGTCAGAAAACCGGCCAAGTGCGAGTCGGACTCGCGCACAAAGGGTTCCGTACCATTATCTATAACAATGGCAACAAAATCAAGTTTGCTGTATGTAAGCCCCCTTAAATATTTATTTTATTTTAATTTAATATTTTATTTTTAAAGTGAATATATAACTAAATATTCTGTGAATATTTCAAGCGTCTACCCGTTGCCGTTACCAATATCGAGCAAAAAAAAAAAAACACGTTTGTTGTATGGGAGCCCCCTTAACTATTTATTTTATTCTGTTTTTTAGTATTTGTTGTTATATCGGCAACAGAAATACATCATCTGTGAAAATTTCAACTGTCTAGCTATCACGGATCATGAGATACAGCCTGGTGACAGACGGACAGACAGACAGACGGCGGAGCCTTAGTAATAGGGTCCCCGTTTTACCCTTTGGGTACGGAACCCTAAAAATGAACGAATTAAAGAGCTGCAATGGGATTATTGTTCTGAGTTTTGTACCTACCTTGCTTCTCTTCCCTATTTCTAACCTGAGAATTGAACCAAACACGATGAAAATAGAAATATGATAGCCATCTTTTGAAGTATTATCTGTCAAACTACTATAACATGTAGTTAGCATGGAATAAATAAGTATGTACTATATTTATGCAGTTACAAATAAAGATTGATTTGATTTGATTTGATTAGCATGCTTTACTAATCAATGTGAAGTATTATGTTTATAATGATGTGTCGACCAAATTCAAGTCAAATTCCACTCAATTATTTTTATCGTATACGTAGATATTTCTGATAAATAAAATCTGGTGCCATAGTAAAATTCAATGGATTGGTATCGTGTAACTTTTCCCAGTGGATCGGGAGGTATTTGATTTTATTTTCGCCAGCCGGATTGGCGTGAAATATTAACAATGACCGTAACAATCCTTGCTGTGCAGAAAGCATAAAATAGTAAATCATTCAAATAACTGCAATGCAGTATTATTTCACACCCAGTTTATAAGGTGTCCGCAAACTATAGGCATTTTGGTTTCACGAACTTTGGCAGGGAAGTTTTAAAAATAACCATTTTATTTTAACTTTTATTCGGTGTTTATTTGTTTCTCTATTTTAAATTTATACGAGATACTAAATAACTTTTCATGAAAAGAGAAAACTATTAATAGTGACGATGCAGCACTTTTAAAAGTTTTATAACTATGCTTCATGTAACTTTTCAGCAAGTTGTTTCAGACCCTAAAAACAAAACTAAAACGCAAAAATAAAGTAAATTAACTATATTACACTTGCGGTCTGAACTTTCAGTTTATAGGAACATAAACGGCTTTCCCTAATACCCGCGGTGGGAGGTTGCCTTTAAACAGATTTTTAATAACATCAAGACAACATTTTATAAAAGGAATCTCCATAGATGCGGTATAGCCCCCGGGGGAGATGGGGAGCACGCAGTGGGGTTTGCTTCGAAGGAAAAAGGATAATAATACAAACTGATATTTCTGTATTGTTGTGCAAATAATTACGTAGTCTAATGGAGTTCATAAAAATATACGAGATGATTTTTTCTTCTTTTATCATAGGAAAATTTATTGGAAAATTGCCTATTGTAGTCCGTTCTAGAAGCTGTAGATACCTACCCAAATAACTGTAATGTAGTTTACTTAGAAATTATATTAGGTATCTAGTAGCGAAGCTACAGCTTCCATTAGAAGGAAGCCAATTTTTTTTTCTATTCACCTTATCTCAAGATAACATCAAAGTACCTCAAAAATGTAAGTCATTCTTTTACTTTTCTCAGTTTAACGCCATAATTCGTCTGAATTCTTAGTTAAGACAAAAAATTTAAACTGTGTTCGCGATTTAGGACAGACTATAGGTAGGTACGCCATTTTTATCTTATGATTTATTAAATACCTGTAATGTGACTATTTAAGTAGGTGCATAGTCATAGTAAACTCAAGCAGAGTAGTTGTTTCAAAGGGAAGCCGGTAGGAATGGAGTTGTATGAAGCCGTCGCCCTGGTATCTACTATGTTAGGGTCGGCTACCAGTCTAACCGGATGCGGCCAGTTTTTTACATGTAGCGACTGCCTATCTGACCTCTACAACCCAGTTACTGGGTAATACGACACCCCTTGGTAAGACTGGTTTGTCATACTTTCGGGCTTCTGACGACCCATAACGATTGTCAAAGATCCTCGAATGACAGCCGGGACCAACGGCTTAACGTGCTTTCCGAGGCACGGAGGAGTCTTATTATGTCAAGATGGTCACCCAACCACGGACCAACCGCGGCAAGCGTAGCTAAACCAGAGCGATCCACCCGTGCGGCTGTTATTACTTACTCAACCACAAGCCCCAAATTATGTTAGAGGTATATGATGTAAACATCGACTGGTAATAAGAAGAAAAATAAATAAACTATACTCCGTTGGTTTAGAATGATAGTTAAATAAAGGTAAACAAAAAAAAACACGTGACGAGAGAGCTGTCAAGTAACCGACTAAACGTAATACATGTCAGTTCAGTTGTCATGCTACGTCACAGTTGTACTTTTCTATTTAGCAACGTTATAATTCGTTGACGTTTAGAGAACCTGTCTTTTTGGGCTCTTTACAATAGACAGATTACAAAATATTATAGTATTGTTATAAATCTAACAAAATAATTGTGCTCAAGCAGTTACATCTAAAAGTAGTTTATGAATATAATTATGATAAAGTTTAACACACATTAAATTAATAAAAGAGGAAACTATCGTAAAAATCAAAAATAAATTTAATTTGGCTGTAGGTTACAACGTATTTTTAAACAAGAAAGTGTCATCTATAAAAACCCTTTTTATGATTTGTTTACCTTTATTTAACTACCTAAACCTATGGAGTAAAAGGTCATAGTAGAATATGATATTCTGAGCCAATCTTCGTTGACGTTTACAGTCAGACAATAAATTATCGACATCGAGACATAGCATTGAGATGACAATATTTACGTAATACATACAAAACAAAAGCCAAATCGATACAGTTTAATAATATAATACTACTTAAAGATACGTACACGTGGACCTTTATGTGGATGGCTATAAGAGTAGGGGAAGACCAAAGAAACGATGGATGGACTGTGTGAAAAATAATATGGCTAGAAAGGGAGTGACTACCGAGATAAAGACTAATCGAGAAGTATGGAAGAAAGGGACATGTTGCGCCGACCCCAAGTAAATTGTTATAAGGGCAGGAGAAAGATGACTTAAAAGTCATCTTTCTCCTGCCCTTATAACAATTTATACTATACTTATATACTATACTTATATTATAGGAGAAATAAATAAAGAAAAAATATTTTATTTGGGACATGCACAGGAAATACAACAATAAAAAACCGGCCAAGTACATGTCGGACTACACACAATGAAGGGTTCCGTAGTTGGGATGAATTTATCCCAAAAACAAACATAACATACACGTAGTTGAAAAACATGTTTTCCCATACATCGATATACGCCACG
The DNA here is from genome assembly GCA_963921375.1 of Tiliacea citrago. Lineage (NCBI taxonomy): Eukaryota > Metazoa > Arthropoda > Insecta > Lepidoptera > Noctuidae > Tiliacea > Tiliacea citrago. The sequence goes on from OY992798.1 coordinate 19,329,559, forward strand.
GTCAATTTTCCAACTGGAAATGTAAGGTTTTGATTTGTTTGCGTGTATCAGAATATGTCGCATAAATCGCCATATTTTTTTATTGCGTTGACTTGGAAGCTTGTTTTTATTTTAGAGCTTCATGGGACCATAGACCTACGTATTTTATATTAATTTCAACTTGATACCTCCACGCGTTCCTGAGAAAAAGGGTCTTGACAGACTGACAGACAGACAGACGGACAACGAAGTGATCCTATAAGGGTTCCGTTTTTTCCTTTTGAGGTACGGAACCCTAAAAAAGAATATTCAAACTAACAAAATCATGAAAACAATAAAAAACAAAAGGACATTAAATTAAAATTAAAACCAAAAAGGCTCCTATCTCACATCATGCTGCGATATTTAAAAAAAAAAACAAATACTGCAGCGATGGTATTCTGAAATTATGCTACAAAATACTCAGCCTTTGTGAACAGTGAAATTCCGGAGTACCTACACCGAGAAAATTCCTATAATATGGTCACTTTGGGGAACTTAGAAAATACTTCACACAATTTTGAACACTGTTACAAGAATGTATTTTACTTTCCAGAATTCTTTTGAAAATATGCGGCTGGTTGTTTATAAAATATAGATAAAGTTTATTTTTAAGCAGTCTGAAGCCAAAATAGCTTTTTACCCGATGTTTACCCAATTTCTCCGAATTGTCTTCCGATGAAAGCGATAAGCAAGAAATTGCCAATTTTACGTGTTACATCTTAACATAAAATAAATAAAGCATACCTAATAATAATTAAAATAAATTTGAGCATTATCTCGCCCGCAAATGCCGCCGCATCCGCGTGACGAAACGGTATAAGTCAGAATTTGCAAATTTTCAAATTACTTTAGTGTATCGCGTGCGCTCGACGAGGCGTTAAGTTAACCCTGTTACCCACCAGTTCCGACTGTACCGAGGCACCGTGGTAACGGGGCGGTCCACTGTACCAGTCCTCATACCGAGTAGTGGTACAAACAAAGAGAAATGTTTATGAGCTAATTTCATTTTTTATTTGTTTTTTTATTGCAGTTTCAGTCCTCAAAACTCTTGGTACAATGTCTATTAACTTTTTAAGCTTTTCATTTGTTTTATCAATCATGTTTTCTTTTGCAAAACTATAGGTTACATATAGAATTGCATCATGAAATCACATTATTATGTAATAGGTAAGTACCTAAATTATATCGATAAGTTCAGGAAAACTGTGCCTATATTACTACGTGGCAAGTTATTAAGTGATCATAGGTACCTACGTCTGATAACCTTATTTTTACCTTATCTTGTAGGTACATAATTTAGCAAGCTAATAAAGAAAGTAAATTTAAAAAAAAGAAACCCAGACAAAAAAAAACAACACAAAAAAACTCAAACAGCCGTAGCAGCAGCAGCACAGCAGCGCAGGAGTTTGTCTGGGTAGTAAATAACCCAGACAGTGTAACAACAGATAATAAATTCTCTCTGGGCTTTAAATCCAGTTATTTTCCACTGGCGTTCCCTTCGATATGTATCCTAATCAATCGGCTAGTTCAATAAATAATCTTTAACTATAAACAATAAACAGATTAAAATAATTAAAGTCGCTTTTCATCTCTGTGACCGCGTTATATTTCGAAACTACGCAACGGATTTTGATGCCGTTTTCACCATCATTTACAACATTTTCGATACAAAATTCCGTTGCTTTTTCAAGAGGTAATAACTGTGCGAAGAAGGGAGGGATCGCTAGTTAGCCAATAAACGCTTAAAGTTTTAAACTCGAGCCAACCGGTAACGGGATGTCTCGATGCAGTTTGCAATAACCACACGAAATAGTACTGGCAATCTACTTAGGTAAAGTCCATAAAATCCTGGTCTCCAATTGATGTTATTTCCACATAAAAGAATATCAACTTTATGCTAGTGCAAATTAAGTTGATTTTAGAACGCCTAGTACTATTTAAAAAGTCATGAAATTGTTTGAAGCATAGCGCAAACTGAACTTTATGTGTGGGCTTTAAAGTTGTTTTTTTTTAAAACACGTATTTGTTTACATGTTTGGAAACTATATCGCCAACGCAGTAAACATACGAACAATTCGCGAAGCAAACAACAGTCAATACATTTACATCTAAAGCCTTTATTTGTCCATAAAGCTGCTGTTGAAGGATTTACAGCGGTAATAAGCTTTATTATTAGAGCCTATAGTTTATATTTTAACAGTAATCCCTGTGTCCGTTAGATTTAAGTTTAACTATAAGATAGTCTTAAACAGTTTGGTCATACAATATTTGTTGGCAGGCTGTATAGACATTTTTCATTCTTTACGATGTTATTGTAAGTATTACCTACTAGAAATTCCTGCATTTAAGTTGGCTTTTCCAGATTTATTGGCCTTTTCACCCAAATTGTGCTATCACCTATATTTATCACTAAAACATAATTAAATAACGGCGCAGGATATCGTCGTAGAAGTGGTATTGACAGCGGCTCCTCTGACCTCATCTTTGTCACCAGAAGACAACCGCCACACAACTATCGATGCGACACTCTGCTAGAGTGATTGTCACCAGCCAGTGTCACTCTTATCCGACCTTTTCGGTGATTCCAGAAACTTCATAACAAAACGGCGACGCCACTTGCTGCACAGTCATAAAGTTAACACTTTGTTTGCGGAAACACATAGTCAAATTAAAATAACTAGTTTCCACGACATTAATGTTGTAACCTGGGTACAAATGCATTATGAAATTCTATACATACGCGACAATTCGGTTCATTACAACCATTTGACAACAAAGCTCGTGTCTTAACAGTATTCACTCTAATTACTGTGAATGCCATTAAAAACCCACAGATAATAAAACCGCTAACTGTTGTGAAACGTCCGTTTACACAGATTAAAAAACGTTATTTCATTACTAAACAAAAACGGAAATACCACGCTATTAGCTAAAAGCACAATGATTAATTACAGTAATCAAGTCTATTATTAAAGCCGCCATTTTAAAAACGAGTGACAAGCACCTGTAATAATGAAACAATAGCATTGAAACTGGGCTGCTAAATCCGCTACACGTCCCGCAAATGCACTAAAGCCGTTAAACATGATCAAACTGAGAATATAAAACGCGGTTTTCATTTGTTTTTGACTAAATACGTGAGTTAATGATGTCATCAAGTTTCACATTTTATAGTCCTTTTTGTTTTGGTGGGTCTTATTGCCGTCCTTTTTGCGATTGAGGTTTATAAGAATACTCGTATAAGTAGGTAAAATTGACATGAAAGGCGAGACAAATACTTTAGGCCCAAATATAAACTGTGCATTCATCTGCATGGAGGATATTTTTGCGCAGTACCTATATGAATTTGTAGCTGTTCTGAGTTAATATTGTATTTATAGTAAAGCATTGTTTAACCCAAATTAGTACCTACCTGTTGCTAAAAACTGTTTTAACTTCATGTAAAATTACAAAATCCAATTACTTATACACCTATTCTGAATTCAGACCTCATTACTACCAGCATCTACCAAATAAACGTAGAATTACTTAACTCATTTAAGCACATCAAACGGCATTTTGTCTACTTACTCAGTTACTCACAGCCCACAAAATCGCTACACAATTCGTCAGCATGCACGACTGTTCGAGTTCCAAAGAAAACACGAGCCCACGAGGTGAAATCAGTTTTTGCGTTGCGATTAACAAGCGAATTTCCCATCAAATAGATCCGTGTGTAGGTCAGTGAACGCATCGCAGTAACGGATCCATGCTAACCGCACTTCGGTGCAATTGCACTTAGCCGACTAAGGGCAAATGGTGAACGAACTTGCTCAATAAAACTTAATCTGTATCGCTGTATTGGTCTCGTTTTCATGTACTTCGTGGTGTTACATTGTATGTACAGGATTTTGTAGTAAATTGTAATTTTAGGTCATGTTGTGTAAGTGAACTTTACAGATTAGATGTCTAAAAATCATACTAACAATTGGCCTAAAGAAACCTCAGTTCAAACATACTCGCGAAAGTGTATTTTAATGAAAAAGATAACAAAAAATAATACCGTATATTATTATGCCAGATATAAGTCCGTTATCATTACATTTATTGAAGAGCAATAAAAATTCCGTTCCATATTTTAAAAAAACACACATTACAAAATAACGCTTTTTAAAGCTTATTGCCAAGTGTTTTACACGTGCAGCCTGTGGACCGACTATACTCAGCGGGCTAACAGCGCCCTACGGGTCCAATATAACAACGGGTTCAGGATGTTGATGGGGCTGCTCCGTTTCTGCAGTGCATCAAGTATGTTTGCACAAGCACACGTCGATGGCTTCCACGCCATCGTCAGACAGAAATCTGCCTCTTTGCTGTGCAGAGTGCGGGAAGGCTCCAACTCCATCCTGAAGACCATAGCGGGGGGCACGACTGTCCTTGTAGTTCGTAAACTTATTGTCAAAAAAGAAAATAAGTTTACTAACATAGGTATAAGTTTTTCTTTTTGTTTACTAACCCATATGGATGTTGCTTAACCGAAATAAAGATTATTTTATTTATTATTTTAAAGCGAGCTTAATTTTATCATACATCAATTTATTGCTCTCGATTCTTGAATCAACATTTCCCGTATCGTGAGTAGCAAAACTCGATTTAATGACACCGACATTTAAAAACACATCACCTTCCCGAAGCCCTTAATCCCAAATTCCCTAATCCGGTTCACATTCCTTATTCAAAAAAAATGGCATTAAATTCCGAAAGTCCGCAACGGCCAACTATTTAAAGTCAAGAGGAAGTTATGCGTTCATAAAATCCCTCATAGAGAGCCGCCATGAATACCGTCAAGTTATGTTTACGACAAAATACAGACACGCGAAACACGGTCGACTCTCTTTGAAATCCTCCGGATATGTTTGTATCTTAGTACACACTGCCCGAGGTATTTGTACAGAATAATTAAATGATAACTGTGACTAACGTCTAGAATCTAGGTCAAATCCTAGAGTGAATCAAACCTTCGTCGGTTGAATATTTGAAAAGTTTGAGGTACTTGGAAGATTGGGTTTTCTTCTTATAATTTTGATTTGTTGAAAGCAGGTAGTAGGTATGCACACTCGTGGAACTAATTATGTATTACTAGCTGCGCCCCGCGGTTTTACCCGCGTAAGTCTCGATCCCGTGGAAATATCGGGATAAAAGTAGCCTATATGTTAATCCAGTGTGTCAGCTACCACCATACAAAATTTTATCAAAATTGGTTCAACCGTTTGAGCGTGAAGAAGTAACAAACACAACACACACACTCACAAACTTTCGCCTTTATAATATTGGTGTGATGATGATTATAGGCTACACTGAAGCAAAATAATTATATCTCAATGTATCACTTGACGATTTTGGTTTTCCGTTTTTAATAAACCAAATTACTGAAATACATAACACAATTTGAATATAAACCAACACATTCAATAAAATATTTTCATAAAATAAATAATGGAATGAAAATTTCTAGTTTCATACTTGTGCCATTTTCCGTGTTTGATGTCAGGCGGAAAACGGATATCCTTTATATGGGCGTTCAGTTGCTGATTCTTGCACAATGTAGATACGAGGTATGTATGTATCCCCACGTCTTATTGAATTAAGTAAATATTAAGGGCTTCTTAGTATTTACCTCTTTGAAAGAAATGATTGGAAGAAGAAGAAATGCTGCAGCGACCCTAAATAAATTAAGTTACAGCCCGATTCAAACTTTATGGCGGATCGGAACATGAGGCGAGTCGCTGCGCAGTAACAAATTCATGTGTGCGGGTGTGAGGGGTGCGGTACTGCGCAGCCAGTAGCGCACTTCAGAGCCGCCATAAAGTTTGACGCGTAGGTACTGTACTTAAGGACAGAAGGACGCTCGTTTATGAATTCCAAACGCTATTCTGTACCTCTCTCTACCCACTTATATTTTTCTACGCATTTTGTTAGTTGATACCTACACTCGTTGCCCGTTACTCCTTGCCAACACTTTTCGTCAATTTGTCGTATTATAGCCATTTCATAGAGGTACGGACTATTTAGGAGGAGCTCGTGGCTTAGTAATAACGGCCGCACGGGTCGATCCATCAGGTTAAGCTACGCTTGCCGGGTTCGCCAGTGGATGGGTGACCATCTTTACATACCGAGACTCCTCCGTGCCTTGGACAGCACGTTAAGCCGTTGGTCCCGGTTGCCATTCGTGGGGTCGTCACAAACCTAAAAGTCTGACAAGGGGTCTCCAAGAGGTATCGTATTGCCCAGTTACTGGGTTGTGGAGGACTTCAGCTGCATCCAGTTAGACTGGAAGCCGATCCCAACATAGTTGGGAAAAGGCCAGGCATCTTTAATTAATCTTAATTGATACGGACTACTTAAGTTGGTAGTCAATTTGTTTAACAATTAATGTCTCTGACTTTACATAAAGGTACATCAATGGTAATAATAAGTTTTGTATCCCAATGGCATCACTTTCCTACTGTGATTATGTTGTCAATAATAGCCATGCTGATGCCATCAAAAACGGTCTCTTAACTCATACTTTGTGAGCTACCACACAAAAAAACGATGACAAACATTTTTGTTTCAAATTGAAGCTTTGTACCTTGTTTGTTAACTAAATATTTGCCTGTTTGATTAATTACGTGTTTCTATTAAATACGAGGATTAAACCGTTGATAATTCTCTGTGTAAATATTAATATTAGAGTTCAGTGACATTTTACAACTGGTTTATTCAACGTGTTTATTTTGCCTATAATAAACATCACCTAAAATAATAGCAGATTTAACGTACATAACGTTTTTTTTTTACCTATTGAGGATCATAATGACGACATTTTTTTGTAAGTAAATACTTACTTGTTTTCAACATTAAGTAAAGCTCAATGACCTTTTACAACGAAGAATTTATCCAAACTGTATTTATTTAGACCGAAAAAAAAATCATAACCGAATAACATTGTGAGTTTTTGCTACCTAGGTAACTACATTTTCATTGCTTTAGTTTATTGCTAACACTCAAAATCACGTTATTCTCAATAACACACAATCTAAAACCTTTGTAATTGCTCTGACATTGTAACATTTGTAACACAAGTAGGTACAAAGTAACACGAACTTAATGAACATATGTTAAATTATTTAGGTCTTGAGAAAGGTGTTTCAGTAAACATTAATAATTATTAGCTGAACTATACAATACTAGGGTGAAAGCAGCAGAAAATGGAGACTCACCTCTCCTTAACGTTGCTTCCTATTGTGGAAAACTGGTTTTCAAAGAAGAATGTGGCAAAACGCAAGTTACAAAAGAAATTTAAAAAAAAAATTGTCCTAACATTTTAGCCCAAAAACGATTTTTTACCGAGGTCGATACGGTTTAACCAGCCTCATTCATTCCCGTTATCCTAGTATATCTTAAATAGTAACTTTTTGTTGTTATTATAAACATTAAAAGTTTTTGTACCCAGATGTCCTATAATGAGTCATTTTAACTTAAATTACATAGGAAACTCACTTTAAACTACCCAAGTAGTATTCCAAGTTACGTTATATTGTCGACTTACGTCATTACAATTTTGCTCCAAATTCTTCATTGGTCATCGTACAATTTCTTCTAAATAAATGTTACCACTAGCCACCAAGACTAGCCACTGACGCTGCCAGCGCCAGTAATTGCGAACTCTCTCTAGCCAAAACGCGGTTTCACTCCGGCGCATGTCGCTTGTGCATGAGTCAAAGTGAAAGTGACGCTCGGACATGACAATTAGTATGGATTACATGTCATTTATCATTGGCTAATTAATATCAAAAGCTGCTGATTGGTAGTTGAAGAAGACTTCCTAGGTTTTGTCGTAGTAATCGTGGGTCTGGGAGAATACGATTACAAATCTCAGATTGGTGTCGTTCGAAACTTAAATCAAGGAACCAAGAACCAAGAAACTTAAATAAAAGAAAAGTAAAAAATTAAAATTATTTAAGAATTTCGTAACAAGTCAGGTTTTGAATAAAAAAATGTGATCTTATTTTGCACAACAGTGCAATACTCAATCTGCCGTTACAAGGTATAACAAAAAGAGTAATTTTAAAATAAAATTGAATATAATTAAATAAAAGCAATCCAAAAAACTAACATTTCAATCCTTTTCTCAATTATTATATAACTTTAATTAAGTAATACTTACTCATTAAAAGTTACCACATAAATATTATAAATAATGGAGTCATCAAGATAAATTATTGTGATTTTATTTCCGCGGGACACATTCATTTCTAAGCAGTGCGTATTGAACACATTATATTAGTATTGAATACATATTAAACTTCGGTACGAAAAAGTAGACTTATAATAAAGGCAACCTTCAAGTAGAATTAGTGCCGAGAAAAGTTTTGAGCATGAATGTAGATATGGTTATAAGAATAGAGGACGACCAAGGAAACGAAAGAAGTATGACGTGATGGCTGGACAAGGAAGTGAATAATGAGATGATGGCTGATGGAGATGTATAGTGCACCAATCCCAAATAAATTAGAATAATGGCAGGCGGATGATGAGTTGATGACACAAAGTATTCTTATAATCCCGATAAACCTCTAGCTATACCATAACATTTATACAAGAACCTAGATACATAGCATCCCTAATTCCGTACCTCTTTAGGCTACAACGAGTAAACACACTACACTTACTAGAGAATAGGCAGCAGCGTTCTCTATGTATTTTAACATCATACTGCGATCGCCACTCCCCCTTAGGGCGAGGCCTATGTCCAGCAGTACACGTCTTGCGGCGGAAATGATGATGATGAAGTAAACACAAGTAACTTATGCTGTAACAAGTTTATATAAGTAGCTTGTGTTACTGGTTGCCGATAGATCGAGACCGTGAAAATATGCCGCATTTAAGGTAATTTTGCTGCAGTCTAGAACTATCTATTATGCCTAGTAACTTTGCTTATACCTACCTAACTTAGGCCCCATGGTAGCGCAAGGTACGGTGTCAAAATATTGCAGCGAGGAATTATATGAAACACTTTCATTGCGTGATCATTTTCGTGGTGTTGCCAGACTGAGGGGTCCTGGGGTTGTGTATGAAATATAACTCTATTACGACGTAATATTTTTTGAGAGAAATATAGTATGGGCATAACTATATGTAAGAGCCAATTGTTTCAGTATATATGTTACGGCTAATACCCGAAGTGCGGCTATACCTAGTTTTAGCCGGTTATAACTAGGTGTAGCCACTTACTCTAGGATAAAACTAGGTCTATCCGATATCATTCCGGCTAGAACTAGGTCCAGACAATCCCTGTTGGATAAAACTTAGATGCGTGTCCCGCCAAGCCTTTCGCCCCACGTCACACTCATGACATAGAGGGGATCTGGCGCTCGGCGGCCGCTACCGCGGCACGCTCGCTTCGCTCGCTCGCCTTCGCTTGTTAATGGTTACTGTTCTAACCTGACCTAACCCAAATGATTCAATAACAGTAAACCAACTTGTGCAACTTGTTTGCATCTAGTTTTATCCAACAGGGAATGGCTGGACCTAGTTGTAGCCGGCATGATGAAGGCTAGACCTAGTTTTACCCGAAAACAATCGGCTCGTACTAGGTTTAACCAAGAGTAAGTGGCTACACCTAATTCTAACCGGCTAAAACTAGGTGTAGCCGCACTTCGGGTATTAGCCGTAACATATATATTATGAATAAATCTGTAGTAGGAGGTATTTATAGTAGGTTAGCTGTTTTCAGTCAAAATCCATTTAGATATAGAGGTTTTATTGGAATGTACTTCTGTAACAGTACTGTGGTGAGGTAATTGCACTACTGCGGTACTCGTTACGAGTCTGATTACGAATATACGTCTAATTATCATTTGATCTATTTCTTTCTCCTTAACTTAATTATTTTGTGGTCTTGTCTACCTAATGTACCTTTTATTTGAACCATAAATGATACAGCTATCCTAAATAAAATTGAGGTGAGCATCAAACATAAAGTCATCTACAAAACTTGAAAGATAAGGCCCTCGAAACGACTGTCTATTCAATGCTACTCCTCTTTCCGGACTTACAAAATACTTAGCGCTTTCTCGAAACTTCACAGCTTCGAAGCCAATCGTTTGGGGAATGGATTCCTCGATTGCTTCGAACATTAACGTAAATATGGCACTTCTTCTTGTAATGGATGGCAAATCGTGATTGTTTTCTTAAGTGGATTGATTGTTCAGACTTTGGGATGCTGGCAGGATTTTTGTTTTTCTGAAAATTCTTTTTAAAGTAGATTGTGAAATTATTAGTGTTTGATGGGTGGATTGGACTTATAAAAAAAAGATAGATGGATTGTGTGATATGAAAGAATAAGGAGTGAATGGTAGCGTGGACAGGGGAGAATGGACAATGAAGACGTTTTCTGCCGACCCCAAGTACATGGTACATGGAACCGGAAGATGGGCAGAAAGATGATGATGATGATGTATGGGTGGATTAGGCTGTTAAGGTCTCGTCGGTTAGTGTGTTTTTTTAAGTGAAAGAACACACACAACAGATCCACTTGTGCCTTCAACCCAAAACGTTGGTAGCGTCAAATACTAAGTGGTCTTCAAAATGTTCTAAGTTTGTTTTAAATATATATCATGTCATTGTTTGTGAAGAGAAAATATTTTATTTGAATTAGAATTTATTCGAAACCAAATCAGTTAGTACGGCTGAGTACCTTTTATAAATATTCCTTTGCGGCTATTTTAGCAGTTCATCAGTAATTTATGATCTTCGAGCCTACCAACCAGGTGGTGAAAACAAATTTTTAATACAGTTGCTCAAAAAGTGGTGTATTGCAGGGACGTATAGCGTTCGGGATGTGGGCTATTACATACTAGTGTTTTTTTTTTAACTTTCCCGAACTCATGCGTCTCTTTCCCAACTGTCAAAATAATGTCTATTAAAAAGAAAAACCAACCATGAAGTTTTTACTAAAGAGTTTTTGTGATTCACACAAATACGTATATTTCTAAAAAGAAGCTACTAATTTATTTAAATATCAGATTTAATGACTTAATTGAATGAGTTAGGTTAGGTTTCATTTCATTTCATCTCATTAAATTTCATTTTCATTTCATATCAATAAAAAAAATATACTGAAGACTAAGCTGTATGGATAGTTCCCTTTGCCTACCAAAATGGGTGAAAAAGAAAAAAAACTCTGCTTAAATTCTACGGTTGGCGCCATTTTCCAGAAATTTTCTTTGCGAGTTTAGTTGTTTGTTGCAAAAAATGAGTAATTTAGACCCTATTTTTTTTTTAATTAACACCACCGGAACTCAGTATAATTGCACAAAATGCTTCGGAGAACATTTTACCGGAAAAGTCAAAAAGTCGTAGACATTTGTCGGAACTCTTTGCAATGACAGCAATGATGTATAAAACTATAGATATGTTGTCCGCACTCTAAAATGGCAACATGAAATGAAGCCAATTGGCCACATTGCGCTCAGTCACGCACCAACCTGTCGCGCGACGCTACGTTTGTTTTTAATTTATATCGTGTGTGAAAACCTGTGCAAAATATAAAGAAAACATGCCGTCGTGTGTTTTCAGAGGATGTACAAATTATACCCCAAAAGTTAAAGACAAAAATGTTTACGCGTATAAGTAGTTATCTAGTATTTTCGCCGTTTTTAAGCGCCGAGATGTTTGTTGATAACGTGTCTATATATAATACGTCATTGAATGACAGCCTTTCCGCACTCGTAATGAAATATACTATTGTGCACTTAACTGCATGACCTGGTAGGTAACTACTGAATTAATTACAATGCCACCGTTTGTTCTACTTATCTAAAATCTATCGTGCTCCATAACCCCTAATTTCTACATTAGCATGTTAATGAACTTCCGCATTCAGCCATGTTTACGGCATTATTCCCGGTTTCATAAATATTCAAAATAATCGTCATGAAAACCGATTTGTTTAAAACTTTATTAATCAGTGGATTTTCCCTTTAATGTTTAATGAACTGTTGGGTCGGGTAATTTGATTAATTAAGCATAATAATTGCAAATATTGATAATAAATCTTCTATTTTAAGACATAGACTTGTAGACTCATCTTATTCCTGTTTTATTTAGTGTTCAGGTACTTAGGAGAAGCTTACTCTGCGAAGTAAAAAGCTCAAAAGGGGACTTCTTGGCGGGAAAGTGAAGCGTCATGTTAGAAGTTTTGTTTTATTTTCTAAATTTTGTGTTTAGCCGAATATTAATGTGTAATAGTGGTGGATTATTAACCATTAAGTGTTCGTGAACCTGCATTAATGTAGGCAAATAAACAAAACAGTGCAACATCACTTTAAGTTCTCTCAAGAAGTCCGCGCGAGGTTTCAGTAAAGTGCCGCGTCTTTACTTAAACTCAAGGGGAGCGGGGCGGGATATCATCAATCATCTTTATCATGCATTGAGTGGAGTTCATTTCATAATTATTTTAATAACTTTGTACTTGCTACCTGATTTTACATGACACTGGCTAAATGCACAAACCGTGCGAAGCCAAACGGAAAAAAAAAAAAAAAAAAAGCTCAAAACCTCATTTTAATTAACCAAAAACTTAGTACAGACTGGACAGATATCTACCTGAAAACGGAGAGATTTAACGTTTTTCATATTTTCATCTTTAAAAATAAATAAAATTCAGATAACTGTTTATAATGTCAAAACAACAGCTTTTTACTAAGTCTCAAGAAAAAAATTGTACTTATTATAAAATCAAAACAACATACACAACTCAACATACTGGCGAAATGTGGGTGTACTATAGTACACCTCTGCCTAACCCTTCGGGGATTACAGGCGTGATGTTATGTGTATTGTGTGTGTTATAAAAATAAACATTTTTTTTTAATTTGTGTCTGTTTATTCCGGCTAATCTCCGAAACTGCTGGACAGCTTTTGACGGGACTCTCACTGGCAGATAGCTGATATTATAGGAAGTAAGTTAGGCTAAAGTTATTTTTGAAAAAGCTACGTGGGCCAAGCCGCGGGCAGCAGCTAGTGTGCCTAAAGTACCTACGTACTACCTATGCGCATGTGTTTATTAAGCAGAAACATTGTCATAAATCATAGACAGTAGAAATAAGTTGGAAACTTCAAGAAACTTCCGTGATTTGAGACACATTGGGATGTAACATGTTCCGCACATTTCCTTCCGACATGTTTTTAGTTTATTGTCGTTAAACAACGCCATACGCTCATAACTTATAGGAAGCGATGGCTGGTTGGAGAAAGTTCCTTTTTGTCTATGGATTATTACTTGTCTATGATTGATTTGTTGTGTGGAAAAAGTTATGATGGCAATACCATCGACAACTTCACTCTAGCATAATAGCTTGTCGCATGATCTTTTAATAGGAAACGATTAACGATTGATATTTCCATCACCAGTGAACACTTTAAACGCTTAGCGAAAATGTATATTGTGACATAGTTTGGTAATTGATAACCAAAAGTAGGTAGGTTCACGCCTCTTTAAAGAAAAAAGAATAAGTAAGTACTTATTTCATTCATCTCAAAGCTGTCAGTGAACAAAAATCTCTGAAATAATTTCTCCTGAGATTCGCACGACATTTCAAAAGTACTTTGGGGCGACATTCCCAAGTTTTTATAATTCACCGCGTTTTTGGGAGTTTAGTGATTGTTTAAATTGATAGATGGCTTGAAACTCTTGTATCAATTGCCGTGAACGTCGCCAAAGTCAGTACTTTCACTGAAGATATTACTTGGCGAGAGCTTATAGTGACATTAAGAGGGATTTCATTAATTTTCCAAGATGTTTGGGACATTTTATGAGCTGAAATGGCACTTGTAACATCTTTCAGGTAATATGCACCTACTTACATTAAAATAAAAATATTTTCTCTGTAGCAGCCCGGAGTCTGGATTTGTGCCCGGTTGATGGCAATAGGCTCGCCCCCTAATACATGGGACTTAAACATAACTGATGAGAAGTGGGTGTGATATAGGTGCACCCCCTCGTGTATTATGGGCGTGATATGAATATATGATGTGTTATTATAATTTGGTAGAGACAGGACTTTTTGTCTGCTTTAACAACGAATTGCGAGCTGCTAATCTTTAGCAATCAAATGAGTATCTGATGATATTTAGACATTTACACATTATTTTTAGGCATTTCTTTTTTTGCAGTGATCTCTGCATCTGCTCTCTATTGATTGAACAGTCTTGTCCAATCTATACTTCGTCTATGGTTAATTGAAAAGAGGTTTTAAGCTAACATCTGCCGATCTATTCTGTCAAAAAAATATCATGAGAACTTAAGTGAAGTCATATTAAAGTCAATAGCATAAATCCCTAGCATCAGCAGTGATAATCTGTAAAACATCTCACCGTGAGAACTTAGATGAAGTGAGGTGTGATTGACACTATTGACAGCTCACTTCACTTAAGTTCGGCAGGAATATATCGGTAAGTGCAATGACAGTTCACTTCACCTTTGTTCTCACTGTGAGATTTGATACAGAATAGGCTGGCTGCTAACTATTTATTGTACATTCTACTGTCACTGGTAAATCTATCAACATTAGCAGCCTGTAATGATGATTTATCTTGTTGATTTGATAATTTCTTCACATTGCCATCAATAACAATGAAGCTAGCAATTCATCAACACAAATATAGCCATTGCAAGCCTATTAATTATGTCATTATTGACAGCTCCGGCGTAATGAAGTCACTGCTGAGTGAAATCGAGAAAGCGCAGGCATCAATGACCTCAGGCTTGTTTGTCTGTCTGTCACGCGCTGCTTTCCCGTCCGCGCGAACATAGCCCTCGCTCTATGAAATATAAATGCTTTGAATTAGGTATTATACAAAATTATCGTGCTAGAAGCTTTTGTGAGATAGGTAATAGTTTAGAATATGAAACGGTCGACGAATATTCCGAGCAAAATCATGCGATCCTTTTACGGTTTAGGTTCTAGGCGACAAAACCATATACATTATTACCAAGCACATCAAAGTCCAGACATTAGGGATTTAAAAAAACACACACTTTATGCGTAAAAATATATTTTATGAAACGCCTTAGCCAATTTTCCTTCACGTACCCACTCAAAAGCCCCCAAGAAAAAGGAATGTGACAAGACTGATTGACAGACAGATATAGAATTGATTCCATTCAGAAAAGTTAAAAAGACACCGACATAATAAAATTGTACGTAAAGAAAAATCCAGAACCAAAAGAAAAAAAAATAACATTAAAAAATCCTACTGTCAACGTCAAATCGAAGATGAAAAAGAAATCGGTGCGTTATTTGAAAAAAGAACTGGGAATCATAAAGTAAAAAAGTCTTATAAATCTGTCTAATCTAGTTGTCTTTTGTTGATGTTAGATATTATCATTTGGTAAGCACATGATTAGCATTACAAAAGTTAAATTAAATGGATGAACTACATCTCTTGGTGTCGTAAGAATTTAAATGAGGTACTCATGAGAGAACATGGTTACGATAGACGCGAACACAATGTGTGCCAAAATCGTGAGTGACATATTCAAATTTTACTTTCTACATAGTGATTGCTTTATTTAATAAATTAACTTCATTCTTCATTCTGTAGGCTATTTGATTAAAAAGCCTTTCGTAATATTTTATGTTATATCACTTCATTTAGATATCATTTAAGTTAATGATAGTTTTCATTATTAGTTCCTGAAAAAAAAATTACAATTTGAAAAGTCAAATGTTTCATGTCTTTAGTAATTATAAGTAGACTGGATCGGTATAATCAAAGATATATATTATGTCTAGATAGACAGTCAAAGTTGTGAACTCGTCGAAAATAATGCATGCACACTAGAATAACACAATGACAGTACCTACAATGACGTGGCGCGAGTGTAAGACGTAGCTGTCACGCACACCAGCATAACAAAGTTGGCCTGTTCGTTTTAGTTCTTTTGCATTGCGACACTATCTATATATATTATCTTATATCTATATATTCTTTTTCTTCACCAACATCTGGCGTCTTACAATTATTGGTAATTTCACAATAATCACATCCGCGATTAAATATACAAACGTGTTCTGCCATCCCACGTAGGTAGCTACTATTTGTTTTGTCAATATTACTTTAAATATTAGCTGCCAAATCTTTGATTTCTTATCATTTGACAGCTAATTGATCTTCGCTTTGAATCAAGCTCTGAGGCGCCATATAGAGAATACACATACATAAACTCACGCCTTCTTCCCATGGGGGTAGGTGAAATCTACAGACCGCCACCGGCTACAATCCTTCCATACTCCTTTTGTTTAGTTTACATTCATACATCTAGTATACACGCACGCCGGTTGTGAGTACTACGCATCTGATCTTTCTGAAAAACATCACCAATAATGTCACTACTTATATTATGTCCTAGGGCATCTTCTCGCGGCATTTCCACTGACATCTGCCTTTTGTTAGTCTCCTTTCATTCATCTTCTCCACGCCTATAGAAATAAGACATTTTTGAAACGGGGCTTAGTAAAAAGACCGACACAGTCTTGCTAACCTAACAAAAATAGAGTAATACCAAAATGGCCACATAATATCTAGGCTAAAACAAAACATTTTTATACGTTTCATCAAACATAAAACCGCCGCCGCCGTAAATGTCTGTTTTTCCAGCTTCTAGGTTATTAGACGAGTACAAAAAGTATTTTTTTTCTTCTCTATATTAGCTGAGTTCATTTTACTGTACACACTTTATGTCTTGTATTAGCATTTTTACCATAACAAGATAATAATATGTAGGCGCCCAAGCAAAAAGGGTCCTGGGTCCGTAGTTTCCAAGATATACTTACGCAGTTTTCTAAAGTTAAAAGTTAAGTTAGTTTAATTGATTATTAATTAATGCTCAATTATATACAAGTTCATATAGTTTTTATCAAATCATGCTTTTTCAGAGTTTCAACTTCAAAAAGTCTGTAAAAAAAATGTGGTAGTTTTTGAATATCCTTATTATCAATTGACTATTCTAGATACGTAATCTAGTCTTAACTCAATACCAGTACCCTTTTTGCTTGGCCGCCCACATATAAAAGAACTATGTTTAGTTTTCTAAATAATCTACCAAATGAAGACCAGGGGCCAAGTCTGTAAAATAACAAACTTGTCAATAATGCGTCGGTAGTGTCTCAATAGAATAGTCATTGACATTTGGTATTCTATAAACTATTTAATGGTCTTGCAACTGTAGTGCCCAGAACTTCGATCAAGATTAACTATTTAACGTAACTTAACATCATAACAAAAGTTGTAATCCCCGAAAGGGTTATAAGTAATACCCACATTTCGCCAGTTACGTGTAGGTTACATGTAATAGGGGGTGAGCCTTTTGCCATCAACCGGGCACAAATCCTGACTCCGAGCTGCTACTAAGAAATTTCTGATGGTAAACCGAAAAACACTGCCCGACCTGGAAATCAAACCCAGGATCTTATGCTCAGCAGTAGCTTTTGCGACCACTAGACAGACGAGGCAGGCATTACCGCTTGTGGACTGTTTCTATTCTGCGAAAACGGTGTACGTACGTACGAAAACGGTTACTATGCGAAAACGGTGTACGTAGGGATGTAGGTACACCGTTTTCGCATAGTAAGTAGAATAGAAACAGTCCACATGCCACTGATGCCGCGGATGCCACTGGAGCTAACACGAAGCCACCAGGGGATGCGCAGGGCTCCGGCTAGCTCCAGCGGCATCCTGAGCACATTCGCGCAGAGCTTCGATTGCCAGTACCTGAACCATTGCTGTATGGTTCAGATACTTAGCAATCAAGGTCGGTAATATGTTTATGTGGTCTTTTTAATTGTGTTTATATTTATTGTTTAATAACTATGTTTTTATTTATTTTCTTAATTTGGTAAAAAAAATTGTGCATAAAATAATTGTAGTTCGAAATAAACGTTTATTTTATTTTATTACCATTCAAATGACGTTCAATTTAAATCAATCAATCACTTAGGTAACCTCAAATACCTACTCGGTACAAGTAAGAAGTTGTTATTAAGGTACCAAAGCAGATTCATTTACATACACAAGGAAACCGTACTCAAAATGTTAGAATAATTTATGACTCGACAGATTGTTTTAAGTAAATACAGATGAAGCTTTTCTCCTTGTATCAGTTACCTAAGCTTAAGCGGCTTAGACACAATCTATCTAAGATTAACAAAGACGTTAAGTACTAATCCGTGGAAACTTCAATTAGTATCTATATGTATGTAGATATTCACGTCTTACAATAAAGAGTATGTTATCTACGGCTTGAATTAAGTTAATTATCTACCTATAAAATTATTTCAAAGGGCAAAGCAGCTCTTTAACGAAAATTGACGCACCCTACCGATTCCTCGATTTTTAGGGTTCCGTACTCAAAGGGTAAAACGGGAACCCTATTACTAAGGCTCCGCCGTCTGTCCGTCTGTCACCAGGCTGTATCTCATGATTCGTAATAGCTAGACAGTTGAAGTTTTTACAGATGATGTATTTCTGTTGCCGCTATAGCAACAAATACTAAAAACCAGAATAACATAAATATTTAAGGGGGCTCCCATACAACAAACGTGATTTTTTTGCACGTTTTTGCTCAAATCTCGATAACGGTAACAGGTAGACACTTGAAATATTCACAGAATATTTAGTTATATTCACTTTAAAAATCAATAATTAAATTAAAATAAAACAAATATTTAAGGGGGGCGACCATACAACAAACGTGATTTTTTGCCGTTTTTTATAGATAATGGTACGGAACCCTTCGTGCACGAGTCCGACTCGCACTTGGCCGGTTTTTTTCTTTTGAATGACCAGTTAGGATCTATAACGGTTTAAAGGGGGCTAGCAACCATTCTCACTTAAATTTTCAAAACTTATAATAAAGCTGTGATAAAGTTCTTATAAATCGTATAATCGTATTAACGTGAAAATAAATGATTAAAAAAGGGTAAATTAAAAAATCAGAAAACCCGACAGCTCAAAACGTGAACTTTAAAAAAAATGGAAACAAGATAACCTATTTCTATCCTAACTAATATTTTAAATGCTTTAACTCATAAGGACATGAATTTTCAAAAATCAATCCTTAGTCCTCACTTTCGTTAAAAAGGAACTCTTCTGCTAAATTTAATGCTTCTAGACCCAGCGGTTAATATGCGTAGCCTTTTCCCCAACTACGTTGGGGTTGGCTTCCAGTCTATCTGGATGCAGCTGAATACCAATATTTTACATGGAGTGCCTGCCTATCTGACCTCCACAACCCAGTAACTGGGTAATACGATACCTCTTGATGAGACTGGTTGTCAGACTTTCGGGCTTCTGACGACCCGTAACGGCTGTCAAAGATCCAAGACTGACAGCCGGGACCAACGGCTTAACGTGCTTTCCGAGCACGGAGGAGTCTCGGTATGTAAAGATGGTCACCCATCCCCGGACCAACCTCGGCAAGCGTAGCTTAACCTGATGAATCGACCCGTGCGGCTGTTATTCACGAGCTCCTCCTTAGCCACGAACTCCTCTTTGATCACGAGCTCCTCTTTAGCCACGAGCTCCTCCTTGGTCACGAGCTCCTCCTTAGTCACGAGCTCCTTTTTGGTCACGAGCTCCTCCTTAGCCACGAGATCATCCTTGTTCACGAGCTCCTCTTTAGCCACAAGCTCCTCCTTGGTCACGAGCTCCTCCTTAGCTACGAGCTCATCCTTGGTCACGAGATCCTCCTTAGTCACGAGCTCCTCCTTAGCCACGAGTTTCTCCTTAGTCACGAGCTCCTCCTTAGCCACGAGCTCCTCTGTGTCTAGAATCTGAAGAATGTTTAAGATTTTTATTGAGTAGAAAAATGCTAATAAACATAAACGCGAAGTGAAATTCATCACGTCCATGGCCGATCTGTCACCATTTGAATAACTTAAAATCACTTTCTGTATGTAACGTTTTTATTATGTTTTGTATTCCATATGAATGTGACACGTTTTTGTTTGAATTAATTTCACTGACCACTTCCATGCTTTTATTGTAAATTTCCTGCAGGTGCTTTTGATGTTAGGAATAAATAACGTACTGGAAAACAATTGAATTAAATGATATTCGTTCTGTACGCTCATATTTATTCTGTTTACGTGTGCGAGTCCCAAAAAATGCTTTTTCTTTCTCTTTCTTTCTTTCTTTTGTTTATGTGCGCAATTGTCGGACTGGTTACTCAAAATTATATTTTTTTCATTCTTTGTTGAGGTAGGATTTCTATAGGTAGAATCAACAGATTGGTTTCATCACCACCCTTTCTTTACCCAAGGAATTTGAGGGTTTAAGTGCTATACAGCCTTTAATTTCTACACTATAAGCCTTTTAATTTCTTATCTTTATACAAATATTTACATTTCACTTCTTAATGTATATACTTAGCACTTTTTACACACTATTACAGTGTTTTTCGGTTGCGTTGTTTCCTTTTTTTATCTAGTTATGAGGGATAAGGAACCCTTCTCGGCCTATAGGCCTGCAGCTTATTCCAGTTTACTATGTAATCTGTTCAGCGGCAGCGCTTCCTAGGCCGTCCTTGTCGTCTCATACCTCTGGGTCCCGTCAGGACACTAAACAAATAACAAACTGCACTCATCCCACGTTAAGGGTGTCCACAATTTAGTTTTATAAATAAAATAGTTTTATTTGTATAACTCCTAAATTTTTTGGTTGACCGTACTTTCCCAAGACAAAATTTGTTTATTTTATTTGGGTTCCCAAAATACTACTCAAACATAATTTATATTTATATATTTTTTTTATTTATTGGCACCAAACATATTAACGAGAGACATATTAAAGAAAAGTAGGCTATAATGTAAATAAAACAACATGGGAGCATCTGCAGCCGAACTAGGTGAAAAACCTAGCTAGATTCAGAGCCATACCTGTCTGGACACTGGACATTTTTAGCCAACATTTACAATTTTGTTAAATCTTACAGAACAATTTAATTAATAAACAGTATTTTAATTATTTTATATACAGGTGGAATCCGTGACCGCGGTACAGGGGGTCTACTCCGAAGCGCTAAACCGAAGTATCTGCCGAATGTTCGACCGTTTTATAACTTCCACAGTTCCCTTTTTTGACTTTGAGTCCATACCGGACTTTAAGTCACAGTTTTGACTTTGGCTTATCTCTTCGACTGTCTTTTTTTTTTGCCGTAGTCATCGATAGTTAGCCGTAGTAAAAAAACGACCGAACATTCGGCCGATACTTCGGTTTAGCGCTTCGGGACCCCCTGGTCCCGAAAGCGCCACGACCCCAACTTTTAGGCTCCTGGATTTATTTTGTTGTGCTGATCACTACATATTTTTTGAGCAAACTTAATCGGTACAGTTTTCCTCCTAGATTATTTAAACGTTGCTTTAAGTTAAGTTACATTTTTTGACGATTAAAAACACAAATAATCAAATTCGGAGATACTGGTGTATTCTGATAATGCATCCCGTATTTAACATTATACAAGAGAGTTTCAAATCACTTAAATCAAATAAGTACGGAAAAATTAATCTAAATCAGAAATCAAATAGGAAATCACGTATTTAACATTATACAAGAGAGTTTCAAGTCACTTAAATCAAATAAGTACGGAAAAAAATAATCAAAAACATAAATCAAATAGGAAATCACGTATACAACATTCGTCAATACGCCGTCAAGCTCCGTAACACGGTCGACATTCAAAGTAGCACGTAGTATATTAAGGGGGATGCGCTAAGGTAGCCCAGCATTACAACTCTCTAAGTTCATAAAATCCTACTGAATGATTATTTCAGAAATAGTAATTCAATAGGATTTTACGAAGAGAGTTAGTTGTATTGCCGATTCTAATGATTATAATTCTGTAAAGCCATATTTGTTACGGCCGCGAATCATATTTAGATCAACATACAACCTGTTACTGACCTGCCAATCGCAAAAAATTTAATAAAATTTGAATTTCGCGGGCTACCTTAGCGCATCCCCCTTAAACTAGTATGACATCTTTAGACGCCATTTTCTCAAAATAAAGTCCGTGTGGCTTGACATTGTTACTTTTTACAGCGTCCCTAATGTCGCTTAACCTTAAGCAAGACAACGTTCATAAATAAAAGGCTTATTAATCCTTAATCGTTTCATAATCTATCCTTAACACACATCTTCTAATTACTTTAATTACTGAATATCGATACCACGCGATGTTGTTTTAAGCTAGTTGTTATCAGTTATTTGCGCAAATTGTTTACACAACAGCCACTCAGGCGTTGAAATAAAATTAATGGATTCACTCGAATCTTGCTGAATAGATTATGTCATGCAGTGATATAGAATGGTGGACCGGTTTGTTATGTTAGTTGCAATGCTGTCAGGCTTGACACTGATTGAGGTAATTTTGGCGAAGA
Organism: Tiliacea citrago; assembly: GCA_963921375.1. Classification (NCBI taxonomy): domain Eukaryota; kingdom Metazoa; phylum Arthropoda; class Insecta; order Lepidoptera; family Noctuidae; genus Tiliacea; species Tiliacea citrago. Next base: position 19,352,043 of record OY992798.1, read on the forward strand.
TAGTTATATAAATATTGTTTGTTTGTGTTGTGGCTTGTGCTAGATAATTTGCTAATTTGTAAAATCGGGGATGAAACGAATCAGGGTAGCGTATCGCCTCCGACAAAATAGTAGAATGGAATGAACTGGAACGATGGATTAATAGATGAGGAAAGCATGGAATGATAGAATTCATTTTAAGGGTCGTCGAAACTGTCGATAAGCTACATGATCAGTAATGAAATCGATAAAAGGTTAATAACCTTTTAAATAATAAATAATAATAAAAGGTTGGGAGTAGTAAAAGCTGTTAGGCACATAAAGTAATATTATTATCTTATTCGGGCAAGCAAAAGGCAACGGTTAACTCTGGTTTTCATATACCTCATAAACCCATAACAAAGGAATCATTAAAAAAGTTGTTTATAGTTTTTCCGCTTTTCCCTTTTAGGGTCGAAAACAGCCAGAAGCTGTGCCAGAGCTTCAAAAACAAAGCATTGTATTGAACTGATCGAATCAATGATCCACAGCAGCTATCAAATTTAGCTACAACCTCCAGAAGACTAACCCTTTGCGAACTTACTTTCACAACCGAGCACTTGTCAATTTTTATGAGCGCATTGACTTTAAACTTTTACTATTTCTCTCTTGAACTCCGTACAAAGGAATTCCATCTTTATTTGACAAGTTTTATACAAGTTTTCACACAATTTTCTTTGTATTCCCGTTTGATGCGATTTCGTTCCGACCTTTGCTCTTCTCTCAATATCGTTTTTAATGACACTCGCTATGATTCCATTGTCCTTTGTAATGCAAATAAGACGATAAAGTTGAATGGCGCCGGCAACTTCTTATATTAAAACAACAGCAGTGAAGTTATTGGATGTTAGATACTTACCTATCGGAAAACTTGAGACTAGAGATGACGATGCATTCTACCAGCTTTTATGACAAGTCTTTTACAGTTCAAGCAGTACGGTTATGGAATGCCTTGCCCGTGTCGATAAGGCGTGCTCAATCTTTGTCCACTTTTAAAATTCTGATAAAAAAACACTTTCTCTCTTCTTAAACAGCATCATTACAGAATACAGTTCCTTGCTCTTATTTCATGTTTATTATTGTATATTGTATATATATATTTATATGGATAAGTCTATGCTTTGTGTATGTATGTATTTATTGTACATGTAAATAGTACACCACTGACTACCTGCAGTATTGTCTCTCCTTCTCCCTTTAATCCATCCAAAGGTTGTCTGTAAAAGATCGCTTTTAGCGATAAGACCGCCCATTGTGTCACCCTATGTAAAATTTCAACATTTATATCTGTAACTTTTATGGTGTACATAATAAAGAGTATTCTATTCTATATTTAATTATTTTACTCTAGAAATCTTTACCATTTATTCACGTTTTTATTCTCGTTCCTACCTAATTTTACGTAGACCCTTTTCATCTCTCAACTTTCAACTTTTTCTAAAAGCTGTCAGGAACACCCACTCAGGTTTACAACTCCATTATTCCCTTATAATAGGTAAATCTTCCTACGCCTCCACTCACAAACTCACAGCAGTCAAATTCACCGCAGAATTTCACTAAAATTACAAAAAAAGAGGCTAGATGCACAATGCATTACAACTACCGTCCGTTCGCCTTTCTCCGCGCGCCGTTGCGTCACGGCCATACACGTCATCAATCGAGTTCACTCACTCCTAACTTACGACATGACTGCTTGACGACGTGACCACGAGTCTTCGAGAAATGGGGGAATATGGCGAAAGATCTCGAGACTATGATACGCGTAATGCTGGGGCCACACCGATGCGTTTATCGTCAGGAGGCATTGCATGGCCGACGCTTCGAAGTTCGAATGTTTTGCTCGTTAATAATCAGTTGTCGTGCTTGCCAATGGAGTCGGCTTCGTAATTATTCTATGTATTGTTGTAACCCGTGCGGTAGGTAACTGGGATGGGATGCAATCGGATCTTTTGCTACTTTAGCCGCTAGTGATTGGTCGCATTTGCGTGTATAACCTACCTACAATAATCTGTACCTATTAATGTGACCACATAGACCTACACATATTGATCACAATATTGATCAATCACTTAACAATTTTGTATATCGAACTCTTTTTTTTAGTTTCAAACATTTTTATTATGGTACTACCGTGTATTATTTTTGTAATGTCCGTTGTATTTGTGCATCCTTTTCTTTTTCTTTCTTATTTTTATCGTGTTGCAGCGCGAAGCTTCGTGAAGATATGTGGCGCCAGCATTACACTTTGCTTTATATATTTTCAAGATTAATTCCCCAGTCGAATCTCAAAGTAGGTATAAACTTCTCGGATTAAGTGTTAAGTTAGTTTGTTGTTACAGCGGAGTGGATAGGCTGTTAAATTCGTATAGCAATCTCTTGTGTTTTATCTGTAGTTTTTAAATGGTGTTGGGTTTTTAACTTATAATCGTAAAAGATAAACAAATGTAAAGAGAACCATGGTTTTGGAATGATACTAAGTAGTTGCCCGTAGTCCCATTTAATTTAAACCTACTGAAACACTAAGTTTTTCTACTTAATCCTAGATATTTAATTAAGTACCTACCTAAAAGGAAATCGTTCCACACTTCCTTAAACTCGCTAGTACTAAGAAGCTCGCTTAGTAATATGAAGTGTACAATTAGGTACCTATTTCCGTCAAAAGAAACTAAGTTTGGTTCAAGTAAGTTTGTGATCCCCCTTGTTCAAGTTTCAGAACCGTAGCTTTGACGAAGTTCGGTTATTCGGTTTCCAAACTTCAATGAAACTAATCCTATGATATTCTATCCGAATAATATCGAATTTGTGGAAGGGTTGTGAAATAAACTGTCCCCGAAACTTGCTCCGTGATAATTATACAGAGTGATTCGTTGAGAAAATAAACAATACTTCCTATTGGAAAATCCTATTAGAAGTCGGTTTTTTAAGGTCGAACACGATTTTTCCGTCGATTTCAGAGTTAAAAAACCGGCCAAGTGCGTGTCGGATCACGCACAATGAACGGTTCCATAGTTGGGAGGAATTTATCGCAAGAACAAACTTAACATTGTAGTAATAAAACTTGTTCCCACATTCCAACTGAAAAATGTAAGTTTGTACGCACAATATTGAGTGATTTGCCATGTTATTTTAAGACCATAGACTTCATAAAGGTTTTCCAGTAAACTACCTATAGGTAAGTATGGATTAATCAGTGTGGTGCCGGACATAAAGAATAACACCATCCTATTTCTTCCCGTGGTTGTCGTAAAAGGCGACTAAGGGACTTATTAGAGCAGCGTAGAGAACGCTGCTCTAGTAAGTAATTCTCTAACACCATACTGCGATCGCCAACCAAGTGTGGAGATTATGGCAACCTCTCCTTTTGAGGGACGCCTATGTCCAACAGTGCACGTCTTTCGGCTGAAATGATGTATAGAACTATTCTCTGCATTTGTTTTCAAAATTGTAGGCTCTGCAGATTCAGAGATAGGGGGGAATGGTCAATTTTCACACACCAGTGATCCTATAAAGGCTCGTGCACCGGAAGAACAATTCCCATGAAATCATAGAAATTGTCCTACCGATGTCGCGTAGCGCGACATGTCGCGCCATTATGTACGAGCCTTAAGGGTTCCATTTTTTCATTCGGACGTACGGAACCCTAAAAACCAACTTTAAAAGACAACAGCTATTCGGTTGTAATATCATATCATAATATCAATATTTATTATGTTCCTACAGCATAAAAATCGTCATCGTCATCAGGCTCTAACATCTCCAGTTAAATAGCCCTGTATAAACATAAATCTTTTTGCTCCAACATGATTACAGAATATTTTAAAGAAATAAATAGCTTAAAATTATTATAAGTAAACATCTTAGCCATTAGCCATTACCATAACCATATATTTCCAAGATGCAATGTCAAAGAACTAAGTTCAGTGACCGGCGAACGTTAAACTCAACTAAAATCGGAGAAAGTAATCGCTAATTAGCATGCAGCCGATGGGCTCGGCAGTTACGACACTTCCTTACAACAAATAGAGAAACTACTACAATAGAAGCGAGAAAATGTGAACATAAACTTCAACAAATTACGTTAAAGTATTTTTTTGTAATTAAAGAATAATAAAATAAATTCTGTGTGCATCGGCCTGCGCGGGAAAGCCCGGTGTATGTAACCGCGAAGTGGCGCGAGGACGCATACGCGCGCGTTCGGAATTTAAACCGTAAGACTGCATGTGCACACACTGTGTGCACACGTCATGAAGACGTGACTGACTGGTTGGTTTGTTAAGTGTACAACCGACGACGTACTTAAAACTCATCTCTTTTGGGCCTGACCAAGTAAAAGTTTTTTCCTGCCAGTTCCAAACTTGAATCATTAATCTTTGCGAGTGATTACGCGAAAAACTATTGGTAAGAAAATACGAACAATGTAAGTAGATATTTTCATGCCTCGTTTCCTGGTTGTTTACCTTTGTTGTACTAGAAAAAGTTAATGGTTTGTTGAGTTGAAACAATAATGTTTAATTTACATAAACGCTGGTTTTCTTAGTAGTTACAGTTTCACGCTTAATTACAAGTTGGAATTTACTCCGTTTTCAACGATTTCAGAGGTTGTACATTTGCAATCTTTTTATCCACGTTATCGAGTTCTTTGTTTTTCCCGCAGATATCCCGTGCATTATAGGTAGATCGTCCAATTTAAAACTGCACGCCCCGCCACTGCTTATTACAAACACATTTCAAATGTTTGTATATAATTTGTCGTGCAGTTTTAAATTAGACGATCTCTACTTACCTATATTGATAGTCAGAACGATTTAAAGTCATAATCCTATTCTATGCATACTCATATGTGATAGTAACATTTATTGTTAGTAGGTACCAGGATTCCCACAACTTCTATAACTCCAAGAAGTCGACAATCTTCAAACTTTATGAAAGCAAGGACGAAGCTTCTTAGAATTCTACAAGCCACCTTTGACAATTGAATACAAGCTATGTGTAACACTATAGAGTTTATAATATCTAATTAACATTTAACAATGGCCCCGAATACAATCAGCTGCAAGGGCGAAACCCATGTTTGTTAAAGTCGAACGATGTATGACTCAGAGGCAAGAGTAACTAAATAAAGATATTATGAAGACCTCCCTTGCATACAAACGTGATCTGATAAAGAAATCTTCTTCACAATGACTTATTGTATTCATTTGAGTACCTGCTGATAGGTTGTCGTACTTCGAACATGAGGAAAACAACCAGACACAATAAACCACTAATTTTGGTTAATCATGTCGTAATTGTATTTATAAATAGCTGCTGCCTTCGGTTTCACCCACGTGTCTTTTTCTAAGTTACTCCTTATAACATCAGCTATTTGCCAGTGAAAGTCCCGTCAAAATCGGTCCAGCCGTTTAGGAGATTAGCCAGAACAAACAGACAGACGGGCAAAATTTGTATAAGTACCCGTATATGCTTCCTTATGCATTTAGTAAAAAGCTGTATTTATTTGTATAGATTATTCATCAAAATCGTGTCATCATCAGTCTATAGCCACCAACATTTCTGTGGTTGATTGATCATCCTCACAGTATGACGCTTTGGTCACCCACCCGTGATGATGAGCTTGTATATTTTTCACATAGCACTCAACTGCTAGACTAAGACCCTTTTGCATCATCGGGTTCTCTCATCCAATCCCTATCAGCCACTCCGTAGATATTGTCGTTCCACCTAGCCTGACATCCTTCTTTACGTTTGCCAATTCACGGTCTCCACTCTAGAACACGTAGTACCCCAATGGCCAACATGTGGGTTCTTATTACTATCCAATCCAATGTACTTATCGTTTTTTTTTTCGTTGCAGCGTTCGCGTGTGTGATGCAGCTATGTCGGTGGCGGTGAGGGCGGCGCTGCTCTGCGCCTGCGCACTGCTGCTGCAGCACGGTAATTCACACATTTTCTACATTATTTTTATTAAAAAGACTCCATTTCAAAAACTTAAAAATAAGATCAATAAATAGTTTACATGGCGAAATAGTTAGATGAAGAAATAAACTATCAATGTTGTTAACCGAATCTTACGGCCTAGACAAAGTAACATTTAGCGATAACGCTAGTAGAAAAGCCACAAAATGTATGGGGTTGACATAAGCTATCACAATGTCACGTGGTCATAGGTCAACGAATAGAAATTAGCTAGAACGTTATCATCATTCGATTCCATGAAACGAATCGAGAGCGTCGAACGATAACTTCCATAGAGATGCGTAGCCAAGTGGCACTTTTTGACAAGCGTTATCGCTAGTTATTGATTCGTATGAAGGAATTCGAATCGAAAACTAGCGAAAACGCTTGTCAAAAAGTGATTTTGATTTAAAGAATTACGATACCGAATGTAGAAATAGAATCGCTCCGAAGCGAATGCCATTTGTCTAGGCCCTCTGATGATTAAAAATCTCACGCATACCTATAATTGAAAAGCGGTAAAGATCATCATTTTGTTTTAATGTTAGCGTCTATAAAAAACAGTTACTGTACTATAAGTTAATTGGTTGCGGTAATTAATTAAAGCTATCAGGTGCCTATCAAGCATTTTCTTCACACTTACTTACCTATCCAAGCCGTAATTGCATTCGGTCCTTATTGTATTCGTTGCACCAATATTCTGCCCCAGATTACTGAAATCCAATAAGACTATACCTACAAAGAAAATAGTAATTATGCAAACGATTATACGTTTATGTTAAATCTCAAAATATGTAAATTACGGCTAAAATTAAACAGTTGAATTTTAATATTGCAACGTATTTTTTTCCAAATATTATTTTTAAGAATGGGCTGTAGTTACAATATAGGTACTAGTTAATAAAAAACAATTTAACGAGGTTTAGAAAAAGTTCATCTTTTAAGATGAACAAGACGCTGACAAGAGGCAAATGATAAAAGTAGGCTTGTCAAATCTATATTAGTTTGTGGTAGCGGAAAAAGTATAAATGTTATTCATGAACATATTTCTCAGAACTTGGTTGTTACCAAATCACGTTTAGAAAAACATCTCCTTACAAATTAACGGTAAACTAACCGAGTTTCAATCCAAAATATCTGTATTAAATATGTATACGGTTGGTATTTAATTAATAACAAGAACGTCTTATTTGTATGATGCAGATCTTGGTTGTTTTTTTATTTTCGATTACCCAACTCATTTTTGAGTAAATAGATAATTGCTTCATATTTTGCAATAAATTACAAGCGTTGTCATCGCTATTCTCTTTCTTTTGTATGCAGTCTGACAGTGACCGCGGTTTAGCTGCTGTCAGCGTCTTAAAACGTCATCCCTGTCATCAATACCTGCGGGATAATTTCTTATTACACTTACAGTGGCTATGGCTTACTTTGACAGTTCAACAACATTCATTGCGTTGTTTACGTTGCTGAGCAGAATTTTTTTTCAAACTTATGAAGCAATGGTATTAGCAACCTTCAAAATCATTGAGATTGTGATTGAAAATGTGTAACGCAATTAAGGTGCGGTTTCACAAATTAATCTGTGCATGATGTGTAACAATCTCTTTAATAAATTCGATGTGCCATATTACAGCCGATTACATTTCAAATAGAGAGTATGTTTGACACATGTGTGAGTACTATTACTTACTATAAAGCTACCATTTACTGGGTACGTCTTTCATTGACTTGAATGTGCCCTGACGGCTGAGAGTATGTCATGCTCACTCTAATGTCTCGCTGATGGTGGCGGTTGTGTTGGATCATTTAGCTCCCTTCAAAAGGGTTAAGCTGAATGGTGCTAATCCATGCGTCATGTTCGTGTACGGGCGCCATCAGTAGGGACCGGTCATCTCTTAGTGGCCATGGCTTATTTTAATTTATTTTTGTCATAGTTTTTTTTATCTTTATATTACAGACGCTTTTGACGTTTTGCATTGTTCTCACATGTATAATTTCAACATGAATGATGTAACCAATATTTTGTAACCATAAATGTTAATTTAAAAGAGTGTCCGTGGAGTTTCTTGCTCGTTCTTCTCCATAGGTACCTACTAAGCTTTGGAATGGGCAACTAGCTTCATCTTTATAACTGACCGACCCCTTGACAAATCAAAAGTGCCTGTAATTGGTTAATTTAAAAAAAAATGCTTTGAGTTTGAGTTTTGAGAGCTTTAGGAATATCTCGTATCATACTTAATTTACATTTGCAGCAAACGCGGAGCTCCGAGGAAGGTGTCCAGCACAAGAAAGTGCTGTGTGTCCTGCGCGTGCGACTCCGTGCACCACAGACGATGAGTGCGGGGAGAAGATATGCTGTTCAACAACTTGTGGACGAGCCTGTGTCGATCCGCTTTTTACTGGTAACTTCAATTCTACTACTAGTCTTTTCTTATCTTCAACTAGGTTGGGGTTAACCATTGCGGCTCAATTTATTTTTGCATGGGGTTATGCTGATTGCCATCTGATCTCCACAACATTACTTTAAAGAAAGACGGCCACTTAAGCAGACCTTTGGTTTCCTGAATAACTTCACTACAATCATTAGCTTGTCATCTTAAATAAATACAATATAAAAGCTAACACTAAACTATACAGGGTGGATTATTTGTTTTTTGATCAGTCTTTTTGTAGCGGCCAGTTTATCGATGGTAAAAAAATATAAGGTGGGAGTCGTCATTTCCTACAAAATGAATGGCAAAAGTTCTTTTCTAGTACTCAACCCTCAATTGGTCCTATAGAGTTTTTTGATCCTTATAAGAAAGAGATCGATTGGCATAAAATAAGTTTTTTGTGAAAATTACCCATTTTCCTGCCGACTGTACATTTTTTTCAAAATTTGTGAATGCAGATCAAAATTTCTCTAAAAGTCAAACACAGTCTCTTAAGACCGTTGTTCTGTAGCTACAATGGTTAAGGTAGCTGCCCTTACTGCCCCATCTCAAAAATCCACCCTGTAATCTGGATATAATATGTAAAGGTATATAAAAAAGGGAAAAGCACCTTGGGCATCAAAAAATTCGTCCGCATCGCTGTTAAAGGGAAATTCAATCATGACTTACTTAGTCAGGATTCAGAAGCCTTATTTCTGACGACGGTTGGTACTCGTCAGTTCAGGTACATTGAACTTTTAAGGCTTTAATTAATGGACCTGCTCTACGTCAGGCGAGAGCTACGAATACACGAAACTTCGCTTTGTTCCGTTCGCGATCCAATAACAAAGCTACAACGACATTAAACTTGCAAGCAAACCAATATTCTAAGTAGCGGTTATACACTCAACAAATAAAGTTTCTCTGTTTACATACGAAGTTTAGAAAACGGTCACAAGTTCACAAACTAACTACATAGACAATTAGGAAACTACAGGGACGTCTACTCCGAAGATAAATCCGAAGTACCGGACGAATGTTTGGCCGTTTCCTGACTACGGCTGACTATGGCTGACTACGGCAAAAGACAAAAAAAACGACGGTCAAATAAGTCAAAGTCAAAACCTGACTTGTAGTCGGGTTAGGATTCAAAGTCGAAAAAGGAAACTTTGGAAGTCAAGAAATGGCCGAACGTTCGACCATAACGTTTCAATATTTACTTACCCCCTTTTCCAACCATCATCTTCACATACAATCCTTCCGTCGTTCCTTTGTTGTCTACCCTTCCACGTTCATACTTAAAGCTTTGCATGACCTGTCTCTTACGTAAGTAGTTCCAACGTACTTAATCTTGAAAATCCAACCATCCTTTCTTTCCAGGGGGCCAATCGCGCTAATTTTGAACGTTAATACCAAAGCTAAACCACAACCAAAACGTTACTTTAGACACATTTTGTATCGCGCTAATCATTTCAACGGAAACGATTTACCTTTACTTTGGAAGTTACGTTGGAGGAACGATCGATCGAACAATATTCTCACAAAAAAAAGCGCGATACCGTTTCTTACACCAGCTAAACTAAACTAAAACCAAAAAGGTTCCGTTCGAACGGTAATTACGTTGAGAAATAGCGCGATCGGCCCCCTATATTCTTAAATTTCAACCATACACATTCATTCTCAAATCTTTTCCTCGCAGTCCTCAGACCAAATAAAAAATCAAGACAGCGCTGCGAACAATACACGCTCACACGCACACATTTACAACAAAACTACACCTCACTAAGTGCACACATGTTTACGAAACCGGCCACACGTCACTGTTGACAGCGCTATGTCTTGGTCTAAGTCGCAGTCATGTCCATTACGTAATTCTAACTCAATCTTGAAATCCTTCACCAGGTTGCGAGAACGTGAAACTATCATCAGAACGAATATCTCGCGCCTTAGCCGCAGACAACAGCCGCGGAGGTCGAGGCAAGCTGCCTGCTATGAGGACCCCTCGGTGCAGGTTCACAGATGGAGAGTTCGAGGAGATACAGTGTGACAACGAGATCGTTAGTACCTGCTGGTGTGTTGATGCTGCTGGATTTGAGGTAAGAACCAAAGATCACGAAAACAACTGTCGGTGGATTATTTTTTATCAATATATATTATTGCTTCAAACTTGAAGCAAAGAATGAAAATAAATTAATGATATATAATTACGTATTTGTACCATTATTTTTAAGGCTAAAAGAAGACACGTGAGCATAGCCGCAGACACAGATAGTTAATTGTAAATTGGCATAGTAAGAACAGAGTCAATACTAGCATAATTTGTAAAACTGAGTTCTTGAGCGGCCAACCCGACATACTTTTCATACAAACGCTCGTACGTGATTATGGCGTTGCATCACATCTTTCTTAAATTTTTGAACCAATAGGTATCTTGTGCACTATATCTAGGTTTCTATGCAAGCAAAAAATAAAAATTTGGAGAAACAAATTCAGTATAAGCCTGCAAAAATCTGCTTTTTTGCACAAATTTTACCTGAACTTTGGCCATTCATAATGTACTCATAAATTGTAAATGTTCAGAAAACATTACGATAGAAACCTTTCAAATGTAATGGAAATTCTAAATGACCAACATTTATTTCACAAACTGTTAAGGCTTACTCAAAAACACATATTTCCTGGAACAAGTTTTATGAAATTTCCGCACATTATTTTTCGTTCAATGTTATTGCGTTCTCACTCGCTTTCACTTGCGCTGGATCAAACAACAAGCTTTTCAACCATGCTCGCGTTGACGATAGACGGACCGGGAAGGGCCCTCTTAAAAGCTATATTTTAACTTCTAAGTAATTTTGTTGGTTTGTTTTTATCGTAACTGCGAACTACTAACACAACAAACAGTTTGTTATTTTACGAGGCCCTTGCACTGTCTGGTCACTTAATTGTTTTAGTCACAACAATAAATGTTGCTTCTGCAACAATCATTCACTTCTTTTGAAGTCTTTCTGCCTTGGTCAAACCGCAAAAACACACTAATAAGTACAACTCAAGATTCAAAATTTTGCTAATAATACTTCCCTTCAATTCTCAGTTACCAGGAACCAGAGCACCAGCCGCAGCCCTAGTCAACTGCTCTCGAGTAGACCCCTGCGCAGCACATACATGCAGGATGCTGTGTCCGTTAGGCTTCGAGCTGGACCAGCGAGGCTGTCCTCTCTGCAAGTGTCGGGACCCTTGCTCTTCTGTCACGTGTCCCGGACAGCTGTCCTGTCAACTGGAGGAGGCGCCGTGCTTGAAGCCGCCTTGTCCGCCTGTACCTACTTGTAAGTATTAGTCCTTCTGACCGAATTTCGGCCATGACGGCCAATCTCAGGGGAGACTAGCCATCGACACAGGAGATATTGGAGATATTATACACAGGTCCGCACTCTCTCTTCCTTCACTCTTATAGTCCGATATGACTGGAGAGAGATCAGCCGCAGGACCAACGGCTTGAAGTGCTGAACTTGTAAGTAACACAGGACGAATAGCACCATCCGCAACTGAACAATGACGACTTTAATAACACTGTCATGAAAGACTTTATGGACTTGTGTATCTCTGCATGAAGCTAGCAAGTCTAATTTAAGAATTCATCGATCAATTTACACGAGATTACTTAGCAAGTACTAAAAGAAAGAAAAACAAAAAGGTTCAAGTAATATCATATAATTTGATTGATGAATTCTTAAATTAGACTTGCTGACCAAGAGAAGAAGAGTTACACAAGTCTATAAAGTATTTCAATTCATTGTAAACAATCGTGTTAACAGAAAAAATAACCGGAAAATATCATAGCGGGATTAAATATTCACAAAACAAGGTTGCTTGTTAATGAAACAGTATGTAAAATACCTAGTCTGCGAAACTTAACATAACATCAGAATTATGAGTATCGCACGCATTACAGCAGATATGCAAATACAAGTTTTTGTTACAGCTGACCAGCTTAGCCTTGATAACAAACCTATCGTAGTAGTATCCTGAAAAACTGTAAAGGGAATATTGTGATCATCATTATGAACAACTTTAATATGGGACCAAACCTGCAATCGAAAAAAAAAAAAAAAACTCTGTGCCTTACATTTTGTCGCCTCACTCCTGTAGTTTCCCAAATGTGAAATGATAATCGATTTCATTTCTGTAAGTAGGTTTGTACAAACACTTTTACACGTCAATCATATTTTATTTTTAACTAGTTGAGGTTTCCTATCTGACTACTCAGAAAAAAGCCGAAACAAACTCAGAGATCACAGACTCTTTTTTAAAGTACAAACATAATCATATGATGACCATGTAGATTGGAGTCGGAATTGGTCTTTTGAGGAAAGAACCACGCAGATTAAGTGGACCTGTCGAGTCAGTGCACTCATTTGTCAGTAATAATGTAGCTCAACTCAGAATTTGGCAAGGGTTTGGCAGACTTCAACTTACGAGGTTTTTAAAACTTTTGACAAGAACTCCTAGTAAATTGAAACTTCACAAAATTTGAAACTACTTATCTAACTGTCAAATACCAACTTTTTACAATATTGAACACAACTATTTACACAAGATACTAAATTAAATTATTAAATAACTATACAAATAAATACAAAAAAAAAGAACACTTAGGCGTCGAAGTACTCGTCTAGATCGCTGTCATCCGGAATCGTGCCCAAAAGACTGGCAGCATTGCCATGATGAATGGCAATGCTAATTCTTTGGCCAAAGAACGAGCCAGCCCTCTGGTCACGTGATGTGTCGATCAGAAGATTTTTTTTGCAAAAATAGACCTTGATGTTTACAACCTACAAGTGACATTCAAACTTATAGTTATACTAGTTATGTTAAAGTTTTCTTAAACCTTGATGTTTGCAGGTAAACGGGGCCGCAGTCTTATGAACATCTGCCCTGTGGGAGAACCACTATTGATATCTGAGACCAGCAGGCCTTTCCTGTGTGGTACAGACCCTGGAAAGCCGAACTGCCCTCCTTTGTATAGGTGCCTTGTTGAATCAGGTTTGTAGATCACATTTTTAAGGATTTTGTTTTTATCTGTGGATTCTTCTTACCACATCTTTGACTCAATTCAACCTCTCCAAAGCCAATACCAATATTTGCCGCCCTGCAGCATTGCTCTGTTCCGGTTTGGGTGCCAGTGTGTAGCACGTAAGACAGTTCAGCTTTATGCATAAACACGTTATTCTTTATTTCTTTCTTTCTTTGTATTTAGAATGTAAAAAGAAACGCCTAGATGTCCGTAGTCGGCGGTTACCATTTACCTTGTTAGCGACCCAAATATGGTATATCTTTACAGGAAATGACTACGGCGTGTGTTGTCCAGCATCTCTAGAACTCCAAAAAGCCGGAACATGTCCTGCCCATGCCACCACGGAGGAATGTGGGACTCCCTGCGCCCACGACTTGGAATGCCCTTCAATGCAGAAGTGCTGCGACGGAGGAGAATGCGGCAAACATTGTATTCTACCACACAATGTGACTATGTGTTCGCAACAGAAGATGTTAGCTGAATTATTGGTTGTGAGTGAAAAGGAGGGTAGAGGGTACGTGCCGCAGTGCGCTGAAGATGGATCATTTGTATCGAGGCAGTGCTCTAGAAATGGATTGGTTTGCTGGTTAGTAAAAGATATAAATTTATTTTCAAAATTGGGACCTACACGAAATTTACACGATAAACTTAAATAAATTGGTAAAAGTTTGTTGAAATCTGAAAGCTTGATAGCTTGGCTTTACTGGCCCATTGCTGAGCGTAACTTTTTTGTAGACAATGATCAAGCAATTTCGCACATTTCAAGCATTTACTCATAAAGTAATCACTTATTTCAAGCAGGTTTTTAAATGCAAAACTCTTTTTGGTAAGTTAGGATCCGAAAAATGCCGTCCTTCAATTTCCAGCATTAACCCTCAACTATCCCACCAGGTGCGTCGATTCCGAAGGCAACAAGCTCCGTGGCTCAATGGGTCCCTCATCATCAGTCCAATGCTCTTCAGCCCCACTACCAGCCCGAAGTGGTGCCAGAAGCCTAGGCTCTTGTGGCAGGGCCCTATGTGCAGCCGTCTGTGAATATGGATATAAGACAGGGGCTGATGGGTGTCCCACCTGTGAATGCGATGACCCGTGTGCTGGGTTCCCTTGTCCTGCTGGTGAAGAGTGCATCAGGGTTAGGGAAGCTCAGTGTTTCGGGGATTTGTGTACTGGATATCCTATTTGTGAGTATTACTTTTTTAGTTATTGGCCGATTAGCTTACTCGTAATTAAAACATTGTATTTTGGATGAGTTTTTGATATGGAACTTCAGGACGCCATCTAAATTTCTACTTATTTTTTGAAAGCTTCGGTTTTGCTAGGTATTAACCATTACTCATGGTTCTTTTCGTCCTTTCTTTAAGACTAGTTTATGATTTCGACCTAAATCACATCTCAAAAGTTTCTCTGCCTCTCAATCTTTTTGTCTCTCAGCCTCAACACACTTGATATTTTGATATTGTGATATATCGACATCAATTTCTTCACAGAATATACAATTTACCTCTCTATTATCCCCAGGTCGTCCAAAAGTATCATACGAGAACCCTTGCGAGGCTGGAGTCCCGGCTTCAGATGCGGACGGAGCCCCTGAGACGTGTGGTGCCGACGCCGACTGTCCTGACAACCACTCGTGCACCAGGTCTAGGAGAAGTGGCACCGCCGCCTGCTGTCCCGACCCGCGCTATGTTGATAACACTACTGAGACTGATGTTATGGAGGTTGGTGGCTAGAAACTTAATATTATTCTTCATTGTAGATACACATGTGCAAATGTGAGCTTATAGAGGTATGAAGAACAGGGTATAAAGTTCACTCATCTTCCATAGAAAAGGGAGGATTCTCCGACCAGGTCCGGGTGTAGTTTCTGGTCGGCAACTGCTAGACGATTGGTAAAGAATGACGGTGACGATTGTATATTCCTATATATAAGTTTATAATCTATGGTTGTATACAGCATGTAAAAAAAAACCCTGTCCGATCAGAAAGGGGCCATAGTACTGCAATAACATTACCAAAAAGTATTTTTATTATTATTATTATTATTGAAAACATCTTTAAAAACAAGTATTAATTCATGTATATTTTTGATAGCAGTCAAATACCCTACTACCCCAATTCCATTAATACGGAACCCTAAAAATTACCAAATTTTCAACACGGGTCAGAATTTATAACTTGCAGACACTCGCTAAACGACGGCTGCCCGCGCCCCATGTAATAAAGCCGGTAAAATTCCCCACTGAAAAAAAATGCGACGTTATTTTTTTCTGATAATTAGGTACCACATAAATAGACTCTCAGTATTACGAGTATACTTAACAACACCCTCAAGGATCGGACAGGGTTTTTGTTACATGCTGTATAAGCTAGTGGCGCGGTAAACTCTGCTTGCGCGATGCAGGATTTAGCGTGACGTCAGTATGATGCGTAGTTCGCATGTAGTGATTTAGATGCCGCCACAAGCTTAACGCAAAATTGGGTTTGGTAACAGCAAACCGCAGAGCGATAGAGAGATTTGCAAATGGAGACAGTAAATAAGTACACAAAAAAGCGAAAAAGTGTAAAATACTAGGAAATGTCTTCTTTATATTTGGTGCGTTTATAAAATTCTGAACCGGAAATGCTATGTAGCACGTACCTACAGAATTGTCCCAGCAATCAGACGCCTTATAAAATTAAAACCACAAATTTTCTCCTCCAAAACCTTCCAGATAAACTTCGAATCCTGCGGAACCGAAGCAGAAGCGGTATGCGGCCTAAACTCCACAGTAGCTTGTCCTGAAGGCGACTGTGATAACGATTTATTGTGCTGTTCTACGGCCAACTGCGGGCCCGTGTGTGTGGACCCTGCTAAGATGAAGCTACAGACTGATCGAGTTGATGATACTCCTACAAGTAAGTAGGCCTATCGTTCACGAAGCTACTCAAGTAACGTGTTAAAAACTCAAATCACTAATGAGTAGCCAGAATGGGGCCATTCAAGTATTACGTAAGCACCAAAAGGGGGGTGGGGAGGTCTTTGCTTTGCTTATTTTGGATGACATGGGGGTTGGTCTGGATGGTGATCACGTCAGCAATATTTACTTTTTCAGATGTTTTGCAAAATTTAGTAGATTCTGATTTGAACAATTATGGCAACTCTACTTGTCTATGCTCGAAAGCGAAAAGCATGTTCAGGGATTCCCCAAAATAATTGTTGTATACAGGGTGGCAGGGACATCGACGCGAAACCTGTTACCATGGATTTAGTACATCATACTTGACCCCTGTGCGTTGAAATTACTCGCCGGTAATTTTAAAAAAAGCAGCTGTTTCCTACAGAAGTGAAGACCTACTCGGTCAAAATGTATGGAACTTCGATTTTTTTTTTTAATAACCGACGAAAAATGTTAACGCATGGGGTTCAAGAATGATGTAGGTACTGAATCCATGGTAACAGGATGTGCGTTGATGTGCCTTCCACCCTATATAATATTGGTGTTTTATGGTTAAGTTAGAAATAACCGAAGTACCTTTGCTGACAAGGGGGCGGGGGGGGTGGTTGGTTTAAAAATTACAATTTTCAGATTACGTAATACTTGAATGGCCCCAATGTGGCACTTCATTCACTCGAGGTCCTAAGCCACATTGGTAAAAACGAGTTTTACTTAGAAAAACTTTAAGTAAGAGTTTTGGGTAATAACTAATATTAAGACTGCCTCGTTTTTCTAGTGGTCGCAAGCGCTATTGCTGAGCACGAGGTCCTAGGTTCGATTCCCGTGTCGGGCAAAGTGATATTGGGTTAGCATTATTTGATAGCAGCCCAGAGTCTGGATTGTGCCCGATTGATGGCAATAGGCTCGCCTCCAAATACATGGGACTTAAACATAACTGGCGAAATGTGGGTGTAGGTGCTACATACAGGTACACCTCTGCCCAACCCTTCGGGGAAACAAGGCGTGTATGTGTATTATACCTAAGTACATATTTTAAAAAAACATACATTTTATCTCAAATCTCTCATTGCCTTTCACTTCCGAGCTACGTTTAAAATGTTAATAACCTGAAGACTTGGTTAGCAAATACATTTTAAGCCGTCACCGTCAGTGTCTTAATTTCTTACTTTTCTAACCAGTGTGCGAATACCTCCGCGACTTCGACGAGAAAATGGAAGGCACAGTAGACGGCATGAGGCTAGCCCTCCCGGCGCCCACGTGCAAGTCTGACGGGTCTTTTACACCGCAGCAGTGTGCCAACGGACGATGCTGGTGCGTCGACACCTTCGGGACTGAGATACCGGATACAAGCACCAAGAATGCTTCGGCTGTGGATTGTGATAAGTAAGTTGTTGTTTTGTTATTATCGTTCCTATAGACCAGCCATACTCAAAGTGTGCTCGATGCAGAAGTCTGACACTTCCTGCCGCTCCGCCCAGAGCGGGAGAAGTTATTTGATAATGTCCCACACGAAAATAAAAATAAACCTCTGTTATAGCTCCGCTAAAATACTGGTCATAATTTTTTTTAAAATACTAAAGTGGTACTATACTTTATTTTACTCTACAACCTGAGTAAAATAAAAACTATCTAAGTTTGAGAACCACTGCTATAGACAGAGTCATCTCCTTAGTCTGGCGGTTAAAAATTCAATAGAACTTTGACCATTTCCATTGTGGTCTAGATCAAAAGTTCAGATTTGGATTTCAAATAGGTCTATTAAGATGAACCTTTCCAATGCCGCTGCTTTTAACCAAATCAATCATAACTAATTCCCCCATTTTAAAGCCGATTTACTTGTATAAAAAATCGCTTGTCCACCAGTAACCAGTTCTAGTTAACATGTCCAGACATGTTAACTAGAACTTACTGGTTACTGGAGATGGTGAAATTGACTAATAGACAAGCGATTTTTTATACAAGTAAATCGGCGATTGATAGTGACGGATAATTTCATACAAATTCTATTCAATTTTTCCATCTATCTGGAAGATGAATAGTGCTTATCCGGAGACCGTAAAACAGGCCCTAATTCTCTTAGCCACATATTACAGAACCTCACTCAAGAGTCAAGCGTTACTCAAAACTAGTTTCAACCAATCAAATGGCTTAAAATTAATTTTAAGTAATGCTCGAGTAATGTGTCTTAAAAAAATGTAATGTATCTTAATTTCATTTCTCGCTTTTGTTTCGTCTACAGAGTCCGTTCCAACCTGACCTGCTTAGAACTGACCTGCCGCATGGGCTGCGACTACGGCTTCGAACTAGGCGCCGGCCGCTGCCCCACGTGCCGCTGCCGCGACCCGTGCGCCGGAGTCGCGTGCCCGGCCGGCCGCGCCTGTGCCACTGTCGATGTGGCTTGTGATGCGGATTACTGTCCACCTGTGCCTGCCTGTGAGTATACTTACATATATAGGGAGGTGAGACGCCCTCAGGCTAGGTGGAGCGAATATCTTCTGCTGCAATCCCACGGCCTGCTCTCTCACAGGCCAGATAGTGCCAGGCCAGGCCGACAGGCCGTGGGAACCGTCAATCCGATGAGGCCTGTGGTGAGAATGCTCGGCATAGGCTGCAACAGGCCTCGACAGGTGTGGCTGCGCGCTAGGCCATGACAGGCCGTGGGACGACTTTCGAAGAGTGGCAGCCGAATTAGACAAGCAGAGGAGCGAGTTAAATGGCATGCTTGGAGAGGAGAGAAGCATATCCAAACAAAAGATTGCTGCAAGCTGATCATCATTATTGAAAATGGGGTCCCACGGGTCGCGGCGCCGCAAATAAATGATTGGTACCTGTGCTGTAGTCTTCTTTTAACGTAAAATAAAGAGTCCAAAAATCTTTCCAAAAAAATATTATTATCTTGCAACTAGCTCCATTTCCCAAATGCCTTAATTTTCGCTCTGCTTCGTGTAACTGAAATCGATAATACCGGTTCTTGAGCGAGCCCAATCAAGCATTCTACTCGTATGATTTCATAATCAACTTAACATGCATAACTACAGGCAAAACTCATAAACAACATTATATTTAGTATATGCGAAACCTGAATATAGTGTGTTCAGAAAAAGGAACAGAATCGATTTCAATAAGTTTGACACCATGTTATATTTCGTCCCAAAAATATAAAGTGTGATGGAAAATGTTATCACCATTTAATTACTTACAATACAATCGCCGTACGGTTAGGTACCTACTGCCAAATTATTATCAATGAGCGCAAGACGACCCCGGAGGCGCCGTTAGTATGTTTTTGTACGGACAACCCGGTAACATAACAACCTTATAACTTGGTGATTTTTCATGATACAGTTTTAAAATTTCGTACACAGATTCTTTACATAAAAATACTAGACACGTGTTTCGGGTTTCGCATATACTAAAACTAATATTGTATAGTGCGAGCGAGTATTCTTTGTTAAGAGTTCTCATTTGACCCGTTTACCACCAAAACCTATTCTGCACGCACTCAGCTGAACGCCAACTTTTTAAAAAGTGCATAAGTAGTGCTTATTGCGCATATAACTGCCTCGTTGGTCTAGTCAGCATGGCAAGGCATGAGGTCCTGGGATCAAATCCCGGGCCGGGAAAAAGTGTTATTGGATTTTCCATCTGGAATTTCTCGGAGTCTGGATTTGTGCCCGGTTGGTGGCAATAGGCTCGCCCCCTATTACATGGGGCTTAAACATTATATATATTCTTTTCTATCGTGCTTGTTAGTGAGCCTAAGATTTTTACTAAGTTTTCTGTTTTTACCCATGAAAACCTGTAATTGGCTCTGTGGGTAACACAGAGCCAATTACAGGTTTTCATGGGTAAACAATTATTATCCATCGGTTATAGCTGTTGGTTCTCCTATAAATAAATACCTTGTTTTTTTCTAGGTCTTCCAAAGAAACCAGGACAATGTCCTTACCTAGTGCCTTCAAACGGAGCGTGTGAGTGGTCGTGTAGAACAGACGCGGAGTGTGGACCTACTGAACGATGCTGTGCTACCGGCTGCGGTACAGCTTGCACTAAAGCGGTGCATCAGACTGCTTGTCAGCAGAGAAGGTAAGATTATAATTTTATTAATAGCATTTTCTACCTGCAAGCTTACCATGACGCTTCCTAATTCTACTCTACTGTAGAATAGAAATCGCTTGTCTACCCATCTCGGTAGAAAACTGTCAACTGAATACACGGAAACGTCACTTTTGTCTACTGTTGCGTCGACAAAGCGCTTCTCTACGGTCGTCTTGCTAAGTCTGCTGGTTTTTATGTATAGAGAAATAAAAATGCCAAAGTAAGGACTTCCGGTCTTTGCAAAACTAAATTCTAGATCTATAAAGGATTCCTGTCAGCCAATACTGCGCTGCCCTTGGTCTCGTAGGTGGAAGAAACAAAGGTTTTTCTACCGATCAACCGCTCTTTTGGTAAATGAATTTAGTTGATCTCCGCATTATCATTGACAGACTTCCTTTCGATACGTTTTATGCTTTTTAAGCAATTTTCGACGGTGTTCTCTTCAAAAATGCGCGTACTTGGTTCGATTTCGACACAAAAGTAACCCCAACGAATTAATTGGATGTTACAAGTCCCTCAATCAACTCAGCCTATCGTAGTCCACTGTTGGACATAGGCCTCTCCCCGCCTGCGCCACGACACTCTGTCCTCCGCCTTCCGCATCCAGTCTGCCCCAGCCACCTTCTTAAGGTAGTCGGTCCATCTAGCTGGGGGGCGTCCCACACTACGCTTGCCGATACGCGGTCTCCACTCCAGGACTCGTCTGCACCATCGGCCATCAAATCCCTATTCACCTTAAAATGAACTATTTTATTAAGGAGTATGTAAGGATTGTAAGGAGTTATTAAGGAGCAGGTGGCGTTTTGTAGTTCCTGTAAGTAAACCATTTAATTCCACAGGGCGTTAGCTCTCCACACAGCGGCCGAGAGCGGCAGTCCGCCCGCGTGGACGTGGGTGGCGCGGTGCGCGGAGGACGGCGCCTACGACGCGGTGCAGTGTAGGGGCTCGGACAAAGCGTGCTGGTGTGTTGACACTGCTGGGAATGAGGTCAGAAACTTTTTACTTGTTCATAGACAAACACATTTACATTTCCACCATAGACATACCTATAATGAAGTTTAGTAATCTTTGTCTATGGCTGGTTTGAAAATGAACACTCTCGCTCACTGTATATGCACAAAGGGACTTGGCCCACTTATGAGAGGAGTTCTCTGGCCTTAGAAACTCATTACAATGAGTCATGAACACTCCACCTTTGTATAGTTCCTACTGCCATAGGCGACGGGAACGGGGTGCAAGAGGGAGCACTTGCATCTCCCTGGCTTTAAAATAAAACAAAGGTGTAAAACCGTTCAGAACTATAAAAATATCCGAAAACGCCTAACACATTAATAGAGAACTTAACCTATTCGAGGCGAGATCTAATCGACCCTATATAGGAGCCGGGTGCTAACATTATCGAGCTGGCTTTGCTAGCTCTTACATCATACTCTATAGTCATTCTTAAGCTTATTTATTTAAATCGACACAGTTAGTCCTCTTTCTGTATGAATGGACAAAATAAAACCTATCCCATTCGAGTCGGATGTGAAAATTATCGAGCTCGCTTCGCTCGTTCTTGCAACATTCTCTTAATTTTTAAACTTTCCTGCATAAGTGGACAAAGTTACTCCTTGTATCAATCAATCAATCAATATCTTTATTGTGGATCATAGGTATAATAGGTACAAAATACAGGTCTTAAAAAATAAATAAATTGTGATTAGCTATGTCCCGCCCTTAGGGCATACAATAGTTACACACAAATTAAAATTTACATTATTATTACAAATTATTAAGATTTACATATTATGACACATAAAATAAAAAAAAGATAATTATAAAACACACACATCAGTGGGACACTGAACGCGTCATGACTCGTGGGGACTATAATGTAGTAGTGATTTGTCCGATAGGAAGTCTTTAATAAAGTAGTAGCACTTGTTTACTAATAGCTCATGGAGATTTTTTTTTAAACTTTTTATTTCCTTAATTATTCTAATAGGCCCCGGAATATTATTAAAGATGCGTGAAGCTGTACAAAAGATACTTTCATGCATTAGGTGAGTCTTGCTAGCTACTGTGCGCAATTTATCCTTACGCCGTACACGCGTGTAGTAATTATACATGTCATTATTATTTTTGACAAATACTGCGGCCTCAAATATATAGACACATGGCAGTGTTAAAACGTTCATCTTTTTATAAAATGTTTTACAGGAGTCAGTTTCATGTAAGTTAAATATAGCTCTGATGCAACGTTTTTGAGCAATGAAAGCACGCTCCTTGTCTGTACTATTGCCCCAGAATATTACACCGTATCTGAGGATAGAGTTAACGTAACCGTGGTAAGATGTTAGTAAAGTAGTCTGATTCGCTATTTTCCCCAATCTGTGAAGTGCATTTGAAAACTGTCCCAGCTTTTTACATACATGGTCAATGTGTAATTTCCAATTAAGTTTGTTGTCAATATGAAACCCTAAAAATTTTGTTACTTCAGTTTCTTCAATGTCGCTATCTAGGTATCGGATTTTTAAGGTACCCGTACGATGAGTTCGTATTTTAAAATTCATTATTTTGGTTTTGTCAATGTTAATCATTAAATTGTTCAATTTTAACCAGTCTATAATTAATAATATTGTTTCGTTAATGTCAGATTCTAGATCAATTGTATCATATATCATTTATCATTAACGAATAAAACAGTGCTATCATCAGCAAATAGTGTAATGTCATGATTTGTTACCGAAGGCATGTCATTTATATAAACAAGGAAGAATAAAGGACCCACGATACTTCCTTGTGGGACGCCGAATTTTGCAGTTCCAGATTCAGAAGCATATATTTCTTCTGTTTTAGTAGTGAGATTTAACCTCCTTACTTCTGTAAATTGCTGTCTGTTGTTAAGGTATGATTCTATAAGTTTGTACACATTCCCTCTCACACCATATGCATACATCTTTCTTAAGAGGATCTCGTGATCAACTCGGTCGAAAGCCTTCGACATGTCCATGTATAGCGCGACAGCCGGCAGCCCTTTGTCCAAGTTAGTCATTACCTTAAGTAAAAAGTTATATATTGCCACATTTATGGATTTGTTTTTCCTGAAACCATATTGACTGGACGATAGGATGTTGTGCGTTTCGAAGAAATTATAGAGACAGTTAAATATCACCTTTTCAATATTTTTTCCAAAAATAGGTATCAATGCTATGGGCCTATAGTTGCCCAGTTTTGTCCCCTTTTTTAAATACTGGCTTTATAACAGATATTTTTAGTTTGTCTGGGAAGGTGCCTTCTTCTATACATAAATTAACAACGAAGCTTATGTATGAATGGACAAACGATAACCTAACATATGATCCGAGGTGAACTGCAAAAATGATCGTGCTCGCTTCGTGGAGCTGAAGATACACCCCCCTGAAAGGAAACTGGTCGGCGCCCATGCCTACTGCTGTATAAAAAATAATGTTAGATAGAGTACTTAGTTCCTAAATTACTTTAGTAAATCTTTTCTTTAATGTTTATTTATTTAAACTTCTCGCACACAATTAGGTACAAAGGCGGACTTAATGCCTTAGGCATTCTCTACCAGTCAACCAAAGGTGGTGAAGAGATAAGAGTATGCTAAGAGGGTGCTCTGATTGAGAGAAAATAATAATATTAAAAAATATTATAATTAAAACAGGTGCACAAGTACATAAATAGGTTATAAACTTATAATACACATACATACATAATGTTTTGCAGACTGTATTAACTCTCATCTGTATTAAGTCTTCATCTTTGCCAATGGGCTAAACATTGGTCATGTGCCACTTATGAGTGAGATTGGGATTACAGAATAGACATATAAACATAGATTTTCACGTTATCTAAATCCAAACCACAACATCTCCAAAAAAAATGTAAAATATCTGTTTATTTCACAAAATTCTCTTTTCTAGATCCTCGGTACCCGAGTAACGAACTCCACGCCGAACTGCGAAGCTCCCATAAGCTGCTCCAAACCAACCTGTTCAGATGATCTGGTGTGCTCACACGGATGGGAGTTGAATGATAGGGGATGTCCTACGTGCGCCTGCAAGGATCCTTGTACGGACGCCAAGTGTAGACCCGATGAGACCTGCGAACTTGTGCCTTTGGAGTGTGAGGTAAGAATTTCTGTTCAAATGCCATAAGTGTGACCACTTACCTACAGTTATGGTTTATGTTTACACTACCTACGAAGTCTAAAAAAATACGATAAATTTAAAATTTTAGAAAGTCAGTTTCCAAAAACCTACCACTAGATGGACAAACGGACGAACTGGCTAATGAAAATTATATTGATAAAAACACAAAAAGTGAAAAATAAAAAACACTAATTACAAAAAAAAAACACAACCGACTTCCAAAAAAACACTACAAAGTGAATAATAACGTTGCTTTCTTCGTAATTGTATCTAAACTTTAACCTTATCTCCATTTCCCAGGGTAACTCGTGCCCCCCACTGGCTCGCTGCTCGCCTGCCCCTCAATGCCCGGATGGCCTGGAACCGCTGAGTGCCCCAGATAACTCAGGGCCCCTCGTGTGTGGCCCCAGCGCGGCCGCCTGCCCCTCGACTCACGCCTGTCGGTTCGCTCCTCATGATTCTACACCATCGGTTTGCTGTCCAAAGCCACGTGAGTATATTTTTGATGTTTGAAAGTTTCATTGGTGGATGCGATGTCGCATAAAGCTTGGGCTGTTCAAATTGATCAAGCTCCATGCCATGATAAAAATATTAGTCGATCAGCAAGTAGGTATACTAGTCATTCACGCAGCGATGCGTGATGCGCTAAACGTGTAACTATGTATCGTCATTCGAGCATTGGTTAACGCCCCTTTCAAAAAAACAAGTGCGTGTCAGACCACGCACAATGAACGGTTGCGTAGTTGGGATGGATTTATCCCAAGAACAAACTTAACATTGTAGTTGAAAAACATGTTCTCCCTAACATTCCAACTTTTAAGACCATAAGCTTCTTATCAGTTTTCGTGTATCTATAATTAGTCTAAGCCTATTTTTTTTTTAAATATAGAAAATAGAACTATTTTCTGTAAATTCAAATTGTTTATTTGCAAAAAAAATACAAGGTTTACAAGGGAAGATCGTACAGCCTTAAAGTCATAGTGTTATATAGTCTGTGTAGTTGTTGTTGTCATAGGGTTGTTAGTATTATATTTAAAAAAAAATTAGGCTCAGTAGTTTCGGAGATGAATGGTTAATTTTCATCAATTTTCTTAAATACTATCTACTTGAGACCCTCACAGTAAGCCTTTTCATTTGATATGTCACACGGTACTGAACGCATTTTTTTTACGGGTAACAGAAAGAGACGTAGGGTAGGAATATTTCCAACTACCTATAAATCCGTGTCCACTTTTCACTATCACAGATCCAGTTTTTCTACGGATATTAAATAAATAGTCTTCTCCTCCATCCAGGCACGGTATGTTTCGAGAACAAAGACGAGGGTAGTTGCACAGAGGGCGAAGTCCTGAACACGACGAGATGGCACTTCAACCACGCGCGCAACCGATGCGAGCGGTTCAAGTACCACGGGTGCTCCGGAAACCATAACAACTTCAGGACTAAGGAGGAATGCAATAATGTGTGCCCTGGTGAGTTTACTATGAGTTTTTATGGTGTTTGGCTTCTCAACTGTAATATTTGCCTTCGATTTTTCAAGCCCTTCATGTTTATCTGTCGTGTAAATATGTATACTGAAGTAACTACCCTCAGTTTCTGTGAGCCTTATCATAAGTAAAATGTTATCATATCAAGTGATTGTAATGCTACGGCTACATTGTCGCAATGATGCGAACTACACTTCGCGCGCTCTCTCTCGCACACCGCTCGCCGTCTCGCTGTAAACAGAGAGGGCGCAAAGTGTAAGTTCGCTTTATCGCGACAATGTAGCCGTAGCTTATGTGCTTGTTATTATTTCCACACAACAGCTAACATGAGAAATTACAACAGATTTGTTCAGGCTTTCAGAAAGTAGAGGGTACCTACCTAAATCTAAAATAGATATGAGTAGGTGATTCTAAATATTCGGAAAAATGTGTAGGTACATGTAAATTACGTGTTCCTCGGTACAGCTATCAAGACTTTTTTTTTCGACACAGTGGCTGGGGAAGCTGCGCGATTGAAAACTAAAAAAAGGAAGACAAGCCACGTAGTGACAGAGGAAGGCATGTCGTTATTACTTTTGTATATACATATTATATTACTGTGTATGTGTTAACTCCACTAAATTGTCTTGCACTAGACACGGTGTGGGACATCGACGCGCAATATATTTTTTAAATAATTGGCTTCCGGGCTTCCGCTGCTGCAGCCCACGAAGTTCAAACTTTCTTACGTTTTCAGCAATTTGCAGGTCAGTGTCAGGTTGTATCTAAATCTGATTCGCGACTATAACAGATATGTATATATTTACAGAATTATAATATTTGATCAAGATACAACCTGACACTGACCAGCTGCAGCTGCGTGCTTTAAAATTTCAACGCTGCAGCGCTGGTGCGTCTAATACCAGGTACTGAATTCGTAGTAACAGTTTGCGCGTCGATGTCCGTTACATCCTGTATTCTATCTAATAGCATGATTAGCTTTATTGGCACTCTGGTCAATCTGGGATAAAGTCAGGGAGCTATGCTTGTGCGTATCTGAATATTATAAACGGATCAGATGCTGAAAGTAGAATTTTTGTCAGTAGAATAGAAACCGTAGAATAGATGTGTACCATGACGAGTCCCAGATATATAACTGCCGATTAGTCTAAATAGCACCATGTGAGTATCGGCCTGTTTATTTCATAATGTAGCTAAGCTAATGACACCTTATGTGTATTAATGTTTTGGTGTCAATCACGAAATAGCTCTCTTCCATGGGATCAATAACATTCGTTTATCCTTCACTAACATTATCGTTTTATGATACAGTATTGAGCCCATGCGAGAGGCTGCAAGAGAAGAACGAGGCTGCAGCACAGAAGTACGGCAAAGGAACTTTCATACCCAAGTGTGACGCAAGTGGAGCTTGGGAACCGGTGCAGTGTATGTCACATATTGGTGAGTGAATGTGCTCGTACTTAGGTTATAGTTATTTTCGACAAACTATTTATCCACAGATTAATTTGCAATACCTATAATTTTTGGACATGGGTCCAACGTTTGTACGTAATGTCGGAGAGGAACTCTCTATCTACCTACTACCACCTTCCACCCGTTTTATGCTACATTTTTCTATAAAGACCGCAATTTAACATTCTTCATACCGTCGCCTTAGAGTGAAAACCTCGGGAATGCAATTTTGGCCATTTTTATTGTATTCAATTTTTGGAAAGAAAACCTCCGAACGCACGCCCTAGTTTCACACAAAAAAAGTTAAGTAACCTGTAACGCCATCATCTATGATGAGTTTACGAGTTTTCAATTTACCAGCACTTTTTCAATTTTTTAAATAATAATTATGTTTAGGCCTTTTTTGATGATTATTTGCCATACACTTCAATGTATTACTTATTATTATAAGTTATAGTTAAGTAAGGCAACGAAATAAAACGGATTAAAATAAGTAGGTATATCAATTTTTATTCTATAATGTATCATTGATAAACTTGTAACTGCTACAAGCAAACCATGTGTTTTTTTAAGAAAAGCTCTCAAGTAGTATTTTACGCATTTACGATAATAAAATTAAATAAATATCTTATGCAACAGAAAATGTATCTAAATTGCAAAATAAAAGACACATATTTGAAGAAACTGTGGTAATAAAATTTTACAGTTCATACGCAGTTTTTTCTTCCTCCCGAAAAGTTACTTATTTTACACTTACGAGGTTTTCACTCTAAGGCGTCTACAGAAGTTCGCCTTCATCGTATATAGGCTGAAACTACAGTACCTAAACCATGTGCTAAAATGTATTCATGATCCTTTTGCACCGTTCACACGTATTCAGTCTATTAAACTGAGTAGCATTGATTCATCTTGTCTCAATCTGCCTAGCCTTTTCCCATGCAGCTGAATACCAGTCTTTTACATGGAGCGACTGCCTATCTGACCACCACAACCCAGTAACTGGGTAATACGATACCCCTTGAACCTTGATAAGACTGGTTGTCAGACTTTTGGGTTTCTGACGACCACTAACGACCTGTCAAAGATCCACGAATGACAGCCGGGACCAACGGCTTAACGTGCTTTTCGAGGCACGGAGGAGTCTCGGTATGTAAAGATCCATCACCCATCCAACCCCGGTAAGCATAGCTTAACCAGATGGATCGACCCGTGCGGCAATTATTAATTAGCCACGAGCTCCTCATCATCGTGATTCATCTTGTCTAAAAACTATAATTATGTTTACAGACGTGTGTTGGTGTGTAAGCGCCCGCGGTGAACCTCTGAAGGGGTCCTTAGTGCGCGGCGCAAAACCTTCGTGCAACTTCAGACAAGCGCGCAAGTGGGTGCCGCGAGACCCGCTCGACGAACGAGCTAGAGCTGACGAAGGTAATACTTATATCCAGGATGTATGTACAAAGGGCCTGTTTCACAAATTCACAACATCCAGATTGGGACAGAAAACAAAATTCGTATAATAGTAGATTGTTGCATCGAGCTCAAAGTGAGTTAAGAACGCACGAGTGTTATGTTGGTGCCCCAGCGCATGCGAGTGCACTAAATTAACACGAGTGAAAAAAAAAACTACTTTTCTTTCAACTACCAACCTACCTACCGTAATAAAATATACCTACTCAAAATTAAAAATCAAGTTAATGAAAACAAAGTTTAATTCATCTTCTCCTCAAACATTTAAAAGTTACAATTATTATAATTAATTAACAGTGCTTTAATGAAAAACTGTGCAACCATGAGATTTCATATAACATTTCTGCACTGTTTTGATTCTAAGCAAAAAATACGTCCTTTGTGATCGGTTTTGTAGTGATTAATGATAACATTACCTACTACGTAGTTGAAAGAAAAAATATTTGCTAGCTAGTTAACCGGGGTTTATAGCCTTAAATTTGCATGAGCTAGACTTTTGTTTCGATATATTTTCGAAAATACTGCCATTGTACTCCCAAAAAGGCCAGACAGGATGATTTCATCTCTACAGCTTCTTGAATTCTACTTGGGATTAACATAACAAACATCATGCCTGTAATCCACGAAGGGTTAGGCCCAGGTGTACCTGTAGTACAACAACATTTCGGCAGTTATGTTAAAGTCTCATATTAGGATTAGTTTTTTATTAAAAATTCTGCTAAAATTATAAAAATATTTATTTTACAGTACTGGAAGAACTAATCAGACAAATGACTGCGTACAGAGTAGACGAATTTGACGACGACGACGAAGATGATGATTTCGAGCTTGAAGCCGAAGTTCGGGAAGAGGAATCTTTAGACAATATACTTGAACAGACGAGAGATACAGACGAACCCGCGTTGATGTCGGAGGTCGTGGAGCCTAAAGCTGCAGACACTACCAGAAGATTGGAGAAGAACCTAGAAGTTAATGTGGATAAATTCGTGTTTAGAACCAAGTGTCAGTTTATGCAAGAGGAAATTGAGAATGGTAAGTCATAAGAAGTAAGCTAGTTTAAGGGATGATTTTAAGGCATTATCGGTGCTGACAGAGAATCATGAAGAGATAGAAAGATACTTTTTGCATAGAAGTGCGTTGGGTTAATTACTTGTCTTGATCCCCTACGGCCCGTTGAAGATTGACTTGATGGAGATAATACAGAATACTTTAAATAAAACATATTATTTAACCTAATTTTATGTGTAACTTGTATGTGTGGTGAAAACTGTAGATATAAGTTGGTTATTAATAAATAAATAAACTTGAACGTATTTAAAACAATCGAAATACCAAACTAACAGAATGATGCAGCAAGTCAAAAGAAATCTTTAAAAAAATACTTTCATTATTAGGTGGTGAAGGACTCCGGCCCCGTTGTCTAGAAGACGGCTCGTTCTCCCCGCGCCAGTGCGCGCGCGCCCGCTGCTGGTGCGTGGACGCCGCGGGCCAGAGGCGGCCGCACGCGGGAACCATCGCCGATGCGCCTGCACCCGACCCTTGTGGTAACTTATTGATTAAGCTTTTCGTAATGGTAAAAGACTTGAGCGTACGAGAAATGATTGACCGACCCCAGTCAATTATCGACAGTTAAAATTAAACAAAACCGATCTTTATCAAAGCCCCTCATGCTATGGGATAAAGATCGCACTTGTTAAGCTTTAGTCGCCAAGGTCATAAAGAGCATTAATGCCACGTGCTAGTACCCTGAATCGACGGCGTTGCAAAACACACAGTGATTCCTGCCGTCTGCTCTCGTTTTGTTTTCAGTCAGCTAAATATGAGTTATGTGCCCAAGCAATGCTGTCTAAAATTGGAAGATCAAACTTAACCAAATTATTTTTGTTTTTACAGAACTAACACAAATAGATACAGCAATCCTCGAGCTAGAACTCCTAAACGTGGAACAAGCAGGTGCGGAACGAGCTCGTGCAGGCTTAGCGGCAAGGCTGGCAGGATTGGGAGCAAGGGTACCTGTGGCTATGACACGAGATAGAAATAATGTGAAGCTAAGGGCCGTGCTAACTGGCTCGAGGGCTGTTGACTATGTCTACTATATCGAAAACTTGGTGAGTCTACCAGAATAATGAGACTTTGACAGCACGAATATATTCGTTACCAGTGAGAAAGGACTAGCTATGGCTAGTCCTAATATAATTTATTATTTTGTGGACATTGATTTTACATTTTGTTATTCCCTTAACTCACACACTGACTTATAAAGTAGGTAATTTAAGTTTTTTAAGAAAACGTATACTTTTACAAAGTTTGTAAATGTGTAAGCACCATGTATCTATACCATAATTAACTTATCTGTCATTGCTTCATTTTCAATTCTTTTTACCTATTGTGATATAGTAATTATATTCAAGGGCGTCGTCTTCACATATAATTATATCATCAATGTACATAAACAAAATTTAGAAAACGTTTTTTTTTCATCCTTCTCCATACTAGGTACCTTTTGTACGGGCGACTCAATTATATATTTTTTGTAAATTTTGACGTTCAAAAGTGCCATTTATGTGCCTATTTGAAATATATATTTTGAATTTGAATAAGAAAATATTCCCCACCTAAAAAATCAGGTTACAATGAACATGTAATTTTCTCATAACAGAAGCCACTTCTGAACCCTCTGTTATGCCTTTGTACAGGTGAAACAAGAGAAACTAGCGGGTAACAAGGCTGGCGATGAGATCGTGTTAGGAGCTGATGTCATCCGCAGCGAGTACCGACTGGCCACGCCCAACCGGTCCGCGATGCAGCAGCGGGAGATACTTAGCGAATCTACAGTAAGTTTAAACGATATTTATTTTAATTACATAATTATTTTAATTAAATACCTATTAGTTTATTTATAATAAGTAAGTAGGTAGTTGCTTTATAACAGCGGAACACTAAACGCCCCAGACGTGATAACAATAAAACTTCGTATTAATGTCTCGATCAGTGTCCTTCAACCAATTAACAAACAACTTACAAAATATCTGCTGACACATAATAATTATTTCAAAAGTGTTCTCACACTTTTTTAAGCTTCCCTGAAAATAAATCAAAAAAAGCTAATCAATTAATTTATCAGAAAATATTTTAGACCTTCAAGCAATTTGTAAATTATGGTAGGCCCTACTAGATACTGTAGACTATTAACGAACTACTTCAATACTCAAAGCTTAACTAGTTAGACAGTATAACAGGAAAAGCAACAAGATTAAAAAAGCGTCCTAATTTAACTCATTTATTTTTATCCTCTCACCAGGTTTCCGCAACAACTTCCTATCACACCGCACTTATAGTCCTAGCAGCTACTTCAGCGTTCATCATCAGCGTTCTATGTGTCCTTGTGATGCTGTACCGCGCGAGATTGCAGCGGGAGCCGCAGAAAGCAGAACGATTTCTACCAGCCGCCCCTCCAGTCTACGTCCTTTCCGCAGACGAGAAAGCGGAACTAGCAAGAGTACTACACGCCCCTCCTCCCCCTATCCCACCCCTAAATGATGACCAAACAAGAGTATAACCAAACCTAAAGACAAAAAAAAAATGCTTTAAAACTTTACTGTAGAAGACGGATATGACAACTCAGATTTCCCGCATAAAAAAATGTCACTGAATGTGTTGCCAAGTGTAAAAAATAATAATTTCATAGACAATAATATTTTGTCTTTGAAATAGCTTGGACTTGACGTGACAATAGTAAACTTGTAATGCTGGAATCAGACTTTCATAGCACATACGAATTTATCTGCTAGTTATTGACTTAAAATATAATATTTCTATTTACATGATAAACTTATCCAATTTACACAATTACTAAAGAATATCTAGGATTATTGTCTAAAATAGATCCCTTGACCTATGTTTTATCAAATGCCTTAGATAAGAGCCTGTGAACAGATCGGAGAATTGAAGATTTTTTTTAATTTAAAGTATTATGTCGTATCTGTGTAGACGTGGTAATAATTCATATAGTTACAAATATTATTACTTGAATACTGTAAAGCGGATGGTTTACCTACGTTACTCGTTAATGAAGCTATTGTAATGATAGTACAGGTACTAAAGTAATTATAGGGTCCAAAATAATATTGGCTAGAATTTTGAGTAACGTAGTTATATTCAAATAATATCTTACCTCTGTATTTGTAATTTTATATAAAGTTAGTACTTTGCACGGAACACAATTATGTGTTCGCAATATGGGACTGTTCACAATTACGAAACACTAGACCGTAAATTTTTAGTGATGAAATCTTTGATGACGTGTTATTAATGAAAGTAAAAATGGAATTGTAAGTACAGAGTTAAGTTTTAAAAGACATCGATCAGATGTTGCCAGTGAACGTAAGTATGATTAGAGACTGATAGGTGATGGTCGCATTCTCCTGAAAGAATCTCTGAAATGTCCTGTGAACTATGCGGTAATTACAATATAAGATTCATGTATCGTAATAGTAAGGTCTTAAAGCATGAAGAGAATTGTAAGTATCGCAAAGTAGAAGGAACCATAATTTCCGATTCTAGGAAACTATGACATATATTTTATACACGCTAGAGAAGTTAAAACATTTAATTAAAGTGTATTGTCATAATTTCAAAGAATCAGAAGACAATTATCTTGTTATGTTTTATAATTAGTAGGTATAAGAAACTATTGTTAAGTAAGCGCAGAGGTGCGCGTAAATTAATACTACGCGCGCCTTTACGCACACTTTAGTTCCTCTCGTTGAGTCTCGCTCTCCATCACTTTATTAATACACTTATAGTCCAACACACACTGCTTTAAAACTATAAAACCTTGGAAAATTATATACACGAATCAAGAACGTGGCTCGACGTAGAACTAATCTAGTCTGTTTTATATTCATGATCCCTTATTCATTCATCACAAATCATTTTATTTTGTAAATAAGAACAATATTTATTTAATTTTCATCGTAACTCTTACATCTATCAAAAATAAGCATAGTCGACAGGTATTTTCAATTTCATAGGCGTTATCTTTA
Source organism: Tiliacea citrago (assembly GCA_963921375.1). Classification (NCBI taxonomy): domain Eukaryota; kingdom Metazoa; phylum Arthropoda; class Insecta; order Lepidoptera; family Noctuidae; genus Tiliacea; species Tiliacea citrago. The sequence continues at coordinate 19,386,143 of OY992798.1, forward strand.
AGTTAAAACCCATATCCCCAGCACCCATTTGACAGTCTCGAAATAAATAAAGAATGTATTATTATTATATATTACATTATTTCATTAATAAAATAATTTTATAAAACGTGTTTTTCTGTACCAACTTTTTACCTGACTGTAGCGAAGCCACAAAGGGAGTGAGGATGTAGTATGTCCGTCCATGTTCCCTCGTAACTACTAAACGGCTGAACCAATTGATGAATGATATGTTGTCAGATTCGTCTTTATTGCGCTAGTGTCACTGGGTAATTAAAATTATAAAAAAACAAAATAACAGATTTTTTAATATAAAATCAATATAAACAAATACCCCTGTTTTCTAATATTTTGGTAAAACTGTGGTTGTAAAATCATTTTTAGATCAAAATTCATGTTACCAAACTGTAGTTCTGATTGGGCCCAACAGTGACCTAGTCTTGAACTTGCACTAAAACAGAAACAAAACATTCTTTATACAAAAATATAGAATGTCTCTAAATGCAGATATGGCGGTTATTGCTCTGACAATTGCTTTGTGCAAGAAGACAAAAAAGAAACGAACAAGACGATGGCTACTCCATTCGTGTCGGTTGCACTCACTCACTCACCACCCTTTAGTTAGGTTATATATTATGTTCTGTGGGTGCACTCGCCATGACGTTCCGTAGCACACCACAGAGCATGTAACTTTTAGCGTATTTAATGAAAATGAATGTGTTGCTTGACAAGCATGCATGTAAAGGCGGCCACACACCTAACTGCAAGCATGACAAGCCTGCATGAATAAACATTTTCTGCCAGCGTGCTTGAGCATCTGTATGATGATTTTGTGCAAGCGGCATAAAGATTAGAATTTTTACTATGCGGCTTGAACAAGCCACGCTTAAGAAAGCAAAATCAAAAGTCATTTATTCAAACTAGGCTGAGAATCAGCACTTTTCGAACGTCAAAAATTACATAAGACAGTCCCCCAAAAACGCACACCCTTCACCACTTCCTAGTGCTTTAGCTGGGAAGAAGAAGTGGCGCAACAAACTCCCCAGCAGCACAGCTGTCTGTTCAGATATAAAACTTGAATCTATACAATAAAATGTAAAAGAATTTGCATTACGCAACACAACATTAAATTATTTGCCTTATGTTAGCTAGCACACGCCACTATACCAAAAAAAAACATAAAAATCGTCGAAAACTATACTCAAGCAGAAATAACGTAAACAGAACGTACCTAAATAAAAGCCTCCAGGCATAATGGGCGTGCCCGCCCACACAAAGCTATAGCTGCAACTGGAAGTCAAAAATGATAAACTAGCACCATCGTAGTAAAATAAAAAACAGTTAATCATTAATAACAATAATAAAACCATGGTCAGCAAGACGACCAGTCACCACAAGCAGCACCCGTTCACGAGCACAACGCAAAGATCAGCCATCACCCCCCTCGCCATATTTGAGGGAAGGAGGCAACCCGACCCCCGACGCTACCGCAAGCAGTGACATCTAAGGGAGCATGACGAACTTGCTGCCGGTTGCTCAGGCAAGAATAATATAATCAATTGTCTAGGTCGCTAGCTAACCACTTATTGCAATACAACTCATAAAAAAAACATTTTCATGAGTATATTATATCACTAATAAATAAAAATAAATTGACTTAGACAGTCAAATAAAAATAAACAATTATATGAACTCATATAACCTGTCAGTAGGTACGCTAATTCTGGAGAAAGAACATGAACATTGTCTTGAGTTAATCACAGCGACCAACTATTCTTATCGTTTAAGTAGTCATTGATAGAATAGTATGCCTTTGAACAAAGATTGGATTTAACTTTAACTTTAAACGCATTAAAAGGCAAATCTAACAAAGAAGAGGGTAGCTTGTTATAAAAAGTTATACCAAGTCCAACAAATGAGTTATGAACCTTATGAAGCCGGTGAAAAGGAGCACGTAATTTATCCTTATTTCTGGTGTTAATATTGTGAATATCACTGTTTTTAGTGTATAAGTGTATATTTTGTCTAACATATAAGATATTGGCGAAGATGAATTGTGATGCCGCCGTGAGTATACCAATATCCTTAAAAAAATCTCTTAGAGAAACTCTGGCACCCAGCTGGTAAATTGCTCGAACAGCTCGTTTTTGGAGTACAAAAATATTTTGAATGTCAGCTGCTTTACCCCACAGCAGAATACAGTAGGACATAACGCTATGAAAATAACTAAAATAGACTAATCGGGCTGTATCAACGTCAGTGTATTGTCTTACTTTCCTGACGGCGTATGCGGCCGAACTGAGCCTTTCCGCTAGGCTTGATATATGAGGTCCCCACTGAAGTTTGGCATCTACTGTTATACCCAGAAACACTGCCGAGTCTACAGTTTCAAGCACCTCTTTATCTTAAACGATGTTGGGACCTAAATTTCTAACATTCGGTAAGGCAAACTTTATACATTTCGTTTTCTTGGCATTGAGAACTAAATTATTTGTCGTAAACCAATCCGTAACCAATGCAATGTTGCAATGTTTACGTCGTCAAAATCTTGTCTATTCCGGTCTACTTTAAAAATAACAGAGGTATCATCTGCAAACAGTACAACGTCACAGACACCCTTTATATAGAATGGTAAATCGTTAATATACACTAAGAATAAGAATGGGCCTAGAATTGAGCCTTGAGGTACACCTAACTGAACTGGTAGCTCGGAAGATTTCACACCATCAACATCTACACATTGGAACCTATTATACAAATAAGAATTTATTACTTTAAGAGCTTCATTACGCCGCCCTGATTCGGACGCCGTAATGATGTAGTTTACGCAAAAGAGTGTCATGGTGCACGCAATCAAAGGCTTTGGAGAGATCACAGAAAACTCCAATAGCATTTTGCGAGTTCTCCCATGCGTTAAATATATGTTTCAGCAGTGCAACACCCGCATCTGAAGTCGAACGACCTTTTGTAAAGCCATATTGTTCATTGTGAAGGAGGCTGTTTATATTAAAATGTCTTAGCAACTGCTTGAGTATTAACTTTTCAAATATTTTGCTAAATGCAGGTAAGATAGAAATAGGCCTGAAATTGCCAACGTCATTTTTATTACCTGATTTAAATAAAGGTATGACTTTACTACTCTTCATAAGGTCAGGAAAAGTTCCTAAATCAACACATTTATTAAAAGTAACAGCTAGATAGGGGGCTACGATGTCTATTATATTACTTAATAGTTTAATGGAGATGCCCCAGTAATCACCAGTGTTTTTAGATTTAAGTGTGATAAAAACATTAACTACATCATGAGGTGTTACATGTTCGAAGCTAAATAAACGACTACATTTAGGCACACTACTATGCAAAAGATTTTCAGCTTTAGACAGGGATGAATTTAAGGAGCGAGTCGTAGTTATAGGTATGTTGGCAAAAAACTCATTGAATGCTTCAGCTACGTCAGCTGCATTATTAAGTAATTTGTTTTCGACCATAATTTCTAATTGTTTTTCTTGTTTAACAGACTTACCAGTTTCATTGTTAATAATTTTCCAAGTGGTTTTTACTTTATTATTAGATTTTTTAATTGTATCGCTTAAAAATTTAGATTTAGCAAAAACACAAATCTTTTTAAATAATTTTGAATAATTTTTGACATACTCTAGAAAAGGAGTATCAAACCTGTATTTTTTCAAACCATATAACTCGTATAGTCTCGCTCTACTTTTATATATACCTGGGGTAGCCCATTGATTAAAGCCAACGGAGGTACCATTAATGGTAATGGATTTGGTCTTGAAAGTAGATTGGTACTTCTTTTGTACAACATCAAAAAGGGCTCCATAGATGTCATTAGGATTCTCGTGTTCTACTATAGATGGTGTAATTTTATGTGCATATTATTTTTAAACTTGTTGCAACGACTAGCTGTATAAGGCCTGCATTTTATTTTATGCGTATTTTTACGTAATGGCATAGGGAAGCTAGCTAGTAAACCACAGTGGTCAGACGTTAAGTCACTTAACACTAATTTATTTTTGGCATCACAATCACTAAATATATTATCTAGACAAGTCGACGAAGATGCCGTGATCCTAGTAGGTTCAAAAAACAAGTTACTTAAATTATAAGACCTAAACAGATTGAGTAGTCTAATACTTAATGGAGTAACATCTAAAATATTAATATTAAAATCTCCACATAAAATTATACTTTTATTACTAGATTTTAACCTATTCAGTGAATCCTCCATTACTGATTCAAAACTAATAAAATCCCCAGAAGGGGGTCGATAAACGCAAATTATAACGTATCGCTCGAGTTCAACACAAGACAACTCAATAGTACGCTCCATGGAAAGATTAACTAAATCTAAGCGTTGTTTACATTTCAACATATTTGAAACAAGAACTAAAGATCCACCGCGAATAGCACTTTTCCTTACAAATGCACTTTGTACAGTAAAATTATTATCATTCATAAATACCACTTCATGTTCTTTCAACCAGTGTTCAGTCAAACATAAGACCTGAACATCATAGTTCTCCATAAATAAACTTAACTCTAGCTCTTTGCCAGACAGACCCTGCATATTTTGATGTACAACATTCAACATATGCGGCTGACCCGTTGTCGCACCTAATAGTTTAAACTACAAGGTGTATCAAAAGTAGTGTTAGTACCACTACTAACAGTAATCGATGGTACACTACAGGCACCAGTGTCACTATGTATATTGTATGCTAAAAGATTAGCAATATGTCTCCTACAACTAGGTGGCAAATACATTGTATAATTTGTAAGTTTTAATCAGTAATAAATTGATTACAGTCAAAATATAAAATAGCGTCACTGTGACGACAAGTCCTATTATAAATTAACATATTTAAATTATAAATGTGCCTATTATGGTCATCAGACAAATAGTGAGAATAAGGCAAGGCACAAAAAATAAATTTACAACTATTTGTCTCATTGAGATGTAACATCAAATGGACACATTCAACTATGTCCTTTTTTCTTACAGTTAAACTATCCCCATATAATAAAATAACAGTTGAACTGGGGTTTATTTTTGTCAATTTAATAAAACTAATTAATTGGCTAATACTGGCACCGGGCAAGCATAATTGACCGTGTGTGTGCAGGTTTAAGATATACGCACGCAGTGTGAATAGTTCTTTGTTCTGTTCCTATATATAAAAGTACTCTGTGGTTCTGTTGTAGTAGCTAAAGCAAGCAAGTCATTGTCGTTCATTGTTCAAGCAAAAACTAATGCTGCTCCAGCTTGCTTGTACAGTGTGTAGCCTTAATGGAAGTTGTGCACGCTTTCACAAAATGATTGTCTTAGCCAGCTTGTCATGCTGGCAGTTACATGTGTGGCCATCTTAAATGGCCAGGTTTGCTTGACAAGCATTGCAAATGTATAATTTTTCATAAAGTATTATCAAACACGTAGTTTGCTTGTCAAGCACATCAAGCTTCGTTCTAAACGGTCCAAATTGCTTGACAAGCACGAACAATTCACGTGCTTGACAAGCAATTTTGACCGTCTAGGGACCCCATTATCTTTAGCTTACTGTTCAGCAGCTACTGAGGACAGATTCACAGAGTACTTTTATGTATGACAGATTGCTACACCACGAGCTGTCTGGTGTGCTATATTCTACTAATGAATTGCATTATAATACTACGGCTGCATTATTGCGATAAAGTGAAATACACTTCGCGCGCTCTCTGTTGTACAGCGAGACGTCGAGCGGTGTGCGACAGAGCGCGCGAAGTATAATTCGCGTTATCGCGACAATGTATTCGTAGCATTAGAAGAATTATTCAGTCACTTCAACTATGGCAAGTATGGCAACACCGCAATTCACAAAGATATTTGTTTTATTACAAAAATCCACAACAAAGACTCAAGTAAAAGCATTTTAAAAATAAGTGTGAGACCGACTTAATTTAGTTCCTTAGAACAATGTTTAGTTCATTATCATTAGTCATCACAATGAATTATTATGAATTGTTATGAAGAATATCAATGCATAAAATATATATTTTTGTATGGTAATAACCATATTTAATTACAATTGGAAAAAAATAAAGATATCCGAGAAAAGATTTAAATAATATTTATTGTAATATAGTAGTCTCCATTTTGGGCCGCATTCCGAATTAGGACCATAATCGCTGTAATCGATTTTAGCGATTATGGTCTTAATTCGGAATGCGGCCTAGATATCCGCGTAACTGTCACGACGTCAATGACATTTCTTTCAGTTGACATGTCGTAGGGGCCGGCCCTTGGGAGAAATTATTTAGAATGAATCAAGGAGGCGGCCTTGCTTGTTGCGCTGTTTGCAACGAGGAAACACATCGGAGGTGCGCTCGTTGTCTGAACATTTATTATTGTAATACAGAACACCAACGTCAAGACTGGAAAAGACACAAGAGTGAATGTGCACCCAAGTTACCGAAGCAGGGTTCCAAAAGCGATAATTCAGGTGACCGTTCTATAGTTGGTGAAGAAGCCACGAAGAAAGTGAAAGACGGAACTTCCGACGTCACAGAAGAGAGACAGAAGGAAATCTCGAAGGCGGGTAGTGATCTAAGACGTTTAAAAAAAACTAAAACGAAAAACGTGAAAAATTGTGTCAAGGAGGGTATCACGGACAGTGTTAGTAAACTTATTTCGCAAATATCAACTGAAAACGTTAAACAAAGTGAGGAAGGCTCATCGAAAGCATCGGGACACAATGACAACAGTGTGATATCTAGTGTAGTGTATACAAACCGCGAGCTAACAACTAGTAGTGCCATAACGTACGAGGGTTCCTCTGAGCAAGAGGTGTTGCGCGAGTCTGTGCAACTGTTGAGCACAGTGGACTTCCCCACACCAAGTACCTCTAATGTGTTGCGGGCGGTGAACAGAACTGACACTGTAAAGATGCCAGTATTGCCTAACTATGGGCCTGAGCAGGGTACGAGGGTGAAAGAGTACCCTGAGGCCTCATTGAAAGGCAGCGGGGCACCGTTTAACCACATGCCAAATAGTTACTACATGGATCCAAGTGACTCTTGCTATGAGATATGTCATAGAGTGATCAGAGACATGACTCAGTATGGTGTTTGTGTGCTGAACAATTTCCTTGGTAAGGAGCGAGGAGTGATGGTGTTAAATGAAGTGTTAGAAATGTATAGATCAGGAATATTTACAGTAAGTTTGTTTGTTATTTTGAACTTCATGACCAAATTTTTTCGATTTGTTAGCCTTTTTACTTGTTAGACATGATTGTATCCAACAATATCTGCAATAACATTTATGGTCTAGAAAACATTACTGTGTGTTTATTATGTAAACAACATGCAAAACAAGTTGCAAGCAATGTTTATTAAAAATGATTGGAGTTACCTACATATTACTTATGGCTGAAATGTGTTAGAAATACTAAATAAAATGACTTGAATAAAGGAAGTAACTATTACAACAAAAGTGTAGTGAATAAATAAAACAAAACTTTTATCCTTATCATTTTTTGTGGGTTATGTATGGAACAGAACAGAATGGGGTATAAAATCATAGTAAAAAAAAAAAAATAAGCTAAAAATATCTCATTTGACTGTAACTAGTTATGCGGTGTTCATTCACTGATCATTGACAGGACATTTAAACAAAAACAAAAGTTTGTTTTTCTAAACACCATACCATGCTAAAAGGAAGTTTAATCTTAACTAATATTTAATAGAGGGAAACGCTTAAAAAGAGTGATGAATATATAAATGTTGATGTATGGAAAGCAGGAGAAAGTCATCAGTCATGGCAGAAAAGGGAATTAATGATACCGAGTGTCAGCTGACAGTGGAGAATGGAAAAAATATATGTGTTGCGCTAACCGCAAGTAACATAGGGCAGGAAGATTATATTTAATCAAATAGCCAATTTTCTGTTCATGTTATGCTCTAAAATATTTATTTAAATACCAAGTGCCGCATTAATCATCATAAATAAAAACTGAGTATTAATGACTTTTTTATCATGTTATTCTCACTACTTAGGTTTGGATAAAAAAATAATTATTAGTTTATTCCCTTCTTGTTCTAGTAGAGAGACAGAAATAGATAATAGTGCTGGATGTTATTTTAAATAACCGTGTAGTCTAATTAAAATAACTCCTAACTAATTTCTTAGTTCTTGTATGTTATAATAGATTTAAAGGGGGATGCGTTAAGGATGCCCGCAAAATTAAAATTTTCTTTCGGTTTTTGCAATTTGCAGGTCATTATCAGATTGTATGTAATAAATATTATATGATTCACGACTGTAACATACATATATTTACAGAATTATAATCATTAGAAGCTAATAAATAATAGCTAATCATACAACTCTTTAAGTTAGAATTGACCTCAAATGTCATGATTTCATGAAAAGTCATTTGATGGGTTAATATGAACTTAGAGAGATGTATTGATGACTTTAATAATTATAATTTTATAAATACTTAATTATCAAAGCAGCATATCATATTTTGATGAACATACAACCTGAAACGGACTTGCAAATTGCAAAAAACCTAAGAAAATTTCAATATCGCGGGCTACCTTAGCGAATCCACCTGTATCAGAATGTACAGTAGATTTTGTGGCTTTACTGCAGTTTATTACCCGCGTGTGCTACCGCGCGTGCCACCGCAAGCTTCACAATTTTATAGCATACAGATGTCTTCATGTAACACACTTTCGCTAAATGTCACACTGCGCAAACACCTAATTTTTGGTAGTTCTACCAAAAAAAAATGTTACAAAAAAAAAAACGGGTTATAAAGAGCAGTGATTCCCTAATTTGTATTAAACAGCAACTAATTCAATGTTAAAATAGCTTGTGATGACAACGAGAAATTTTACTAAAAGTATGTAATTATCTGTCATTCATAGATGTTCGACAGTCGTTACAGGTAGTCAGCAGCCCAAAAACTGACAACCAGTCTTAACAAGGTAGGTAGGTACCCCTTAGTAAGTTACTGAGTAAATTGTGTTACCCATTACTGGGTTGTGGATGTCAGATAAGCAGTCGCTCCATGTAAAATATTGGTATTCAGCAGAGTCCAAAATGACAAAGTTGGGAATAGGCTAGGCAGATTGATTTTTATGTAATTATCTATTGAACTTCAACCTAATGTATAAACCAAAAGTTGGTGGTATTTTTTGCTTGGACTTTACCAACAAAACAATAAACAAAATTATTAGTTGAATCTTAAATGTTGATGGTGAAGTGTCTTGTTTGTGCAGAATAAATAATTTTTGTTTCTTTCTTTTTCTATGATAAGTAAGTAATTTTATTGTAAAAAAAAAAGAAAATAGTTAAATATCATTTACCGTGGTTTATTTATTTACATTAATAGTCTTACCATTAGCTTCTACAACAAACAGCCCTAGGAATGTCATGTCTACATATTTATTTTTAAATGTCTGTCACAGATTTGACTTCCAAACCCTAAGGGCAGACATGCACTAGGCAGCGGCAGCCAGGCTACAGCAGATAGAATATTGAGAAAATCCTTGGCTCCTTAGTGCTCAGGCTCCAATTAGAAATTATGTTGGATTGACTACCTACCCTAAAAAATATAGACTGAGTTTGCAGAGCACAACACTGTGTAAACTCAAAAATGATATGGAATCATCTCCCTGCAGATGCCAACAGCTATTATTTACTTTGTTTAGCTCTAGCAGACCTAGCTATAATGCTTAAGAGAATATTGCTGCTCTTCCTGAATGAATATCTTAATAAAGGCGCGCAGTTATATTTCCAACGTTCGGCTTAATGCCGAAATTTGAAAAACCAACAGCGCGCTTCTTGTTTAGTTATTAATTTAGGTATTGCATAGTGTCAGTGAAAACGGACATAAATTGCTTGCGTTATGTAATTTTTTTGCATGCCTATTTCATCCTAGAATCACATCAAGCCAAGAAAATGAGCCTAGAATCTTATTATTATTAACAATATTATTAATTAATATTATGTGATTAATCACATCATCACACTAATATTATAAAGGTGAAAGTTTGTGAGTGTGTGTGTTTGTTACTTCTTCACGCTCAAACGGCTGGACCAATTTTGATAAAAATTTGCATGGAGGTAGCGGCCACCCTGGATTTACACAAAGGCTACTTTTTATCCCGATATTCCCACTGGATCGAGACTTACGTGGGTGAAACCGCGGGGAGCAGCTAGTTTAATGTATTTTATGTAATTCAGGCTGGCCAGCTGGTATCGAATCCCGCGAGCACCGAAGCGCAGACGATCAGGAGCGACCTCATCCACTGGATCGACGGCAAGGAGTCCAACTGTCAATACATCAGACAGTTAATTAGTCAAGTATGTATTAATTACCAAATTTTCACACTACATAACAAAAAAAAACACTTTGTAAACAAGGGAAACTGGGCGTATTATTCGCCCCCTTTCTGGTACTGAGAATGCTCTGTTGCAAAACCCAATAATACTGCCTGTCCTAGAAATTGAACCCAGGACCTCACGCAGGTTGCTTAGCTCTTAGCCAAGGAGTAAACCATCTCATGAGCATGATGGAAACAAGAGCACCCTATAAAAAAAAAAACATGCATCAATAATTTATGGCCTATTAAAGTTCAAAATTACCAAACTTAGTAGGAAAATGCTTTGCTTACTACGTGATCCAAGTCAGGTCACACAAAGTGTTGACAAAACACAGGAAAATTGTAAATTATTTTCCATACGTTATTTTACGTAATAAATTATTAAAATAAGTAAAATTTAAATAAATAAGGATTATTTTAGCTACTGTGTTACTTAAGGCGACAGCGTCAGGATAGCCCGCGAAATTCAAATTTTCTTACGTTTTTGCAATTTCCAGGTCAGCATCACGTTGTATGTGGGTTTAAATATAATTCGCGAGGGCCGTATCAAATATGTATTTATAGAATTATAATCATAAAGATCATTAATACAACTCTCTAAGTTCATATAACTAATTCTATTGAATGACTTATTTCATGAAATCATGACATTTGAGGCCAATTCTAACTTAAGGAGTTGTATTACTGATTCTAATGATCATAATTCTGTAAAACCATATTTGTTACGGTCGCGAATCATATTTTAATCAACGTACAACTTGATACTGACATAAATTGCAAAAAAATTAAGAAAATTTGAATTTTGCGGGCTACCTTAGCGTATCGCCCATAAACTACGACGCTACTCTTAAGGCATCAATAATAAAAAATGCAATAAAACGAAATTCTTGCATAATGTTTATGTGGCCAGTGCCGTCAGAAGTACCTACTTCATGGGGCTATGTAATTGACTGATATACATTTCTTCGCGCAATGTTCAATAAATTATATATAGGTAACCTTAGGATCTTAAATATCAGATACCATTTTATGTCGGCGAAAAGTATGTAGTAACATACATAGCAAGGAAGTTGATAAGAAGAAGAAAGAAAGAAAAATCATTTATTCTGCACAAACAAAACGCACAGTACAACAAAATACACACATAGAAAGTAGCCAAAAGCCTCGTATCCAATACCCTAAACATTTTGACAATCTTTTTTGATGATAAGGAATTGAAAATTCCAAATGGATGCTGGCATTATAGCATCATCAGTCTATAATGTTCTCTCTGCTGGGACACAGGCCTCCTCTTTGTGAGATCAGCCGAATGCTGGATGACAAAAATCAATTGTTTGTTTTGGATTTATTCTCCAGTAACATGCACTACTACCCCTTTTTTTTTTTTTTTTTTTTTTTTTTTGGGTGGGAAATCATCAAATAACTTCTCCCGCTCTGGGCGGAGCGGGAGGGCGTGTCAGACTTTTACTGACTAAAACCCACCCGTGTTCCTTCCGTTGCCTGTGTGCCAGGGCCACGATATCCCTTTCGGACAAACTCGCGACCCCGGCAGGCATTGGTCCTAACGGACCCCGTCAGTTTGTGCTGACATCTCTTTGAGGCGCGCGTGGAACACAACGCGCCGTCGACCCGGGCCTGGTCCTTATCGGATGGCGAGCTACCCATCGCTCACCGTCCGCAGGCCCGCGCCTACGGTGGCCGGAAATCGGCTTGCGACTCCCGACGCCCGGGGCGTCTCCTGCGGCGACTAGGGGCATGAGGGCGCGAACCTTGTCTCACCCTCACGCGTTCCGCCTCCTCCTTCGCTAGCATAACTGCTTCGCAGAAGGAGGTGACGGCCTCCCATGCACTCTCGCTCCGAACCATGGCCTGAACCAGGGCCGGACGCGAGAGATCGCCGCCGCCGATCGCCTCCGTGAGGACACGGCGGTGCTCCGCCCAAGCTGGGCAGACCTCCACCGTATGCTCCACCGTGTCCTCCGGGCGATCCACACAGTGGTGACACCCGGGCGTTTCCTCCCGCTTAATCCTAAACAGGAACCTCCCGAAACATCCATGTCCGGTGAGGACCTGCGTCAGGCGGAAGGTAAGGACGCCGTGGCGCCTCTCCAGCCACTCCTCAAAGAGGGGACTTATCGCCACAATTGTGGCGTGCCCAGCGCTGGGTTGCGACAATCGCACTCTCCATGTCGCCATGAGATCCCTCCGGAGCTCCGTCCGCTGTGCCGCAATTTCTTGCGGCAGCGGAGTTATGCCCCGGAGTTTCGCCTCTTCGCGCCACACCCAAATGTGCGCGAGGACTTTCGCCTCCAGATCCCATGGCGGCAATCCGGCAAGGAGGCTCGCCGCCTCACGGGAGACCGTGCGGTATCCCCGTACCATCCTGATGGCCATGACCCTTTGGGACGCGTTCAACCGCTGCGCTGGTCGCAGCCTCAGAGAACGCGCCCACACCGGTGCCCCGTAAAGGGCCATGGACCGCACGATCCCCGCGTAGAGCCTCCGGCAGGAGGCGTTTGGACCCCCCAGATTGGGCAGGAGCCGCTTCAAGGCAGCCCCGGCCCGCTCCAGTCTGGGAGCCAAACGTCGGAAGTGCTCGACGAAGTTCCACCGGCTGTCGAGGACGAGTCCCAGGTACTTCATCGTCGACTCGACGCCGATGTGAACCCCTCCCGCCGTTATCTGGGAACCCGACAGTGGCGCGTTCCGAGGACCATAAAAACACATGGCCTCGGACTTGTGCAATGCCACCTCGAGTCCCAATTGCCGGATCCTATCGACGATTGTCGCAACCCCACGTGCCGCCAGTTCGGCCGCCGCCTGATGCGAACTCCCTTGTGCCAGGACTAGCGTGTCGTCAGCGTAGCAGACTACGCTGACGCCACCAGGGAGGTCGGCGCGCAGCACCCAGTCGTACCCGATGTCCCACAGATGCGGCCCCAGGACCGATCCCTGTGGGACACCGCACGACATCTCTCGCCGGTTCCACTCTCCGTGGTGACCGGGGTAGATGATGGTCCTGTCCGTCAAATAGGCCTCGACCACACGACAGAGGTAGGTCGGCATCCGGTGATACCGAAGTGCCTCCCTAATGCAACTCCAGGGCAAGGTATTGAAGGCATTGGCGATGTCAAGAGACACCGCCAAGACGACCCCACCCCGGGCAACAGCATCCCCCGTCGTGAGGGCTCGAACGCGCATGATGGCATCCACCGTAGAGCGCCCCTTACGGAAACCAAACTGGCTCTCCGCCAAATCCGGCCCCACCCGCACCAGCCGCCCGACAAGGCGGTCTGCAATTACTCTTTCAAAGAGCTTGCCCACCTCGTCGAGCAGCACGATGGGCCGGTAAGCGGACGGAGAGTCCGCCGGGCGCCCTGGTTTCTTTATGAGGACCAGTTTCCCCGTCTTCCAACGAAGTGGAAACTGGATCTCTCCAAGCATGCGCTTAGGAGCCCCCTTAGTCGAGGCCCGAGAGCCTCTAAAGCCAGAACCCAGGCTTTTCCAGGCAAGCCATCGGGTCCTGGGGCGGTATTCTTGGCATTCAGCCTACGTACCGCCACTCTCAGATCTACCTCGGTCACCTCTGGAGCATTGTCGTCGTCGGTCTGGTCCGCATCTGGCACCGCAGGAGGCGGAGCCATGGGCGGGGGAGTATGTTCCCCTCGCGAAGGGAACAGAGCGCTCACCACGTCCTCCACGAGCTGGGATGCACTACTACCCCTAGCTAGATGACCGTTTAGCTGGTACACCGCTGCGTTCCACCGGAGATCCCAAAGACCACCACTCACCTTTTTACGCGCTCAGGAATTCTATCGTATAAAAGACGGTAATAAGAACCTGCCACAAACCCCTTTCAGAAAGCGACGATTTCCAAACAGAAATCCGTTGACCTTAAGCAGATTAACATCAAAATCCATTCATAAAAAGCCCATCTTAGCTTTCCAAATCTGGTATCAACGACCCAAACATGAAATAATGTTATCATCTTTCAACATTTGTTTGCCAGACGGACTAGCAATATTTGCGAAGAAAGAGACACAAATTGTCCACTTGTTTGCCAACAGCGACAGCGGGGTCGAGTTAATCACAGCAATCCCGTAACTTGATGTTGACACAGACGGACGTGAATGTATACAGAAAACTGTCGCCATTTTTATGAAAATATTGTACTGTCCCAGACCAAACACGCTTAAAATCGTGATATGACTGTTTAGTACCTTAGTTCCTAGTTTAGGACCTATGATACCTATTTTTCAACCAGTCAGTATTGGTTCCGGTGCAGTCTTGACTGGTTGAACGTTTTGTCCGTGTTCGAAATCATTGCGTTGTTAGCTAGGTACTGCTTATGGCGTTAGAAACGTCCAGTTTCGTTTCTATACGAAATTTTGGGCACTACTTTGTATATGTCGATACATTTGGTTATTGTCGTTTCACACATATCCAGAATCTGCCTATATGCCTTACTTGAAACGTTAGCTTCTTCGCGCTCTTGTATTGTTACTCGGGTCCTGCCTTCCAGTATCTCTGTTAAGTTTTCAACAACTGATATGTTAATGTCTTCGATGAGGTCACCGCCAGATGTAAGCTTATGTACCTAAATATAAATAAATGAAAACCACAAATCGGAGAGCTGGTCTCGTGCGTCATTTTTTAATGACCATCATATCGTGGTCCTCATTATAATAGTTCTATTATTATCAAAATTGCGGCACTAATTACTTATATTACACGCTCTTTTCGACCTCGTCGTCATAGCATTACTAATTGCTGTTAAAAAAAAAAACACTGAAATCTCTAAATTGTATAAAACAGTAATTTGTCTGTGTATCAAAATTCCTCAACATTTTCTAAGACGTACCCACGTCTTAGAAAATGTTGAGGAATTTTGATGCGGTTTTCACTAACATTTCGAGAATGTCTTTAGAGCGGTGAACTCTAGAATACTTTTATATTTGACCTGTTCTAAACTGGTGCAGAGGTCGCCAGTTATTTGCAAAGCAGTTTTTTTTTTGTCATATTGTGTCGATGTTTGTCGAATGCCTCTAAAGAGTCGATATTTTATGGTTGAGTGCAATGTTTGCAGACATCTATAAGGACGTCTAGAAATTATCAAAATATCGATGCGCTTATAAATACCTCCACTCAAGAACTCTAGAGGGTCTTGTTAGCGATAAGCAACGGAATATCTAGAGTTTGTTGCACTCTTTTATTTGTTGAGTTTATGTCTAAAGTAACCAATATGCTATACTCAACAAGTACTTCTTACTGATGACCTCTTTGACCTCCTGTGCGATTCTATATTTCAACAATGAACCAATAGTTACCTAGTCCCCCAAGCAAGGGGGTAAGGAATGAACTTTGGACCGTACCCTATATCTACCTGTCATAAATAATACATCCCAAAGTCCAATACTGGTCAGATGTTTAGGGGTCCAGCAAGGGCCCATCTTGGGCCGTGCTCTGTATCTAAAAGAAATACGTAGGCATCCGATAGAACCATAATATAACATCAGACAACAGATAAACAAGGTAAACAATAAATTGCAAGAACTCGAGGGCTTATAGTGTTATCGATTGATTACTGATATCCTTTCAATAGATAAAGCGGGCGGCGCCAAATATTGCGTTATACAGGCATTCCATTGTTTGCCAAATTTGATTAGGGACACTACCTACAACTGCTGGCCTAATTAAAAAAAAAGAATTCTCTAGTTTATCTTTTAACATTCATTTGAGATGCCAAAAATATGAATAACATTCCGGAGAATGTTATCAGTACATATCACAGATGCCACAACACACGTATGTTTAATCAGATAAGAGAGAATTATACTCTTACCTGACTTGTATTGATATGAGACAAATAAACAATTCGATTCTGTGTATTTGCTTTACCCTTAAGAGTTTTCCGGGTCCTATTTTCTGCTCTATTCATCATCATTATTTCAGCCAAAAGACGATCATACTGGACATAAGCCTCTCCCAAGCGCCGCCACATCGACCGGTTTTGTGCTTCTCGCATAGGTACATCTTCTACATTAAACTTTTTGCCAATTGAGAAGAGATCACAATACATATTTTTTAGATTATATCAAAAATAACGCTGCGTCAGTTTTACTCCACGTAGAAATCTTCCACTTATAATGAGCGATCTCATTACGTTCCTTTGTGAAAATGCAATCAAAACGCAATTAATGCCTTTTGTATTCCAGGTTGACAATATCATACTGAGAGCGAACAAGATGGCTAACAATGGGAAAATGGGCGACTACGTCATCAATGGAAGGACAAAGGTACATAATATAACTATAGATATAAGTATAAATCATCATTATACTGTCGGTAGTAGAGCTCCTCGAGAAATAGATGAGCTGGAACAAAAATCAATTGCCAATGCTGATAAAATTAAAGGCATATGAAATATTTCAAATGTTTGTGTCTTAATTTTGGGACGGGACCCTTCGGGAATCATCTATATGCCGCAGTCATCGCAGCAGCCGTTACCATTTAGAATTAGCCTGACAAAAAAAAAAGTGTATACTAGTCTAGATACTTCAACCGGCTAGTAAGCGCTAGTATGGCAGATATTAATATAATTCTCGCATTAGAATTCAATGTAATATTTACTTTCTCATCAACAAGATTTTTCATATCAAGATTTCAGTTTAACTTGAAACTTGACACCGTAGGTACTTAGTAGCAGTAAATTTTTGTATTCCTTTTTTTGCCAGCATTCAACTGCTTCACAAATTCTGACGAATTAAATGCTCTATTATAAATTTATAACACATTGACCATCACATTCACTCATATTGACATTTTTGTGCATTGACCATCCGTATCTTTAAAGAAAGTCTTACTTCGATCGGATCATCAATTCTTGCGAATTGACAAGGAAAACCAATCGATTTCAGCGTTTTATTACTTCGCCTCTAATTAAGCATGGACATATTAATCCAAGATGTCATGCGTCATTTACTACAGTAGAAACTTGCCTAAATTTACACGCAACGCTTGCACCGTCCCTTTTTGCATAACAACAGAATATGCCGAATTATGTGGCAATCGAAAGCGTTACTTTTATTTGGTTGCTTGAGCAGAAATACGAAAGAGTTCATATTCATTGTTTGGTCTGTTACGAGCCGTATCCATGCTTTGGAGCGTCATCAATCCCGGTTATTACACGTATATCTGGGATAGTTCGTGCGGTAAGTCTGCAAACGCGAAAGCCGACAACAGATATCTGACTCTTAGAACACCAGTGCTGCTCAGAAATAGGGTAGTGGATATAAGATGGCGGTTCCATGTAAAAAAATATTGATACGTACACTGTCTCCTTTAGTTAGGCTGAAAAAACCTACCCCAAAGTTCAGAAAAGACTAGACGGAATTCAGTCATAGAATATAGAAAATTAATTAATTTCTTTTACTAAAGCTGTGGTCCATGTTTGGCATGTGTCTTCGTCCCCAGCTGTTCATAACACCCAAACAAACCGCAACGTAACCACATAACGATGACTAATTCTACGCGTCTCTTCGGTTGCATAATGATCTCTTGCGAAATCGCACGGTCGTTTATATGAGGCCTGACGTACGCTGACCTGCTCGGTTTGAATAGGTAAGTTTTGGCAATTTGTTTGTTGTAATCCTTGTTGACTTACAAAGAATTTGTGAGGAATTTGAATGAGATTGTACAGTATTCGGTCGAGTTTTAATTTAATTGATTCACGTTTTCATGTTTTAACCGTCTTTATGAGGATAGTCTTCGCCGATCTGTTTATCTACGGTATAGTACCTCTTAAACGGATACAAAGATTTATTGCCGTTTCTTTTTTCGGTATGATCCTTATGTTTGGTGATAGTGATTTCATTTCTTTTATTTCTTTTTTTTTTCTTCTGTCTAGCATAGGGTCGCAGCATTATGCTGAGCGATGGCCGCTTTGTGCGAATGTGACGCATATATTCCCTCAACTTGTTCTTTCGTGTTTGTGTTTTTATATCTTTGCGTTATGTTTACCGCAAATAAACGTATTTTCTTTCTTTCTTTTTTCTTTCTATTCTTTTGGTTCTTATTTGCATAGCCAGATCGCAGATTTAAAGATCAGTTAGATTTTAATACTGTCATCCATTCCAACTTTTATTTCTACACGTGCAATTCTCTAATGCCCATTTCCTAAAAAACTAGGCGAAGGATATCCGAACTGTATTGATTTTCAACTAATGAAATAGCGTTAACGTTAAATATTTTACCAAATGAGGTATATACTAGACATAACTTCAATAGTTCTCGTGTTAAGTTTCGCTTCGTTATTGATATATTTAAAGTTACAAGGCCATTTTTGACTTCAGAATAGATATAGCTGCTTAACGGATTGTGAATGAAGACCAATTCCTTTCTTTTCAAATCGTCATGATGCTCTGGTGGTTTCAAATGATCATGCATGATCTGCACTTTTATCGGGTTGACCATTGATTCAATATTTATAAAATCGTCAACTGCGTCTTTTTGTACTCAAGTTCAACTCTTTATTTATGGCTTTTGTGAAAGAGACACCACAATATTGCCAATATCGCGTACCTAGACCATCAAATGCTGGAGATTCTGTAGAGCTTTGTATATCTGCCATCCTGCGGGCTGCCATGTGACAAGACATGATAAATTATGTCATGTCAATTTGTACTAGCATTTTATGACAAAACAGTTTTATCGCTGAAACTGTGATAAAAGTCATGTCACAGTAGTAGGCCGTGCTCGCCCCGCTGCATGCTATTGAGTCACAGAACCAGATGGCACTATAATACAATAGTGAACTGTTGCAATTGATAACGGGTGTTCTTTACCATTCCTTGTGTGAATAGGTATCCCCCATATTTGATGTTTGTGCAACGGTGTCGTCACTTATACAATGCAGTAAATGTCAATGTACTCAGTCTGTTGTGATAGTAAGATTACGAATATCACCTAATGGATTATCAAACATTCTTCTTTTTCAAACTTATTTTATCAATGGTGACTTTCCATTTAATAATCTATTTATTAATAGAGATATCATCAAAATTTTAAATAAATAAAGCTAATGGTGTAATCCAGCGCTTATTCAAGATGGATTCGGTTTCTAATTATTATTATTTTGTGTACCTCAATACTTTTTTTTTCATACCTATTATGTACAGACGCCAGCAGGTCAAGCTACCCGAAACTGCCAAATGTTCCCAATCAACCTTGAGCCTTATGCTAGTAATTTGACAGATTGTAGTAGCCTGATGTGCTGGCGTCTGTACTTACACCTGCTGGACAAAGCTCTCCCCATCGTTTTCCACTTCTCTCTTATGTTGCCTTGTCCTGCCAAGCAGTCACTAATGAGTTTAAGTCTTCAGGCCACCTTTTTTTAAGCCTGTTAATGTAAATATTGTAAAAAAGTCAGTACAATTTAAATTTAATTTGTAATCTGCACGTGCTAGTATTTAACTATTATTGTAGAATGTAAATAGTACTAATTTCAATATAAATGACTGTTTAGTGTACCTACAAATGAAAAACCGGTTTAAGACTGGGAACCCAAAAACATATTTGCTCAGTAAGTTAGTAGAAATAGAAGTTACAAAAAAACAACCGACTTCCAAAATTAAAGTTATTTTTCACCAAGTAGTGTTTTTTTTGTAAAGTATTTTTTTTTTTTGTTTGTCAGTTTGTAATTTACTTATCTAAGTTACAATAGCCTGATGTCAACTGCTCATCACCTTTTTACAAAATATTGCTTTTCCCGATGCAGGCACGTTAATTGTTGAGGAGTTCTCCGGGTAAGAACTAAGAGAACTGGAGGTCCACTTCACCATATGCATTGTGATGAGCATAAATAGCAACCATATTAAACTACCTAATCGAATCACAACCCGTAAGATACTTATTGTTAAGTAGTTACGGTGGCCATCTGTGGTCTTCAACATCAGTTGCACTTCACCAATTGGTGCTTTCCGAGAACAAATGCACGAGTTACTATAATGAAAAAATCCAAATCGTTATAGGAGTGCCTATATTTTTTTTGGATTTTGCTCGATTTCCATCCTCAGGATTTTCCTCATCAGGTTCTGACTTAGTGACAATGGGACCACTTCGAGAGCATACCCTTTCAAACAACGGAGAAATCAATAAACATACATTAAAAAAAACATACGTACAGAAGAACATAATATAACCTCCTCCTTTTTAGAAGTCAATTAAAAACATGAAGAAGCAGTGAAATTACTATCATAGATTCTCTCTCAAACGCCATGGGCAAAATACTGGCCAGTCAGCATGGTGGTACAGGGGCAAACCGCCCAAGTTGCCGAACATTTTAGTAACTATCACCAGTTGTAGAGGCTATTTTATTAGTCCCCTTAACACGTTCAGTGCCGGGAGCCCTCCTGGAGGGTTCACTCAAGTCGCATATGGGATGCCAGGAGCCCTCGCGGAGGGCTCATTTTAAATATCCCTTTTTCTTAGCAAACACAGCATTATAAACTGTAAAAATAGAGATTTAATAGTATACCTACTCGTTAGTTTTCAAATACAAGCATCTTTATTTATATTCTTTTTTTTTTATTATAACTTGCTATATGCATGCGGCATGGCGTATGAGCTCTACGAAAAGTGGGTGAAGTCGAAAGTGTTAAGAGAATGATGACGATAAAGTTCAAAACGATAATTATATTCAAACAAACTAATCGTTCTATTGACAATGAACCAGCTGTCCTTAACGAAACCTTACCCTTAACCTACCGGCTCTATCTACCACTAAGTCTTCTAGGCTTGCCAAAGCCCGGTCACTGTCGGACTGCATATAAATGAAAGAGAAGCACGATGACACGACGCTTGTATTTATTGCAAAATATGAAGCAATTATCTATTTACTGAAAAATGAGATGAGTTATCGAAAATAAAAAACAATCAAGTTCTGCATTCAAATAAGACGTTCTTGATAATTAAATACAAACGTAAGTTGATATTCAAGATATTTTGGATTGGAACTCAAGTTAAAGGACGTTTATCGTTAATTTGTATCTTTTTTTCAAAATGTGTTTTGTTAACAACCAAGTTCTGAGAAATATGTTAAAGATTAACATAATTATACTTTTTCCGCTACCACAAACTATATAGATTTGGCAATTTATTTTTAAAGACAAGACTACGTCTTAGAACATGTCCCTCATAACAGCGCATTAAAAGAAATCGTCAGATGTTCACAAAAAACCATACTATTCAAACATTCAATCGTCCAGTTGTTTAATTTTTGTCGTAGATAAACATAGCTTTCTCATTCAGCCTTGTCCAGTATGTGGATCAAATTTTAATGGAAATTATGGGTTTTCTATTGTGCAAGATTGTCCAATTTACAAACCCAATATAACTCACTAGGCATTTAACTAATCTAGTCTATTGTTTTTGAACATTTGCTATTTCCTGTAATTAATTAATTACTGACATCCAATCTCAATACGGTTTACCTTTAATAATGAATTTAATGTTTTTCGGAATGATCCGGTAATGAACCGGAGTTACCGACATAGCTTGCAAGTAAGCAAACTGAATTGGCAGTGGGCCGGTAGTGTTTGTCGAACGACCAATAGCCGGTGGAGCAGATGATTCTTGGAGTGGACACCGTCTATCAGCGAGCGTAGTGTGGGACGCCCCCCAGCTAGATGGATCGACGAGCTTAGAAAAGGAAGAAGGTGGCTGGGACAGACTGGGTGCGGAAGGCGGAGGACAGGGTGTTGTGGCGCAGCCTAGGAGAGGCCTATGTCCACCAGTGGACTACGATAGGCTGAGTTGGTTTAATGGTTTATTTGCCGTTTATGGTTGTTATGCCCTCTCTGACTAGCCAGAGAGTCAAAACTAGTTTGGCATCTCCAACGAGAACCGTTCGGTTTTTGCCCTTGCTGCATATTCTTTATAATTTTATCCTTTCCTCACATTTCTATAAGTTAACAAAACTCAACATCAAACCACATCCGGTGTCACACATCGATGTACCCTGGCCTTAACAAGTGTTTCTTTTCTCCGCCAAGTTTCTCACAAGACATCTAAATTATTCCGTATAATATCTCTCACAAAAAAATAATTATTCAAGTCGCCTAACAGTCTGTCCTCATCAAGTTCACAGTGAGTCAACCTCAGCGGCTCAGTGAGATCAGATCTACCTACACACTAATAATATAATTGATTTATATAAGCCGATAAGCTGGCGTTATTTATCTCAACGATTTTCATTCCATTCATACTGGTTTCCGGAGGTTTTACGAGCCCATATGGTTAAATAATTTAGTCATGGTTGGGGCGCCCGCGTCATAGATGTAATCTGAAACAATGTCAACACTTATCTTTATATATGGCAATTTTTTTGAGTGATCTATCTGCAAAAGGGTTTCCTGTTTTCTGGCTGCTTTTATTTTTTTACAGACAGATTTTTTGTAGCTTCTACGTTTTCTTTGCCTAACTACCTACCTATGGGTAGATTTGCTGTAAATTCTTCAGAGATCATTTCTTACTAGTCTGTGTTTCTATCAGAATTATCTATTGTAATTTGACCTCAGGCATGTACTTACATTTTCTTTTATTATCTTGAAATAGCCCATAATAAATACATTTTCGAAGGAAACCTGGCGTTTGGTATTAGGGCCACTGTCCCAGTGATCCCGTACTCCCGTTCTTGGGTGGCCCTAAAGTGGGTCACTTTTAAATATTACGCGCATTGACATAGTTAGTTAGGCGAGTCGTTGATAAATTGCTTACCTGTTGTGATTTTTTATTGTTTATAAACTCGAATAAGTACCGCAAATTGCAAAGTAAGATACTTACAGATACAACTAAAGATTACTTACGGAATAATAAAAAATATAATTTGTTGAATCCTGTTTTGTTACGATTGTATTATTAAAAATAACAATCTTGTTTTTTTTTTTATACTTTGCCATTTTTCCTATAGGTAAAGTACAGACGCTAGCACATCAAGCTACTACAATCTGTCAAATTTCTATAAATGATTTTCAACTTTATCGTTTAGCTTAAGGTTCAAGGTTGATTGGGAAAATTTCACAGTTTCGGGTAGCTTGACCTGCTGGCGTCTGTACCTAGGTTGCAAAATGCCCAACAAATATAAAAAACAACTGGAGTAAACTGGACAAACAGAGCCAAACATTCTATTTCGCGCCATCGTTATCGTTATCAGATCGCTGGTTCGCGCGATAAAAACCAAAATAACGCACGCGTCCACGCATGCGCGGTAGAGGCGTTGCGTACGTGACTTCTAGCATGGCGGCGGAGAGCGGCGCGCGTGGTGCGGGCCGGGGGGCACTGTAAACATTAGTAAGAATCGTAACGAATCCCACGCCGACATTCCCTCTGTTTACTAACTACTATTGTTCGATTAACACGACCAATCTAATTTGGTACACATCTTCTTCCGCTTTAGCAGTAACACAGCTCTTGGTCTGCTGGTCAGCAATGTTGAATCTGACTCTGAAAGCGTTGAATTTGCACAGAAACTCTGTGGTTTGATATTTGCTATTTATTCTATACGGCTATTTGCTATTTTTTCTATACGGCTGTTGGAAGGTCGGAATGTTGATTATTTGACAGCAGAAAGCTTTTAGAAAACTGGAATATGTACTTACCTACAGTTTATTTTATTGATTTAAGTATCTGTTTTGTAAGTAAAATATCCATTTGCATAACAGCTAATCGAATCATTTAAAAAAATATCAATAAAAATCCCCAAAAGTTACCCAACTATTTTTCATTGTCATGTGTACTGTACGTAGGTACTTATATGTTTCAAGTAGCTGGAATATATAAAACCCTTGGACAGTTACCTTCACCACAGTTGATTCATTCGTTACTCATTATAATCAAACACACATTCGGTCACGTAGTTTACTGAACATTACACATCATAATGTTTATCAATATTGTCTGAAGAGAACTACCATTGTTTTGAGTAGGTACCTACGTTCAAATGGCGGGAGAAAGCGTGCAGTAAATAAAAAAAATAAAATGGTTCTTTTTACAAATACCAGAATTAAATTAAATCAAATTAAGTGTAAGTAATGTAGATCTATGATTCCATATTTCCAATAACGGCAATGTTTTTTTTAGGGTTCCGTACCTCAAAAGGAATAACAAAACCCTTATGGGATCACTTCGTTGTCCGTGTCTGTCTGTCTGATAGTCTGTCAAGACCCTTTTTCTCAGGAACGCGTGGAGGTATGAAATTGAAACTAATATCAATTACGTAGGGCTACGGTCCCCTAGGGCTCTAAAAAATCAAGCTTCTAAGTCAACGCAATAACAAAATACGGCGATTTATGCGACATACTTGATACTCGCAAATAAATCAAAACCTATAGGGTACTTCCCGTTGACCTAGAATCATGAAATTTGGCAAGGCGCAAGGTCTCACAGCAGAAATAAAGGCAAAGGTCCGAAAATCGTTAATTTGGAGTTGCCTACATCACATTTGTTTTATGCATTTGTAAACTTACCTATATTTTCAGTTGGAAAATATTGACAGTGGCGTATATATTATAGATGCATGGGAGCACATGTTTTTCAACTACACTGTTAAGTTTGTCTTTGGTATAAATTCAGCCCAACTACGGAACCCTGCATTGTGCGTGGTCCGACACGCACTTGGCCGGTTTTTTAAATCAGATTTGGAAAACTATACCTATTTAAATTCAATAATGTATTACTTAGACCTTTACAGAGATTGTACCTCCTACATAAATTAAAACAGTCTGCATGGCTGTCTGCGTCATTCATCCCCATTCCCTATAAAAACTCCTTGGTGTAATGAGAAAAAAAAAACTTATGTTACACCTTGTTTGGCGGGACCCAACATTCTTCATTCAAAAAGTGCGCACGTGCTTCGGAACCAGGAAATTATCGGCATTGATTGGGTGGCAGACCTCGACACAGCTTATCGCAAAGAGGATTAGCGGTTCAACCTCTATGTAAACTATAAATAGTTAATAGTATAATAAAATATTATAATCTCTGCAATGTTTACAAATAAAAGTAATTATAACTGAAACATAATAATTATATTGATAATACACGGTTAGATACTACTGCACTTAACTGTACCTACTGAGTATTTATTTTAAGTTATTAAATATCCGTCTTTTAAAAATCTCACAAAACCTGTCACTATTATATGCATTAAGTAACTACAGCAAACAGTCATTCAACCCTGAAATAAATAAAATTGATAAGAAAGTTCCACTTCCAATGCCACCCAATAAAATTAATGTCCTTATGAGCAGGCAGTCAGTCAAATTTCGAACGCAAGCTCCGCCCCTCGCTCCCCGTCACTCCGTTATGTGCTAAACGCTAATACATCAGTAATAAAGTTGAATATCGCGTGCGCTCTTTGATCGTGTTCAAGTACGGAACTAAATAGCGTAAGTCTCAATTCTTATTTCGTTTATAACTAAAGTAATAATTGATCTAGAGAAAAATATCTTGTGTCGGAATAATAAACTATATTTTCTTGCTGTGAATATTTATTTTAGACATAGAAGCTAAACAATATTGTTTGTTTTTTAGAATCATCCATAAAAAACCGACCAAGTGCGAGTCGGACTCGCGCAGGAAGGGTTCCGTACCATTATCTATAAAAACGGCAAAAAAATCACGTTTGTTGTATGGGAGCCCCCCTTAAATATTTATTTTATTTTAATTAAATTATTGATTTTTAAAGTGAATATATAACTAAATATTCTCAAGTGTCTACCTGTTACCCTTATCAATATCGAGCAAAAACGACCAAAAAATCACGTTTGTTGTATGGGAGCCCCCTTAAATATTTATGTTATTCTGGTTTTTAGTATTTGTTGCTATAGCGGCAACAGAAATACATCATAATTATGTGAAAATTTCAACTGTCTAGCTATCACGGATCATGAGATACAGCCTGGTGACAGACGGACAGACAGACGGCGGAGCCTAAGTAATAGGGTTCCCGTTTTACCCTTTGGGTACGGAACCCTAAAAAGACATGATTTTTGAAGAAAAAGATCCAATAAATCATATACTAAAGTTTCATTTTGCTTGTATGTGTGACTGTTTCAGAATATTCATGCAAATTAACATACAAATTAGGCTCCCAATTTGTATGTTAATTTGCGAATATCTTGTTCTTGAATTTGAATATTTTATCTTGCTCTTAATAAGTACAGTTATGTCCAAAAATGCCACACAGCATACATAATCAGCCAATAATGATCCCACTGCTGGGACACAGGCCTCCTCTCTGTGAGAGTGAGTGGGCCGTAATCCACCACGCAGGTCCAGTGCTGGTTGGTGGATGTACACAGCATAAAGAATTTAGTATGTAGGAATGTACCTGTTGAATTGATATTTTTATTATCGAAAGCAATAACGATACCTACCAGTTGATTCACTCGCGGGAAATACCAATCGTAAACAGGGTTTTTTTTTTAAACTAGCTAGCCAAACTACGAAGACGCAATGGATATTGATACCTAAAAATTATAAACAAAAAAAAAAAAAAATATGCACATACATACATAAACTCACGCCTTCTTCCCATGGGGATAAGCAGAAACTATAGAACGCCACCTGCTACGCTCCTTACATACTCCTTTTGCTTCGCCTACGGTCATACATCTGGCCATACACGCACGCCGGTTGCGAGTACTACGCACCTGACCTTACTGAAGAACATCACCAATTTGGTCACTATATGTCCTCCTAGGGCGTCCCCTCCCGGCGTTTCCACTCACCTCTGCTTTATAAATACCTTTTGTTAGTCGCCTTTCACTCATTCTCTCAACATGACCATGTCCGTGATTTTTCGACCACAATTATTTTAGTGAAATGTACACGTTAAAACATAAGGAAACAGTTTTTCTCAACTCGTAATTCAAGTAAAACGCTAACAGCGGTCGGTGACCTCCCAAAAAAACATCAAATGTTTTTTTTATTTTCGTCTTAAGTATCGATACCCATCGCGTCTGCGGAGTTTAGCTAGCCAATTTTAAATAGCCCGGTATACGATTGGTATTATTATAGGTACAGTCGCCAGCACATTATATTACCACAAACTGTCAAATTTTTTCATTCGATTTTGAACTTAACCGTCAACATTTTAACGTTTAAAATCATTTGGAGAAATTTAACATGATGTGCTGGCGACTGTACTTCTTCAGAGTAGGTATAAAAAGCATAACCCTACACAACACAAACTGTTGTGAGACTAACAGAGTTAGGTACTTGACCTTGCAATATCGGGTAGATGGAGGAAAACATGCCGCGAAAACAAAATATTTTTGTTTATACTTTGTTGCATAGTCACTGATGTAGCAAAAAAAAGGGTTTATAGATTTTATTTCTCTCTTTCTTCCCTTCTTTCTTTTTTGTTAAAACGTTAACATTTAAACTCACATACACAAACAGCCAGACTCGGAACAACTACTTGTAGGTCATACAAATATTTTTTCACTGCGGGAACCCAACCCGCGACACGCAGCGCAGCAGTCAATCGCTTAACCACTGCGCCAACCGTGCCGTCCAAACCGTGCCAATCGTGCCGTGAATTAAAACAACTCTACATGATGCAAATTAGAAATAGATACATACCTTTTACGAAGAACCATAGGCTACCAAAGTTTTGGCTACTCGTCAGAATAATAAGTTTTTTTTTATTCGGACGTAGATGGTCTGGAAATAAAACTATTTTGAATAACTCATCTTATCTCATTTCATAGAGCAGCCCAACTCAAATCAACACTCTTTGAAGTTCTGACCCAAACTCTGAACTTCGTTTGAGCCATTCGCCAAATCCACAAAAAATATAACAACCGTCAAAACATACTAGGTAAACTCAATTACGTTCTCTTATCTGACCCACTTGATAGTCTCAAATAAAAGTTGCACGTAGGTACGTGAGTAGGCTTTAAGTACAGTCTGATAATATCGACAGGCTAGGTGCGCCGGCGCCGAACTGGAGAATTCGCAATTCACTTCTCGCCTGCTGCAGGTCCTGGCACATGCATGAATCATAAAGGTGGTCATTTTTTATGGCTTTTTTGTATGATCACAATCGCTTTTACGAATATGCACTTCAACCCTAATAAAGGGGGTCACCTCCTTCTGCGAAGGAGGAGGCGGAACGCGTGAGGGAGAGGCAAAATCCGCGCCCTCGCGCCCCTAGTCGCCGTAGGAGACGGCCCGGGCGTCGGGAATCGCAGGCCGATTCCCGGCCACCGTAGGCGCGGGCTTGCGGACGGTGAGCGATGGGTAGCTCGCCGTCCGATAAGGAGCAGGATGTCAGCACCAATTGACGGGGTCCGAAAGGGCCAATGCCTGCCAGGGTTACGAGTTTGTCCGAAAGGGATATCGGGGCCCTGGCACACAGGCATATGAAGGAACACGGGTGGGTTTTAGTCAGTAAAAGTCTGACACGCCCTCCCGCTCCGCCCAGAGCGGAAGAAGTTATTTGATAATGTCCCATCCAAAAAAAAAAAGATGAGAGAACGCACAAGCACAAGAAGGAAGGAATTTAAACACAAAAATGGCACTAAATTTTAACATAGCTAAGCATTGTTCCGGATAATAAGTAGTGGAGTTATTTAATAGGTTGCCGAGTGACTTAAAATTATTAATTTATAGTTCTCGCTCTTTTAAAACTAAATTAAAAGCCTTCTTGTTGGAAAAATGTTTATACTCGGTATCAGAATTTAAGTGACCGAGTGAGTGTGAGTGTACTCTTAATATTTTTGACATTATTCCTGCTACTAATTTGACATTATATTAATTTGTTGACTTATAATTGACTCTTGAACACATTTGACATCAATTTTAATTAGGCCTATTGTTTCTTCATGTGATCATTTTATTAATATGTAATGTTCAACACAATGTTAATTGTTAATGAATTAATAAATGAAATGAAACTCAGCTTATCAAAGTCTACAGCTGGATATAGGCCACTCCCAAGTTGCGCCACGACTTCAAGATCATCAACGTCTACATTCAGGCGTTCACCCGTGGAAAATTTTCAAGGGTCGTTAGTCCATCTATAGCTAGAAAGAGGCCCGTCAAGCCACGATAACAGGTAATATAACATCACGCCTGTATTCCCCGAGGGGGTTAGGCAGAGGTGTACCTTTAGTACAGTCATATTTCGGCAGTTATGTTTAAGTCCCATGTAATAGGGGGCGAGCCTATTGCCGTCAAGCCATGATGAGCAACGCAAACTGACTAATGTCTCCCAGGAGTTAGTTGAACGTTTTTGAGCTCCAGAACAGAATTTTCGTGACGAAAAAAAAAACATAGGCAAATAAATTACGCCACCACGCTACGTATCCCGAAAGACCACAAAGTAAGGTAGCTGAACAATAAAAACTCTACCTAACGACAAAACCACAAGAGTACCACATAAATCAGCCAACAGTGGCGCACTCTGCCAAAGGATAATAAATAACAAACATCACTGTTATCTATTGTAACAGTAGTGTGATCTATTATGAGAAACAGATGATTTTACTGTCTCATTTGACTACCTACAAGATGAATGGGCCGCCATGTTTGTTATGAACTTGAGGCTGGGTTAAGGAGAATGGGTGTGTAGAGAGAAGAGACTGTGGCGTGTGGTGTTGCTATTTGTCCAGATTTTATTTTTTCTACAAAGCTTTGAGCTAATATAAATGAAATAAAACCTACAATAAGAAAAACACCCTGTATAATGCTGGAACTTTGTTACACCACTTCTTCCCAGCTAGGATCGCCTACTAGGAAGTGGTGATGGCCGGGCGTTTTATGTTATAGTATTGGAGGGGCTGTCTTATGTAATTTTGACGTTCAAAAAGTGCCGATTCTCAGACTTTGGATTTTGATTTTGAATGGATTAT
This sequence comes from Tiliacea citrago, assembly GCA_963921375.1. Lineage (NCBI taxonomy): Eukaryota > Metazoa > Arthropoda > Insecta > Lepidoptera > Noctuidae > Tiliacea > Tiliacea citrago. Next base: position 19,416,442 of record OY992798.1, read on the forward strand.
AAAGGTACAAGAATTTTTTTTTAAAAGTGTTCCGCAGTGATTGGATTTCCAAATCCTAAAAGGTAATTATTATTTATTTATTTATAATAAGCACACCAACAGCACAGTCATTACAATTCAAATGAAATAACATCTAAAATTGGTATTTCAGTAACTATGCTATTTGCATAGTTACTGAAATACCAATTTTAGATGGCAGGTATGCATGACATTGGCATATGAACATTAAAGACAAAGGAGAAAAATAATAAAAGTGTGTCAAGTAGATCTAAATCTAGATCACTACAAAACAAACCAATTTAAGGTACGTGCACTGTTTGAACGCCTGTATGAAGCGAAACTCATGGAGAAAATATCAATAAGGGTGTATTTATTATTTTATACTTATATATATATTATTTTAGAAGTATGTATGGAAGTATATTCTCTTATTGTATGTTTATATTTATACTAGTTATTAGTATAGTAATAATATTAGTTTTTATTTTAAGTATTTTGTTTTCTTTTCTACTCTTACACACACATCTCTTTGTCTACTTTCCTATCGCAGGTATGCTGGAAGAGATTTCTTTAGAAATAAGCATCACCTTTGTACGTATTTTTCTGTTCCTTTCTTTTCTGTTTAGTTAGGTATATGTGTGTACATAAACTGTTAAATAAATAAATAGGGTAATCTGTCAAGTTGGACCTTACATTATATTGCCTTGTCATACACGTGTTAGAGGGCTATTAAATGTGGTATTTATAAATGGTGGATGTGAGCAATTCAAAATAACGATGATGTTTAGAGTTTGTAGTTTAAAATATTCTTTTTTTGAAAATACTGCCTTATTTATAACCTACAAAACTTTCTAGAACTAATAAAAATTGTAGTTTAACGCGTAAAACAAGCTGTAATCTGATAACATTGGTCTCGATAATTTGGCACGCTTCGGTATATAATGTATTGTGTACGGCGCATTAGTGTTTATGGAAATACCAATAGAAACATTCCAAGTAGTAGAAATTAAAAGATATTTAATCCCTTTGATGATTAATATGGGTTTTTGAAAAACCAGTAATTTAAAAGACGTTTTCTTTAAAACCCAGTGCACCCGAAATTAATAACTTCTTTATTAAAAAAAAAATACTTACATACAGACGAACATATTATTATAACCTCCTCCTTTTTAGGGTTCCATAGTCAACAAGGAACCATTAGTAGTTCCATAGTCTCGCCATGACTGTCTGTCTGTCTAAAAATCTGTATTTATGCGGCACGTGAAGTGGGGATGATATTTTTTTTAGCAATGCTAATATTTTGCACGTGATTCTCCTACCAATCCACCACACCTGACAAATTTCCCATCAAAAATATGTAGTTAAAAAACGTTTTCTTTGTTAATAAAATCATTAAAATGACTTGTCTAATACAAGTCAATTTAATTATTTTACTTTTTAATCTAGTAAGTATAAATTCTTCATTTAGTTAAAAATAAAAAGAGAGAGAGATATTTTTATAATGATTCTACTTGTAGCAATACCTGTCAATAAAATATTTACAAGAAATTGACATCAAGCACCCCACGCTTTTTTCTATTATTATTTCAAACTTATTTAAAATTATTTTCTACTTTTTAGTTTAGTTTTCAATTAAATCGTGTTTCTTAGTTTTTTAAACTATTATTTATTTTCTACTTTTTAGTTTGGTTTTTTGAACTGTTTTGTAAACAATACTTGGCACAAATCACTTTGTCTCTCTGAATATGAAAAATCGATAATCCTGAAGTTCCTGGTAAAGGATAATGGGATAAACTTATTAAATTATTGTATTGACATTTGTTCTTGTTATGTGTGTAAATACATACATAGATACAGGTCAAGCTAATAATCGCGTGTTAAAAAAAACAACTTTCAAATGCTAACCCAAAATTCTTTTGGTATTTTGGCTATTATTTCTGTTTTCAACTAGCTCGGACAATCCCAGCTCCGGCTTGTTTTTATTAAATATTTTTCCTCAATTTTATGATTCATTAATTGGGTGTAAATAAAAAGATTTGTTTATTGTCGTAATGGATATTCCAATACCTACCCACTTAAGCTTTTAATTACTCAAGATAATTCACACTACCTACTTAATTTGCATTCCACAATGTGTACAAACATAGTAACTTATAATTATATTATGTGATCATTATAGACCGGTCGGGCACCAGATGGACACAGATGGCCACCGGAACTACTAAATAATAAGTATTTAACTGGTTGCGATTCGATCAGGTACTTTAATATAGTTGCTAAGCAATTTATGCTCGTCACAATGCAGCGGTGAGCGGCAGTTCTCTTGGTTCTTACCAGGAGCACTCCTCAACAATTAACGTCCTGGCATCGGTCGAAAGCAATATTTTGTAAAAGGTGATGAACAGTTGACATAAGGCTATTGTAACTTAGATAAATTACAAACTGACCCATTAAAAAGTGAAAAATTAAAAACTTTTACAAAAAAAAAAGACAACCGACTTTCAAAAAAACACTACAAAGTGAAAAATAACTTAATTTCGGAAGTCGGTGGCAAAAAACTAATATATTTTTCACTTTGTACTGTTTTTTAGGGTTCCGTACCCAAAGGGTAAAACGGGAACCCTATTACTAAGGCTCCGCCGTCTGTCTGTCTGTCTGTCTCTCCGTCTGTCTTTCACCAGGCTGTATCTCATGATCCGTGATAGCTAGACAATTGAAATTTTCACAGATGATGTATTTCAGTTGCCACTATAGCAACAAATACTAAAAACCAGAATAACATAAATATTTAAGGGAGCTCCCATACAACAAACATGATTTTTTTGGTCGTTTTTGCTCGATATTGATAACGGTAACAGGTAGACACTTGAATTATTCACAGAATATTTAGTTATATATTCACTTTAAAAATCAATAATTAAATTAAAATAAAACAAATATTTAAGGGGGGCTCCCATACAACAAACGTGATTTTTTTGCCGTTTTTATAGATAATGGTACGGAACCCTTCGTGCGCGAGTCCGACTCGCACTTGGCCGGTTTTTTGGAGGTCGGTTGTTTTTTTTTTTGTACCTAAAAAGTTTTTAAATAATAATTATGTTAGCACTTATATTTAGTCGTTTAAATATTCTTTTATACTATAATAGCATTTTCTTACTAAAAACCGGCCAAGTGAGTGTCGGACCACAGGTTCCGTAGTTGCGATGAATTTATCCCAAGAACAAACTTAACATTATACTTAGTTGAAAAACATGTTCTCCCATACATTTCAACTTCAATAAATGTAAGTTGGTCGACTATTACTCGTTAACTTGTGAAGCCTACTTAGCTGTTTTCGGAGGGGACGGAACACTTGACTCTAATTTTTTTTAATTAGCACTTTGAAGCTTAATGCCGCCTTAATATTTCGCAAACGAATCCCTGAATTGAAAAATGGTTTCCACACACTCGCAATATTTTTTAACGACCTTTCCAACGACACCCTACCCAACGGAATAGACGAGAAAAAAAAATCATTTATTTTAGGAGGAACTATTTTAAGATTTTATTTTACCAATTTGTCGGCGTGATCAATACCTATGCATACCCATGCCAAATTACAGCTTTCTAGTACTAAGTCTCTGAGCTAAGCCGCGCGGACAGATGGACATCGCGAAGCTATAAGAGGGTGGGTTCCTTGTTGACTACGGAACCCTTTTTTTTTTTCTTTTTTTTTTTGGGTGTGAAATTATCAAATAACTTCTCCCGCTCTGACTAAAACCCACCCGTGTTCCTTCATTTGCCTGTGTGCCAGGGCCACGATATCCCTTTCCGACAACTCGCAACCCTGGCAGGCATTGGCCCTAATGGACCCCGTCAATTCGTGCTGACGTCTCTTTGAGGCGCGCGTGGAACACGACGCGCCGTCGATCCATCGGACGGCGAGCTACCCGACTACGGAACCCTAACATTTATTTAATTTTATTGTTTGTTTTAGTAATGTTTGCTCGCTAAGAATAGGTAGGTATTTGCTTTTTGTCAAGTTTGCAATCTGGGTATTAGATTACCTACTTAGTTATTTTGCATTTAAGGCATTATTTTTCGTCTGTCGTGAATCTGATAAAAATTAACTATGCATCCATTAATACTACTGCATGCATCCATTAATTCTAATCTGCGTCCATTAAATCTACTATTCATCTATTAATTTAATACTATGCATTCATTAATAATTTGACTATGCATCCATTAAATATATTTATTATTTATTTATTTTATTATTTATGTACACACAGTAAAATACAGAGAGATACGACATAATTATAATACTAGTACAAAGGTACTGCTTATTTCTTAAGAAATTTCTTCCAGCAGACCTGCGAAAGGATATCGTGCATTTATAAAACCACGCTGCCAATATCTATTTCTAACAAATACAGGTTCGCTAGCAGAACTCCGCAGACGTGATGGGAACTTGACAAAACAAAAAAAAACATTTTTTTTATGCTTTTTTGTGGGTTCATCGACCGCAGTTAGTGTAGTCACTTAAAATATCAGTTTAAAAAATAGGTTTTTTTTTGTGTAAACTTCACAGACGTGATTGGTAATATCGATACCTACACTGCACGTAAAAACATAAGAAAACAGGGTTTTTCATCTCGTAGGTACTTCAACTAACAAAACAACCAGCTGTCGATGACCGCAAAAAAAAATTCAAATCTTTTATTTTTATTGTTTATAAAAAATAAAGAAAGAAGAATTGTTTATTCTGCACAAGCAGAACGCACATTACAACAAAATAACACAATTAAAATACACACATACAAAGTAGCCAAAAGCCTCGTTAGCCTCGTGTTTTGACATCGATATCGATCACATCTGGAGAGTTTAGCTAGCTAATTTATCCCAGTATATAATGACACATTTTTTTTTATCGCTGTGAAATTCAATATGTAATGCGTGGAGAGTTATAAATTATACTTTTACAAGTACCATAGAAAGTATTAATTATCATACACGCGCCAAGCCTATGTTTATAATCAAATAATATGACTCAGTGTAAGGAATGCGTAGGTAGCAGTTTTGTTATATGCACAATAGGTCTAATACCCGTTTTCACTAACACTAGATGACACTTACATGAATGCTTAAATAAAATCACGCTGTTGGATTTACAACGCTCGGCATAGCGCTATTGCTAGCAGCGCTTTTTTATTCATCTACGTGTCGTCTTTAGTGTTAGTGAAAATGGCCATAAGTTTACTTCTCTCTGTGATGGCGTAATTTGTTTCCTCCTTTATTAAGAGGCTGACAACAGGTAAACCGCTGTCACTGGCAGATTGCATACAAAAGAAAGAGATGCGCGATGACACAAAGTATGGCGTAAAAATGCAAATAAAATCGTATAAATTTATATATTAGCTAATTATTAAAAAATAATCAATCACCGTATGCAGTTTGGCATTTGCAATTTTATGGTATACTTTTAATTATAATTATAACTGTTAACGAAGGGACAAACTGCTTTTAAAAAAATTTCAGAGTTGTCTTTAAAGATTTTTTTGATGATCCTTTATTTATAATTAAGTAATAGATTTGGTAGGTATTAATTTATTTTGATGGATTATATGAAACCAGCTCGTTTAGAAATAATCCATCAAAATAAATTATCATACTAAATCTATTAATTGGACTTTGTTGCGCCATTTCTTACCAGATTAAATATTTGAAACTGGTGAAGGGTAGGTGTTTAAAGGGGGTGCTGCGCACTTGTTCGGGTCGGCACATTTATTTGGGCAGTTTTCGTTCAACAATAAAACCAACCCGATGCATTGCTACAACTGTATATTCTTATTTAATGGCTTTTGCCGATCGGCAGACTCCGTTCGGCATCTAACTTCGTTGATTCTCCATGTCTACGTCGGCTCGGCACAATTCGAGCTAAACCAAGCGCCTTTTTCCTCGATCATATTATATCTAAATAATTAATTATTCGATTTTATTGCCTGGCTGTACCGAATCATCACCAGGACAAGTGATTAAAACGGCCTTAAGTAACCATATGTTCGGCATATTAACTTATTATTTTTAAATTCGATAGTAATTTGTCCGACAGGCGATGGTGGCGTGTTACCCAGGCTCGGGCAGTCACTACGTGAAGCACGTGGACAACCCCAACAAAGATGGCCGCTGCATAACCGCCATCTACTATCTGAATCTCGACTGGGACGTCAAACGGTGCGGGGGATTGCTCAGGTAACAATTTCTTAATAAATAGCAATATCGAGATCTAATTATTATAATTCTGTAAATATATATCTGTTATAGTCGCGAATCATATTTTGATCAAGACACAACCTGATACTGACCTGCCGCGAAAATCGCGGGCTACAGCTGCGGATTCACCTTAAGGGGGATGCGCTAAGGTAGCTCGCGAAATTCAAATTTCTTACGTTTTTTGCAATTTGCAGGTCAGTAACAGGTTGTATGTTGATCTAATTATGATTCGCGGACGTAACAAATATGGCTTTACAGAATTATTATCATTAGAATCGGCAATACAAGTAACTCTCTTCGTAGAATCCTATTGAATGACTATTTCATGAAAAAGTCATTCAATAGGATTCTACGAACTTATACGATTCTAATAATAGTTTTTTAAATCAAATTATCTTAATGATAGCCATAATAAAACAGATTAGCCAGATGCCACGCAGTAATAAATTAAGGAATTGTCTTGCCCAAGCGAAAAAAAATTTAAAGATGATGTTATTATTTTTCCATTTCTTGCAGATTTTTTTAAATGATAGAACTTACTGGTTTTTTTTTTAACTGGATTGAAATCTGTCTTGTCTTGCTAAATATTTTTATAATGTTCACAGAGTATTCCCCGAGGGTACGAACCAAGTAGCAGACATAGCGCCCATTTTCGACAGAATGCTGTTCTTCTGGTCAGATAGGCGGAACCCGCACGAAGTTCAACCTGCGTATAGCACCAGGTCTTTATCAATATCTTCAAATATCCCGTACCGCAAAAGAAACGAATTGAAAATGGCGGCGCTATTCATTCCCTCTTGCCCACACATAATACTGTGCGAGTGAAAGGACATGAGCAGCTCCTTTGTTTGGACCCCTGTTTAAATTCGTTTTTTTAATGGCGCGGGTCATAATTATTAAGTTATTTTGCTGAAATAATCAAGTAATTACTACAATTTTATTGGAACCAGTAGCGACATCTGTATGAGTCGTGCCTGTTAGAGCTTTTAGTAAGCGAAAGAATTGACTAAGTGAAATCGGAACTTGTTACTATTACAAAGTCATACCTAGTTTTTTTTTTTGTATCTGCGATGACTCTAGTCTAGTGAACACTTACGGGAGTCATGCAAGAATAGGTAATTCGTTGTGAATATGTGTTAATTTGACCCCATGCTTGTATTTTCCAGATATGCCATCACGTTATGGTACTTTGACGCTCACGAAAGAGAGGAAGCCCTACGAAATTACAGTAAGTAATTTTGTTCGAGTCCGTGTGGTGCCGGACGTAAAGAATAGCACCATCCTATTTCTTCCCGTGTGTGTCGTAAAAGGCGACTATGGGACTAAGGGACTTACTAGAGAATGGGCAGCAGAGTTCTCTATGCATTTTAACACCATACCTACTGCGATCGGCTCCCGGGCCTTTTGGGGGAGGTCTATGTCCAGCAGTGGACGTCTTTCGGCTAAAATTATGAATGATGAATTTGTTTAATACATATATTATGTCTATACTTTGAATAATGATATGAGAATATTCTTTATTGTACAGTCGCCAGCATGAGCACATCAGGTTATACCAAACTCAATTTTTTCCAAAAGATTTTAAACGTTAAAAACTTGATGGTTAAATTCAGAATCGAATGAGAAAATTTGGCAGTTTGTGGTAAATTAATATGCTGGCGACTGTACACTAAAAGGAACTTTTTATATATTTATCAATACTGTTAAAATATTGACATAGTCTATGCCATAGACTATGTCAATATTTTAACAGTATTACGGCCTTTTTTTCACATAAGAGAGTTCAAGACCATAGACAATAGTCTATGGTCTTCTACTCTGTGAACGTCAACGATAAATTTGTTTGTAAGTACTCCGTTTTTTTATTAAGAGTAATCTGCTTTTCATTGCATTAGTGTAATAAATACTAATGACAGAAACGAATTGTCAAGTACGATGACACCATGATGTATTTTTTTATGTTAAAATAAGCGATTTTTACTTTTATATTAATTTTATTTGGTACGTAATTGTTTCACACAAAATATGCAGCAATTATGTTTTACGAGCAATCAAATAAAATTGCAAAAAAATTTGTTCGAACACTAGCAAAATCATAAAAGATTTTTACAAACACACTGTATCCCTATATATATTTTCTGTACTCTTGAGAAACATTTTAATTTTGAAATAATAAAGTACGTTTTTTGCGCATCACTAGAGAACGGCTGGACCGATTTGGCTATGGCATTTGAGACTTGAGATGAGCAACATGTTTCGCCAGACTGTGTCACACAAAATAAGGATAGACCTTCTAAACTTACATACGTCATTCAAAATATGTTTCAGGATAACTTTCAATTATTCCTTATACGATCAAAATAATACCTTTTCCTGCCATTTTTTATTGATTAAACTCAAATGCGTCAGAGCACGGAGTAAACGAACAGAGGCGTCATACAACGGCGCTATGTTATGTACAGGTACTACAAATTGAGAGGCGTCAAGTGGCGGCTTCGTCGGTACGAAGAGAAACCCTGTTCATGTCGGCTCAGCCAGTTGCTTCGCTCAGACGAAGCCGCCAGTTGCCCGCACACTCGTGCCTCATGCTTGTAGTAGTGTACCTATCATAGCGCGGTTGTATTAAGCTTACCCTACCCTCTGTCCGTTTTTAGGGTTCCGTACTCAAAGGGTAAAACGGGAACCCTATTACTAAGGCTCCGCCTCCGTCTGTCTGTCTGTCCGTCTGTCACCAGGCTGTATCTCATGAACCGTGATAGTTAGACGGTTGAAATTTTCACAGATGATGTATTTCTGTTGCCGCTTAAAAAACAGAATAAAGTAAATATTTACGGGGGCTCTCATACAACAAACGTGATATTTTTGCCATTTTTATAGATAATGATACGGAACCATTCGTGCGCGAGTCCGACATCCTCTGTGGTCAGAGGATGTAAATAGCTAGTGTACGCGCGGTCAGAGGATGTAAATAGCTAGTGTACGCGTATTTAGAAAATGTATTCATTAGCGCTTATGACGTATTAATGAGTACATTTTATAATAAGACCAGCATCAGACTATCAATCTGAATGATTTTGAAGTATATTGCTAATCTATTGCTTCATATTATGTTCGTAAAATTTGTCTACTCAACAATGTAAATAATGCAATGAATGTTGTTGACTGTCAAAATGAATTTTAACTACCCCGCTATTTGCGCCCTCAATTACCGCAAGTAACAAAATACTAGGCATATATAAGTTATTTGTATGAATATAAAAAAAAACGAATAAAACTCTCCAGATATACACGAACTGACGGACAGGTAGACGTTGCGTTTTAAAACATGTAACTTATGACGAAAAGTGTGACCTTCAATATATTTTTAAATTTAATCCATCTGCATTCAATAATCTCTTTAAAATTCCTTTATAGTCAACGATAGGAAAATGCTTAGATAAATGCTATCATATTTTTTTTTCAACATGCGACATTATAAAAGGTATTTAAAAATTAACCTGACAAACTTTAAGGAGTGGTTTTTAGACCATCGCACTCCTTAAAGTTTGTCGGGTTAATTTTTAAACACATTACACGCAACGTAGTAAATACCTATAGGTAGGTATTTACTACGTTGCACCTCGAGGGTAATACCCGCTCGCTCAAAAGCAGGAAAATGCTTGAATGCACTTATGTATTCAGTAAATTGCAGCAGTATTTAAACAGCAGACACTATCCTGTTACTCATAGATAGTTAATTTGTGTAGGTAGTTTGTATTTGTTGAGTATAGCTGTGTTTATTTAATAAAGCGGTAATGTAAACATTGATTTATTTGGATAAAATGAGTACAGAAGGAAGTATAGCTGTTTTGTCAGACAGTAAAAAGGATAATTTAATGCTTCTATTCGAGAGGTTTCCGTAAATATTTTTGTTTGACTAGCTTTTAAAATATCCCATGCGAACGTACGACCGGGATTATAAGTACCCTATGTGTTAATCCAGGTTATAAATTATCTGTGTCGCTGAGCTCCTTAAGGCGCTGACAAGAGGCAATTGATAAAAGTAAGCTTGTTTTACACAAAAAAATTGCCAAATTTATATAGTTTGTGGTAGCGGAAAAAATATACTTTTGTTATTCTTCAACATATTTCTCAGAACTTGGTTGTTACCAAAACACGTTTAGAAAAAAAAACACTCGTTAAAAATTAACGGTAAACTAACCCTTTACTTTGAGTAGTGTTGCCCAAATTCAGTCTTGGTCTTGCAGTCTTGGTCTTGTTCTTGCGTTTTTGCAAGACCAAGACCAAGAACAAGACCGCGTATTTTTAGCAAGACCAAGACCAAGACTGACCGTGCAAGACTTGAGCAAGAACAAGACATAGCCTGCAAGACTCTTGCGTCTTGCAGCTAGGACTTAGCGCTATTTCACTGAGTAGTTAGGTGTAACAGTTCGGTGTATAGGTAGGTACGCTTAGGAATTCTATGAGACGCAAAAAACTGTATCAAAGAATATGAAAAACTGGACCTATGCGCATTACGACTAATACCATAAACATAGCGAATAAAAAAATATCTATTAAAATCAAACTGAGTGCATGCATAGTTATGTTTTAACCATCGGCACTTTGATAATGCGGCATCAAAGGTTTTGTACTTACTTCTCAAAGAAATTTGCCGCTTTTCGGAAGTACATGGTTATGATACACGCGCCGGCGGCTTCTTTTGAAATCTAAAACAATCGTTGCCGCCACGCCGAAATCATAACATTTGTGACACTATTTGATTGCCGCCATAGGGCGTAGGTATACTCATGCAAAATAATTTCGAATTTTTTTAAGAGTACCTACAGGTGTTCCAAAGAATAAATAAGTTTCAGAGTGCTTAGAATGAAAATGAATACATTATACTGATCACGCAAGTAGTATTATGATTAGGTTATAAATCAAAGCTTATAAATCATAAATGTTTATTAAGAAACAGTTACTTCCATGGAAAACGACATATAGGTCAGTTGATTTTTCGAATTTCTTATCAAATCTTCAGTTATTTATTAATCTGCTTGATCTTTACTATGGCTATGTTAATTCAAGCTCACAATGTTCCAATTCTAATACGTTTTTCTAAGATTTAAAGTAAACTTTAATAAATAGTAATAGACTAATAGGTAATTGCAAGACTTGCAAGACTCTTGCTGCAAGACCAAGACCAAGACCAAGACTGGGAGCGCAAGACCAAGACCAAGACCAAGACCAGGTGTATTGGCGCAAGACCAAGACCAAGACTGGCTAAGTCTCGTCTTGTTCTTGCATTTGGGCAACACTAACTTTGAGTTTCAATACAAAATATCTGTATTAAATATCAACGTACGGTTGGTATTTAATTAATAACAAGAATGTCTCATTTGTATGCAGAACTTGGTTGTTTTTTTATCTTCGATTATTCAACTCATTTTTGAGTAAATAAATAATTGGTTGATATTTTGCAATAAATTACAAGCGTTGTGTCATCGCGCTTTTCTTTCTTTTGTATGCAGTCTGACAGCGGTTTACCTGTTGTGAGCGTCTTAATTCCTGTGTTGAGCTACACGATTACTGACAAATACTTGCACTGACTGGACAGGTCCACTTACACAGTCACACTTGTGTGGTTTTTCCTCAAAAGACCATGGTCCTCACATGATCTGACGAAGATTATGTTTGGACTTTATAATGGGCTTTGACCGCTGAGTTTGTTTCGCCTTTTCTTTTCAGGGGTAGTCAGATAGGAAATGTCGACGCCATCTAGCTTATTTTTTAAATATTTTTTTAATAAGACTTGTATAAAAGTGATTCCGGTAACCAATTTCATTTCATCCAAATCCATTCAGTTATTTTTGTGCGCCAGTCTGAAACTTAAACGGACAATGTACAGTTTTGACTTCGATAAGTTACTATTTTATTATAAGCATAGAAGATACCGTATTTCTTGGATTATAGTTGTCAAAAAATAATAGGCCCGTTTTGACATTTAACTTGATCAATCGCGACGTAACTAGTGAAGTAACCATACGACTCGATACTCACGATAAATCGATTCAAGTTAAATGTCAAAACGGGCCTATTATTTTTTGACAACTTTAGGGGGAGGGTCTCGTGGTTAGGTAATAACAGCTGCACGGGTCCATCTAAGCTATACTTGACTAGATCGGTCCTAGGATGGGTATTCATCTTCGCTACACAGTATAAAACAAAGTCGCTTCCTGCTGTCTGTCTGTCTCTATGTATGCTTATATCTTTAAAACTCCGCAACGGAGTTTGATGCGGTTTTTTTTAAATGGATAGAGTGATTCGAGAGGGATGTTTTTATGTATAATACATGCATAATATAGTAGAGAAACACTGTACATCAGAATTGCACCCGTGCGAAGCCGGGGCGGGTCGCTAGTTACATACTAACCGGCCAAGTGCGTGTCTGTAGTTGGGAGAAAAGTCTAAGTAGATTATGATCAAGTAGGTAGGATACCTAACCCATATAACGGGTGGAATACACTGAAATGTGATGTATCAACGATCGCTAATTTAGCCTTTATGTCCATTAATTAACATGTGCATTACTTGATGACTAAACAATCTGGATTGTTCCAGTCATGTATAGGTGCAAATAAATAAAATGGAAGTATCTTTTTCTAATGTCAAAATAACAGCTTTTTAGTAAATGTATAATATTATGTAAGTATACAGGGTGGCAGGGACATCGACGCGATACCTGTTACCATGGATTCAGTACATCATACTTGATCTCCGAAACGACTGGACCGATTTTGACGGAACTTTCACTGGCAGATAGCTGATTTTATAAGGAGTAACTTAGGCTACTTTTATTTGAATAGCCACGCGGGCAAAGGCGCTGGCAGCAGCTAGTCGATATCATAAATTATAACAGCACTTCATGATGCACTAATCTATAGACTCAACATCATATGAGCCTTACAATTGCCTTGCCTTATACCTTGTGAAACCCGTTTAAGTTCAGATTTTTTGATAATTAGACTGCTCTTTTTAGGGTTCCAACAAGGAACCCATATAGTTTCGCCATGACCAAAATTCATATGTTAAAAAAATTGGTCTGCTAAATAACGTAGAGCAGTGGTGGTTCAGTGGTAACGACCTCGACTAACAAGTAGTAGGTCGTGGGTTCGAACCCAGACAGACGCTTTACTTTGTGTAAATTATTTGATCACCACTTCTTTCAAAACGGTGAATGAAAACATCGTGAGGAAACCGGCGTGTCCTACAACCGGCCAAGTGCGAGTCGGACTCGCGCACGAACGTTTCCGTACCATTATCTATAAAAATGTCAAAAAATATCACGTTTGTTGTATGGGAGCCCCCTTAAATATTTATTTTATTCTGTTTTTTTGTATTTGTTGTTATAGCGGCAACAGAAATACATCATCTGTGAAAATTTCAACTGTTTAACTATCACGGTTCATGAGATACAGCCTGCTGACAGACGAACAGACAGACGGCGGAGCCTTAGTAATAGGGTTCCCGTTTTACCCTTTGGGTACGGAACCCTAAAAACGAGTGTGCATCACATGACTGAAGTAAAACTTACAAATAGTAATACTAATCAGTAATATACGAAACGTAACTCTTTCTCTCTTCACTAACTTATATCTCCCTCTCAACTTCCGTTCGCTCGCTTCCGTAATGCTCTCGTCACTCATTCACCAGCTTACTCCCCAAGTCAAGCGTGCATAAAGAAGTTTTACTTCAAAAAAAAAAAAATATATAAAAAAAAAATCTAAGACATGTGACATCTACCAACCCGCACTGGGCTCGCGTGGTGGATTATGTATGGCCCACTCCCTCTCACAGAGAGGAGGCCTGTGTCCCAACAGTGGTAATATTATAGGCTGATTATGTATACTATGTAAATAACGCAATTACCCCGCTGGCCCATCTCTCTGCCCATGCATCTTACAATTAGTGTGACCTGCCCATTTTAGCTTTGCAGACTTAGGGCTGTATTACTGCATCGGGAGTCGCAGGCCGATTCCCGGCCACCGTAGGCGCGGGTTGCGGGCGGTGAGCGATGGGTAGCTCACCGTCCGATAAGGACCAGGCCCGGGTCGACGGCACGTTGTGTTCCACGCGCGCCTCATAGAGATGTCAGCACCAACTGACGGGGTCCGTTAAGGCCAATGCCTGCCAGGGTTGCGAGTTTGTGCGAAAGGGATATCATGGCCCTGGCACACAGGCAACGGAAGGAACACTGGTGGGTTTTTAAAAGTCTGACACGCCCTCCCGCTCCGCCCAGAGCGGGAGAAGTTATATGATAATTACCCAACCAAAAACAAAAAATAAGGGCTGTATTACAGAACCTTATTCAAAATTCAAGCATTACTTAAAACTAGTTTCAACCAATCAAATGGCTTTAAACGAGTCTTGAGTAATGCTTGTGTTTTGAGTTAGGTTCTGTAATACGGGCCTTAGATTGTTTAATATCAAGAAAGTGCATTATTAACAAATTTCTCTCTATCCTCTTTCCAGAAGAGCGCGGCCAGCCATCTTCGAGTAAGTGATGTTGGTACCTGTGGGGTGTTTGGCTCCCAGCACGCCACACACGGCTACGCGCGTAAGCACCGAGTGCCAGACTGCGTAGCTCGTAACACTGCTATTCTAAATTACCATAGGAAGAAATTATATTCAAGGAGCGTGCTGTTTTTATCAGGGTATCGTGTCAGATCTTGGTATTGTTATTGCATTTTGAAAGCGCGTCAATATTGGCAATTTATATCTTATGTCAATGGTATAAAAGTCACAATCTTATGTCAATGAATTGTAAGTTTGCAACGACTATACTTAATACCCGGGAAACACGAAACTGGTTTTGAAGCTAGGATAGTAAGCTAGCAAGCTAGTTACTCTAGCTTTACACACACATGTCTTCATGTGTGTCACGTTCATCATATACATTAATATGGCCCACAAATGTCCACTGTTAGATAACATGAGCCTAGCATAATAATAAGCCTGTAACCAGTCAACGCAAGACTAATTTTCGAATGTCAATAAAAGGCAGAGTATAACCTCGTTAAGAGCCTATACTACCTCAAATGGCTTAGCATGATCCTCCGTTATGTCGAAAATACTGGAGCATTAATTTTGAAATAAATGTATGGTAAAGTTGAGGATTATTGTTAAGTACTATGTTTGACGAAAACACGATTCCATAAAATTTTCTTGTTAGAAAAAAATCCAAAGTTACCTCCAAACCGAACAATAAACCGCTGGTATTCAAAATTTTCCACCCTGTCTCGCTTGCCTGGGGACCGCGGGAATAGTGCGCGAGCGAGATAAAAAGTGAGGTGGCGCTGAGGTAGTATAGACCCATAAGAAGTCCCAATCTTGTACATAATTTTGGAGAACTTTGTAATACAATACGATAATGTTCGATATTAGATACTTTGACAAAAACAGCAAAATATGACTGCCTCATCTAGGCTAATGTATATCAAAAGAACGATTATTTCTAAAATTGTGTGAAGAGTGCATCTTAACCCTAAACCTTGCAGTCAACGCGTGCTAAAAAATATTATTTTATTTTTAATTTCAATGTCAACAGACACCAGAGTCATAAATATTAGATAGAATATATAAATAGATAGTTCTAGATAAATTTGATATTTTATTAATGTATGGTTATTGTTTTCCATGCCCTTGAAGTATTAATTTTGTTAAAGTGTATTTTATTGAAGCAAGTCTGCTTTAAAGCGCTTTTTATATTGTGCTAAATTGAGCTCCAAAAGTTATATCCGCATAGTTTCGAGCCATTGCCTCCTGAACGGTCCGCGATCCGGACTATCCGCGTTCCGGACGATCCGCGCTTAGTTACTGTGCACGTCAGTGCATGCTCCACAACCCTAAGTGCCTGGAAATACGGAAATAGATAACAAGGCCTACAAACCCTAATATGGAATGTAGAAGCGAGCGACACTTTAGTTACAGAATTCAGAAGTGTCGTTTACCAAAGTTTAACTCTAAAATGAGCTAACTTAGTATAATGTTAACAGCGCTGAAGACATCATGCCTGTATTTAGTTGGTGCACGATTATGCAGAATTATTCAATGTTTGATCCTAGTTTGCTGATGTGTTAACTTAAAGTGTATGTAAACTATTCTTTAATCTTTTAGAGGTATAATAATTTGATACATAATTATGGAATTTTCTATGAACTCTGACTACCAAACTGATAAAACTTCCCTTAAATCTTTCTTTTCTCTATCTTAAAATTATAACTTACAATTTAAAGTTGGCATCAGTGAACAGTGAGAATGGCTAAGACTGAATATTAATTCGACACGTGTATATAAATGAGATTTCAACTTATACATTTTATTTATTTATTTTTACATTAACTACATGTTCGATTATTTACAGTCTCTTAATCTTGTAAATATTTATAATGTCAAGCTGGTTAATTTACCTTACTCAGTTGTATTTATACTGTTTTCTACTCTATACCTTGGTACTTACCTGTTCTATGTATTCATACATAAATAAACTCACCTCATGGAGGTAGGCAGAAACTATAGAACGCCACCTGCTACGCTCCTTACATACCCCTTTTGCTTCGTTTACGTTCATACATCTGGTCATACACGCACGTCGGTTGTGAGTTCGACCATAACCAGTAACTTGTATGTATTCATACTCGCTTGGATACCTGTTACTTGTCATACGAGCATACCACCCTGTCTATAGTACTAAGAAGACTTTAAAGTGAACTAGACCTAAGGATACACAGCAATTTCCGCCGAGTTATAAAATTGTAATAGTCTATTTTGTTACAACCACTGAAGTCGTGACGAAAATATAAAATATCTCTTACGGTGAATCCGCAGCTGTAGCCCGCGAAATTCATTCATCATAATTTTATCAAGATACAACCTAACACTGACCTGCAAATAGCAAAAACGTATTAAAATTTGAATTTCGGCTACAGCTGCGGATTCACCTTAACAACACTATAAGAAATTGGTGTAAATAAAAATGTTAAACGAAAAATATACATACATAACTTTATTTTATAAATGTTGTGTGTATAGTATTGAATTTTATACAGAAATTAGTGTTTAATAATTAAGCTTATTGTTCCCCATTGTAACGTTTTGTTTTTTAAGTTTTGTATAAATAATAATCAGTAAGTTTAAGCTGTGTGATTTAATTTTAGCTGATTATGATTTTGTATATGCTGTATCGATTATGACATTGTTGTCCAACAAATGTTTGTTATAATTAAACCAAATTGACTTGTGTTGAAGTCATAAATTATTTTGTGGAAAGAGCCTGGTATTAAATTTTACATTGGAATACATTCTTTTATTTTATATACCACTATTTTATGTAATTGTGGGTATGTACAAAAGTATATAAAATATTAAACGAGAGTTTAATATTTAGTTATGGGGCACGTAATCAAGTCTGCAACGCACGCATCCTCGAAATAAATATATTATTAATAATGGCGCATTTGACAATTGACCCCACAATTTGATTTGTGTTGGGGTTAGCTTACAGCAGAAATTGAATCTACTAAAAGCATTGTTCAAACAGTGCCGAGCCTACCGCAAGGAACATACGTCAAAATGTAAATCTTGTTTTGTAATAAGGCGGTCTATGTTTAAAAATAAACTTTCGGAGAGAGAGAGAGAGAGGCACAGATAATCATAAATAAACCTTCGCGATAAAACCACTGACGAACTTTTTTTGAGTGTCAGTGTCAGTGGATGGATACAATCGTTGTTAATTAGTTGAATATTTATGTCAAAATGACAACCATTTTGATTATTTTGTGGCAGCTGCGGCCTGCTCGTTTCTAACGTTTTTAATTTTTATGCGTGTTAATTTTCTATGAATTTTATGATCTTTTTGTAGTACCTATATAATTAAATATCTTGAGACGATATGTCTTCGAAATCCAAAATAACTGCTCTTATGGAACGTGTTAAATTTCAAATTGTATGTATTACCCATAAAACATTTACTTAATTTGTAGATTCCCTTCATCCTTAACTAAGCAAGCCTTAATCAAAGTCTTGTTTCCAATTGTTGTTATTTCCACTTAAACAAGTATCAACTTTATATCAGGGTAAATTACGTTGATTTTAGAATAACTAGTGTGATAAAGCAATTACGGGGTCGGCTATACAACAACAGCTTACAGTATTTTATTATTATTATACATAAACTCACACCTTCTTCCCATGGGGTAGGCAGAAAATAGCAGGTGGCGTTCTATAGAGAACGCCTCCTGCTACGCTCCTTACATACCCCTGTTGCTTTGTTACTATGTCTTCTGCACCGTTGCCTTATACCCTCATTTTTCAGCGTATCATTTATAGTCACGCCAGACATGCTTCGCAAGGAACGCATTTCCATATTATTATTATTATTATTTATTATCTCCTTTATTTCACTAAATACATATAAATTATATTTTTAAATATTAGAATATATAAAATAAAAATATAAAAACATTTAAAAATATAAAAAATAGTATCCCACTGGTATCGGGAACAAGATCCAAGCTACGGGCGGTCAGTGCTCCAGACAGAGGAACCTCCTAACAATGTGAGCCGTGTCCAGAAGTACCTACTGCTCTCTAAATCAGGCCCTTAATCCAGCTGCCCAACGAGAGCCTCCTTAGGTGTGGATCGAAGCTCTTGACAATTAAGCCATTGGCTGATACAACTATCGGCACAATGATTGGTGTGTTCACATCCCACATGTCGACAACCTCGCGAAGTCGCGAGCCAAGTCATGATACTCGATTTGTTTGTCTTTCTCGGCTTTCACGAGGTTCCCGTCATTAGGGACCGTTATGTCAATAATCATTGCGCGCCGCTCTATTCGATCGACCACCACTATATCAGGCTTATTGGCAACAATAGTCCTGTCAGTGATGATGGATCGGTCCCAGTACAATGTGATATTTCCATTCTCGAGAACTGGGTCGGGCATATACCTGTAGTACGGCACCTCCGATTCCACAAGGCTGTATTTCAAAGCAAGTTGCCGATGGATAATCCTGACTACAAGGTTATGTCTATGCAAGTACTCTTCGATAGCTAGACGAGAACACCCGGAGATAATGTGACGGATTGATTCTCCCGGACGGTGGCATGCCCGTCACACGTCAACCGTGCCGTCCTTCACAATAAATCTCCGGTAATTCTTCGTCATGATAACTTCGTCCATAATTGCACAGACAAAACCTTCGGTTTCCCCAAAGAGGGCACCGAAACACAGCCAGGCTACGGATGCTAAAAAGTCTACATCAGGTTCATATAGGGCCCGGAAAGGAGAGCGGGGTGAGGCCCTTGTCCACCACAACCACATTTTGATGCATCCCCACGTCGGCTTCTAGGAAATATTCCCTGAGACTGCATATCTCGCGATTGTGGAGGGGCTTATCGTTTATAAAGCCTCGACCTCCATACTTTCGCGGGATATAAAGTCTCATTACCGAGGACCGTGGGTGTTGCATTCGATATGCAGTCAGGTCAGCAGCGTACGAACCCTCCTATCCAGGGCGTCGAATTCAGTCTGAGTCCATTTGAGTATGCCGAAAGAGTACCTACATCAAAACAGGCATGACCCAACCGTTGAAGGCGCGCGCCTTCAACCTTGTTTCCGCCTGATAGAAGACTATTAAATACTTTCTTCAGGCGGCAAAAGAAGCGCTCCTTCAACGATTGCTTCATGTCAGTAACATTGATGCCCAACGCTTCCGACATACCCAAATACTTATAGGTTTCGGATGCGGAGAGGGCTCTAAGGTATATGGAATCCGAGAGTTGGGTTCCCACGGATTCCGCAAACTTCCCTTGCTTTACATGTTTACTTTTTTACATTTGTCCACACCAAATTCCATCCTGATGGCACTACTGACAGTTTCAGTTACTTTCAGTAGCTCCATCAGTTGCAAATTGTTGGGAGCAAAGAGTTTTAGGACATCCATGTAGAGGAGGTGAGATATAACCACCTCTCCTCAGCCGAAAGCCTAGACCTAGCTGAATCCTCCAGCAGTGTGCTTAGAGGATTCAAGGCTAAGCAGAACCAAAGCGGACTCAAACTATCGCCCTGAAATATGCCTCGCTCGATCCTTATCGGCTCGCTATTCCTCTGGATATTTCGACATCCTGGATAGCGAAGGACCGTTCTCCATTGCCCCATACATGACATCAGGAAGGTGCGCAGAGTTGCATCTACTTTATACAACTCCAACACCCTCATGAGCCATGTATGTGGTACCGAGTCATAGGCCTTCTTATAATCTAACCAACATGTGGACAGATCCTTTCGGGAACGTCGAACCGGTTGGCTAATGGCCATATCAATGAGGAATAACTCCTTAGTACCGCGAGTCCCGTTCCTACATCCATTTTGAGAGTCAGACATGATGGAGTTGGTGTCTAAATGTTTGTTAGTTTTAGCTCTCAAAATGGATGTAAGAACTTTATGACTAGACTAGACCGTCGGTAAACACGTGATCGGTCTATAATTTTTGGGTTCCGCGGTGCTACCTGATTTATGGAGCAGGTGCGTTATTCCTGTCGTTAGGAACTGGGGTAGCAAACCAGACTCCAAAGCAGTCTGGTACTGAGCCGCCAAGCGAGCGTGCGACCCAACAAACCATTTGATCCAGAAGTTTTGCAGTCCGTCCGGTCCTGGAGACTTCCATTTAGGCAACGGACGGACCGCACGAGCTATATCTTGGGGGCAGATAGTAAGCCCCCATTTCTGGTATTAGATCGCAAGCTCGCTCGAATTTCCGAGTCCAATCACATTCAGTGTGACTGACAGGCACCGACCAGATACTGCGCCAGAAAGAAGACATGGCATCATTATCCGGCAGGCGCATGTCAGCTACATCTTGTTTCGGTCGCTCCCAAGCCCTATAAACCCACCTTTCATCGCTCTGGAAGGTGCAATTCTGAGTGTATCGGTCTACTCGCCGCTTATACCTACGAATACGGTTCGCCCAAGCATACACTTTCTGCTTCAGGAAGTCTATGCGCTCTGTGACACGAGACATTATAGTCCTGAGGGCTAGTATCAGTCCCTGAGAACGCCCGCCTCACAAAGCGCATCACTCTTGGGCGAGTATTGCGCTCCCTGAAGCAGATTAGTTTGCCAATGAGCGCTCTGGCCCCACCAATACGACGCTCAATTCTGCACTGCCAGGCTGGTACGACTGGTTTCGGTCGTGTAGCTATAGAGACATTTGGAAATTTTACGTGAGCTACACGACATGCCGCTACAGCCGCGCAGTACAGAATCGAATGAGTATCAGTGAGGTCTTCGCAGTCATAGATTATACTCGTAGAAAGAAGTTCGCAGTCATCAAAATAATAATTATTTACTTTATTTAATTATTTATACATATAAATTACACTTTTAAATATTAGAATATAAAAACATTAAATAATATAAAAAATAGTGCTTCGCCGGTATCGGGAGCAGGGTCCAAGCTACCGGTGGTTAGGGCTCCAGAGATAGGAACCTCCTCACGATGCGAGCCGTATCGAGGAGTACTGCCTTCTGAATCATACCCTTGATCCAACCACCTAACGAGAGCCTCGAGAGATGTTGATCGAGGCTTTCGGCCATCAGGCCATTGGCCGATACGACAATCGGCACAATGACAGCCGAGCTCACATTCCACATGTCAACAACCTCGTGAGCTATCAAGATATTTTATTTATTTCTCTTTCTCAGCTTTGATGAGGTTCTCGTCATGTGGAATGGTGACATCGATAATCATTTCGCGGCGCGCTAATCGGTCTATCACTACTATATCGGGCTTATTGGCGACAATAGTCCTGTCAGTAATGATAGACCGATCCCAGTACAACGTGACATGGTCATTTTCGAGAACAAGGTCGGGCACATATTTGTAATACGGTACCTCAGAATCCACAAGTTTATATTTCAAAACAAGTTGCTGGTGAATTATCATGGCTACTTGGTTATGCCTGTGCAAGTACTCGCCGTTAGCCAGGCGAGAACAACCAGAGATTATATGTCTGATGGACTCACCCGGACGGTGGCATGCCCGACACACGTCAACCGTCCCGTCCTTCATAATATGTCTCCTGTAGTTATTCGTCAAGATAACTTCGTCCATAATTGCACAGACAAAACCTTCAGTTTCCCCGAAAAGGTCACCAAAACGTAGCCAGGATTATTTATATTATTACTCGCTGTAATGTACCGTCCGAGACAATGGCGAAGTCGAACGTGTGTGTGTTATATACTGACGTTATTCGTCTTCATGCAACATTCACAGCTTGTTTGTAGTTACACTTGGTAACCACAAGGTAAGCGCACGTCACTTCCTGAGATAAAAATACTATACCACCCTAAGCATGTAATCACTGTTTGTTTTCAGGAGAAGCCCCGGCATAAACTCCATGAGAAGCAGTCGGGGGCGTTTGGGCATGGGTTAGCTTTCTATAGGATTATTAACTAGAATATTAGCCTCCATCATCCATGACGTGAAGATAGGTACTATCGGCAAAACTTAAGCATGCCCAGTTTAGAAAAAAAATATTTATTACCAGCAAAACGTTGAACACAGAATCATACGAATAGTGACCAAAATTTAAACGAGTAGGGTAGTTGTATGGTTTCTTCACTAGTTACGTCGCAAGGGTCAACCGCGACGTAACTAGTGAAGTAACCATACGACTCGGTACTCGATACTCACGATAAATCGATTCAAGTTAAATGTCAAAACGGGCCTATTATTTTTTGACAAGTATAAGTGTGTGTAATCGCCGTAACGTTGATCATGAAAATAAAGTACTTAAATACCTTCTATCGGAAAAACTTAAGCATGCTCATTTATTTCTTTGGCAAGCGCAGCTAGTGACAGACCACACCCCTTCCTGGTTTTGCCCAATTAGAGACAATATGTATTTGTGTGAGTACAGGGCGTGTAAAAAGAAATAACAATAAACATAACAATATTTTGTGGCCCTTCTATTAATTAGGCCGTTCATATTCAGACGTTCCCGCTAACTAACAATGGTACTTGATAATGACCTTATTTTTATTGCAGTTGCAAAAGTTGCGACAGCAATAAACAAAAAGCTCTGATAAGTGATAACATTGTATGAACTGCGCCAAGTATTGGTTCAATAGAAATACTGTAATTGTGCTATTTCAATCAAAACATACAGCAGAAAAAGATAACAAATGTCGTAAATTTTTAACAAAATAAAAATTAAAAGTTTTTATTGTTTCTCATACAATTGTTCCACAGCACAAAATTGAGGCAGCCCCTGTCAGTTATAAATGTTATCGTTACGTAAATTGCTACTTTTTTGAAATATTCCCTAGTTTAAACACATTGAAATGTAGTTATTTACTTTTCAATAGCGCTACATAAGTAACAAGTCCCTCTCACGCCGATAACACTATGCGGCGGGAATGAATTTTAAAAATAGAACTAAATTTGGTTAGGTAGTTGGCTACGAAAAACTTTACATACCTACCTACTTAATTAAAAAAAAAAAATTACTAAAATAAAAAAAAATGCTGCAGTCTTGCGAGTGAACAGCCAGTTTTAATTTAAAATACTATAATTATAATTTGGCGGGATACTAACTTTGTAAACTGCACAGAAATTCAAAATCTCGGTTTTAGAATAGAATAGAATAATTTTATTTCACACAATGTCCATAGGGTTAGTAACAATTTTACTATCTAGTGTTAGTACAGACAAAGATTAAGAAAACAATTAAAATTAAAATTCAGCGTGGTTTTATAGACTAATATTTGATTAATTCATAAAAATGAGTTCAAGCAATTCTGAAATGTTGACGGGGAAGACGAGGCAAATACAGTACCTAATCGAAACTCTTTAGCCAGAAATTTCAAAGCCAAGATATTTAAATACATTAATGATTTTATGAAGTGGCGAGCAAACAAGAAAATAAAATATTTAAAAAAAACTAAAAAATTTTACTTTCTTTATTATTCGAAATGAAAAGTAGGGTGTTTTAAATACGGGTGAAAGTCCCCAATTCCTTTCGACCCTTGTACAACAATCTACTATTTTACAAGATTGTTTTACCACTTTGTCACTAAAAAGTTGTAAAGTCCGTATACCGTATATATTTACGTTACCTATAAAAATCTCTTATTTTTTGCAGTATTCCGTTTTTACAAGCTACTCTGTTCGCTTGTATATTAGAAGATTGTTTAATACAACTGCGTATATTAGGTAAGTAGATAGGTAGGTACCTACCAAGATAGTAAGTATGAAGACTATCAATATACTTAATTGAATGAGAATTCAAGTCATAAGTAGTAAATATTCTAAGGGGCGTTCCCACTGAAGTGGAGACATGCAGAAATCGGCCGATCACATCGGTTGAATATATAAATCTTTATTTTCAGACCAGAGATCCATAACTTAGTACAATTAAGTTGGTACTTACTGACTAAAACAAGCTTAATAAACTTATTACCTGTCTCACATATCTGAATAACGGTCTGTGCGCCGCCATCCAGTGACATAGCATTAGGCCATCCACCCTGCCGGCTACAGTAGCCACGAGACATCAGTGACGCAATTCGCAGACGCAGCACCGAGCCGAAATCCGGAACGCGTGCGTTCGTGAACATCCCCGACGCGCTACAGATTTATAGAAGCGCTGCAACCGCAGCATTACCCGGAACGCGTTATTGTATTGGACTCGTAGAGCATTGTACGAGTTCTGTGTATAACTGGCCCACAAGGCGCACGTGCACAGCGACTGGCAGTAGGCCCTGAACAGTGTTATTTTTAACCTTTCGCATACACCGTGCGAACCTGCGGGCCAGCATGTTCCACCTGACAGCCAACGCTCTACGTTCCCTCTCTAAATCGGCGTCATCCGACAGCATCGGTGACCCAGTGCCCCAGGTATTCAAAACGAGTGACTCTTTTCAGGGCACTCCGCCCAATGTAACCGGTGGAACAACGTCACATATTTTATTTCGCCCCTAAAAAAAATTGAGTCTACTTCGCGTCTCTCTCTGGTCTTGTCTGTGATTGGTCGATTCCTGCTCGACTTGAGTAGAAACGCAGCCTAATGCACTCATACGCCCATCCAGCTGAATGCAACAACGAGCTGCGAATCATGAAGACAAATTCAGAAATGGGTCTCCTTCTCGCCTTGAAATTCCATGTGGAGCACGAAAAAGACACGGACAACTTGGACAAAATCAAATACAAGGACCTGGGATCCAACCAGTACAAACTAAATAAACTCTTTAGTGACAGGTAGGACAAAAGCAGAATACTAATTTGTGTTCACTTCCAACGGACAATGCCATTTATGCCTCAGTAGGTTGCTGGCATAAAGAAGCGGGTTCCCGGTATAGACAAATCTGTACCGATTGGTGAGGGTGAAATAGTCTCGTGTTAACTTATGTGCTCACACATAAAGAAACAGCTGAAACATGTACTAACCGTTTCGAAGACCAACCTGCAGCAATCGGTACCGGGAGTCGGGCCCGAAAACCAGCTTCTTTATGCACGATAGATACCATTAACGCTTCGGAGTGTTTTATTTTTTTTAGTAAGTATTGTACCGATGTACTGCGACAAGCATACCTGGATATGGCCTTAAATAGATGCTTCAGCAGTCTCTCAGCCAGCATCAAGACAATAGAGGACCGAGATCAGTACCTAGCCAAGCTTACTGAAGAGGAGGCCAGTAATAAAATGTTTGTATTTTTCGTGTGAAACTGCCACCACCACGCTTTCATTCCTGAAGTAGACACCGTGTAGGTACTTTGAAATAGGAACACGAACACCCCCCATGGCAAAAAAAAACTACCTTTTTATTGCAGGTAACATTACGGCTACCTGCCTTGTATAGGATAGCCTGGATGCGGAGCAGTAGGTACTTAGGCTGGAAACCAGCTGTTGTGAACTTGTGACGCAGCTCGGGACAGGCCAGACAAACCTCAATCTGCTCCTTAAGGCAATTCGATAGTGATTTTATGTTTACGTTTATTAATTAAGCAACTAGCTGCCTATAAGTTTCCTATTTAAATATTTTAATGTCTTAGCGCCCGTCGTCAGCTGACGAGGCAACTCAGGCAGCAACGGAACCACATCAAGTCTGTCATCTACGACACTAACCTGACCGTGGAAAAACTCAAGTGTCGGGTCGAAGTAAGTAGGTGTACTTTCATCTCTAATGAAAACCAGACTTCTAGACGGTAAGAACTTCAGGTGAGTAGGTTATAAAGTTAGCGCGCAGAGAAATTAAATCCATTCGTTTTTCAAGACCACGTAGAAGATGCGCATACATCTACTTGGTCTTCCGTCATTTTCCGGCAACGTTTTCTTAGAAAACCCAGGCTTTAGCCTGAACCCCGCTGTCATCCGAATACGGGTTTTGGACTAAATAGTGGCATTAGTTACTCTTAAAATTGAACTATTTGTCAATATCTAGGACACAGAATTAAACTCAGAAACCAGAAGCAGGTTCGTAGAGAACTGGCAGCGCGCGCGCACGGAGCAACACGTCCTGACGATCTTCAACAAGGAGTCAGGCCTTACCGACGCCGTTCACTACTTCCAGGAGAGATCTGACGAGGAGCAGAGGGCGCACGCTGAAGTTGAACTGCTGGTCAACATTTTTATCAATGTAAGAGGACTTTTTCTTTCGAAATCCTTCTTCTTTCTGCCCTTCATGTTACTTGGGGTCGCCGCACCATGCTTTTTATTCCCGTCTCTCCGTCAGAACTTTGTTTCTTCGACGTCTTTACGAGGTTGCCACTTGGTTCGTTCGGCTGTCGCTGAAAACTAGCGCTCGGGCTCTGTCTGGCTCGCGTAGGGTCGCAGGATTACGCTGAGCGATGGCCGTTTTGCTTGGATGTGACGCATAAGTTCCCCCGACTTGTTCTTTCGTATTTGTGTTTTTTTCTTTGCGCAAATAAACGTAATATCTTTCTAGGTTTATTTAAAGTAGGTAATTTGTTAACAGGGCTTGTTAGCCTGCTAGCAATTTTCCTGTCACCTTGCAAATTTTCGCCTCATGGTTGGTTATAACCACGCAACCCGTACCTACGAAGTTGCACAGTTTTAACTAGCTTTATTTCGGCCGCAGAGAGAATGCATTCCTGACACTCATGTCAGTTGGACACGATTAGGAAATAATTAGTTCAAATTCATAAAACACGTTTTGTTTTGTACTCAGCTGACGCATTTTCATCGGCCGGAGAATAAATGAGAATAGCTAATGAATGTTGAAAATATTAGCTAATCAGCAAGGTTGACTGCTCAAGGTGCGTGGGACTCCAGACGTTATTAAATTAGGTATCGCCACTCGTGAAAACTATTTTATGTACCTACCCGAAGACTCGCCTGTAGAGGTAGTCATAGTACTCTTTACGAGAGCCCATGATCAAAATTTTTGCCTCGTTGTTTTACGATCAATACCGTATACCTAGAGTCCATAGATTTGGTTGTTCTGAATCCAAAAAACCTCATTTCGGAAATTTCAAATATTTAGACCGCATTTTCAAATATTAAAAAAAAAAAACCGAAAACAACAATCTATATGATTTTCAGAATGTAGTTGAACGATAGATTTTAGATACCGAAAACACAATTTTTAGACACCAGTAGCGGCCCACATATCCCCGGCGAGCATTTGAGAAAGTTGAAAATGAAGCATACAAAAAATCCCATAGCAAACCGTCGGAAAATCTTGTTTTCAAGTAAACATTGGTCAGATGATGCGAATAACACATTTTTCAGAAGAATATGTGTCCATTTTAAATGTGTTGAAAATCTTTACCGATCGATAACATAGCATTCTGTCTGATAACTGTTGGTCATGATGAAAAACGTTGCCCATAATAACATAGAAAAAAAAAATATCAGACAAATTTTGTGTATCACGTTACTAATCAGACAACTTATCTATAATTAGGAATTATGAAAAAATCTTTTGTGGAGTAGGTATTTACGTACGATTAATAAAGAGAGCAGCAAAGTAATTCACAAGTTGTCGTATCGAAAATGACACATTTTCAATAATTGGGGGTCTACTCCGAAGCGTTAAACCGAAGTATCGGCCGAATGTTCGGCCGTTGCTTGACTTCGGCCAACTATGGCTACTACGGCGAAAGAAAAAAAAAACGACGATCAAAGAGATAAGCCAATGTCAAAAATGTGACTTTATGTCGGGTATGGATTCAAAGTCAAAAAAGGAAACTATGGAAGTTATAAAACGGCCGAACATTCGGCCGATACTTCGGTTTAACGCTTCAGAGTAGACCCCTGATTTACTTTGCCCCCGACGGCAATTTACAATGTTTTCAAATCGTAGTGTGGGAGGACAGTGTAGGCCCGTCACAAAGTACCACTTGGTACTTGTTGACGGGCCTACACTGTCCGTATATGAGTATCATAGAGAAAGTTGTTCAGTATGACGGGTAGAATCACCCCCTTGGCAAGGCGAGCACCATAAAGCATCGCATCAATGAAATTAAAACGAATAACGTGCAAGGAGTAGGCGAATTGATGAAGGAAGGAGAGACCTTTTTAGGGTTCCGTACCCAAAGGGTAAAACGGGAACCCTATTACTAAGGCTCCGCCGTCTGTCTGTCTGTCCGTCTGTCACAGACTGTATCTCATGAACCGTTATAGTTAGACAGTTGAAATTTTCAAAAGGGTCTCTACCTGATAAGGTAAAGTACGTAGCCGCCGAGTGCAAGGCCTTTCTTTAATAGTTGATAGAAAACGTTGTGATTGAGTTATAAACATGGTATTTTTACTTTAGAAAACTGATACGATGGAGAATAATTTAAAGTAATAAAAAAGCGTAGGTAATCAGGACTTTTATTGAGATATTATACAATTAGTGTAAAAATTGATGAAAAAATAACAGATTTTTGTTATAAAATCACCCTAATTCTGAATTGAGGGCTAGTTTTTTTCTTTTTAGGGTTCCGTAGCCAAAGTAACACGGGAGCCCTATTACTAAAGCTCCGCCGTCTGTCTGTCTGTCCGTCTGTCGCCAGGCTGTATCTCATGAACCGTGATAGTTAGACAGTTGAAATTTTCACAGATGATGTATTACTGTTGCCGCTATAACAACAAATACTAAAAAAACAGAATAAAATAAATATTTAAGGGGGCTCCCATACAACAAACGTGATTTTTTTTGCTCGTTAATGCTCGATATTGATAACGGCAACAGGTAGACGCTTGAAATATTCACAAAATATTTCGTTCTATATTCTCTTTAAAAATAAATAATTAAATTAAAATAAAAAAAATATTTAAGGGGGCTCCCATACAACAAACGTCATTTTTTTGCCATTTTTATAGATAATGTTACGGAACCCTTCATGCGCGAGTCCGACTCGCACTTGGCCGGTTTTTTGTTATTTATTTTGTTGGGTTTGTTTGAACATTTTAATTTTTCAATTTATAATTATTTTAACATAATACATATTTTTTATGGTTACTGGCCACTATTGTAGCGGCACGTTGTATAATATTCTACAGGAAACAATAACGAAAGTGGACGACTGGATGAATAAATTCACCACGGACATGGAAGAACAAGACCTCAAGATCGCGAAAATGAAGAATAAGCATCAAGATGCAAAGCAGTTGAGATTGGAGATGGAAAAAACGGTAACCTATATTTATACATACTATATATTAAAATCGCTTTTCGTGTCTGGCTATTTGACCGCGTTGTTCTTCTAAACTACGCAACGGATTTTGATGCGGCTTTCACTTTTCACCATCATTTTGATAATTTACTCTGGGAGGTTTATCTGTATAATACATTTTATGTTTAACTTCATCATCATCATTTCAGCCGAAAGACGTCTGGCTGGACATAGGCCTCCCCCAAAGGGGGTGGGTTGCACAACGCTTGGCATGCGGGTTGGCGATCGCAGTATAGTGTTAAAATGCATAGAGAACGCTGCTGCCCATTCTCTAGCAAGTCCCTTAATCGCATTTTACGACACCCACGGGAAGAAATAGGGGGGTGCTATTCTTTATGTCCGGCACCACACGGAACTATTTAACTTAGTTAGATATAAAAACCGTTTGAAGCCGGGCCGGGTCGCTATATTATCTTCTAAAATATATCTATTCTATACGTATATTAAATCTGTAGACGAGGCGTTACTATACATCGACAATATTTTAAGAAAATAGTAGGCGTGTTACAGGGTGTTGCAGGATAACCAACATATGCCATTTCTACCATTTTTGTTCGAGTTATAAAAATCGCTTCCCATTAATAATAATTTATTTGCTGAAAATTCTGGTTTTAACATAGGTTATTTATTAAAAGCTGGTCCATATTTTGACTGTTTAGGACTTTGGGGCATGCAAATTAGTTTTACATTGAGTTTCATAGTGTTAGCCGAGCTCCAAAAAGGAGGAGGTTATTTATGTTCGTCTATGTTTTTTTTTATGTAACTTCACCGATTTCTCCGTCAATTGTGGACCGTTTTTGAATTTTTTTTTGCTCGTCACAATGCTTATGGTGAGTGGCAGTTCTCCTGGTTCTTACCAGGAGAACTCCTCAACAATTAATGTCCCTGCATCGGGAAAAGCAATATTTTGTAAAAGGTGATGAGCAGTAGCATTAGGCTTTTTTAACTTAGATAAATCACAAACTTACCCACTAAAAAGTGAAAAATAAAAACCTTTTACAAAAAAAAAAAACAACTGACTTCCAAAAAAAACACTACATATTGAAAAATTACTTTGATTTCAGAAGTCGGTGTCAAAAAACTAAAATACAGATCTATAAACACTGACTTCCGAAAATAAAGTTATTTTTCACTTTGTAGTGTCTTTTTTCATAAAATAATGTGAGTGTAGTAAACAACGCCAATTACTCTGGAAACAAAGACTTAATCCTAGTAGTGAAAATAAAACAACATTTAAAGAGTACTCAAACAAATTTAAAAAAATTGTCAAACTGACCCAGAAAGCACAGAACAACTTTCTAATTAAAAATTCCAAAAATAAATCTAAAACATCCTGGCAAATAATAAATAGTACAAAATCTATATGTGAACCCATAACAAGAATAAATAAAAAAGGTTTATTATTAATTGATCCTAATGAAATAGCTCAATCATTCAACGATTTCTTTATTGATCAGATCTCAGATCCACCCCTTAACACAACTAAAAATACTGTAAGAGTAACGTATAACCCTCATTCCATTTTTATGGCCCCTGTTGCCCCTCAAGACATTACAAGGGTGATCAAATCTTTAAAGAACAAGAAGAGTTATGGATATGACGGTATTTCAACGAATGTTATAAAATTTGCCTGTGCTATTATAGCTAACCCTCTAAGCCACATTATTAACGCAAGCATATCCGCCGGAATATTCCCCGATAGTTTTAAAACCACAATAGTTAAACCACTCCATAAGAAGAACAATAAAGAAGACATGGCTAACTTTAGACCAATAGCTTTAATCCCCGTATTTTCCAAAATAATTGAAAAAGTAATTTATGAGTCATTTTATTCATTTCTGTCAAAATACAATGTATTATGTGAGGAACAAAAAGGTTTTCGTAAAAATAAAAATATAAATATGGCCATATACGATTTAATAAATAAAATAATGGTTAATGTGGATAAAAAAATACCAATTTGTGCCATTTTTACCGATATGACCAAAGCTTTTGATTACGTGAACCATGAAACGCTTTTGGTCAAACTTGATGCTTACGGTATACGAGGGAATGCTCTACGTCTAATAGAATCGTATCTAAGTGGACGTCTTCAATACACAGAAATTTCTAAAATATGCGTCGAATCAAAACGTGAGCTTAAATATCTATCTGGTCCTAGGGAAATTAAATATGGCATTCCGCAAGGTAGCGTTCTAGGGCCATTATTATTCTTACTGTATATAAACGACCTACCCCGACACATCCCATACCCTTGTGTGTTATTTGCCGATGACAGTACGATCCTAATAGACTGCCTCAACAAAGAGCTTTATGAAGATGAAATAAATAATTCTCTAAAACTAATAATAAACTGGCTCAACGATAATAATCTTATCATAAACCTCAATAAAACAAATATAATGCATTTCTATCAAAAAATTCTTCCTTAAACCTAAAAATTTATTATAAAGGACAAACTATTGATAGCGTTAAAGTGGCAAAATTTTTGGGTATTTTGATTGACAGCCAATTGACCTGGAAACCGCAGGCTGAAGAAGTTTGCAAAAGATTAAGCACGTCTGCGTATGCTCTCTACAATCTGTCCAAGAAAGTTAACGTTGATACACTAATGGTTGCATATCACGGTTTGGTGGTCTCTGTTCTAAGGTTTGGTGTAGTATTCTGGGGTAATTGTTCCGAAAGGGAGTCTATATTTAAAGCCCAAAAACGGTGCATACGATCCATTTTTGGTCTCAAGGTTACAGATAGTTGCATTCCTTTTTTCAAAAAACACAAAATACTAACTTTTCCTAGTATATACATTCTCGAAATAGCTATATTTGTTAAAACTAACAAACATCTATTTCCGTCATTAAATGATACGAGGATGCGAACTGCTTCCTTGAGATCAAAATATCAGAGTCTATTGTTTACTGGTAGATATAGCACTGCTTTGCTTAAAAAAAAACATTATTGGTATGGCACCTATTATATTTAACAATTTGCCAAACTGTATTAAGGATCAGCCCTTAAAACAATTCAAGAAATTCCTGTCGTCGTTGCTGACAGAGAAATGTTATTACTCTGTTACCGATTTTATAAATGATGAATTGTAATATTTGATTCACCTTATCTCATTTATTATGTATTATATATTAGACTTAGCTGATCAATGATCTCATTTTGAATATAAGTAGGTACCTAGTTTTTAAATTATCTGTAAGTTAACAAATTTTTGTATGCCAACAGGCAGTATGTACTGGAAACATATCTAAAACTAACATCATCATTGTAATACCTGCATTCTATACAAATAAAGAAATTATTATTATTATTATTATGTAGGCACTAGACGGCTCTGCACACGTCTTTCAGGAAAACAGGTGTGATGTGATCATGAAGGAGGACGAGGTTTTGCCTATTCACTTGGCAGCATATCTGAATTATTTTATTTTTATCCCCAGTACGCTACCCACGAGATGTTAGTAAAGAACTGGCTCCAGTTCAAAGCGGATCGTCAGGAAGTCAGGCTCTACAGAGAAAAGATGACCAACTCCGCCATTATAGTGCAAGCGTGGTGGCGCGGTCTGCTTGTCCGGTTACAAATGGGCCCCTACAATCTAAAGATGAAGCCCAAGGCAGTTCCTGCTGAGGAGAAGAAGAAAAAGAAGAAATAAACAAACAGTCTAGCTATATTTCTGTAATCTGGATGTCGCACTTTGCGAACATTCGTACAAATACTCTAAAAATATAGATGTCGGTCAAATTAAATATTCTTTTGCAACCCAGCATAAATAGGTATAAGTAGGTATGCGGAGCGATGGCCGTTGTGCGTGGATGCGCCACATATTTTCCCCCAACTTATTCTTTTTCCGTTAATTTGTATCGTGTTTTTTTTCTAAACGTGTTTTGGTAACAACCTAGTTCTGAGAAATATATTCAAGAATAACATATATTTTTTCCGCTACCACAAACTATACAGATTTGACAATTTTTTTGTTTCAGACAAGTTCTCTTTTATCATTTGCCTCTTGTCAGCGCCTTAAAGAGAAAATGGTCAGGCGAACAGTGGGGAATAAATTAAAGGCTGAACTGCTGAATGATCTCTCTGCTGCTATGTTTAACAAATAAACTTTATGATTTATGAAATGGTCGCAACAATATGTGGCAGTAATTAATCGATTGAGGGACACTAAACCATTTAAAAACTACCTGTATCTACCTTCTTAGATGTTTAATTAAATTGTTTCAACCAAATATTTAAGACGAGCGCTAATCCTGCCGATAACTGTCACGCAGTTTGGCAGGTTTATAAAATGTATACAAGTATTTGCTCCAAAATAAATTATTTATTTATTTTAATTATTAGCAGTCAGTCAGTCACTCAGACAGATTACATTATTTTACAACGCACTAACTTAACAAGTAACTACGTAAGTAAAGAGGGGAGCTTCCTGTAACTTGTGGCGTTCCTCAGGGCAGTGTAGTTGGTCCCACACTTTTCTTGGTATGTACTTAATGACATTACTTGGCATCAGAGTCGCCCCGAGGTATTTGATTGTGGGGTTCATGTATCCCACATGCGAGTTTAGGGCAAAACCAAGCCGCGGTGCCTGGGCAGACACTTGAGTGAGCGGTTAGGGAATATGTATTCGGTGGCTTTGTAGATTGGCGTAGGGTAAAGCAGATTATTTTTGTTTTACCCGTATTGAGGGTAAGATGATCGTGATTAAGCCAAGTTAAAATATGATTTAGCTCCTTTGCACCGCGTCAAAAGCTTCGTGCCAGATATCGCCAGTAAAGGTAAGTGCAGTGTTGTCAGAAAGGCCGTGATTTTACATTTTGGAGAAGCACATTAACTTAATGTGCTTCTCCAAAATGGAAAATCACATGGCACGAAGCATTTGACGCGGTGCAAAGGGGACTAGATCATATTTTAACTTGGCTTAATTACGATCATCTTACCCTCAATACGGATAAAACAAAAATGATCTGCTTTACCCTACGCCAATCTACAAAGCCGCCGAATTCAACGGAGGCAGATGGTCCGCTCGCATTGCATAGGGGATAAACAGGGTTTTGTCAACATTCAGTGTCAGAAGATTATTAGACAGCCATCCCATTATAATTTCAAGAGCATTTTTACATTTTGCTGAGTTTGGCACTAGTCTCCTCCATTCACAATAAAAGCTGTGTCGTCAGCGTAAGTAAAGATTTTACAATTAAGTAGGGGTATATCGCATAAATCATTAATAAATATAATAAAGAGTGTGGGGCCCAGGATGCTTCCTTGTAGAACGCCACAGTTGATAGCCTCTTCATCACTTACATGTTGCCCTATTTTCACTACTTGTACACGATCCCGTAGATAGTCGGCAAAGATTTTTAAGGAGACTCCTCTAGCTCTAACTCCTACTCGTTCCATCTTATTTAAAAGGATAGTTACAGAGCCTTCAGGAGCTTTAGGAGGTTTCTGCCTACCCCCATGGAAAGAAGGCGTGAGTTTATGTATGTATGTATGTGTGTACAGAGACAGTGTCAAAAGCTTTCGCCAGGTCTAGAAAAAAATAAATTGGATGCACAACTGCCTTCTTAAAAACCCCTGGAAAAATACCCGTCTTGATGGACAGGTTACAGACATGGGTAATAACAGGGACCAGGGTTTGGCGAGATGTTTTTAGAATACAGGCTGGGATACCATCCCAGCCCACTGCGCAATCAGATTTCAAATTAATTATTATTCTCTCAACCTCGTCTGTCAGTTTCAAAAATCACTATGGAGTTTAAGTTACTTCGATTATTCTCAGGAATAAGACTATTGGGACCGGAATGATTACTCAATAATTTGCTGGCCATTTCCCTACCAACGCCAGCAAAGAAGTTGTTAACTTTATTAATAGAGGCTTTAGGGTCATAAATTATAAGTTCGGTGGGAGGGGCAGGTTTAGGCTTTAGATTCGCTACCTTATTGATTACATCCCAAGTTGAGTTTGGGCTGTTCTTCGCTTTCATGAATTCTTCTCTCTCAGAATTCTGTTTTAACCGCCGTAGTAGGTCATTTGCGGTACCTCTTATATGTAATCAGTAATATGCTCTTTTCTGGGGAACTGTTGACTTGATCATGGAGATTATCACGATGAGATATACATCTAAACAGCCCTGGAGTAATCCAGGGCTTTATTCAAGCAATCTACGCCCCACTACACACACACACACAATCAGACACACACACACACAAACAATTATGTACTATACCTACTCAAAATTGTCTTTTGCAAAATATGTTGACAATAAGTCAGTGACATGACAAGGGATTTTTAGGGTTCCGTACCTGTTATTAACGCGGGAGTCAGGTGATGTAGGCGGGGGTGATGATGTTCCCTTGACGAGGGAATTTAATTGAAACCACTTTCAGCACTTTTTAAAACGTTATATTTGCTATTTACACACACAATAGTTTAACACGAATTTAAATCACATACGTAAGGTTAGTTAATTGTACACAACACGGAAATACAGTCAAATAAGCATAAAGGATCATTAAAGAGTACACGGAAATACACAATAATAGAGAAGTAAAATAATCCTAAGCTATGATAACTTGACTGCCCTGAGCTATTTATAGAAAATTCGCGACTTGTAAAGCTAACAGTTATGAGGAGCTGTTACTTCACCGGAGACTTGTCGAAGACTGCACTTGCTGACACAATAAGAACTTTTAAGCGTTTAGAACTTAATTTAATTTGAATTTCTTCTGTATATATGGCTTTGGTCATTAGCTCAAGTAGCGTGTGGGCCCTGAAGGGTTTTAACTTTTCTTCCATACAATGCTACGGGTTACCAAAGCGTGGCTGGGTTTGGCCTTGAGTTAGGTCGCCACCTCAGAATCGTGTTGCAACTTGATTAATCTTACGCAATTGACAATATTATTGCGTAAGATTGATCATGCATGTTTCAACCCGAGTTTTTACCTTGCATTATTACGATCATTATCCAAATGATGATGTTATCAAAATACATGTTATGTTACAATGTTGTTATCATGTAAAGTGATACGTAACACAATCTGTTACAGCATATCTGACTATGGCATGCTATAAGTAAATAAAACATAGTTACAACTCATGTTGTTGTATTATCAAATCATGGTGCTTCGCCTACATTCCACCCCCTGTAACAGGGTTCAACCGTATTACATTTCTTGGTCTGTGGGAAGCACGATGATCTTAGCTACAGGCCGACGCAGGACCCCGTTTGTAGTTTTAATGTCTACTACACGGATGATGCCGTCACTCCCGTGGTACACTGTTTTTATAACTCCTTTAGTCCACGCACTACGTTGTTTGTTATTGTCGGCTATTATCACAACGTCGCCGACACGCACATTTGGCACATTATCTGCCCACTTTTCGCGACGTTGCAGCGTTGGGAGATATTCCCGCAGCCAGCGCCGCCAGAACATGTCAGCGAGCGCGTTTACACGCCGCCATTGCCGGCGCGAGTCGACGTCGTCGACGTCGGCTGGTGCCATCGGAGTACTCCCGGACGCCGTGCCCAGGAGCAAATGGTTCGGAGTCAGGACCACGGGTTGGTGGTGGTCGTCGTACACGTAGCTCAATGGTCGGCTGTTGATGATCAGTTCGGCCTCTGTGAGGAGGGTATACAGAACCTCCTCACGGGGGGCCCGCTCTTTAAGCGTGCTCCGCAGCGCGTTCTTTACGGATCTCACCAGGCGCTCCCAGCAGCCGCCCATGTGTGGGGCCGCCGGGGGATTGAAATGCCACTCGATTCCTCGATTGATGGCCTCGTCCCTTACTCGACCATGGTTGAGGTCTTTCAGGGCCGCTCGGAGCTCGGTATTTGCCCCGATGAAATTGGTACCCTGGTCAGAGTACAGATGCGCTGGCTGCCCGCGGCGCGCTATGAGGCGCCGCAAGGCTAGTATGGCGGAGTCGGCGCTCAATGAGGCGGCCAACTCCAGGTGGACGGCGCGCGTAGTGAGGCAGGTGAATAGGGCTCCCCACCTCTTTTCGCGCCGTCGCCCGATAGCGACCTCCATCGGGCCGAAGTAGTCGACTCCCACTCGAACGAAGGCTCTTCGGTTCACCTCTATCCTGGCGAGTGGGAGGTCACCCATCTTTGGTGGGGCTGGTTTAGCTCTGCAAATACGACAAAGCTGACAACTTGCGATTACTGCTTTTACTGAGGTCCTTACCTTTGTGACCCAGTATTTCTCTCGTAGGTTGTTAACGACTGTTTCGTGGTTAGCATGTAGAGCCAACGCATGGTAGTGTGCGATTAGCTTTCTAGTCAGAGGGTGACGACCCTCCAAAATTATTGGGTGCTTCTCGCCGAATGTGAGCGCCTCACAGGCACTTAGACGTCCCCTCACTCTTAGCAGCCCTCCGTCGGCGATCATCGGGTCGAGCGCCTTGACGTTGCTGCTGATAGGGACGGGCAGGCCTTTTAGGATTGCGGCCCGCTCGTCATGGAAGCTATCTTCCTGACACAACTTTATTAGGAAGTCGTGTGCTTCCTCTAAGTCACGTGGGCTTAGCTCGGTAGTGACCCGGCGTTTACGACACCGGGCGACAAAAATTAGTACGCGCGCTGTGACGCGCTGTATGCGTGCCCATGAAGAGTAGCGCTCGTACTGTAGAAGTGGAGCCGCGGGCGTTGTGGTCGCGTGGACCCGCTGGATGCGCTCGAGGTCCGCCTCGGTTTCCTCAGGCTCGCGACATGCCGGCCACTGCTCCTGTGGGTTACGTAAGAAAGAGGGGCCCGAGAGCCACTCTGCATGGTTATCAGGCCAACACAACCTGGTCGCTTTATCAGCTGGGTTGTCCTCCGAGGGTACCCAGTGCCAGTTGCCTCTGTCTGATAACCTATCTATCTCGGCTAGTCTGTGAGAAACGAACCGTTGGAACTCTTGGGCATCAGAATTAATCCACTTTAAGACAGTTTTACTGTCGGTCCAATAGAATTTCTTTTTAATTTGCAAACCTAACTCTTTCTCAGCGGTGTCTGCCAACCGGCAGGCCAATACCGCAGCTTGCAGCTCTAATCTGGGAATAGATACTACTTTTTGTGGAGCCACTCTAGCCTTCCCTAGCAGCATGACAATCTCCCTGCTACCTTCGGAGTTATAACCCACTAGGTAAATGACCGCGGCGTATGCTAGTTCGCTAGCATCTCCGAAGGCATGCAACTCTAGGTTTTCTAGGTTTAAACCATACCACCGTGGTATTTTTACGTCTTCTAGACGTTTCAGATTACTTAACCAAATGAACCACACCTTGGCGTCTTTGTCTAGTAAGGGTTCGTCCCACTGGATCCCCGATTTCCATATCCTCTGCATCAGTATGCGCGACTGAATAACGCATGGATAAAGGAAACCCAGTGGATCATAAATTGACATAATCATGCTCAAGAACTGACGTTTCGTGGGCACCAGGTTACCGTTCAATATTTCGGCCGGCAGCCTTTTAAATGAGAGATCAAAGCCTAAATCGTCTTTCTTTGGTGACCATATCAGACCTAGGGTCCTCTCCACAGTGCCCGCTCCTTTCTCAAGGGCTACCCTATCAGGCATATCTATTGCCAACCTATCCCTAAGCTCTGGTGAGTTGGTGACCCACCCCCGGATTATGAACCCGCCAGAGGCGTGTATACTGGTCACCTCCTCAACCAGCCTATTGGCTTCGTCTGCGGACCAGGCACTGTCTAGATAATCGTCCATGTAATGCCTGGTCTTTATTGCCTCAACAGCCTCGGGATATGTCGTTCCAAACTCACTGGCATTTTTGTTTAATATATATATCGCCGTGGTAGGTGATGAGGCTGCGCCAAATATCATGGAATTCATCGCATATGTATCTGGTTCCCTATGTTGGTCCGCGTCTCGCCACAAAAATAACTGGGCGCCTTGATCCTCTGCCCTGATTCGTACTCTTAGGAACATGTCAGCGATGTCGCCTGAAAAGGCTACAGGGCCTATTCTAAATTTTATTAAAATTCCTAACAATGAATTTAATAAGTCAGGTCCGGTCAGTAGGTTGTCATTTAGACACGTTCCATGTGACGTGGCGGCCGCGTCGAACACTAGGCGAAGTTTCCCTGGTTTGTTGGGATTTACCACTGCAAAATGTGGCAAATACCAAACCGGTGTACTGGCTACTTCGCCTTCTACTTTGCGCGCGTAACCCTCGTCCACTAATCGATTTATTTGCTTCGCATATGCCTCTGCGAAACTAGCGTCTTTGCGCATTCGTTTCTCTATACCGTACAACCTCTGCCGGGCCTGATTGTAGTTGTTGGGCAATTGTACGTTATTATGCTTCCACAATAGACCTACTTCCCATTGCGACTTATCTATGGTGCGATGGCTAGTGCTGTCCAACACTTCTAACGCCTTTTCGACATCCCTATGTTTGCGCTTATTTTCTGAAATGCCTATTGATTCTAGCTCAAACTGTGACTTAACTAAGTTATGTAAGTCAGGGAGGGAGACTGTCATGCAATTGACTATTTCATCAGAACTAGAATTATTGAATGGTCCATGTATGACCCAACCTAATCTAGTAAGTGAGGCAACTGGCTTACCGGATCGTCCCTGGCGGATGTCCTGGCTGACGAGTAGCTCCCAGTTGTCCTGCCCGAGGAGCAGCAGCGGCTTCGCGCCCCTCATCTCCACGCAACCCAAGTCGCTGAGATGGGCATTGTCGCCTATCACTGAGGCGGACACTGTCTGCGTTGGTAGGTTTATGTCTACCATTGTGCGACACTTAATGTTGTGACACTGACCATTGGGTCCTTTCACGCGCACTTGTACCATTCGCGAGGTTAGGTCCGTCACTCCGTGGCCGCCCGCGGTCTTCAGCGAAAGAGGTACACACGGACCCTCTAGGTCGGTAGCGAGAGAACTGTCTATCAACGATACCGTCGCACCATCGTCTAATAATGCGTAACATTGTTTATTGTCGCTGATTGATACCGGCACTATTTTTAATAACGCGGTTGCTCGCCACTCTCCTATGTTCGTGATGCTTTCTGTTTTCTCAGTTTTCGGCTGTTTATCCTCCTTCGGCTGCTTGTCCGCGTGCAACAACAGGTGATGCCCGTAGCCGCACTTTTCGCATCTACTTGCGCGGCAAAACCTCTTAGGGTGTTTTCTCACCAGGCACTTGAAACACGTGTTTTTATCTTTGATTGTGTCCCAACGCTGTTGCACTGTCAGCTTTTTAAACTGTTCACACTCTTCAATGGTGTGTTTCTTCTGGCATATTATGCACTCTTTCGGTGCGAGGGATTCGTCACTTTGCGTGTTCACCTTTTGAACCCACGGTGGCCTGCTGGCAGCGGGGCGTGCATTGGTCACTGGTCGGGTTTGACCGGCGCCATGCTTTTGTTGCTTCGCAAGTTGTTTGGGTGGACTCGACTCGAACATGTTAGCTTGCGCGTAGTATGATGCCGAGCGTGTTAGGTGTGTCAGGAATTCCGAGAACATTTCTAAGTTCGGTGACACTCTTAAATCCACCCCCTGCGCGTTATCTAGGCCCATCGCAAAGTCACCGTACTGCGTACGTTGTACCGGTGTTAACTTGCTCAGCAGGTCACTCACTAATTGTGGGTTATTTATGTAGCCCTCTGCGTGTATGTTTTTTAATAATGATACACAATTTCTTACTGTAGAAGAGAATTTACCTAGCTCCCGGCAACTCTCCGTCACTCTAGGTAAATCTCGTACTTTCTTCAGTACGCACTGTAGCACTAAGGTCGGGTGACCAAACTCGTCCT
Organism: Tiliacea citrago; assembly: GCA_963921375.1. NCBI lineage: Eukaryota > Metazoa > Arthropoda > Insecta > Lepidoptera > Noctuidae > Tiliacea > Tiliacea citrago. The sequence continues at coordinate 19,458,203 of OY992798.1, forward strand.
CTAACGCACGCATTATATCAGTGGGATCCGTCGACGTCCTTAATAAATCCTCCACTGATATCTTTGCCTCGCCTTGTAATGAGGTTTTTAACCGTGCTAAGTTTTCATGCGCTTTAAATTCGTATTGCCGGGTCGTATCCCAATACATATTTCTATAAGATATCCAGTCGGATGGGTCCCCATTAAAATATGGCAATTCGTAAGCTTGTCTTGGTACCGGCCGTGGTCGTGCCATGCTTGAGATTGCCTCTGCCAGTCTGTCGATTTTGCTGTCTCTGTCTCCCGACGATTCTCGCCGTCTCTCTCTTTCACCCGCTCCGTACTGCGTCTGCCGCCGTGTATCCGACTCAAGTGTTGATACTTGAGGTACACTTGCGACCGGAGTGGTAAAGACGGGATAATATTCGGGTAGACGAAATCTCACACCTTCTGTTGACACTGGCACGTATGATGGCGTACTCGGTACCGTTATGTTACGTAACGGTACTGGCTCAGATGCCCTTGTTATACGCGACACATTTTCATTAGGCACTGACGACGCACGGTATGTATTCGGTACGCGATTCACTCTACTTACAGTTTCAGATGGTTCACGGGGCGCAGCCATTTCAGTGGTCGCGCCTGACACAGCCGGTGTGCGCAATACTTCGTTCAATTGCGGCACCTGGGGCGTTGTATTCACCCACTCTTCCACGCGCTGTGTCGTACTCACATCTGAGTGAGAGTCATCGCTGTCAGCAGCCGCCTCTATTTCGGCGATGTCAGCTTCTAGTCTCTTTTTGACTAAGTTCTCCTTCATTTGCACCAACTCGCGCTCAGCTTCGTATTCGACTCTTTTCCTTAAGTAATCGACTCGGCTATGTTTAGACGAGCCTTTGCTTCGCGGCGATCTATGTCGGTCTTTAGTGGCTGTCTGTCCTCCCTGTGGTCCCTCTGGCGTACTCCTACTGAAGTCGACTACTCGACCACCCGTCAGTGGGATATTGAGGGCAGACGTGGATGCCATCGTTGGTGCAACAGACGGTGACTCTGGTGCCCTTTCGGTGGTCACACCTGAGTCAGAGACCATCTCTTGATGTCTACGAACACTCATTTCCTCCGTTAGCTTACGTAGTTTACTGCGTGTGGTTATTTCGCTCCTTAAACTCATTATTATGTGGTTTTTTAATTAATTTATTATTTATTATTATTTATTAATTCCCTCTAGTTGAACCTGATCCGGCTCGACAGGACCAAAATGTTATTAACGCGGGAGTCAGGTGATGTAGGCGGGGGTGATGATGTTCCCTTGACGAGGGAATTTAATTGAAACCACTTTCAGCACTTTTTAAAACGTTATATTTGCTATTTACACACACAATAGTTTAACACGAATTTAAATCACATACGTAAGGTTAGTTAATTGTACACAACACGGAAATACAGTCAAATAAGCATAAAGGATCATTAAAGAGTACACGGAAATACACAATAATAGAGAAGTAAAATAATCCTAAGCTATGATAACTTGACTGCCCTGAGCTATTTATAGAAAATTCGCGACTTGTAAAGCTAACAGTTATGAGGAGCTGTTACTTCACCGGAGACTTGTCGAAGACTGCACTTGCTGACACAATAAGAACTTTTAAGCGTTTAGAACTTAATTTAATTTGAATTTCTTCTGTATATATGGCTTTGGTCATTAGCTCAAGTAGCGTGTGGGCCCTGAAGGGTTTTAACTTTTCTTCCATACAATGCTACGGGTTACCAAAGCGTGGCTGGGTTTGGCCTTGAGTTAGGTCGCCACCTCAGAATCGTGTTGCAACTTGATTAATCTTACGCAATTGACAATATTATTGCGTAAGATTGATCATGCATGTTTCAACCCGAGTTTTTACCTTGCATTATTACGATCATTATCCAAATGATGATGTTATCAAAATACATGTTATGTTACAATGTTGTTATCATGTAAAGTGATACGTAACACAATCTGTTACAGCATATCTGACTATGGCATGCTATAAGTAAATAAAACATAGTTACAACTCATGTTGTTGTATTATCAAATCATGGTGCTTCGCCTACAGTACCTAAAAAAAAAGAAAAAACTGAACCCCTCATAGGATCACTCGTGTGTCTGTCTATCTGTCTGTCCGTCTGTCATAGCCGATTTGCTCCGAATCTACTCGACCGATTAAGTTGAAAGAACAACAGCAGTTTTGGTGTCGCTTAATTTCAGAAGCGTTCATGAATGATAGTATGTAAATTATATGAAACAGTTACAGGGCTTTACTTTGTAAGCATAAGCTTTTTTTAAGGCAGAACCTAGGACGCCTAGGACCGTAGTTATGGGGTCACCATACTCACCAGAATATGGTATTTATATTTCTATAAATACTTGGCTCATACAGACGGAGCGATATCGTGGGCCCGACCCGTGTTGCGCCCGCGATGTTGCGCTAAACTGTACGAGCCTTTAGTGGTTTCCATTTTTAAACTATTATGAGGCCTTTACTACCTCGGAGCATTACCAGGACAAGATGTTAATTATTTATTGCTGTGATAATTCAGTTCTGTTCCATCAAATCTAAGACATTTTGGAGACTCCTGTTCCTTGAAACACAAGAGTATTATACTAATCTTTGGAGGCACTGCTTATTTGTATTAGGATTTATAATAATAAATATGTACCTATTAGCTTATTGTTTAAATCCACTATGTACACACGGCTGTTACCTGTACCTATATGTTTTTTGGTGAATTTAGCTTTCATGGCAACAAATCTATTGATGTCAGGCTGTCAGCATCAAATTAGAAAGGTGTTGGCACATTTTAAGTCACTACAGTACTACGTGGTCTGTGGTCACTACTTCCTTTAATACAGTGTATTATCTATGGTCACTATACTCTGTCTTTTCACTCTTTTCTTGATGTCTCGTTGTAAATTAGTTTGTTTTGTTTACTTAGTAGTTTTGTTTTGTGGTGAAGTACCTATAGAACACGAGGACCGTACGTAATCCAGGTGTGCAGAGATGATCGAATCTAAACCAATAATAGGTTACAGTTTCCTGCTAGAATGTGTGATGACTGTGATGAGCATCGGAGATGCCGACGACAAGCATGACCAGCGTTGATACATGACATACGTCTCGATTTTGGTCAACGTCAGAATCACCGGTCAACAGTCGTATTTAGCTTTGGAATAGTGCCTAAAAATTAGTTATCAATTGCTTATATTTGCTTACCATGGTGAGAGAATTGCTTATTTCATAACTTAAAAGAATTAAAACATTTAAGATTGACCGACCATTCAGAAGTCAGAATGGCTGGTCAATCTCTGTAGAGAGAAGTAACTATGTGGAATTACTGAAATTTTCAAGAGCTAAAAATTGCTTATTTCACAATTTATAACCCTAGACCCTGTTATTATTACTATTGTTATTATTATACCCTGTGTCCGAAAGGGATATCGTGGCCCTGGCACACAGGCAAAGGAAGGAACACGGGTGGGTTTTAGTCAGTAAAAGTCTGACACGCCCTCCCGCTCCGCCCAGAGCGGGAGAAGTTATTCTTTCTTTAAGCTAGCCATGAGTTTCAAAGCCCCTGCGTCTGTTATATGAGAGCAAAGTGTCGAATGTTGAAAATTGCGTAAACGGGTGAATTTCAACAAGAGATAATTATGTGTCATTTCGGTGGGATTTTTTTATTTCAATGCTATTACATATTTTTAGTGACAAATGAAACTTTAGCCTATTTTGTGTTGTTTGTTTAACATTGTGCGTAAGTGGACATCAAATTTCATCAAAACTTACATAAATATTTAAGGATGAATTTTTAAGAGTCCACTGAAATGAAATAAATCCTCCGTAATGATACAGCTAAGAACAGCCGTGCCGGGCAGCCAGGGTTCCGTACTTAGTTAGGTTTGATTTCCACAAATTTTAGATAAACACTGAGACAGGACAGTATATACGAGACAGCAGTATTCGTTAGATTGAACTTGCATTTGTTTCAAACGCTCAGATCAAAGCGGCGCGGCGCAATATGTGCTATTCTACACAAAACTGAGCTCTATTCAAAAAGCTTTTTAGGAATGGGTCCTAAATTATACAATAAGCTGCCCATTGCAATAAAAGATGTTGGCAGCATACAGAATTTAAAAAAGGCTCTTCTAAACTTATAAGCCGCAAAAATATATTATACAGTCAATACTTAGAAGATGTATTTTAATTTTTTTGACTTTAGTTTTATTACAACTTTAATCCATTTATATGTAATTAATTGAAATTGACGTAATAATATAATTGGAAATTGACATATTAATATATATATCTATAAATTGACATAATAATACAATTAGTAATTTTAATTTGAATATTTCAGAATTATAATTAGAATATTTGTACGCCGCTGCCGGCAAGACATAACGATCATTTTTAGAAACTTTGACATCTGTACCTTTACATTTTTTTCACCTATGATCTACAAATAAAATGATTTGATTTGATGTTATGCTTTTAAAAATTAGTTAATATAAAATTATATCAACTGTTTATTATATTAACTGATCATTATATCAAATAAAATTATAGATTTATTTGTTATATCTTGTAAAATTTAGAAATTTTGTGATTATATCAAATATTATTTACTCATAATAAATGATATAAAAATAAAGGTAAGTGACTTATAATGACGGTAAACCCTCGAAATAATTATTTTGTTGACCATTAGTAGGTATAGTAATCTACACTGTGGTGACTCACACACTCATCACATTATCGCTGAGCCGAACAAATGTGTATCTAAAGTATATGCATGTACTAACTACATAGATATATGTATATATTATATATCTTAAACACAAATATTACACAACAAATACACCCGAATAATCCAATCTATACTCTAGGTAAAAGTACATTACAAAACTATGACTTTGTATTTGACACAAGGATCTCTAAAACTTTATGGTTTTATCATTTTGGAGATACATTTCATTCCGGTGGACTGTAATTGGTATAACAGTCCACCGAATCCACTGAAATGATAACAATGAGATAATAGAGGTTAGTTCTACATTTAACTCCGAAATAAAATTATTAAACAAATATGAACACTACTCGAACAAAACAGTACTTACGGCGAATTTAATACACAATTTTGAAATAAATTAAACGAATCTAGCACGAGTTATAACAGCCACCGAAATGAAACTATTTTTGTCCCCATATTACTGAAATGATAAACTTACTTTTTTGGTGGGAAACCGCAAGACGTTGGGACCGGTGCGTTCGCGCCGAGAGCTTGAGCCGGACTGATCCGAAGTGAGGAAAGGTGAGAACGTAACAACGTAATGTTGACATGGCTATTCTACTAAAACTTACTGTCCTCTGAAATGATAACTTTTTTCCAGACAAAAGTTGATTGCCTGTCAAATCCATGAGAAAGAAGATAAACAAACAAAAATAGTTTTATTTCATCGAATATATTATAATTTAATGATAACAAAATCGATTTAAATCCATATTATGAATGTATTTGCAGGGGAAGGTATTTTATGAGCAGAATTGGGTTCAGGACAGGCCACCGTGATGATAAAATAACACTTTGTAAAATTTTTTTTGGTATATTAGAGGGTAAGAAATCAATGATTTTTTTTGTCAAGGTAGAGAAGTACTTACGTTGTTGAGAAAAAATATATAAAAATAAAAATCAGCACATTGCACTACCGTTCTCAGGTTTGCCGTGTATTATTTTTGCTTGAGCTTTCACCCAAACATTAAACATAAAAAAAACATTAATTATAAAACATTCATAAACTCACGCCTTCTTCCCATGGGGGTAGGCAGAAACTATAGAACGCCACTTACTACACAATTTTTTAAAATGAATTACTAAAAAGTACTATCGGGAAATCGTGGACTTCGATTTCAGAGTATTTAGGAACACAACAAAGCGTCATTTTCTCGCAAAAATAAAATAAAACCACCTCACGCCTTGTATTATTAGCTTGTTTTAGGAACTATCTACGACAGCGCCATCTTGACAGTTGGCTTCCCCTAAAAAAAACTGTCGGCTAAGCCACTATTAAATCCGATCCGATTTCGTGTCAGTAAGATATATCCTACATAGTTAATAAATACAGCCATGATTAAAAATAATATAGGCGCCATTTGGTTATTTCAGAAAACAAAGAAACGAGTAATAATACCTTTTGATATATAAACGCAATTTTCACATTCGTCACTTTGCTCTCATATATTTAACAGGCGCAGGGGCTTTGAAACTCATGGCTAGCTTAAAGAAATAATAACAGGGTTATAAATTGTGAAATAAGCAATTAATAAGCAATTTTTAGCCCTTGAAAATTTCAGTAATTCCACATAGTTACTTCTCTACAGAGATTGAATCAATCTTCAATTTTCAATCATAAATGTTTTACTTCATTTAACTTATGAAATAAGCAATTCTCTCACCATGGTAAGCAAATATAAGCTAATTTTTAGGCACTATTCCAAAGCTAAATACGACTGTTGACCGGCGATTCTGACGCTTACTCGATTTTGCCAGGACGACCCGCGCGGGCCAGGCTCAGTCCCGCTTTTCAGGCATAGAAAAATAAAAAAATAATTCGTAAGCATTTCGTAAGTAATGTATTACGTGTTTATATTATAATCCTCTGAAGACTTAACTGCCACACAGGGTAAACCAGACAGTGTTATAGTAATGTAACGTATTCTCATTAAAATACATGTTCTATGGCTAAATCTAACATCATTGTAAACTTAATTTGGAACTTAATTATAAGGAAAGTAATAAAGAATAAAAAACTACTAATTATTTACGTATTTTTATTATGTCCCGCTTTTGACGAAAGAAACCTGCTTTTTTGACTCAAACGGTTTCAAAATCCCACTGTGCCCTAAAAAAAAAACTGGTAACGCTGAGCATGACACCCGCGCCGTCTACTCAGTTATTCGACGAAATTCTTCTAAGATTAGAATGTAATAATAAAATATTAATGCTTTATTCAACTACCAAATAAATGTTTTTTTGGGTACGAATTCATAATTGGTAGGAATAAGCCAAAGACATTAAATTATTTGCTTAACAATAGTCGGGAAGAAGGTCATAATCCGATACATTTGTCCTAGTGGGTAAAAGTCGCTCAGTCTAGGTATGGTACATAAGTGTCGTACGCCTGCATGTCAAGTCGCATTCATGTCCACAAAAAAAAAATATATTTTTGAAATTATAAACAACATTCGTTTTAGCATAGAAGAGTTTTAGTACCTACCTATATGAGAAATCTGAATATAGTTTTTTCAGAATAAGTAACTGAATCGCAGGGTTGATAAAAATCATGTTTTTTTTTTTTTAAATCGAATCTCAAATGAAATCGCATGCGCCGACGATAAGCCGTCCTGCAATTTTTGGCCATTTCTGGCTTAAAACTGACTTGTAATTAATTTTAATAAAAAACGATCACCTGTCATGTCATTGACATATTGTCAACATATTTTACAAGAGACAATTTTGAGTAAAAATCTAAGAAAACTTGTTACCTATTTAAGTTTTTGTATAAGTGATTAATTTATTTGTTAGTAATGTCTCAAATACAGCATCCTGGCTCTTTTTCGGAGGTATCTGGCCATGCGACCGCCTATAGTGGGGCAGTGGATCGCCTGGATGAATCAATAACCACAGTAAATTAATTTTATATTTTATACCTACTCACAGGCATACGTAAACTACCTGCATACCACGCTTTCAATGACAATCGGAGAATGTTTGAAGGAAATTTCTAGGTTTGAAAAAATCGTCTGCTCACACGTAAATAAAGCAATGAACGTGGCTGAGCTGCCAAAATGAAAGCATTGGAATCGATTGCCATTTTATGAGTGTTACGCAATTACCCCTTAAAAAAAAGGACTACTTTGGTACAGTCGACCGCACGGCTGTGGTACTACCTAACACTGAGGTGAGCTGAGCTAGAGCTGGCCTAGCGTAGTACCTACGGACTTTCAATAGAATAAGAAACCAGAACCCCATTGCCACACAATGTAGCTCTAGACTACAAGAAGCACATCGGTCATTTGAATTAGTTTTGAAAACGTACGGTGAACCGCCCGACCGAGGTAGTCCGCGAAATTCAAATTTTCATACGTTTTTTTGCAATTAACAGGACAGTGTCAAGTTCTAATGTTGATCAAAATGTGATTCGCAACCGTAAGAAATATCTATTTACAGAATCATTACCATTAGAATCATTAAAACATTTATACACTCGATAAACTTCATAGACTAAATTAATTAACAAACTATTAAAATAAAAATATAATAACCTAACTTATCTAAAACTATTTACAAACTAAAATATGGCGTCGACACATTCCTCAGCATCGCTGTCGACTGGTAACGTAGGTACCCAAGAGACTGGCGGCATTGCCACGTCAAATGGCAATGCTTAGCCTCTGGCCAAGGTAAAAGCCAGACCTTGGGTCATGGGAAGTGTCAACCAGCCGTTTGAAGATTTCGTTGAACAAACCAGAGCACTCGTACCCCAGAGCTAGGGGTTTCACCCCAAACGGCTCGAAAGTATTATTACCGATAAGGTACTTTCGCCGCTTGAGGTTGTCCGCAGCCACAGCAGCAGCGCCAGCAGAGTGCGCTGAGCCAAGAAGATGAGATGGCGCACACGTTGCGTCCCACACTAAAGGCCAATAAAAATAAATCGGCCAAGTGCATATCGGAACACGCACAATGAAGGGTTCCGTAGTTGGATGAACTTATCCCAAGAACCCGCACTGGGCCCACGTGGTAGATTACGGCCCACTCCGTCTCGAAGAGAGGAGGCCTGTGTTCCAGCAGTGGGCACATTATAAGCTGATTATAAGTATCTCAAGAACAAACTTAACATCGTAGTTGTAAAACATATTGTCCCATACATTCCAACTGCCAATGTAAGTTTGTACGCACAATATTGAGAAATTTACCATAATATTTTAAGACCGTAGATTTCTCATCGGTTTTCCTGTAATCTATAAGCATAGAACTATGTTCTGCATCTTTTTAGGGTTCCGTACCTCAAAAGGAAAAACTGAACCCTTATGGATCACTTCGTTGTCCGTCTGTCTGTCAGTCAGTCTGTCAAGGCCCTTTTTCTCAGGAACGCGTGGAGGTATCAAGTTGAAATTAATATCAACTACGTAGGTCTATGGTCCCTTGAAGCTATAAAAAATCAAGCTTCCAAGTCAACGCAATAAAAAAATACGGCGATATAAGCAACATTATTGCGTCATATTTCGATACTCGCAAATAAATCAAAACCTATGGGGTACTTCCCGTTGACCGAGAATCATAAAATTTGGCAAGAAGCAAGGTCTTACAGCACAAGTATAGGAAAAGTCCTAAAATTGTAAATTTATAGTTTTATCACATAAAAAAAAATTGCGAATATCTCGCACATAAATCAAAACCTACTTCCCGTTGACCTAGAATCATGGAAATTGGCAAGAAGCAAGGTTTTATAGCACAAGTAAAGCAAAAAGTCCGAAAATTGATTTTGCGAATATCTCGCATTAAATCAAAACCTATAGGGTACTTCCCGTTGACCTAGAATCATGAAATTTGGCAAGAAGCAAGGTCTCACAGCACAAGTAAAGGAAAAAGTCCATAAATGGATAATTTGTAGTTTTATCACATAAAAAAATACTTTTTTGCGATTACAAACTTACATTTTCAGTTGTAAAATTGACCGTGGCGTATATCGATGTATGGGAGAACATGTTTTTCAACTACAAATTTAAGTTTGTTTTAGGGATAAATTCATCACAACTACGGAACCCTTCATTGTGCGTGGTCCGACACGCACTTGGCCGGTTTTTTCCAAAAAAAAATGGCTCAATAGTTTCGGAGATAAGGGGTATATTATACATAGATCAGATATAAATTTTCATCAATTTTTTTAAATAACTTTAAAACTATTTATTTTAAAATTATAACCAAAAAATCTAAGAGACCTTCACAGACACCCTTTCAATTAAATAAATGTGTCAAGCAGTACAGTTTGTGAAAACTTTTTTTTATTATAATTTGTCGGTTTTTATGTTTGTAAAAAAGGAGACGTTCACGAAATGTATGGGCCTTGGTACTAAAATAATTGAAAATTTAAACAGCCTTCTGACCTATATAGGCTGAAAGAGGGTAATTATTTTGATGTATTTGGGCATTAAATTTTTTTTTTACAGCCGCCCGGTTTTTTCAAAACAAGTGTTGAAAAATAAAATGTTTGCAAGCATTATTTATATTTTAGGTATGGCAGCCCTGTGGCAAATGACGTGACAATGACAACGTCAGTCAGCAGGACTCGACATTTACAGTGGATATTGGTTTCTCAACTCACTTTAGACATTGGCAGAATAGTCGACACCGGCTTTGCTTGCCATACAACAAAAATAGAATAGAATACAGTGGATATTTAGTCTTGAGTTTACAGCTTTGACTTTTTTCGATACGTTTCGTTATTGCATTGTCATGATAATCAATATTTTTGTCTTAATTTCATGGAGCCGCAGCTAAAATTATAATAAAATCTCAAAGTATTTAATAGAAACGGAAACATAAGCCACATTTAAATAATTATATTGCATAGAAATGAATAAATAAAGACTATGTGCGTTTTGTTTGTATTGAAACATTTTTCACTTTTTCACAAAAACGGGCGTCTGAAAATTCAGATTTAACTATAATCGAGTAGCATAATAAATAAGCTTTCTAATAAGGTACATCACATTAGCGTTTAAAAATCGTCGGAATATTATAAGTACCACTTTTGACCTCTCCTTTTAATTTTCCACTAAGTATTTTGTTGCAGTATGTACCCTACACTAGGAGGGGCTTGTGGCTAAGTAATAACAGCCGCACGGATCGAACGATCAGGTTAAGCTATCCTTGCCGCGGTTGGTCTGTGGATGGGTGACCATCTTTACATACCGAGACTCCTCCGTGCCTCGGAAAGCACGTTAAGCTGTTGGTCCCGGCTGACATTCGTGGATCTTTGACAGTCGTTACGGGCCGTTAGAACCAGTCTTACCAAGGGGTATCATTTTACCCAGTAACTGGGTAGTGGAGGTCAAATAGGCAGTTGCTCTATGTAAAATACTGGTATTCAGCTGCATTTTGTTAGACTCGAAGCCGACCCCAACATAGTCGGGAAAAGGCTAGGCAGATGATGTACCCTACACTAATTCATGGACCTACTTAGCACTACTTATAATGTGAAGATAACAACATCATCAACATAGACGAACTGGATTAAAACTCAGTGAAAATAACACTAAGTATATTTTTTTTTTATAGGTAATGCGTTTACGTCGGACAACATACCTAAAAGATCTTCCGGAGATAAACGTTTCTCAATCTCAGAGTGTTATACCTATTGACGGGTAATATTTGTTTGTTTTTTTTATTTTTGTTATGATAGATAACTTTATAAGTTACTGAAAAACTGTGATTGCCTTTATTTGTTATTTTGTTTTTATTCAACAGGTCCTCCTACATGTTAAAATCTTTATTTACATCTATTCTCGAAGATGTAATTACGCAATTGTGGATTCTAGGTAAAATCATACTTCTAAACCAATAAAACATACCTACGGGGTAGAAATTATTTTAGACTGAGACACCTAAGTTTAAAATTATTATTACCGTGACCAGACAGATGGATAGTAGAATTACTTATCAAAAACCAATGCAATATTGGTTTTAGATTGCAAAAGTCACTTACTACTGGGACTAGTTAGAGACTTGTAATTATTTAAATACAGTGTGAGTCTTCATAATCTGCACATATCGAAATGAGGGAAACTAAGCTTAATTTTATCGACGGAAAAAAAAAAAAAAAAAAAATTTTACTAAAAATGGGTCTCTACCTGATAAGGTAAAGTACGTAGCCGCCGAGTGCAAGGCCTTTCTTTAACAGTTGATAGAAAACGTTGTGATTGAGTTATAAACATGGTATTTTTACTTTAGAAAACTGATACGATGGAGAATAATTTAAAGTAATAAAAAAGCGTAGGTAATCAGGACTTTTATTGAGATATTATACAATTAGTGTAAAAATTGATGAAAAAATAACAGATTTTTGTTATAAAATCACCCTAATTCTGAATTGAGGGCTAGTTTTTTTCTTTTTAGGGTTCCGTACCCAAAGGGTAACACGGGAGCCCTATTACTAAAGCTCCGCCGTCTGTCTGTCTGTCTGTCTGTCCGCCTGTCGCCAGGCTGTATCTCATGAACCGTGATAGTTAGATAGTTGAAATTTTCACAGATGATGTATTTCTGTTGCCGCTATAACAACAAATACTAAAAAACAGAATAAAATAAATATTTAAGGGGGCTTCCATACAACAAACGTGATTTTTTTGCTCGTTTTAGCTCGAAATTGATAACGGCAACAGGTAGACGCTTGAAATATTCACAGAATATTTAGTTATATATTCACTTTAAAAATAAATTAATTAATTTAAATAAAACAAATATTTAAGGGGGGCTCCCATACAACAAACGTGATTTTATTGCCATTTTTATAGATAATGATACGGAACCCTTCGTGCGCGAGTCCGACTCGCACTTGGCCGTTTTTTTTTTATTTTATGAAGACGCTATTATTTCCTGTAATTACTAAGTTTATTTCATCGTTACAAATCGTTTAGTTTAAAAGTTATACCGATTTGTTTACACAGGGGTCACAGCAGCGAATAAGATTTTAAAAGATGCTATAAAAAATTGAATTGTTTTACTAGATTTTTCTAAATATTTTTTCGTCGTTAAAATTAAGCTAAGTTTCCCTCATTTCGATATGTGCACATTATCAAGACTCACACTATCTATCATGCAAAAAAAACCCTGTCGGATCCGTGAGTTGTTAAGAGGAGAGTTTTATGAGGTCTTTTATAGAAATAATGAAAATAAAAATACAGTGATTTTTTTATGGGGTATTTAAATTTAAATTGCTAATTTCTAATGAAATTAGAAGTTCTTTTGGTATTGAAAACATGAATTTTGAATACTTGAAACTTTTTATTATAGGTAAATAAGTTTTTGATTACTTTTTGGTAATATTATTGCAGTACTTATATATGTGCCCCTTTCGGAGGAAGGAGACTGTGCAAAAGTGGCAGCGATACAATTTTGATATTTATGTTGCGATACCTCATCTTTACCCTCCACCACCATCAGAATTGAGACGGTAATTTTGAGATCAATACGCGTTTAATAAAATACAGGCTGGATATTCGCACGAAAAGCATCTAAGGGTACCGTTACCCGGTAACCGTTATAGCTCTCAGGAAAACATTCTTAGAAGAATGTCCTTAACTTTTGTTTAAACATTTTGACCTGCATTTGCAGATTATGAAAAAAAAATACTGTCAGCAAGAAAATGGGGAATTTGCACAAAAACTCCTACATTTCTTATAAAAAAAAAATATATATATATATATAAGTATACGTTTAATTCAGACCTAATTTTGGTCCATATTTTGTTAGTCTTATGTTAGTCATGACACGTTCAATTAATGCCCTAGTAACATAAAATCCAAATAAATAATCGAAAACAAATTAAAATAGAATTGAAATAAATAATTGCAATTAAATTAAAATTGAAAATAAATAATTCAATTGATAATTGAAATACACGACCTCATCAGGCCACATGCAGCCTGATGACCCTTCTCACTGCTGCCGATACTGGTCTGTCTGCAATCATCTTTAGGATTCCGTTGCCATTCCCTCGAATTCGGCGAATTAATGAGGCTGACCTTTTGCGCAATAAAGCGTAAAATTCCAAAAAATTATATGACACCAACCGAGTTTTCACAAAGAAATTTCACAAATGGCAAAGAAACTTCCTAATAACAATTCGTAGTGATCAATCATCCAATCGTCGTAGTTTCTAACCTCGATAGACGCTTTACTTTGTGTAAATTATTTAATCACCACTGCTCTCAAAACAGTGAAGGAAAACATCGTGAGGAAACCGGTATAACCTAGAACCAAAAATTCGAAGACGTGTGACGATGAATTCGAATGACGACGTAGGTTCCGTGTGGTGCCGGACGTACAGAATAGCACCATCCTATTGCTTCCCGTAGGTGTCGTAAAAGTCGACTAAGGGACTTACTAGAGAATGGGCAGCATCGTTCTCTATGCATTATAACACTATAATGCGATCGCCAACCCGCCTGCCAAGCCTGGCGATTATGGCAAACCCCCCTTGGGGGAAGCTTATGGAGGAGGAGTCTTTCGACTGAAATGATGATGATGATGAAGTATGAAAACTGCCTATTCAAAATACTTTTTGAATCTCTATCGATTAACGTAACGTACGTTAATTTCTTACGAAATGTATGGGGCACTTTTTTAGGGTTCCGTAGTTAACAAGGAACCCTTATAGTTTCGCCATATCCATCTGACTGTCCCGGCTTAGGTCAGAGTCTCTCAGTACTAGAAAGCTGTAATTTGGCATATTAATCACGCCGACAAAAAGCTTTTGTCGTTGTTGTTGTGTGTTTTTTTTAATTGTGACTTAGTTCACTAAAGTCGGTTGGTCTAATTGTATATTTTTTTAGCTGCCTGTAGGTACCATTTTTACATAGGTAATCTGTGAATGCAGTTAGCTATTACCTACTCAAAAAGTTAAGGACAGATATCTCGTATTGCTATTGCGCACTTCCCAAACGAATTTGCCCAGTCTCCTTTAAAAAAAATGTTACCATTTTTATTTGTCAAATATATTACATAAAGTATTCAATTAATTAAGACTATGGTACTAAAACATTAACGGTTATTAATGTGTTTAGAAAGATGCAACAACGGACTGTCTCTCATAAAAACACTGTCTGATATTGATCGTTCGAAAGCTATAAAATATGGTGTGTATGATGCCAATGAAGTTAAAGATGAGCTTGATGGAATAGACGTCAATAATCTGAACTGCACGATATACAAAATTAAAAAATTTGAGGCAGACAGGTACCATTTTTTGTTTGGTTTTAATGCTTTTATTTTACTTTTACACTGTATGGTTTATTATACATATTTGTTCAAGGAAATGTGTGAATAAAGTGATGGCTGACACTTACATAAGTCTAGCGGAATCCTTTACCTTCGATCCTCTGGTAAGGTACATGACATCAATCGAGGAGCTTGATCGCTACCGCACTAGCTTAGCGGAAGAAGAAAATAAAAATAAGTTGTAAGATTTTTTTATTGATTTTACAGTATTTAGGTATCGTTATACAATACAGCTATTAATGAATCTTGGCTAGTATGAACTAGGCTCTCCGAACTTTAACACATGTTCTGTCACCCACACTTGCCGCACTTCAGTATTTACTAACTAACAGACCACAAAGGCGAGTGTGGGTGAGAGAACATGCTTTAAAGTTCGGAGAGCCTAGTTCAGACCGGCAACACGGTGTAAGGGTACTAACATCGATGCGTATGCTGTTACCATTAATATCAGCACATGATTCTAGTATTTATATGGGGCACATTACATAGCGAAACTCCGCAGACGTGATAGGTATCGATGTCTAAACATAATAATTTGATGAGTCTTTTTTGTGGGCTTTAACCGCTGGTACTGAGTCAATTAATTTTTTTTGTGTAAACTTCACAGACATGATGGGTTTCGATATCTAAACGCGATAACACAGATTTTCTCAATTAATACTTCAAGTACGAATACTTCACTTAACATAACTCACAAGCGGTCGTTGAACCCCAAAAAAGAATCACCAAATCTTTTTAATTTTATCCTGTTTAGATAGATACACATCACGTCTGCGGAGTTTCGCTAGCTAATTAAATTGGACCCTGTATACATGATTTCAACGGAGTTGAAATAGGATCATGTACCGAATTCATGGTAACAGTTTGCGCGTCGATGTCTCAGTCTCTTACACCCTGTTTAATATTGAATTGATTAATCTTTTTTTTTCTGCATAGGATTCGTAAAGAGTTGAGTAAACAAGTTAGACAGCAACGTAACCATATAAAAACCGTATTGTATGACACCGATGTTATCATTGATAAACTAAGGACTCGGGTCGAAGTAAGTCTGCATTTTTAGCATGATAAACCTATATACGAGTATTCTGCATTTGTATAATAAGTAGGTAAGTATACAGCGTGCGGCCACAATGGTGACATTAATTCAACACTCACATATATATATTTTATTTAATATATTTTTTAATATATAAATTGAAAAATAAAAAATAAATAAACAGACTAAATAATAAAGCTCTCTCTTTCCTTCGATTCACCTACTCCTTGCACGTTATTTTTTTTTAATTTAATTGATTCGACATTATGATCCATGACCCCGGCAAATTTTTTTTGGTATCCGTTCTTAAAGTACAATGGTGTACAAGTAGTGCTTCAAGATGCTATTTTATAAAATTGTAAATAAATCAATAAATAATAACGTTTACTTAATGAAATTAAATTATTTTTATAAAATGTAAAGGCGAAACTGTATACGTGTGTTAAATTAATGTCGCCACTAAAGCGCCACGCTGTATAAATAACAAAACTTTTGGAGCGAAGTTCCATAGCACATCTTATACTCAGCACGATTAGCGAATGAGAGCAAGGGGTCTACTCCGAAGCGCTAAACCGAAGTATCGGCCGAATGTTCGGCCGTTTTATAATTTCCACAGTTTCCTTTTTTGACTTTGAGTTGACCCGACTTCAATTCACAGTTTTGATTTGGCTTATCTCTTAGACTGCCTTTTTTTTTTCGCCGTAGTCTGCGATAGTTAGCCGTAGTAAAGAAACGACCGAACATTCGGCCGATAGTTCAGATTTATGTTCGGAGACCCCCCTTTTTTTTATTTTGCCACGATATCCCTTTCGGACAGGCTCGTAACCCTGGCAGGCATTGGCCTTTTCGGAGCCCGTCAATTGTGCTGACGTCTCTTTGAGGCGCGCGTGGAACACAACGCGCCGTCGACCCGGGCTTGGTCCTTATCGGACGGCGAGCTGCCCATCGCTCACCACCGCAAGCCCGCGCCTACGGTGGCCGGGAATCGGCCTGCGATTCTCGACGCCCGGGCTGTCTCCTGCGGCGACTAGGGGCGCGAGGGCGTGGATTTTGCCTTTCCCTCACGCGTTTCGCCTCCTCCTTCGCGAGCACTACTGTTTCGCAGAAGGAGGTGACGGCCTCCCATGCACTCTCGCTCCGAACCATGGCCTGAACCAGGGCCGGACGCGAGAGTTCGCCGCCGCCGATCGCCTCCGTGAGGACGCGGCGGTGCTCCGCCCAAGCAGGGCAGACATCCACCGTATGCTACACCGTGTCCTCCGGGTGATCCACACAGTGGTGACACCCGGGCGTTTCCTCCCGCTTTATCCTAAACAGGAACCTCCCGAAACATCCGTGTCCGGTGAGGACCTGCGTCAGGCGGAAGGTGAGGACGCCGTGGCGCCTCTCCAGCCACTCCTCAAAGAGGGGACTTATCGCCACAATTGTGGCGTGCCCGGAGTAGACCCCCTGCATGAAAGAAGAAAAAAAAAAATCTTCGTTCCAACCTTAATTGCGTAACACAATAACAATCACAATCTGAATGATTTTGAAGGATTTTTATTACTAATCCATTGCTTCTTACGTTCGAAAATGTTGTCTTGAAATACAACCTAAATAACGCAATGAATGTTGTTGAACTGTAAATTCTGTGAATGCAATTAGAATTACTCAAAAAGTTAAGGACAGATATCTCGTATCGCTATTGGTCCATAGACTACTTCCCAAACCAATTTGCCCAGTCTCCTTTAAAAAAAAATGTTACCATTTTTATGTGTCAAATATGAAATGAAACCCATTGCTACTGTACTGTGTTACGCAATTACTCGACACTCAATACTTTTATTGCTTTTTTTATATTAGGTACCCCGCTGGTGTCCCACGACACCTCCCGACTGTTTGGATTTCTGATAAAGGCTCGTGCAGACTAGCGTGGTATTCCGGGCGCAACGCGACTTTAGTAGCACAATTTCTTTGTCGGTGCCTTTCGCGCCCGCGATATCGCACCAGTCTGTACGAGCCTTAAGGCGAAAGCGCCAGGGTCAGGGTACCCAGCGAAAATCTTATTTTTTTTGCAATTTGCAGGTCAGTATCAGATTGTATTAAAAATCATCAGTATAATTGTCTCCAAATTTGAATTTCGCGGGCTACCTTAACGCATCCCTCTTAATTGATTGACGACATTAAATTTACTAGCTGATAATCTATAAATAGAATATTATGTGTTAATGCTTTTAGGATTCAGTCTTGTACGCTGAAGTCAGCAATCGCTACATGGAAAATTGGCAAGAAGCAAGAACAGAACAACAAACGCAGACGATTTTGGATATCGAAAATAAACCTTCAACTAAGATTGAATATTATAAGCAAAGAACTGATCATGAATTAAGAGTTCATACTGAAGTGGAAACATTGGTTACCATCTCAATTAATGTGCGTGTGAACTAAGGGACCACACTGGGAATTCGCAAAATAAAAATTCTAGGATTTAATAGTAGACTTAAAACAATTGTAGAACTAATCTGGGAATTTGTAAACAAATGTATTAAATACTACAGCCCTTACTGTGCTCCGTCAGTACTCACGGACCATCAGCCAGATCTCGGAAAGTAGCTTAAAAATTAAGGTTTTGTGATGACAGACATTTAGTAAAGAATTTGTAAAGATATTTACTAAATAACAGACTACAAAGCATTCTACATAAAAAAATAACGACTAAACTGTGGTCAAGTGTGGTTCCTCAGTCCACACACCAAAGATAAACATAGCACACTTTAGGCTGTAGTTACATTTGTTTACAAATTCCCAAATTCGTTCTACAATTGTTTTAAGGTTACTTCGCGAGGCGAATTTCCAGTGCGGTCCCTCAGTAGGTACAGACGCACATTTTCAATTACAGCAGTACATTTAGACCTATCTATATGACTACAGTAAAACAGAAGACCTATTAAAATCGCAATATACATGACCAATACAATGACCATACACACACACACCCCCTCACTCCCCTCACACACACACACCCCCACTCACTCCCCTCACACACACACACCCCCACTCCCCTCACACACACTCACTCCCCACCACACATACCCTCTCACACACACCCCACACTCACTCCCCTCACACACACAAACACACCCCCTCACTCCCCTCACACACACCCACACACGCACTCACCACAGCACATAATTGTGCCCCTAAAAAATAAGTACTACTTACTGACCTACCTGTAATCTTGTTAACGGACGGATGGATGACCCCTGTAACACATGTTTCACCTAGCATGGGGGTCATTGATCAAATCTCTGCGCACTTTGTAAGTTCTACGCTGTAAATGCTGCGCATACCTACTTTGCATATTACTTTTGGAAAATGAATTATTTATTATTATCTATATATTTAGCCCGTAATGTCCCACTGCTGGGCAAAAGCTTCCCTTTCCCTTTTCCACACACCTTTCCTATTCAACCTATGAAATAACGGTACTTTTCTAATTGTTTTCCTTTATTTTTAGTTAGGTAGGTACCTATTTAATTAATAGAATTTTCTTTCTCTTAGCATTATTTCTATGTTTTAACTTGCTTATATATTTTTAAGGAAACATTAGTAAAAATTGAGGCGTGGATGGAAAAATTCGAAAAAGATATGGAAACAATAGATCTCAAAATACAAATTAAGAAAAATGAATACCAAGACAAACGTGACAAAAATATAAAACACGAAGAAATGGTTAAGTACCTACTTCATTTATTGTTTGTTCAACAGCTCCTACTCCGAAGCGATAAACCGAAGCATCGGGCGAATGTTCGGCCTTTTTATAACTTCCTAAGTTTCCTTTTGAGTCCTTACTCGACTTTAAGCCACATTTTTACTTTGGCTTATCTCTTTGACTGTCGTTTTTTTTTTCTTTCGCCGTAGATTGCCATAGTCAGCCGTAGTCAAGAAACGGCCGAACATTCGGCAGATACTTCAGTTTTATGTTCGGAGTAGACCCCTGTTCTATATAATATGCATAATTATAATTTGTCTACCTGATTTCTCAGAAATATTCATTGTTCCGTGTGGTGCCGGACGTAAAGAATAGCACCATCCAAAAATCTTTGTATCCACTGTGTCAGATACATGTGCCATTGTGCCAGGCACGTGTCTCATTGCATGCATGGCTAGAGGTAGCGGGCAAGTCTTTTCTTTACCTATAATTAAAGGTTTTTAACCGACTTCCAAAAAGGAGAAGGTTCTCAATTTGGCGGTATGTTTTTTTTTTTTTGTATGTTTGTTACGCGATTACTCCGTTAATTATGGACCGGCGATGGAAATTCTTTTTTGTTTGAAAGGGTATACTCCTGAGGTGGTCCCATTGCCACCAAATCAGAATCAGATGAGGGGATCTCATGGAAATCGAGGGAAACCCTCAAATTTTATAGGCAAACCTATAGCGATTTGGGTATTTTTTATAGTAACTCGTGCATTTGGTTTCGGAAAGCACCATTTGGTGAAGTGGAACTGATGATGGAGACCACATATGGCCACCGGAACGATAAAATAATGAGTACCGCTATTTAACGGGTTGCGATTAAACAATTTATGCTCGTCACTATGCATATGGTGAGTGGCAGTTCTCTTGGTTCTTACCAGGAGAACTCCTCAACAATCAACGTCCCAGCATCGGGAAATGAAATATTTTGTAAAAGGTGATGAGCAGTTAACATTAGGCTATTGTAACTTAGATAAATTCAAAACTGACCCACTAAAAAGTGTAAAATAAAAAACTTTTTACAAAAAAATAAGAACCGACTACCAAAAATAACACTACAAAGTGAAAAATAACTTTAATTTCGGAAGTCGGTGGCAAAAAACTCAATTACAGATCCAAAGACACCGACTTCCGAAATTAAAGTTATTTTTCACTTTGTAGTGTTATTTTTGGTAGTCGGTTCTTATTTTTTTGTAAAAAGTTTTTTTTTTTTTTTTAGTTTGAGAGACATGCAGTGAAAATGAAGGAATGGACCCAATTCAAGAAAGATCGCGAGCTAGCACAATTCTACCACAATAAGATGCTGAATTCCGCTATTATTGTGCAAGCTTGGTGGCGTGGCTTGCTTGTGCGCCTTTGCCTGGGACCATATAAAGTCAAGAAACAAAAGAAGGGAAAGAAGAAGCCTTAATGATAGACGTTGTATAACTTGTTAATTTATTTATTCAATAAATTAATTTTACATTTTTTCAACTGGTTTTATGATTTGGAAAGGTAAAAATACGTAGATACCATAAAAAAAACATGTGAGGCTAAATCTCAAATGATTACCGCGTTGCACATAGCAGTCTTCTTTATCTCCTTATCTGGAATGTCTGGAGGAAGCCAGCTTGGTTGAGCTGGGTCATTCTGGCGATGGAAGGGGTTGGAGCGTGTTGAGGTACAACCCTCACTCAAAATATTTCACCTCATATATCGTAACTAGTACCTACGTCACAAAATACATTATGACACGGTCGATCGACCAATGCACCCTTAAAAAACTACTTCTGGCACACATCATCACATTTTCTCTCCAAACGTCATAGATATGGAACAATATCTAATCATAAATACATATCTAAATATATACGATATGGAAACAATAGATCTCAAAATACAAATTAAGAAAAATGAATACCAAGACAAACGTGACAAAAATATAAAACACGAAGAAATGGTTAAGTACCTACTTCATTTATTGTTTGTTCAACAGCTCCTGGGGGTCTACTCCGAAGCGATAAACCGAAGCATCGGCCGAATGTTCGGCCTTTTTATAACTTCCTAAGTTTCCTTTTGAGTCCTTACTCGACTTTAAGCCACAGACAAAAAAAAACGACAGTCAAAGAGATAAGCCAAAGTAAAAACTTTGGCTTATCTCTTTGACTGTCGTTTTTTTTTCTTTCGCCGTAGATTGCCATAGTCAGCCGTAGTCAAGAAACGGCCGATCATTCGGCCGATACTTCAGTTTTATGTTCGGAGTAGACCCCTGTTCTATATAATATGCATAATTATAATTTGTCTACCTGATTTCTCAGAAATATTCATTGTTCCGTGTGGTGCCGGACGTAAAGAATAGCACCATCCAAAAATCTTTGTATCCACTGTGTCAGAAACATGTGCCATTGTGCCAGGCACGTGTCTCATTGCATGCATGGCTAGAGGTAGCGGGCAAGTCTTTTCTTTACCTATAATTAAAGGTTTTTAACCGACTTCCAAAAAGGAGAAGGTTCTCAATTTGGCGGTATGTTTTTTTTTTGTATGTTTGTTTCGCGATTACTGTGTTAATTATGGACCGGCGATGGAAATTCTTTTTTTGTTTGAAAGGGTATACTCCTGAGGTGGTCCCATTGCCACCAAATCAGAATCAGATGAGGGGATCTCATGGAAATCGAGGGAAACCCTCAAATTTTATAGGCAAACCTATAGCGATTTGGGTATTTTTTATAGTAACTCGTGCATTTGGTTTCGGAAAGCACCATTTGGTGAAGTGGAACTGATGATGGAGACCACGTATGGCCACCGGAACGATAAAATAATGAGTACCTCTATTTAACGGGTTGCGATTAAACAATTTATGCTCGTCACTATGCATATGGTGAGTGGCAGTTCTCTTGGTTCTTACCAGGAGAACTCCTCAACAATCAACGTCCCAGCATCGGGAAATGAAATATTTTGTAAAAGGTGATGAGCAGTTAACATTAGGCTATTGTAACTTAGATAAATTCAAAACTGACCCACTAAAAAGTGTAAAATAAAAAACTTTTTACAAAAAAATAAGAACCGACTACCAAAAATAACACTACTCGTACAAGTGAAAAATAACTTTAATTTCGGAAGTCGGTGGCAAAAAACTCAATTACAGATCCAAAGACACCGACTTCCGAAATTAAAGTTATTTTTCACTTTGTAGTGTTATTTTTGGTAGTCGGTTCTTATTTTTTTGTAAAAAGTTTTTTTTTTTTTTTTTAGTTTGAGAGACATGCAGTGAAAATGAAGGAATGGACCCAATTCAAGAAAGATCGCGAGCTAGCACAATTCTACCACAATAAGATGCTGAATTCCGCTATTATTGTGCAAGCTTGGTGGCGTGGCTTGCTTGTGCGCCTTTGCCTGGGACCATATAAAGTCAAGAAACAAAAGAAGGGAAAGAAGAAGCCTTGATGATAGACGTTGTATAACATTGTTAATTTATTTATTCAATAAACTAATTTTGCATTTTTTCAACTGGTTTTATGATTTGGAAAGGTAAAAATACGTAGATACCATAAAAAAAACATGTGAGTCTAAATCTCAAATGATTACCGCGTTGCACATAGCAGTCTTCTCTATCTCCTTATCTGGAATGTCTGGACGAAGCCAGCTTGGTTGAGCTGGGTCATTCTGGCGATGGAAGGGGTTGGAGCGTGTTGAGGTACAACCCTCACTCAAAATATTTCACCTCATATATCGTAGCTAGTACCTACGTCACAAAATACATTATGACACGATCGATCGACCAATGCAGCCTTAAAAAACTACTTCTGGCACACATCATCACATTTTCTCTCCAAACGTCGCCATATCGACCGATCATGTGCTTTTCGCGGCTGATTCCCGCGACCTTTACCAGCTTATCTGGTTCCCACGCTGCGCCTTCCGGTAAGCGATGGACCAACCGAAACCTTCCAACCCCATAGGCCAGCAGTTCTGTGAGCAATACGGGCTAAAGCTGCTTGTATTTGGCGATTCCCCAGGGTATGTCGATCACGCAGGGAAGGTCCAAGCTGTGCCCTCTCCATTGCCATTCAAAAGTGACTTTGAGTCTATTATTCAGGTCTACTTTTGGAAGCTATCAAGTTTCAGTGCCTTAAGTAATCACTGGCAACACGCACTGGTCAAAGCCTTTCATTTTATGACACTGCTGTGAGACGAAAAAATATCGTAATCTGCGGACAGCCGAGTCGAATTCGACGATTGATATTTTTCCTGAAAGGTTGGTCCTAGGCACTGGCGGGGTGGGGGCGGTAAACTAAACTTGAGAAGGACTTTTTAAAATCAAATTCCATATTATATTGTCTGCTGTCACTGTCAGACTGCATACAAAAGAAAGAGAAGCGCGATGAAACAATGATTGTAATTTATTACAAAATATGAAGCAATTATCTATTTACTCAAAAATGAGTTGAGTAATCGAAAACAAAAAACAACCAAGTTCTGCATACAAATAAGACGTTCTTGTTATTAATTAAATACCAATCGTACGTTGATATTTAATACAGATATTTTGGATTGAAACTCAAAGTAATGGGTTGTAAAGGATGGTAAAGTGGCTCGTCAATTCAGACGTCTGTATTGAGGAGCCATCTTAAATGTCCTGTAGTTTTTCAAGGGTGTTTCTACAAATTACAGGATCGAGCCTACAAAATCGCATAACTTACTACTAAATATTGGTAGTACCCGCGTTTAAATATGAGATGTGGCTACTCAATCCATACAATGATACAAACACCTTGTTTTTGTATAAATAGTCAAAAGAACCAAACCTACACAAGCCAGTGTACCTACATACTGAAATTTTCGAGCTTACTTCGCTCGCTCTTGTATCTTACATTATCTACATTTGCGACGTTTCTGCATAGTTGTGTCGACAAAGTAACTACTATTTATATATGAACTAGCTACCCGCGTAGTTCTCGATCCCGTGGGAATATCGGGGTAAAAGTAGCCTATGTCTTATTCCAGGGTGTCAGCTACCTCCATACCAAATTTTAGCAAAATTGGTCCAGCCGTTTGAGCGTGAAGAAGTAACAAACATACACACACACACACACACACACACACTCACAAACTTTCGCCATTATAATATTAGTGTGATGTTCAATAGAAAACCTGAATTTTCCAAGGCAGAGTCACGGGATACTAAAATTTTCGAGCACGCCACGCTCGCTCGTCCATCATATAATACTTATTAATTAATAACTAAAAAACTGCTTCTAGTTTTCAAACTTTTTGAATAAGCCCAATTTTATTGTAAGTTTTTAAACAGTACTCTGACTACCCCATGAAAGATAAGTCTACTTTAGCCAGTCTGAAACCACCTATTTCTATAAAGATTAACTACGATAATATGGCCCGCCCCTCTAAAATTCAAAACGTTTGAAAGTATTTGTACGCATGTGTGCGTAATGAGACGGACGTCAAACAAAAACAAATCACGGATTTGTTGCTCGACTAGTGGCGTCATTAATCGCCCATTATTATTAGTATGGCGTTGCACTGACGTGCTCTATGAAAACGACACGTGCGGTGTCTTGCGCGATCGGCTAGTTATGATTAGTTGACCAACAAATCTGGTATAACGAATACTTACAACCACATACAAACTCATTCGTAAGGATGTGACTACACACATTGAAACAGTAATTAGGAGGGGCGAGCCATGTTATCGTAGTTTATCTCTACTATAATTATGTCTTTCACCTCGTTTACTAAAAAGATGTATTTTTTTTCTTACATAAGTACATGATGTTTTCATAGATATATTGACAAGGCACCGTCACGATGTTAATATCCTTAAACAGTTCCCTTAGAGAATCGCGCCTGCGGAGATTATAATAATAAATGGTTCTGATGGCTCTTTACTGCAGAATAAAAATTAACTCGATGTCTGCAGCTCGTCCCAAAGTCAAATACCGTAAGACATGATACTTTGAAAGTAACTAAAATAGACTAGCCTCGCGGTATCTACATCAGTAACTTGACGGATTTTTCTAGCAGCTTATGCTGCTGAGCTTAGCCGTCCTGCAGGCTTAGCACAAGAACCGTAGAGAAGCGTTTTGTCGACGGAAGAGTAGACAAAAATTACGTTTCCGTGTAGACAGTAGAACATTTTCGGTAGACAAGCGATTTCTATTCTACAGTAGAGTAGATATAGAAAGCATGCTAAGCCTGCTGCAAGAAATATTAAACGAGGACCCCATTGTAGCCTATAGTCCAGCATGATCTCCAGGAAATCAGTTTTATCGACGAGTTCTAGTTTCTCTTGATTAAATACTATCTCATAATCACTATTTTGACATTTGGTAAAGAAAATCGTATGCACTTAGTTTTTTTTTTCATTTAAAAGATAAATTATTGGCAGTGAACCAATTTTGTACCTGCAGTAGGGCGTTATTTACGTCGTCTTAATTTGTAGCACGTCTATCTACCTTAAAAATCAAGGAAGTATCGTCAGTAAATAACATCATTTGTGGTTGATTTTTTAATAAATGGAGTAGATCTGTATATATGTTACGGCTAATACCCGAAGTGCGGCTACACCTAGTTTTAGCCGGTTAGAATTAGGTGTAGCCACTACCGGCTACAACTAGGTCCAGCCATTCCCTGTTGGATAAAACTAGATGCAAACAAGTTTACTTTATAAAAGTGTGATTTATATTTTGGTAACTGAATTTACCAACAATAGAGGGGATCTGGCGCTCGGCGGCCGCTGCCGCGGCACGCTCGCTCGCCTTCGCTTGTTAATGGTTACTGTTCTAACCTAACCTAACCCAAATGATTCAATAACAGTAGATGACTTTGCAGAGGCGCGTGCCTCGCTATGCCCTCCACCCCGCGCCGCTGCTGCAGATGCTGTGAGTCATGAGTGTGACGCGGGGCGGAAGGCTTGGCGGGACACGCATCTAAGTTTTATCCAACAGGGATTGTCTGGACCTAGTTCTAGCCGGAATGATATCGGATAGACCTAGTTTTATCCAACAGGGAATGGCTGGACCTAGTTGTAGCCGGCATGATGAAGGCTAGACCTAGTTTTACCCGAAAACAATCGGCTCGTACTAGGTTTAACCAAGAGTAAGTGGCTACACCTAGTTCTAACCGGCTAAAACTAGGTGTAGCCGCACTTCGGGTATTAGCCGTAACATATACACTAAAAAGAGGAAAGGACCTAATATCGAGCCTTGAGGAACGCCCATTTTTCTTTTAAACGGAGTGAATTGATACCATTTATTTGAACTTGCTGTTGTCTATCATTCAAATAAGATTTTACTAAACTCAGCGCAAGTTTTCCTAGTCCGTAATACTCAAGTTTAAATACTAAGGTTTCATGATCGACGCAATCTAGTGCCTTGGAGAGGTCACAAAAGATTTCTATGGCGTCTTGGGCCCCTTCCCACGCGATAAAAATGTGTCTTTATAAGGTTATACCGGCGTCCGCGTCGGTCGTACAACATCCTTTGGTGAATCCATACTGTTGATCGTGAAGGATTTCATTCGTGTTAAAATGATTGAACATTACTTTTTCAAACACCTTGCTGAAAACCGGCAACACGAATACGGGTCTATAATTATTGCCGGCGACACAGATATGGGTCTATTTTATATTTTAAAGTCCAATAAACCCTCCGCCAGATAACCGTGCAATAACAGCCATTGACGCCTTCTACCAACGTATTCCAGTATTTTCAGGGTACGATTTTTCTAGTTCACTGCTATGCTGTGTTACACGTTGCTATTTTCAATGTATTTGTCTGAGGTCTCTTTACAGGTCTCAGGTCTCGTTTCAGGTTTTTTGGAATGAAGTTCTTTAACGCGGCTTGCGGTAGGAGTTGACTGATAGAAATCGGCACGTAACGAAAAGCTCTTTCATACTTCCGTGGAATCTACGATAACCCGAATATCGCCAAGTTACAATCCTCAGTAAGACGAAAAAACTGCGTACTTCTTGTATAGCATGGCGTTTTTTTTTAAATCTAGGTATAAATAAATACCTATCAATTTATTTCATTTGTTATATCTTCTGTTTCTGCCTTACCGTAACATCTCAAAAACATACAACTATCAAGAAACCATTTTTAGGTATATTATTATTAATAATATTAATCGATACTTTATAATACTCACATCACTACGTGTCGTGCAACGTCAACGAAGTCACGTGACCTTTCTCAACCAATCGGAACGCTGTATTTGACAACTAAAATGTAAACTCTCCACGCGAATGTTATCAAAAACTTGCATTTAAAGCTTTAATTATTAATTTATTATGCCGAAAAAAGAAAAGGTGAGTTTAAAAATAAAAGAGCCAGTTTTATAACGCCCCACAAATAAATATTTTTCTCAGCGTTGTAAAAAAACGGTAATTTACGTTGTCGGCATTTTACGCTTCCATTGTCGTAATACCTACCTACCTACTATGCCATGTCAGTTCAGTTCGTTTATGGTATGCGGTGCTGCATAATTTACGTGTGTAAAATCCGATTATTGGTGATTTGAAGCAGATAAGCGTGTGTTGTGAGGGTTTCAGTGGAAGCTGTTGTTCACAGGAGGCGATGAAGACCAAAGTTGATAAAAACAAGAACGGCGACAGTGAGGCCGAGGTGAGTTGTTTATAATGTAATTTGCAAGATCACATTATCTTCCCGTTGGCAATCGACTTGCTTGGGCCCCTGTTTTCTGTTTTACAACGCCAGAAACTTACAAAACCTGCTTAAAAAACTCGTGATACCTATAAGATTTGCAATAGGGCTATTATTTGTACTGCAATCGAAAAAAAACAGATTCTGGGACTGTTGTTGTCAAAAGGATACGTTTTTATAAATACGTACGTAATATTAGAAATAAAAAACGATATCCGTATAATGTTAGTATTGAATTCTTATTGGTTAGACTACTAGGTGTCGTAAGGGAATAAATTGATGGGTCAAGTCTTCATTAGTTTTATTGAAGGAAAACGACGTGTGTATTCATATAGTCATTGTCATATCAGTACATTTCCATAAATTGTTTAGTGTTCTGTAGATAATCTGATAAGAATCTAACTTATGTTTCACCCAAAGTACCAGGTCAGGTACCACAGGCATATGCTGTCATCACTTTGAAAAGAGCCTAATTGCCTAATACTCCAAATGGTCATCATTAGGTACAGTACATTTTGACACTAGCCTGTTAATTCTTGATAATATAATGTATCAAATGACAGGAGACTGACACAGAGTTTGTACTGAATTGTTCGACGGCCCACCTCGCTGAGTTGCCGTCACCACATGACGCTGGCAGAATAGTCGACAAAAAAAAAAAACGGAAAAAAAACCTAGTGATAAAAAATAAGTTTTTTTTTTAATTACCACATTAAGCAGGTATTCTGAGACATGATTATGTCAAATGAGGCAGCCACCTTTATACTGATATTATACGGGTCTGACAATCTGAAAAGTCTGGCAAAAACCTCATAATTATGATGGTGATTTATTCTAGAATCTGTAAAAAAGTTTTATTCTACACAGTATCTTAATCGGTGATAAGTCTACAATGGTTATGTAAAAATAGTGTAGACAGACTTGATCCAGTGTTGTAAAGCCAAGAAATCCAACATAAAAATCCAAATGAAAAAAGACATTACTAATACCTACCACATTCATGCACTTTTAAAATGAAACTAGTTGAGAAGTAAATCAACCGTAAAATGTCTCAAAAAAAACTGTCAACCTTACTTATCAACATGCATGTTCTGATTTATTGACCAACATGCCAATGACTAATAATTGAAATGTGTTTTACCAGCAGATTTTACATAGATGAGATTTGGAAAGGTATGGTGGTGGTGGTTTGTTGGTTTGGAAACCATGAATACCAAATGTGAGCATAATATTAAATTGAACCTAATGGTGGAACTATTTAGGGAAATTTAAAACAGTTTTACCTCATTTTTATTACATAACTTACATATACACACATAAAAGATATAGATACATAAAATCGCATAGCATAAAAGACACATAGATTCTAGTGTGTACACATTCTCCCGAATTTAAACATTGTCCGTGAAACTGTTCAGTTTTGTTTTCCTAAAAACCTAATTCGGACTATTGTGATCATTTTAAAACAAAAATTTGTAAATCATTTAATTTTTATATTAGAGAAGATAATATTATATTATACTGTATCTAATGTGTACATTCCTGTAACAATATAATTTGTGTTACATGTGCATATATTAACAGCACTGAATATAATCAGTCTTGACATTTACATAAGTATAGACAGACTTTAGGATAATCCTAAGTCAGCCAAGTATGCTAAAAGCTGCCTTGTGATGTGTGTACGTATATTATATACAATCAAATACCAAATGAACTCAAATTATTAAATAATACTAACTCTTTTAAAAACAAATGATATAAATGGCTGAATAGACATAACTTTTATGACATTAAAGATTTCCTTATTAATGAAAATGTTTGTGAAGTATAATCCAAATGACTATTATTGTCTATCCAATTAATCAACAACATTTTATTAATTATTTGCATGCAATTGATACAAGATTATGTATAGCTAAACATGTGGACATTCTAGACTGTAACAACTTTATACCATGTTTAAGGCAAATAAAGACTTATGTTATCTTATCTTATAGAGACTTTGATTTGTCCATACTCCATGTATTACAATAAAAAATATATGTATTTAGTTACTTAGGTCCTGTACCCTTATGCAAAAATATGAAAAAGAACCCCTATTAGAATACTTCCTCTTTTCTTGGTTAGTAAGTAGGCACTTATTTTATTATTCAAAAAGTTGTTAAGATTGCAAATTATTAATCTAACATTTTGTAATGATAACTTGGATATTACTTAATGAAAATGATATTCTTCATCCAGTAATGCAGTACTTAATTAATTTATTGTGCCATCTTATAAGCAAAAATTTGGGGCTTCTTCAAGGCTGTCAGGCTCTATAATTAGAAACTGTGCCCTTTATGCCAATATAACAAAATATATGACTGACCTTCCCATAGAGCTTTATAAAAACATGTTATCTTGGATATGGTAATACCAACCAACCGGTATTACCAAGGGGTTATTGAATTACCCAGTACCTGGGTGGTGAAGGTTAGATTGAAACCAACCCCAAGAGTTGAGAAAAGGTTAGGCAGATTGTGATTGGACAATAATATGTAGTTGGTGTGTTTTAAGCGCACTTACAGACAATAATAAAAATAATAATGGTCCCGGACCTCAAGTTCTAATAATATTATATTGTTACTACAAAAACCACTTCATAAATACATTTCCTTCAAGCTTGTAAGTATGAAATACCCATTTTATGTGAATAATAGATTCCTCAAGCAGCTATTCAAATGAAAATTGAATGATTATTGCTGTAATAGACTTTGATGGCCACATAGTGTAAGTGCAACAGACAAGAAATGATTTTAATTAATTCTAAAAATATCCCTGAATCCCCCGAAAAAAAATGTATTATTTTTCCCTTCACATTAGTTTAATAATTAACACAGTGTAATTGATTCCCATAAAGAGTTATGTATCTATAGAACACCCACATTTTGCCAGATAAGTTAGTCCCATGTAATGGGCGGACCCATGAATGAATGAATAAATAAAATGCACCAACCCCAGCATGGTTAAACCAGACTCAATCACTCAAATGAACCCAAAGATTCACACTAGCCCCTGGAGCCTCATGTTTCATGGGACCACAGAGACCATTGTATATCAAAGAGTAGACCAGGGGGCGCGATAATGGTAGGGAAGCCCATGTAATGGGCGGACCCATTGCGAACTTCCAAGTAGGTACCTACACATCCAGAATCGGGGCTGCTTCTGAGAATATATTAAACTTATGTGTCAGACTTACATAATTTATGCTCCAAGAATATACAATACAAAGCGCAAACTATCTAGAAATACCTATCATGACAGAAAACAACATTCAATGTATATATTTTTTTTAAAGATATCTTTGCAAAAAGAGATGACATGTTGACATTCTTTGCTAAATTATCTGACATTGAGTACATACAACAACTGAAGGCTTGGATATTGTAATAGGACTTATAATTAGCTGCAGTAAAATGACACTTGAGGAGCATCTGCAGCCCAACTGCGTACCTAACACATTTTCGATAAACGATTCAGACTAATTTGCTTCATCCCGGCTTTACTTTTATATTCGTCAATAACTTTGAACATTTTTTTAATGAAATCACAGTAAGAAGTGTCATTTTACTGCTGCTAATTAAGGAGCGTAGCAGGTGGCGTTCTATGGTTTCTGCCTACCCCCATGGGAAGAAGGCGTGAGCTTATGTGTATGTGTGTGTAATTAAAAGTCCGAATATAGATACAGGCTTGTTTACATTGAAGATATGAATTACGTTATTAGTTGAAAGTTTTTAATATAATGATAATAATTAAGTTATAAATAGAGATGGTTTTCATTGCATCATAAGTTATTTTAATATGTAATAGGGCTAGTTCTTTCAAATGAATGATTATTGATAAATTTAATAATATTACAACCGGCGTGCGTGTATGACCAGATGGATGTATGAACGAAAACGAAGCAAAAGGAGTATGTAAGGAGCGTATCAGGTAAGCATTCTGTAGTTTCAGCCCACCCTCATGGGAAGAAGGCGTGAGTTTATGTGTGTATGTAAATAATATTAACTTGAATATACCAACCTAACCAATAGCATGCATTATTGTCTACTGCTGATATTAGAAATATAACTTTGCAGAACAGTTTATTTTGTGAAGATAAATTGTGAAGTCCAGTTCATGAGTTGAGTAGGTATTATTTTGCTTTTCTTAGAAGGCTGTACAATTTTAGATACAAGTAGGTACCTACACAGACTTGGCAGGATACTGGAATGACAAACGTTTTCTCTAATTAGCATTGAATTAAGCACATTCTAAATACAACAAGTAGGTATTAGGAAATAAAAGTTTGGTTGATGGTAGGAATTGTTCTAAGTCCGCCTGGCCAGCTACGACCATCATTCTTATCTTAGTGACAGACTAGCCATAACGACAATGTTCACAGCATTGTTGTGTTTCGGCAGTTAGAGGTAAGATAGCCAGTTCCTCTGTGGTTGAGGGTGAAGCTCGCTTCCACCTTCGGCTTTATCATCACTTACCATCAGATGAGATAAAGACAAAGAGCTTCTCCATTGAGGTTTTCTTTTTTAATGTTTCAAATCTCCTTTAGCTAGAAGAACTACCAATTTACTACAAAACAATGTTTATATTATTATGTGATTCCATTGATGATGTAAAAATAATGCATTCGTAAAGGATTATTGATTCAAAACATAAAGCGTCAGAATTGAAAACAAATATTTAGAAAAACATAAAATCAAAGCTAACATAAGAAAATCAACTTCACATCATTCTTCATCATTAAACTTGCAAAAAACCTACAAAACATTTAAATTTGGTTCTCGCGCAAAAAGTGAAAATTCTACAGTTGCATTTTGAGTCTTATTGCGTGGTGATAAGTGATAAGGATAACGCATTGGATGTTTATCAAAGATATGTAAATAGCTCGTCTTCGTATGTAGGTAGAACGGTGAGGATTTGGCATCTCACATGAGTTGGTTATCCGACCCAGTGTGTATGACGCGATCGCGGGAGCGCAAGCGCGCGTTTCGGTACCCTCCCTTAAATATTTCAATTATTCCGTTGTGATTTGAAATTTTTTGGCCTGTACTGTATTGTGATTTTCCGTGTTCATTTGCAATGTTTACGTTGGCAGATCTGTGGAATTCCGTCGCTTTTGTATGTATGTCTTCGTCGCTATTTTCATTGATGTGATTCTTCTGCTGGATTACTAAGAGTGTGTTAATGGTATAGCTGCCTTCTAATAACTGTTAACCTAAATTCTAACATACCTCGATACTTATTTTTACAAAATTTTCGGAAAGATCAAGGTCTACTCTGAAAAGTCGTCTTCTAATACCTGTTATTGATGTTCCATTTAAAATCCTAAAAACTGTAACTAAATCGCAGTTACCTATAGTCTTCCATGCAAAAAACAGGCAGTCATGGAAACTGCCGACAGAAGTCAAAACTTATCGCTCAACGCGCCTAAAGAAGTTTACTTACACTTCAATAAAATAATGATTATCTAAAACACAATTTAAACAATGCAAAGCATACACAAATTAAATCACGTGGTCAATTAACTTCACTTACTGCTAGTGCAGTATGTCGCCCCGGGCATGTCGCTGTCGGTGACGCGAACGCGAACCCCTTAAGTTATTCCCCTATCAAAAAACGCTCAATGCTCTTAAATAAATTTTTACTTTAAAAAAACACCATGACAAGGTCAACAAAAGAGTCCCAATGTTAATGCAATCCACCGGATCCAAAATAATACACCAAACCAAATCAAATTACGTAGCTCTTGAATATGAATTTTCAAGCAACACCTCCCGTCCATCGTACGTCGGAATCCAATCAATCCAAGTCGACCCTACTCTCGGGGATCGCATCTGCTGATTTCCTCTCCTGTCGACATTCTCTTGATGAACAGCTGCACATTTTTCTACATAGTGTGTGCCACTTGGTATGTCCACGAATGCCTAGATGCGCTTATTATGTTAATCTAAACGAATAACTAATACAAGTCCGTAGAACGCGAGAGTATCTCTGTTATCTCTCTACGCAACTTTCACTATCGCATGTGTGCGCTATAATTGCAGATAGATCTGTTTTATATTAACACAATTAAGTATCGTTCCGACCTTCGCCAGTGCTTGCGTCAGTAGCCTCAAAAACTGGACATGTTTAGCGCGAACGTTCATTAATACTTTATACGAATTGTTGTAGTAATTCTGGATATCATGTTCCAGTTGGCTTGTTTTCAAAGTTTCTATCCAAAAGTCCGTGTGCTTACTAAATAAGATTTTCCACCTAGTTGGTCCAAAACGAATGCAAACTACACCCATCATAACTCCTCGACCAGTTTTGTTATTCAGGTAATGGTTCTCCTGGTGATTCTGGAACGACGTTCTTGGATACAGAAAGATGAAGTATCTTTCTGTATTAGCCGAGACTCCTAATACCTCTATCACCCGCAGAAATAGTTGTTTTGCTCGCTTCGTAAACAAAACACAGGCACATGTCCAAGACTGAATCTCTTCACATATCGAGCCGTCCAAAACGATGTCTTGTTCATACCGTATTACTCATATCCGGCGATCGTGCTGCACTCGTCTAATTTTGTCTCCTCGTTAATTCCCGTAACTGCTCACTGTAATATTACGTGAGTGTATCAAAATATAGAATATTGAACATTGTTTATTGACTGAAAACTGGGTCAAAAGCTTGTAAAACCAACATTGGCGAGGACTGAAATAAATTGCACAATGGACATCTTACAGTTTCTGCGAGATTGTTTGATTAATGTCTCTTGTGGTGGGAGCAAAAATATTTATGCCGCGTTCCACGCGTTTACAATCGAGCTAATGAATTGTCCATTACTCTTAACAGGACGTCATGCTGTGGGCCGGCCTTCGTACGTCACAGTAGCCAATAGCCGCCCTGAAAATACCAACATCATGACACATAAGTTCCGAAATTGAATTGGCCAAATAGAGCCTCCAAACCAACATCTATTTTCAGCTGTCATCTAGTGGTATAAAGTATAAATAATCTCCTCCTTTCTTTAGTACGTTACACATTGTTTTGTTCGCTTTATCGCGAATGTAAACAATATGAGCGTCGCTTGTTGTAACAATAACATAATATTATCTTGATAGGAAAATGAACGGTCTTATCTTTGCGGATTTGCATTCATCTGCTTGAATAATGGAGTTTTTTCAAGAAAAGTCGGAATTTAATAGTTTAATTAATTACGTCCATTACGCATGCGATAATTAATTATGGCTGGTATGAAATAGCAATTAATTAAAGTTGTAGCTGCTAGCTTATCCTTCAGTTATAAGAAAATCTCCAAGATTTACTATAAATAGGAGCAGCGCATCATTGTTTGCTTTCTCTATTTCATGTGGGCGTTCCACTGACGTTCATTGCGTTTGCGCTCCTCATCTGGTTTATTTAAAGTTCAAGATTTTTAGCTCATTTCGTTTTACGGATGTTAGAAATTAGAATAATATATCACTCTGGAAGAAATTAGGAGAGTATTTACGTTTTGAAGACTGATTCTCATTCTCATGTCAAGGAGTTTTATTCTGTTTTTGTTACCTTTACTGTAGAAACTAGTTTTATTGCAGTGTCTGATGGTTTAAATTTGTTTTGCACTTGGCAATTACTTACATGCCAAGATCAAAGACGCGCAGAGATATAATTAGAATTACACATTTCTGGAGTTCGATATGGTCTACATTCGCTGAATATATCTTCCAAATGCGCTTAATACTTTAGGCTTTTGACCAATTGTATTAATTTTAATTTGGCTTGGTCGGAGATTTCATGAATTAGCCATAATGTTTGTTCCTCTCAGTAATAGTTACGTATTTAAATCGCAGTACCTTCCTCCCTTGATCGTTTTAATATTACACTCATACACAACCATTCGTTCCCGTTTACAATTCTAATTCATACAGCTGCTTCTGACAGGTCACGAAGTCTTCAAAAATATTACATTACAAGATGGTTTTTCTCGACAGATTATGTTGCAAAGGAAAATTCATCGAGGCAATAAATGGTTTCTGATTGAAGAAGTTCCCAAAATTCTCCAGAACTACGTAAGTTTGAAAATTTTGGGTTTCCGGGTATATTTCTAGATTCCAAGAGCCAAGAAAATTATTCTGCCTATCCAATATTTTGGGCTTGTTATGAGAGCAACCGCAGGAATAAGAACAACCAAAAGACAGGGCGATGCGTCTGCTTCGGAGTAGTTAGAAACATTTGCATCCGTTATTATAAATAAACTAATTTTGGATTTATTTTACTTATAATTAGTTAATAACGATGCGAAAAAATGCAACCAGGTCATCAGTTAACGATAACGTAACGTTAGTTGCGGCAATTTGCTGTTTAATTGGAGGAAACTAACTGTAATTCGACAATACACAATACGATTTAGAAATCCGATTCCTGTGCGATTAGTTTAGCGACGTGGCTGCCACTGTGTACACGCGTACACTAAATTTACGATCCACCAGTATATCTAAAAGTGCTACTGTATATCATAATAATATCTCGTACATAATCCCGCGCAGCATCCCAGAGTCTAAACTAAATACACTGATGATATTTTAATTGCACCTTAATACCCAAATTTTAGCACAACCGCAGTGATGTCACAAAATTTACAAACAACAGATAAGGACCGTAAAATGTTTAAAGAATTTAAGCGAAGTGGGTTACAAGTTAATTTATGCAGTAGATTGCGCGCTCTGGATCGAGTTACTGCCTCCGTTGCCGGCTCGTCTCACTAACAAGGTTTGCAGCCGTGACGCCTTCCCAGAAAACTTTGCTCACCTTGTAAACTTTTCAATCTACTGCCCTTTTGCTATTGATTCTAATTCCTGAGTCAATTTACAAACAAGTTGATAGGGATCTTGATTCTTCGCCATCTGCAAAAG
Source organism: Tiliacea citrago (assembly GCA_963921375.1). Classification (NCBI taxonomy): domain Eukaryota; kingdom Metazoa; phylum Arthropoda; class Insecta; order Lepidoptera; family Noctuidae; genus Tiliacea; species Tiliacea citrago. The sequence continues at coordinate 19,495,631 of OY992798.1, forward strand.
GTCCCTTTGAAACTCTTTCCGGGCAATACCTTACTTTCCATATTTAATTCGATTTCGTTCTCTTCCTCATGCGTTGACATACGGCGCACTAATATGACTCACATATGGTAAACTTGCAGAGAAAGTTCGCCGTGTTTTGACCAAACCAAGAAAAGTGATAGGTTTGCCGTTTCTCGCGAAATACGAGCTACTGACTGCGCACTGCAGTGAAACTTTTATGTGGCATGACAGTAAAAGTTTATTGTTCTTCGAATCACAAAGCGGTTTCATTGTGCTTTAGCTCGTCTGTGTGCTTTCATGTTTGTACAGCTTCGTTGGACAAGATTTTCAGTTTTATCTTTTACATGCAATTGTAACCGATAGCTACAGTTCAGTGCGTATCAGTGATAACGGGAATGAGCCAGTTTCAGTGTGTGTGATAGTGTTGGATACAGTGTAAAATGTTGGTATCAGCCGCTTCGTCGGCAAACCTGACCAGCCACTCTCTCTCCTCGATGTTTCGGAGGCGCCGAAACCGTTCACCCGTCACGGTAAGCTTTGATGTCTAAAAATAAACTCAGATGCGAAAATTTTATCTCATATACGCTGAGTTTCGCGCCTTCTACGCTTCTTATGAATAGTTAATTGCGTAATTATAATTAACATAGCAGTGTTACCGAAAGACGTTGCATTTAAATATCTTGCATGTTTGTTACCAAAGAAAGACGTTGCATTTAAATATCTTGCATGTTTGTTACCAAAGAAAGACGTTGCATTTAAATATCTTGCATGTTTGTTACCAAAGAAAGACGTTGCATTTAAATATCTTGCATGTTTGTTACCAAAGAAAGACGTTGCATTTAAATATCTTGCATGTTTGTTACCAAAGAAAGACGTTGCATTTAAATATCTTGCATGTTTGTTACCAAAGAAAGACGTTGCATTTAAATATCTTGCATGTTTGTTACCAAAACTTATTCCTGAATGGACATGGCCCACATATTCTGATCATAATTTCACTATGCGAAAGTAGATGACACGGATTCGCGAAGTTTTGATCAATCGAAAAGTAGGCAGTATCTGGAATTCATATATACTTTAATATCAGTCCAAAAGTAACGGTGGTTCTTCTACGTCACAGACCGACTGCCGTGATAGCGATTTACATACCCAACGGAACATTTCGCTCCGAGGTTACTTTTTTTTAAAGTGGATTGATCGTAAACTACTGAAATTATCGTGAGAAGTGAAACTGATGAATTTTATTAATAAAAGTATTTAATACGTGATCAATTTTAAAACTATCCCTAATCATGCTGTCATTTATTTAGCTTATTGATGCTTGTAGCGCAACTATTTTAGTATACTTTAGTTAGTTTCTTTTTACTTTAGTTAGTTGTTTTTTTTTTTTTTTGCTAACTGTTTATATTTTATTTTTTTACGTAAACAATAAATATTTACTTTGTAAAGTATTATATTATTTTAATAATTATGAATGTGAGGACTATGTGTATGGTCATTGTTTTTTTATATTTTTTTTCTCTTAGTTAGTTTTAATAATGGTCTAGCATTTTGAGTACTTTATGCGATGTACCCAAATGTCCTTTCTTTGGTATTGTTGGTTGAATCATTGAGCTCCTTAAGTTCTATACAAATGCATGCACTGTTTGGACAGGTCCACTCAGTTTGTGTGGTTCTTTCATCAAAAGACCATTTCAGACACCAATCTACATGGTCTTCACATGATTTGACCAAGATTATGTCTGGAATTTAAAAGAGACAGGGACCTCTGTGTTTGTTTCGGCGTTTCGTCTCAGAATAGTCAGATAGGAAACGCCGACCTCATCTAGTTTAAAAAAAATATGATTGAGGTAAAAGTGTTTGTCCAAACCTACTTATATATAATTAATTTTGCTTCATTAGTCAATGCTTGCAATATCTCTCTACCATCTCGATTTCCGCAATTTTGTACAGATCACAGCTAATGTCCATTATTCGTTATGTCCCATTTGATCACATTCATTAACAGATTCTGATAACAATCTTGATTGTCAAACGTCACTGTTGCATCAAGTGCGTCACACGCGATATCGATTCATCTTTATCTGTGCAAGTACAACGTATGTATACAATATTATTTTTAGTAAATGCGGATCCCGAAACACGTGTCTAGTATTTATATGTAAAGACTATGTACAAAATTTCAAACCAGTATCATGAAAAATCACAAAGTTATAAAGTTGTTATGTTACCGGGTTGTCCGTACAAAAACATGCTAACGGCGGCGGCGCGGCGCCCCCGTGCCTCCAGGGTCGTCTTGCGCTCATTGATCATAATTTGGCAGGTGGTACCTAACCGTACGGCGATTGTATTGTAAGTAATTGAATGGTGATAACATTTTCCATCACACTTAAATATTTCTGGGACAAAATATAACATGGTTTAAATATTATTGAAATCGATTCAGTTCTTTATTCTGAACAAACTATATTCAGGTTTCGCATATAAATAATGTTGTATATTATATATATCTCAATGTCGTTGAGTCTATTAACTGTTTTCGACAGTAAACTATCTATAAAAGATTGCAAATTCATTGTGTAGGTACAGATAAAATTGTTTTCCTATGATAATTCGCCATGTGCGGCATTTGTAACTTTGTAAGGACTTGTGGAGTTATTACGTAAACCGTTACAGGTTTGAGGTGACGTTTTATTTACGCGTTCGAATCTCACACGAGAAAGTGGTACGGTGAGTCGGTGACTTTACTTATACATAAGTACATTGATAAATATCGAATAAGTGCTTATTCGAATTTCCGGCAAAATTCTTTTTTAATTATTGATAGTCTTTAAATTGCATCATTTACATCCACAATTTATTTTTTTCGTAAAAATGAGACGTCCCCATTAAATTTTTGTGTCGTGAAAGCAAGGACCGCAAAACCCCAGGTTAAGAGTTAAGCCTTTCGAAGGGTTAACCCATTCAATAGGTTACCTTTATCATGATGTAACCAGTGAAAGGGTTACATGATAACCCATTGAATGGGTTTTATACTTGAAACCCAGTGAAACGGTTACATGATAACCCATTCAATGGGTTCTATACGCCCAGCACACGTAGCATGACCAATTCTATCTCTATTCTACCCAGGGACCATTTTGGTTACCATTTTAGAAAAATCCATACGGTGTGGGTAATTTTGAATGGCTTAAACTAAGCTGTTCAAAAGGGTTACCCACACCGTATGGGTATTTATCAAAAACCCTTTCAACGGGTAACCAAAATTTAATTTAAGCCGTTCAAAAAGGTTACCCATATCGTATGGGTTTTTGATTAACCGCTTAGAAAAACCCTATCGAAAACCCTTTCAATGGGTAACCAAAATGGTCCCTGCGTAAAAGGCGTCATGGTATGGGCATGTGATGCGGAGGCATGAGAGAAATGTCGCCAGGAAAGTTTTGAGTATGCATGTGGATGGCTATGCGAGTAGGGGAAGACCAAAGAAATGATGGATGGACTGTGTGAAAGGTGGTATGTCTAGAAAGGGAGTGACTACCGAGATGACAACTAATAGAGAATTTTGGAAGAAATAGACATGTTTCGACAACCCCAAATAAATTGGGGTAGGGGCAACAGAATGATGAAAAGGCGCGAGAGATGCAAGATTTACTGTTAGTTAGAACATACCCAAATTGTTCCTCATATTAATACTAGTACCAAAATTACCATATTTCACCAAGGCGTCAGTAAAGCGGATCTTAACAATACCTCTTGGTTGTTATTTATGAGTTATTAACAGTGTTTAAATTGGAGAACATCGTTTGCTGTTCGATGTTCCTCGTTGTTATGATTATGTAAATATGTATGATACTATCCAGCCCACTTCCTACGCTAACACACGCTAGAATAGTATCCCTATGTATGAAGCTATAATCGTAAACCTACCTGACTGGGAAATTAAAGCCAAGCAATAAATTGACAGGAACTATCGCACATTGCATCCATAATAAAAATCGTGACACCAGATAATGTCACAACAAGCTTTCAACATAAAAATGAAGACAAATGATGAAGTTTCTTAGCTAAGTCTATCCACGGGTGACGGGATGCAACATGATACACACATTACGCGAACGTTTTATCACCACACCACGTGGTCTTGATACGCCGTAAATATAGCCTTTAGCGTACTCGCACACGGCATACCTTTTGTAGATCCTACAACGGTCAGATTATTTCGCTAAGTTTTATCCCCGATTTTGTGCCAGACTCAACGCACTGCACGAGCTCAAATACGTCATTATTTTTTGTGTGCGGCCGTCAATCGGTGGGTAGACTGCATTAGCGCATACATTTCCGAACGTTCCATTTTCCACCGGTAATCTATACAGGCATGATTTAACGATTTTTTGTATGACCTATGTACGTTTTGTAGGACGTGTGCGTTGATACATTTGAACTTTACTGTTTTATTTCTTTTTTAGCTGTTACAAAAAATCGGCCACCGATTGTATCATGTATGTCTGAGAACGCTCTAACTTCTACAACCATAGAGTTTAGTTATCGAACTAGACGAGTATTGATTGCGTACTTTTCACAGTAACCTTGACATTGTATATCTGATTGGCTTTGGCTATATATATTGTTACAGTACCTCGTACCACGTAGCTTTTCCTCATTTATTTAGGAAAATCGATTTTGATTTGGGACTAATTGAAGTACTGGACTGGTAGTTACTTTGTTTCTTTTGTTTATTGGTTTTGCTTTTCTTGTATAGATTTCGTTAAGTGGTTTTAGGTTTTGTAGTTTCTATAGCTATTACCTATGTTTTTGTTAATATTGCTGTTCGGAAAAACCAGTGGTTTTTTCTTCTGGGGAATCACCCAACTGCAACAAAATGTAAAATTAATGGAATGCACAAAGCCCGTTAGTTGTCATCGTCTGATGCGATGATGCGCTCTATTCGTACGGAATACATATTATCTTATTTATCGATCATTGTCAATAAACCTTGGTATGGAACATCCCGTAAATAATGCCACTCTGTACATTGACATTTATTGAACTACTGTTTTCCAGAAAGTACAAATGCTTGCACTATCGGTCCCCGCCCAAAGCGCGCTGCATTTACAAATCTTGTATGTTCTCTTATAAATTCTCTTTTGGTTTGTTTCAAAACAAACCAATATTTTATTAATCATTTTTTCTAACATTGGCCAGTGCAGCTGAGAGAAAAGACTGTTCTTTTCAAAATAATTTTCTTAATACCATTTTGACCACACCTCTCATCTCATTTACGTACTTGTGAACTCTTTGTGCTCATTTACTCGTCCTTGTCTACTATTCTACTATATTCTTGTAAATATCACGGTTATTTATCATTTTTGACTACACACGGCGTATGTAAATTATGTGTACTTTCCATACTATAGTAAAAACACATGTTATTTAATTGATATTTCGTAAATTAAACTTTGTATTCCTGAAGAAACAGACAGTGTTGATGAATGCATTTTTAATAATTTTCCTTATCAGGAAAAATCTCTTCCACAACTTGATATGAAACAACTATGAATAGGTATTATATAAGTATTGAATACAACAATTATGATTTGGAAACTTTCGATGTTCAATTCGATTCGAACTTGTAAATGTTTTATATTTTGTCGGAAGCGTGCTTGCTTGTTTGTTTCACTATTATGCCAAACGGCTGAACGGATTTCCATGAATTTTACCTCTCAGGCGTAGTATGGCTACCACACTGGATATGGAATCATCCAGAATTATATTCTCTAAGAATGTGAAAATCCACGCAACGAAAATCCCTAATAAAAGGAAGCTAAACAATAAAAGAGAGAGCAGTGGTGACCTTTAGAGCAGTGGTGGCCCAGTAGAGCAGTTTTGGCCCAGAGAGCAGTTTTGGCCCAGTAGAGCAGTTTTGGCCCAGCAGAGCAGTGGTGGCCCAGTAGAGCAGTGGTGGCCCAGTGATAACGGCCTCGACTTACGAGTTGTAGGTCGTAGGTTCGACCCAGGCAGGCGCTTTATTTTGTGCAAATTATTTCATCACCACTGCTCTCAAAACGGTGAAGCAAAACATCGTGAGGAAACTGGCATGTCCTAGATCCAAAAATTCGAAGACATGTGACATCTACCAACCCGCAAAGGTCCGCGTGGTGGATTATAGCCCACTCCCTCTCACAGAGAGGAGACCTGTGTCCCAGCAGTGGGAAGATTACCTATAGACTGATTATGGATGTTAAGCAAACAATAAAATGCAATGTCTGTCTGTGTTATATAGGTGTCTGCTGTACACAGCTTTGTACTCGAGAGATTTCCCCACAATAGCATTGACATTGAGTCCCTCTCGTTTCCCGACCATGTCTCTTTAAGTACACCCTCGTTTTAATATCCCAGTTTAACCTACATACCTCGTCGTATATGCTTTTAGCAGACCACAGAATTGTCGGGAATATTCCACATGAAAATGCATATAAATGTAGAATTCGTGGAGTTTATTTGCGTATATTTGTGTGCAGATTGAAGATTGATCATGTTATTCTTTGGTTTATCGATAAATCATGGGATGTTTGTGTTGTGGAAACTTCTGTAAAGGTGATGCCACATTTGCTTGGTTTTGACGTTGGATCTAATGACGGGAATGACTTTTTAGATCGATAGAATTTTCTTCGAGTTGGTGTGACTTGATTGTCAATAGAAAATCGAGCGTGAGGTAGTGTGGGGTGCTCTAAGAGAGTATTGTATGAAATTATTGTACAGTCAGGAAATTAATCCCGACTATTTATTTATAATATCCCAATCCTAACTAATATTATAAATGCGAAAGTGAGTTTGTTTGTTTGTTACGCGTTCACGCTAAAATGGCCGAACGGATTTGGATGAAATTTGACACATGGGTAGACCATGACCTGGGTATGACATAGGATACTTTTTATCCCGACATTCCCACGGGATCGAGACTTATGCGGGTGAAACCGCGGGCGAAAATTGATACCCTACATCAATTTGCCGTGTTATAACCATTTCATACAACTGTCAAAGAATGGTTGTTGTGATTTGAATACGAAACGGACAATTTAAGTTAGTAGTCAATTTGATAGAACTTTAACTTTTCGCGCCGTCTTGTCACAGTCATGACGTGCAGCTGCCGACTATTTGTTTTACCAGTTTATGTTTTCATATATCTTGCACGTGTTTCTGTGACAAATAAAATTATTTTTCTTTTCTTTCTTTTTTCTTTTCTTTACATTACACCAATATACCATTACAAACAAATGTGGGCGTCCAAGCTAAAAGGATCCAGTTCTCGGCATTTAGTTTCCGAGATATACGCAGTTTTGTAGTTGGGTGAAAAATTGCATTTCGTGATTTTAATTTATTAATAATTAATTCTCAATTATCTACAAGTGTATATAGTTTTTCTCAAATCAGGCTTTTCCAGAGTTTCAACTTCAAATGTCTGATAAAAAAAGTGCCAGTTTTTTTTTAAACCCTTATTATCAATTGACTATTCTAGATACCAAATCTAGTCTTAACTCAATTCCCCACTACTGGACCCTTTTTGCTTGGACTCCCACAAAATATACTCATGTCCTACAATCACCAAGGCAATTCTACATTAAGTATGCACGAGTAATGCTAGTACGTGGTTCGATCTTCGATTTTCTTTCCATTCGAAGAAACCTTGACTGCAAACTGCCAAGGACTCCAATAACGCACAGTATTATTATTATCTGTGCGCACGAACCGACAATCCCACTTTATCACATAGCATAACGTACCGTTTTATTATGAACCTTCAAAGAAAAGTATTGAATTGGGGAAACTGAAAATTTTTCTCTGAAAATATGCCAATATTCAGATTATCGACTTTGAGATCTACTTATTTATTGTGATGATTTTCTAGTTTATTTTGCCTAGTTAAAACATTAAATATGAGAGAAATGCTTATTTTGTACGGTTAAGCACAGAATTAACACTGGATGGATGAAATGGCGGCAGGTCACGGGAACAATCTGCGACTCCCGCATTCCCCTTAAACTTAAGGGGAAGAAATATAAAACAATGGTTAGACCTGCTGTCTTATATGGAGCAGAATGTTGGGTCACAAAAGGGATGAATGAATGGCAAGTGCATGTAGCTGAGATGAGAATGCTAAGAGGGATGTGTGGTGTGACACGAATGGATAGAATAAGAAATGAGTACATAAGAGGAAGTCTGAAAGTGGCACCGGTGACTGAAAAGTTGGCGGAAATCGGGTGTCATGGTATGGGCATGTGATGCGGAGGATTGAGGAAAATGTCGTGAGGAAAGTTTTGAGTATGAATGTCGATGGCTATAAGAGTAGGGGAAGACCAAAGAAACGATGGATGGACTGTGTGAAAGATGATATGGCTAGAAAGGGAGTGACTACCGAGATTACGACTATTAGAGAAATATGGAAGAAAGGAGCATGTTGCGCCGACCCCAAATAAATTGGAATAAGGGCAGGAGAATGATGATGCTTATTTTTGTATTGCTAAAATGGAATCGTGTATTCTGTAAGCTGAATTTTATAATTATGACTTCAAGTTTTACAAGCATGCTGGCGACGGAATTTCCTGTCTGAGTACGTCGAGGACTCAGAGATGAAATACTAAAACAAATTCAAGGATCACGCTCAGTCCTCTTTCAGAGTCACGACATTTATCATGGAGTGTTTCTTAACGTTTAGTCGTATAATGCCTAATTCGCAAAATGGCACCCGATTCTCTAAAGGGCCAATTCGCGAATGGACTAGTTCTCAAAAGGACTAATTCGCGAAATGGCTAATTCTCAAAAAGACTAAGTAGTAAAATGCCTAATTCGTGAAAAGACTCATTCGTAAAAGAACAAATTAGAAGTGCGGCTACACCTAGTTTTAGCCGGTTAGAACTAGGTGGAGCCACTTACTCTTGGTTAAACCTAGTACGAGCCGATTGTTTTCGGGTAAAATCATTTGGGTTAGGTTAGGTTAGAACAGTAACCATTAACAAGCGAAGGCGAGCGAGCGAAGCGAGCGTGCCGCGGTAGCGGCCGCCGAGCGCCAGATCCCCTCTATTGTTGGTAAATTCAGTTACCAAAATAAAATAGGTTGTATCGTTGTAATATAATTGGTTGTATGACAGATTGTAAGATGCGTTGTTTTTCGCTATGATTGTTTTATTTTAATAATAAATGTTTTTTGCTAAGTTTTTTGTTTGCATTTCGTATAAAATATTAACATAAGTAACCTAGAAAATTAAGTTAGATTTTTCATGGCATGAGTTGGTAAAAGTTGGCCATTTGGAGAATTAGACATTTTACGAATTAGTTCTTTTACGAATGAGTCCTTTCACGAATTAGGTATTTTACTACTTAGTCCTTTTGAGAATTAGCCATTTCGCGAATTAGTCCTTTTGAGAACTAGTCCATTCGCGAATTGGCTTTTTTGCGACTGTGTGCCATTTTGCGAATTAGGCATTATACGACTAAACGTTTCTTAATGCACTTTTATTAGAGCAATATTAGTCTATCATAGAAATATGATTAGTGATGTATGAGTCATTTTTATATGAATAACCTATGATATAATCGCTACGGTATAATATTCTTTTTTTATTTTATTAAAACTCTATGCTCAAGTAAAAAAAATACTGTACAAAGGCGGACTTCATGCCTGAGGCATTTTCTACCAGTCAACCTTAGGGTGATGCAACATAGGGGATAGATAAATCGAAAATCAAAAATATATACCTACTAATACATAGATACATATATACTTATAAACAAAATAAAAAGTCTTAGGAGAAATAACGATTGGTGGAGGAGAAAACGAATCAGCGATGGTTGATGATTCTGCCAACTTCTTACGAATATATTCCCATGCTGTCCTGATGCTTAGAGGAAGCGTTTATGACGAACTTTATTAATATCTACGTTTTATGATTCATATCGTCTATGATCAAGGGTATGTATGATTGATATTGCGTACAAATATGATCATATCCGTCTAATCTCAAAAATGGCGTCAACATGCAAAAACTTCCACAGGAATATCGAAACAACAAAAATATTAATAAACCTTTACGAGGAAAATGAGTATTTTTTACAAATTTTTAACCGTTTTTATCTTCTTTTTTATGCAATTAATAAAATTGCACTCATGGCTACGGAAAACTAACTAAAAATCTTTATTCATCTTGATTCTTGATTAAGTATGACGTTTATTATGTGTAATACGTAAAAATGAAGAACAGCATCATTTAACTATGATCATAGAATTTGACAGATATGAAAACATATTTGTATGATAAATATATGTATTATGATAGTGTAATTGGGGCCTTAGAATGATCAGCCTGCCAGGGTCGCGAGTTTTTTCCTGCCAGGGTTACGAGCCTGTCCGAAAGGGATATCGTGGCCCTGGCACACAGGCATCTGAAGGAACACGGTGGGTTTTAGTCAGTAAAAGTCTGACACTCCCTCCCGCTCCACCCAGAGCGGGAGAAGTTATTTGATAATTTCCCACCCAAAAAAAAAAAAAAAAAAGGGTCGCGAGTTTGTCCGAAGGGTATATCGTGGCCCTGGCACACAGGCAACGGAAGGAACACGGGTGGGCTTTAGTCAGTAAAAGTCTGACACGCTCCGCCCTGAGTGGGAGAAGTTATTTGATAATTTCCCACCAAAAAAAAAAGGATGATTAACAGGATCTTAAGAGCGTATACGACGTACGGACTTTCATACAAACTTTCAAGCCCTTGTTTTTGGAAATGACTGAACCGATTTTAATGAAACTTAATACGCATAAGCAGGATACAACGGTCTAAAAAGTTAGTTAAGAACATTTTTCGAAATGTCTTTATTATTTAAAAACAGATAACTGGAAATCTGTTTCTATGGAAAACTTAAAATCGGTCTAATTTGGCTGAAACACTATTTTTCGAAAATGTTCTAAACAAACGTTTTAGAAATTTAAAACCTTTGTATCCTGCTTATGTGTATGAAGTTTCATTAAAATCGGTTCAGTCATTTCGAAAAACAAGGGCTTGAAAGTTTGTATGAAATGCCGTACGTCGTATACGCTCTTAATACCAATCTGCAAATTGAATAAAATTTGAAACGTAGTCTTTGTGTATTTATAATTCAGTCAAAGAGTTGTCCTTTCTATAGTATAGAGTATTAAAATTCTCCATAAAATCCCTCTTCAGCCACTTGCCAACAATAATTACGGTCGAATATTCAAGCCAATGCTTTTGCTATAATAATATCATTTATTTCCAGGGGCACATAGCGTTAAGTGCTCGTATGTAGAATTACAGGCGAAATCGTAAAACTAACTGATGTCATGTTCTGTTTATTTCTGCTTCGTTTTTAAAGCTACAGATTTTATCAGTAGAATAATATTTTTTTTAATGAAATAATTGCAGATTAGTTTTATTATTTAATATATCGATTTAAGGCTAGTTAAATATTTGAGCAATTAATTAGCTGAAAGCTATAAATTATTTCAGCATAATAAATTCAAATATTCCTTTTAGAATATTAATTTAGGCACATGAAAAATTAAACTATATAGTAACAAATGGGATGTTTGAAGAGATTAGTATCCTTATCACGGGGTAATTACTTCGATCGATAATATTACGTAATACTTTTGACAGTTCAACAACATTCATTGCGTTTTTTACGTTGTTGAGCAGACAAATTTTTCGAACATAATGAAGCAATGGATTTGAAATATCCTTCAAAATCATTCAGATTGTGATTGATAGTGTGTTACACAATTATGGACAGTACACACGGCTACACATCAAGCTATACATTTCCAGTATACGCTGACTCAGCGTACGGAAATTCATTGTACGGAAATCCTATATAATGCGAGATCAGCTTATACTGGAATTGTATAGCTTGATGTGTAGCCGTCTGTACAAGTAAATATTTAGGAAATACTTCTGGTATCTTGGTTGACTTCACACTGCGAGATATCTACATAATTATCAGATAAAACCGCCTCCTGACTTGACATTGACTGACCGCTTCCTACTTTTGAGAACGCTCTATTGTACGGATGCAGCAGATCGATAAGCAGGTTTTGTTCGTATTTCATTACAAATGATCCTATCAAATAAACTTTTATGTAAGTATCTGTATAATTATAGCTACAGGGGGTACAATGGAAAAACAATGTTCCTCTCTGCATACTGCTCTTCTAAGTATCGAATCAACAAAACAAAAAAAAAATGTTTCTTTGATTATTAAAAAGACAAGTTAGATCGAATACCTACTACGTACTTAAAACAAAACAAACATATTAATAAAAGCACGCAAAAAAAATAGTCTGTAGCTGCGCGTCATGCATTACTGTGACAAGGTTTCCGCTCAGCATGATGCTGTGCTGTGGGACCTACAGCACAGCGCTGGTTTGCAACATGTTGTAATGTTTTCTTCTTTATAAATATACTCTTGACCACCTCTCTATGTACTCCGCAGACTCGACCAGAGAAGCAGCTGTCGGCCTTAGCATCAGGCCCGCCCCCTCCCGCACCGATCGTACCCCGCTCCGCCGATGGGCCCCGACCGCCTGGCTGGAACGGCCAGCCTCGAAGACACGGCTCCAGCAGATTCAACGTTCACAGTCACAACCAGGAGCTGGTGAAACTACCACCTATTAAAGGTAAGTTGTTGCTATTATTATATTTTTCTAAATACAGCAACGACATAATATGAAAATATATTGCAGCCTCATCTTAGACTAGTGTGAAATTGTCTTACAAACCATGGTTGGTAGGCGGCGAATACACGATCGCCGCGCGAATGTGCGATCGTCGCGTACATAATTATGTCACCTTTTGTTCGGAAAACTGGAAAACGCTTTTTGTCTACGCGACCACGCGTTCAGGTTCACCGAAAAAAATTTGACATATTCTGGGGATCCGCTAAGGTAGCATAAAAGTAGTAGATAGTAGATAGCAAGTAAAATTCAAATTTTATTACGTTTTTTGCAATTTGCAGGTCAGTAACGACAGAAACAGGTTGTATGTTGATCTAAATATGATTCGCGGCCGTAACAAATATGGCTTTACAGAATTATAATCATTAGAATCAGCATTACAAATCTCTAAATTCATAAAATCCTACTGAATGATTATTTCAGAAAGTCATTCAATAGGATTTTACGAAGAGAGTTAGTTGTACTGTCGATTCTAATGATTATAATTATGTAAAGCCATATTTGTTACGGCCGCGAATCATATTTAGATCAACATACAACCTGTTACTTACCTGCAAATTGCAAAAAACTTAATAAAATTCAAATTTCGCGGGCTACCTTAGCGCATCCCCCTTAAATAGGACGCGCCCTAATGGTGTATGCAGACAGAGACATTCTGCTGTCTATCCTTTTGAGAATCAAGGGATTCTCAAAAGGATAGCCATTTTCTACGCTATCCGAGGTTGAGGCAGGCAGGACTTTTTTCTTTTTGTGGAATCAAAAGAGACAAGCTATACCAGCAACCGGTCTTACCAGGGGTATCATGTTACCCAGTTGCTCCATGTAAAATACTGGTATTCAGCTGGGTGGTTAGACTGGAAGCCGAGCCCAACATAGTTAGGAAAAGGCTTACAGTTGATGATGACAAGAGACAAGCTATAATGTTGATTTTATCAAAATAAGAAGTAGTAAACACACTTCATTGGCCATGATTTAGTTATCGCAAAAACATTATCTTTAGCTTCGAAGGCTGCTGGCCACTATCGGCATTCTTTGTTTGAGCTGGAACGGTTTATCCAGCCATATTTCTATCGTCACTGCCTCTACGTGAAGGTCTTATACATACATAAGTAATATACATAACTATAAGGTTTAATATTGTACTCTTCCACAAAATGCTCTTGTAAAAGGTGAATAAAAAAGATTTTCATGAAATATTTAGTATATTTTGGTCTGCACTATATTTTAAGACTCAAATTATTTCTATACTCCGTACAAATTTCTTCTGCAAAGAATGTAAACAAATGTGGAAACTTCTACAGAGAGCTCTTAACCTCTGTAATTTTCCCAAAGAAAACAATATTGAATGGTTGATTAAGACTCAAATTATTTCTATACTCCGTACAAATTTCTTCTGCAAAGAATGTAAACAAATGTGGAAACTTCTACAGAGAGCTCTTAACCTCTGTAATTTTCCCAAAGAAAACAATATTGAATGGTTGATTAAGACTCAAATTATTTCTATACTCCGTACAAATTTCTTCTGCTAACAATGTAAACAAATATGGAAACTTCTACAGAGAGCTCTTAACCTCTGTAATTTTCCCAAAGAAAACAATATTGAATGGTTGATTAAGACTCAAATTATTTCTATACTCTGTACAAATTTCTTCTGCTAACGATGTAAACAAATATGGAAACTTCTACAGAGAGCTCTTAACCTCTGTAATTTTCCCAAAGAAAACAATATTGAATGGTTGATTAAGACTCCAATTATTTCTATACTCCGTACAAATTTCTTCTGCTAACAATGTAAACAAATATGGAAACTTCTACAGAGAGCTCTTAACCTCTGTAATTTTCCCAAAGAAAACAGTATTGAATGGTTGAGGAACTGTTATGTTTAAGTTACGTTTTAAATGAAATGTTTGATGACACAGTATTATGTTTAGCCAGTTTTATGTTTGTCTTTCGATTCAATTGTTCCTTCAGAACCCATTATTATGGAGCTGAAATAACATGAGTTACGAGGGATTGTGTATTTCTTATAAATATTCAAATGTGGGCGTCCTAGCAAAAAGGGTCCAGTTCTCGGCATTTAGTTTCCGAGATACACGCAGTTTAGTAAAGTTGTGTGAAAAAATTACATTTCGCGATTTTAATTGATTATTAATTAATGCTCTATTATCTACAAGTTCGTAAGAGTAAAAGACTTTATATGAAGTTTCTAAGTACCTACCAGAAAAACTAAAAAGCTACCAGTGGGCGCCGAAAATGCTTTTTCAGAGTTTCAACTTAGAATATCTGATTTAAAAAAAATGACCAGTATTTGAATATTTTTTTAATCTTTATTGTCAATTGACTATTCTAGATACCGAATCTAGTCCTAACTCAATACTCCCCACTACTGGAACCTTTTTGCTTGGACGACCACAACTATTAGGACCCTATAAAATGTATGTAGATTTTAAAGATGCTTATCTACATAACAGCTAGAGCCTTATATTTACTAGAAATTATAATTAATATCGCTATAGGCAACGTTGGGGTTTAAGAGAAGATGTAGTGACAAAAATTTAAATTGAGTATGCTTAGATGGTTGGGTCATATTGAGAGGAGGAATGAAAGGCGACTAAAAACAGTTATTTACAGGCAGATGTGAGTGGAAACGCGAGGAGCTCGTGGCTAAGTAATAACAGCCGCACGGGTCGAACCATCAGGTTAAGCTACCCTGGGGGTTGGCCCGTGGATGGGTGACCGAGACTCAATTGTCATTGTATGTGTGTTACGCAATTACCCTGCAGATGTATGAACGAAAACGAATCAAAAGGAGTATGTATGGATCGTTGCAGGTGGCGTTCTGTAGATTCTGCCTACTTCCCCCATGAAAAGAAGGCGTGAGTTTATATGTACATGTAATATAATGTGGCAGCATCAACATCGCCTGATGCGAACTACGCATCACACTGACGTCACGCAAAATCCTGCATCGCGCAAGCGGAGTTTACCGCGCGACTAGTATTATTCAACGTCCGGATATCAATTGTCAGGCAGTTGACCACCAGACGCAACATTTATTTATTTATTAAAACTTTATACACAAGTAAAAACTACACTGTACAAAGGACTTAATGGCTGAGGCATTTTCTACCAGTCAACGTGATGCAGAGACAAAACATGGCAGGTGCAACGTACGGGATAGGTAGCTCGGAAATAACTATAAAATACAAGCATAAATACAAATACATAGATAATTAACATCCGTCTGGTCGGAGGATCTTCCCTTTTCTATGGAGGATGAGTAAACTTTACACCCTGTTCCTCATACCTCTAAATCGGTACCTATTATCGTGTGTGGAACTGTGGACTTTGGGGGTCAAATACTGTTACTTAAAATATTGAATATTGATATTCAACTCGCATCTGGTTAAATTGAAAACCATCCCGGCCCAAAACTAAAAGGGATAGTTGGATGAGAAAATTGTATTTTATGCATTCTGTTGACAGCTGAAATGTATGAGTCGTGGTTTCTTTCCTACTTCAAAACAGTAAGGAAAGTCCCAATCAACATTTGTGGAGGGCAAACACCATCCAAATTATTTTTACATAACATCACGCCTATTTTCCCCAAAGGGTTGGGCAGAGGTGTACCCACCTAATAGTGCACCCACATTTCGCCAGTTATGTTTAAAGGCTCTTATAAACACACGCGATATCGCGGGCGCGACATGCACCGACAAAGGAATTGTCTTTGTCGGTGCCTGTCGCGCCCGCGATATCGCGTGAGTGTGTAAGAGCCTTAAGTCCCATGTATTAGGGGGCGAGCATAGTGCCATCAACCAGGCAGGACTCCGGGCTGTTACTTATAAATTCCAGATGGAAAAACCCAATAACACTTTGCCCAACCTGGGAATCGAACCCAAGACCGCACGCTCAGCAGTAGCGCTTGCAACTTGCAACCACTGAGACCAATGAGACAGTCAATTATCTATAAAAACTTCAAAATGGTTTCCTTACCTAGAGAGATTGTTAGCTTGAAGTTCAAAGGCATATGTCCGAGATATGTAGCGATACTAATGTCCTTAACGACTTACAAAGCATTGCGTATGTCTTCGTTTAGCACGTAGCCTTGCTGCTAAGCTGACTTACTACTGTTTCATCATTACTCAGCTATATAGCTAAATATCAATAATACTATATTTATTAAACAGTTCCGGGATGGACTGACAATGCACTGAGAGAGATGTATCAACGATTCCATAGATTATAATTCTGTAAATACATACCTGATAAAGACGCGAATCAAATATTGATCCAGATACAACCTGACACATTGCAAAAAAGTAAGAAAATTTTATTTTCACGGGCTGCAGCTGCGGATTCACCTTAAAGAGAGAGTTAAGCCGAGCGGCTTTTACTACAACCAACTTCATAAATGGTTGGTTCGATCGACCGACGACGACGTACAACACGTACGACGTACATAGTTCGGCCGATGACGGATTTGGTGTATCCGAGCCGTAAGAGAAATATCTAAAATTGAGAAGACATTTTATTTAGGGGGTGTAAACACACCCCGCACGTGTGCTATGGAGGGGGCTATGCTTGGAGTCTCTTTGAAGGATAAAATCAGGAATGAAATTATCCGGAAAAGAGCCGGAGTTACCGACAGCTTGCAGAGTAAGCAAACTGAAGAGTTAGTGGTCTGGCCGATGGTGCAGACGAGTCCTGGAGTGGAGACCGCGTATCGTCAAGCGTAGTGTGGGACGCCCCCCAGCTAGATGAACCGACGACCTTAAGAAGGTGGCTGGGTCGGACTGGATGCGGAAGGCGGAGGATAGGGTGTTGTGGCTCACGCAGTCTGGGAGAGGCCTATGTCCAGCAGTAGACCACGATAGGCTGATATGATTGAAGTACAGTCACGTGCAGTGCACTTCTACTGTATATCACCTAATTGAATTATTCAACAGTAATTTGCCCTTCTCCCAATTTATTTGGGGTTGGCGCAAAATGTCTTCTTTCATACTTCTCTATTAGACGTGACGTCATCTCAGTAGTTTCTAGCCATATTATCATTCACACAGTCCATCCATCCTTTCTTTGGTCTTCTCCTACTCTTATAGTCATCCACATTCATACCCAAAAGTGTAAATCCCCTAAAAGAAACAAAAAACTATTTTCGAAACTCAACCCTTGGGGGATCAAACGAGGGTCGAAATTAGAATGTGAACGAAATCGTGGAGGAATAAGTTCGAGCGTTCATATTTTCTCTACTATTATGTTAGAAGTCAATCGCATGTAAACCAATAAAACACAGCTGAGCTACTTCACGAGTCCCAGTGACCTACACAGAGCACGAGTGTTCATCTATATGTTAATTAAACTTTGAACTTAGCGGCAGAGCCTGATCCAACTAGTGCCAATAAATAATAAAATATCGCCGTAAAATTTTAATTTGAAACACCTCTCTACACATTAACTTTCTTTCGATTTGACCTAGGAACACGTATTTTATGAGTTAACTACCGACCAGAGGCGTAGCGCGCTAACAACTCCGTTCCTACCGGCTTCCCT
The DNA here is from genome assembly GCA_963921375.1 of Tiliacea citrago. Classification (NCBI taxonomy): domain Eukaryota; kingdom Metazoa; phylum Arthropoda; class Insecta; order Lepidoptera; family Noctuidae; genus Tiliacea; species Tiliacea citrago. The sequence continues at coordinate 19,513,917 of OY992798.1, forward strand.
GCGGAGAATCGGAAGAGCAACTTTACGGTAGGTAAAGTTTAAAAATAGCACGTTCTGTAGTGTCTATGATTACCAAATAATATAGATAATTATACTACAGGTATTTAATATACCGTCATATTCAAATAACAACTCAAGTTGTTCTAAATAAGCCGACGCCTCAACGTGATAATCGTGAACTAAAATTCATACAATACCGATCCCGTCATGACGTTACTTGAGGTCACGTGACATGACTTGATATGGGCGACAGTAACTCGCTATCTATCGGGTTATGGCTGAGACAGACATAGAAACATGCGTCGTCGAGAACGAGATAGAGGAATATGACTCATTTTATTTTCATCTCTCGCCACAGCTAGCGACCCGCCCCGCACGGTTTTTACGACTTAACAAAGCATCGACATTTCTTTATTATTCCTAAGTTTAATATTAATGTCGATAACATTGACATGTGAACGGCGGCGGGCGTTTTTGGAGGATTGTCATAAGTAACTTTAACTTTCGAAAAGTGCTGATTCTCAGCCTAGTTTGAATAAATGACTTTAGATTTGATTTGATATCTTTTGGAATAAATTTTCTAAATGATGGCCTAAACCGCATCAAAATCCGCTGCGTAGTTTAGAAGAACAACGCGGTCACACAGACAGACAGACACGAAAAGCGACTTTAATTTATAATTTGTATAGATGCATGGGCTACTGCTTTGGCTACGGCTTATGTTTTATTTATGTTTTTTATTAATTGGCTGTTGAAAAATAAATTCTTGAACCAAGCATTCCATACGTTTTTCGGATTGGAACTATGTTAATAATTTTAACTAGCTTACGTCAGTCGTTTCTAATCTTACACATAATTATGTATGAAGAATGTCTCCAAGGTTAAAAACCTCTGGCGAATGCAAGTCGGAGCTTTTCAACCGTAGGCGAGCTTTTGCAACTCATCGTGAAAATTCTATATGTTACGTCCAAAATTATCGCGTTTTTAATATCTTAAAGGCTTGATGTACACCCGGTATCGCACTAGTCTGTACGAGCCTTAAAGCGATATCGCACCAGTCTCTACGGGCTTTTAAACATCGCAACTATGAGGATTGCTAAAATTAATATCAACTGGCAACTATGCCTATTATGAGATAGTATCACTATGAGCTAACATCATAATTTTGAGGGTTCCGTACCCAAAGGGTAAAACGGGAACCCTATTACTAAGGCTCCGGTCTGTCTGTCTGTCTGTCTGTCCGTCTGTCACCAGGCTGTATCTCATGATCCGTGATAGCTAGAGAGTTGAAATTTTCACCGATGATGTATTTCTGTGCCGCTATAGCAACAAATACTAAAAATCAAAACAACATAAATATTTAAGGGGGCTCCCATACAACAGACGTGATTTTTTTTGCTCGTTTTTGCTCGATATTGATAACGGTAACAGGTAGACACTTGAAATAATCACAGAATATTTAGTTATATATTCACTTTAAAAATCAATAATTAAATTAAAATAAAACAAATATTTAAGGGCGGCTCCCATACAACAAACGTGATTTTTTTGCCGTTTTTGTAGATAATGGTACGGAACCCTTCGTGCGCGAGTCCGACTCGCACTTGGCCGGTTTTTTATATTTTATACTGGCAACCCTTAGTCAAATCATTTTTATTTTGCTTTCGTGACAGGCACTTATTTTCAGAAGGAAGGGTCCTGTCGGATGTCGTTTTTCATGTTCCCCAAGGGATACCATTTTCCAAGGGGAAATATAAAAGAATCGGTTTTCACATCGCAAAGGGACCCGAAAACCACTAAATGTTAGTTCCCTCATATTTTAGTGTATTCGAAGTTGGATTTTACGTTGAATTTCGAACCTGAATATTTTTTAAATATGGAATATTCGAATGCTAGCGTGTGATTGGATCATTTTAAAAACTGTTAGTAAAAAAAAACTTCTGATATTAGAAGTAGGTAAGTCAATGTAAATTAGCGTTTATAAATGCTTATCATAAAAAGTACTGAGTTAATGATTACTTATGATGCTATTATACCTAAATATTATTCAAGCAAAATTATTTAGTTTTTATCAATTTTCACAATTTTGTACTGGGTAAAAAAACATAGTAAAGTGTATTTTTCTTGACTTTTTTTCTGTTGTAAGCAAATAGGCGTACTAATACTTCGATTTTTAGAAAATTCTATGAAAAAAGCCGTGCGGTCGCCAGATGGGATTACCCATCGCCAAAAATTAAAAAATCCATACAAACTTTCTTCCCTAATTTAACCGGAGAAATATTAACCAATACGATTGCAAGTGGACAGGGATTTGCAATCCTATCGGTTAATATTTCTCCGTTGCTCCGGTCCGCAGCCTCACTCCGCTCCGGTGGACAGGCAGCCTTAATCGACGAATTTTCATCAATCTTTCCTTAGTTTCCTTAATTTTGTTATATGTCCCTACCTATGTGACTGTTAGATTGTGAGAACCGTTAGTTTATCATATCTATAAAAAATACATATCTGTTGTAGTCGCGAATCATATTTTGATCAAGATACAACCTGACAATGACCTGCAAATTGCAAAAAACGTAAGAAAAATTGTATTTCGCGGGCTATAGCTGCGGATTCACTTTATTAAGTAGATGCATGCAATGTGATAATTAATGCAGTATCATGCGTTTCTTTCGTAGATCAGCTATGTTCAATCCTATCTGCATTTTGTATCGTGTTTGTTTACTAAACAAGACATTAAGGAAAATTGAACTGTGTGTAGGTGACGTTTTAATTGAGGAAAACAGATCATTAAAGTAACACAAGTAGATTATCATTTATCACGGACTGCAGTGGCTATTTTTTCCATGTCCGTTGCACATTTTCTCCATTCACAAGAAAATAATTATGCTCGTCACTCGCCGTCGACACGAAACGAGAAGAATATTATGCTGTTAATGTTGCCAGTTCTAAAAATAGTTGTTGATTTTTTCCTTGTTGTGTGCAGATTTTAACTACCTAAACTTAGTGTAATAGAACACTTCCGGGATTGAATGATAAACAACGAATCGCAGAAGGTAGAAACTTCAAATTTTGAAGAAACCTAATAGTTGTCTTTAGAGGGTGTAAAGGAACAAAGGATTCCTTAAATCTGCACAACTCAACATATTTTAAGTCACCTTTATTCTCATACTGTGTATAGAACAGGGTGTAAAGTTCACTCATCCTCCATAGAAAAGGGAGGATCTTCCGACCAGATGGGTGTTGTGTCTGGTGGGCAACTGCCCGACGATTGATGTCGGGACGTTGTATGTATGCTAGTCGCGCGGTAAACTCTGCTTGCGCGATGCAGGATTTTGCGGGGACGTCAGTGTGATGCGTGCTTCGCATGTTGCGATGTAAATGCCGCCACATGTGTTTGTACACTTCCAGGGGGCCAAGTCTGCTAACGCAGCTGTGGCAGAATGGCCGATCATTGGCACCGTAATTGTAGAGTTTGACAGTTTTGCTAATCTCCTAATTGAAAGGCGTCTTTATGATTTTCCAATGACGTGCCACTGACACTCCATTGGAAAAATTGTGTGTATTTGGTAATCTCGTACTGACAAGCTTATATTATTTTGACTTCCCTATGGACCACTGTCACGCCATTATGAATTTAGGAGGTTACAAACTATTGGCACAATGGTCATGGCGTTGCCTTGGTATGGTCGTCATAATGACCAATCATTGAAAATAGCAGACTTGGCCCCCTGGTATATTGTAGCGACAGAAATAGGTACTTACTTAAAAAAAGTAGGTATTAAGCCAAGATAAGTATCGTTTAAAAATTGGGGGCGAACGAATCTACAGAGGGTTGAAGTTTGTATCACGTGCGAACATTGCGAACGGATTCGTGGGTGTCAGGTATACGTAGCTGTAGGTTTTTTATTTTTATAATTTTTTTTTTTTTTTTGTGGTGGGAAATTATCAAATAACTTCTCCCGCTATGGGCGGAGCGGGATAAAACCCACCCGTGTTCCTTCCGTTGCCTGTGTGCGTCACCTGGACGTTAAATATTTTGTACGGTAAATATGTGACGTCATAACCTTGTAAAGAAGAATATAATGGAGTGCCATTAACGAAAATATGTTACCTAGGGGGTGTAGGGTTTGCTTGAACCGTAATGAGATAAAATTGAGGAATATTTGATTTTAGACACTCAAATGAGACTGACTCGATTCGAAGTGGAAATAATTGCGTTACCAACTACACGGAAACATATCTCGAGTAAAGTCAGTTTTTTTTTTTTTTTTAAAGGTATATACAATTAAAACTGACATTCTTTGACTGTTGTATGAAATAGCTATAACACGGCAAGTTGACTTACGGTGAGTTGCACGAAACCAACATTAGTTTAACAGATACTTTAAATTGATGCTGTCTCTTTCTCTTTGATACAAAATGTAAGGGATGGCATAAATTTTGTCTTTGTTAAACTAATGTTGGTTTCGTGCAACTCAACGATACTGCGTTAATTTTATAAGCAATTAATATACCTTAGACCTTATAGGTACTGAAGTAATAATTAGGTAAAATCTAGGTAATTATTTTGACAGACCATCAGAAAAAGGGGAATGGAGCATCATTCGTAATTTCTTAGCACCCTCAGCAACATAAAAATCCATACCTCATCATTAGCTAAACATCCTCTATTGTCTCGGCTATTACTTGCATCAAACGCAATGGTCATCAAACGCATGTTGTCACTTGAAGTATCAGTTAGAAAAAATACATTTTAATTCTCTAAAATTCACTGACGTGATGTTTTTCGATAATTAGACGAAAACAAAAAACAGATTTTGTTAACTCATACTTCTAGTAACACCACAACAAACGGTCGTTACCCCAAAAAGAAAAAAACTTTTTTATTTTAATTTTATCGTGTTAACCATCACGTATACAGAGTTTCGCTAGCAGATTTAATTAGGCCTTGCATAGATGTATAAATCTACACAGGCTGGTGCGCGTTGCCAGTCTTACGCAACACGTCCCATTAGCATGTCGGTGACGCGAATCCATACATTTTCCCCTACCAAAAATCGCTCAACGCGCCTCAAGAAGTTATCACTTCAAAAACGTAATTTAACCGTCTCACGTTCGGATACAACAAAGCAATTTAGTTAAACAACATCTTGATTCTCGATGGTATCATTGTTTATTTTTTTCCAAGGCAATGACAATAATCGTTCTGACTCGCCATCGGGTTGCAGAACAACGTAGATAGCGAAATAATTGACGTCTGTAAACGCGCTGTGTAAACAGCCATCTTTGATTTGTGCAAAGTTGTGTAGACCGATTCCTTCGTAACAATAAACATCAATTTGCTTCAACTTGGCCGAATTTGTTTCAACTTGTGTTACAGTTCATGTTGCATTGCATTTATTTTGAGGGCATATTCGTTTCAACGTACTATGTGACATTATATATTTCGTTTCACATAATATGTGTACTCACCATTACTATCTAGGTGTTACAGGCAAATTAGCGATACTTTGTCTTTCAACCCCCTTTTTGACCCCATAATGGGTGAATAACCCTTTTTTAATTGCACTTTTTCCACGTCATAAGGAGCAAGTCTTCCAATCTAAATTACATTATTTTAGGCTTCGTCCTCGATATAAAATTTACAATGCAGCTTCCTCACGTCAGTCAACAACCAATTCAAATAGTTCGTGCTAACGTGATTTTTCTCGTGTTAGCACGAACAACACAAGTTTTGTCGAATTGTCACCAAGACTTTCAAATGAAAAGTCAAATTCCGTATGAAATAGAGCTATAATTATATAATAAATATATTCCGTTGAGCTGCACGATTACTGACAAATCCTTGCACTGATTGGACAGGTCCACTCAAATTTGTGTGGTTATTTCCTCAAAAGACCATTTCAGACACATCTACATGGTCGGATGGTCCTCACATGATCTGACCAAGATTATGTCTGGACTTTAAAAGAGACTGACCCCTGAGTTTGTTTCGCCATTTCTTCTCAGTTAGGAAATGTCGACTACATCTAGCTTATTTTTAGGGTTCCGTACACAAAGGGTAAAACGGGAACCCTATTACTAAGGCTCCGCCGTCTGTCTGTCTGTCCGCAGACTGTATCTCATGAACCGTGATAGTTAGACAGTTGAAATTTTCACAGATGATGTATTTCTGTTGCCGCTATAACAGCAAATACAAAAAAACAGAATAAAATAAATAGATAAGGGGGCTCCCATACAACAAACGTGATTTTTTTGCTAGTTTTTGCTCGATATTGATAACGGCAACAGGTAGACGCATGAAATATTCACAGAATATTTAGGTATATATTCACTTTAAAAATAAATCATTAATTTAAAATAAAACAAATATTTAAGGGGGCTCCCATACAAAAAACGTGATTTTTTGCCGTTTTTATAGATAATGGTACGGAACCCTTCCTGCGCGAGTCCGACTCGCACTTGGCCAGTTTTCAATTTTTAATATGACGTGTAAAAGTGATTCTGATATCCTATTTACAGAATAAACGATTTAATTTAAAAAAAAACGCATTAAATACAGTAAAAATATACAGTCCCTTGTAAAAATATGGCATTGTTACCAAAAGTTCCCATTGAATTATTTCAGTGTTTAGATAAGTGTTTATATATTGGGGCTTGTGGCTAAGTAATAACAGCCGCACGGATCGATCAGGTTAAGCTACGCTTGCCGCGGTTGGTCCGTGGATGGGAGACCAGCTTTACATACCAAGACCCCTCCGTGCCTCGGAAAGAAAGCACGATAAGCCGTTGGTCCCTGCTGTCACTTGTAAATCTTTGACAGATGTTACGGGTCGTCAGAAGCCCGAAAGTCTGACAATCCAGTCTTACCATGGGGTATCGTGTTACCCAGTAACTAGGTTGTGGAGGTCAGATAGGTATCTATAAAATACTGGTATTCAGCTGCATCCGGTTAGACTGGAAGCCGACCCAACATAGTTGGGACAAGACTAGGCAGATCCTTTTCCTTTCCTTTTTTTTTAAACGTTTACCGACACTAGAAATTTCTCCTGTATTGTGGGTGCGTTTTCAAACAATTAAACTAACTTTTAAAAACATACACGAACAGCCAGACCCGGAACCACTACTTGTAGGTCATACAAATATTTGTTCCGTGCGGGAATCGAACCCGCAACACGCAGCGCAGCAGTCAATCGCTTAACCACTGCGCCAACCGTGCCGTGATAATGAGATGATGATTAAGTCCGCCATTGTACAGTATTTTTTTTACTTCTGCATAAAGATTTAATAAATAAATAAATGATGAGATACGAGGGCGGCACTGAAAATTTCGGGAATCAAGGAAGTGACACAACATTACTATTTAAAAATGTATTTATTTCTTTTCGAAGTATTCTCCGCGAAATTTGACACATTTTTCCATACGATGGAACCAATCATTGAAGCAACCATTCCATTCGGAAGTTGGGGTCTCCAAAATGGCCGTTTTGTAGGCGTCCACAGCTTCTTCAGGTGATGAAAATCTCTGTCCACGCAATTTATTCTTTATTTTAGGGAAAGTATAGAAATCATTAGGGCTTCGGTCGGGGCTGTACGGCGGATGGTCTAATAATTCTATGTTTTCTTGCTCTAAAAACTCTTTTGTTCTGTGCGCGGTGTGAGAACTCGCATTGTCGTGATGGAGGATGATGCGGCGGTTGCAGTTCTCTTTACGGAGTTCAGAAACGACCTGTGGCAAACAAATGCTAGCATACCATTCTGCATTAACCATTCTTTGTCCCTCAAGAGGAATAGTCGTAACATGGCCGGTTTTTGGAGACAAACGTGGCCACCAATTTTTTTGCAACACTCCGTGAACGAACAATTTTTGTTAGCTTTAACTCATTTTCGAACACCCAAACTCGTGACTAGTTTTTTGTTTCGGGTTTGTACGCGTATATCCAGGATTCGTCACCTGATACAATGTTGTATACAGCATTTGAGGATCCTGCGTGGAATCTTTCGAGAGTTCTGACGCACCAAGTAACGCGAGCTACTTTTTGCTCTTCACAGAGCGAATGCGGTATCCATCGGGAAAACAACTTGTTTACACCTAATTGTTCATGCAAGATTATTTGTATTTGACTCATGCCAATGTCAGATTTAATTCAGTTGCCTGAATTTCGCGGTATGTCACATGTCGATCTTCCTCAATCAGCTTACGCACAGCATCAACGTTTTCTTGGGTGATTGCAGTTTTTGGACGACCTTGACGGGGATCATCACTGAGCTTGCCACGTCCACGTTGAAATTCAGCAAACCAGCGATAAATTGTGGTTTTGGATGGGGCTTCATCACCAAATGCAGAAATCATCCGGTCAACACACTGTTTTTGTGTTAAACCAGTTCGAAAGTCATAATAAATCATCGCTCTTGAATTCTCTCGAGTCAATTCCATTTTCTCAACGACTAAACAAGTTTGACAAAACCTTGTGACAAGACCGAGAATCTTTTTTTAAATAAATAAATGGTATTCGATTTTTAAAACCAAGGAGTTTTCAATTAAAAAGATTTTAATATGACAGGAACAGTGGAAATATTCCATTCCCGATACTTTTAGTGCAGCCCTCGTATGTGCATACATCTGTTACACGTTAAGTGTACGTTGGCCGTCGTTAATACAAGACAATAGGTGATTGTTAAAGTTCTCAATTATAGTACGAACGCTAATTGATCGATGAGTCCTTTATACCCGGCCCGCAGTCTGCCAGTGGCTTCAATTAGTCAATCATTTAATTTATAATCTTGCTGTGATACTAAGTTTTTATGTAAATAACAGCCAGGTACAAAAGTCGTCAAGCTCAGAACTTAAAACATCACAGTATGTTTAAAAGCAAAATAAAAGGACCCAACATTTTTGCATCAGCGGGTTAGAACGTACGGGTGAGTGTATGTTGATAACGAATGAAACACAACCGTCTTTCTCCAAAGCTAGTTTATTACTGCCGGTATCCTCACATTCCTCACTAAAAAACATGTAGATCATTAAATAAGTACTTATAACTATGCACATACAGTTCATCTCCCTCCAACATTAATTTGAAAACCTGTAAATATAACAAAAAAATATATTCTTACTAACAAGATACAAAATTACTTAATGTTCTTATTTAAAAAAAGAAACGTAGGGCATAAAAAAAATTCGTCCGCATCGCTGTCAACAGGAAAAGTGCCCAAAAGGCTGGCAGCATTTTAAGTCTGTTAGCGTATTTATTATGTAAATATTATTCATAAAATAAAATTGATTCTATGTTCTTAAAAATGCTAACCTACTTAAAAATATTTCTTATAACTAACATTTTTCCGGAGCATTTAAGAACGTCCAACCGAGTTGGCTCATTTGGATCGACACACTGTTCATCTGATCGGATTCTGTCTTCCATCACTTCGTAAGCCCAATCCTCATCGTCCAGACCCGTCTGTTCCCTCACATTATCAGCACTTATTGCTACGGTATTCCTATCACGGTCAGCCGTGACCTGCACCTCCCTCTCCTCCATAGTGCTAGCCGATGGAGCTGAAGACGCTGACGACGGCTAGAACGCGGGAGATCGCTCATTAGATAGAGATGCGGAGGGTGGAGACTGCAGTAGCGCTAGCGATGGAGCGCCTGACGTGGACACAGGCAGTGGATTGCAATTAGGTACATTGTGGGGCGCTCCCCTCTGATGAAGGACTTATAGCTGGCTACATCACTATTATGCGAAGTAGTATATTTCCTCATTATCGATGAAGTTGTCATGCCTTTTTTGCTCGATTTCTGTTCTAAAATCTTCCACGGTTAACAGTGTTAGTAGTTTACAGTCGTGCAAAGTTAAACAGGCAGTACCAAATAAGCCGTCTCGTTTTCCAGCTACACTGAAAGAATCCCTAAGCGACTTAAGCGCTTTTCACGCTAAACGCCGTATAAAGTGGCATCTGTCCTATGCTTTTTGCTCGGCATCCCTTTGTGCCCGTGTTCCGTTTCCGTCCGCTTTTTACCGCTGCAAGCTAGCCTCTACCGTGAATGCTACTTCAGAGACATCGTCCTAATTCTCGCCAACGACCGCTTTGTGTGTCGTTTCGTTTGTGATGTGTGTTATGCGACGAAAATGACCTAATACCGAGGGGACCTATTAGGCGGGTTTGTTTTTGCTCTTTTTTGGGTTTAATTTTGCGGTTTTAGCTAATTTACTAAAACAAATCACGAAACGACGGTGTGGTTGAATTAATTTGTCCTTTCCGTTTACACTTTTTTAGGGTTCCGTACCCAAAGGGTAAAACGGGAACCCTATTACTAAGGCTCCGCCGTCAGTCTGTCTGTCTGTCTGTCCGTCTGTCCGTCCGTCCGTCTGTCTGTCATCAGGCTATATCTCATGAACCGTGATAGTTAGACAGTTGAAATATTTCTGTTGCCGCTATAACAACAAATACTAAAAAACAGAATAAAATAAATAGTTAAGGGGGCTCCCATACAACAAACGTGTTTTTTTTTTGCCATTTTTATAGATCCCTGTACGGAACCCTTCGTGCGCGAGTCCGACTCGCACTTGGCCGGTTTTTTTGTGTTATTGTTATTAAAAACCAATGTTTTGTTAATCTTTTTTAGACAGGTATTTCTTGTCTGTAATTTATATAACCTTTGAGACCAATCTGTTTTAGGGTGACCTTGAATTACGGTCATCATTTTACCATCATTGTTTACTATAAATACATGGTCTTTACCTACATCTCTCTTAGTTATCATGTCTGTAATCGGTATTTCTTATTTCAACCTTCAGGGACCCCTAGGATTAACCCCCCATGGAGTTAGAATCACCCCTACATTAACATAAATGTGTAACCAGAACAGGTCTTCTAAACTTCTTAATTGAATTTATTTCAAGACTTGGTCAGGAACTTCTTAATGCACGATCACTTTGCAATCCCTAGAGGGTAGATGGAAATTGTACTGTTTAATTAATAGAATCTACAAACGATGTTGGTTATTTAATCTCCAATGGCAAAATTTGCCTTATAAATTGGGCAGCATCCCCAAAACTGCTAGGCAAAGAGCATACAGTACAAGGACAAGGTGATAAGGACTTTGTCCCAAAAATACTCAGGCAACACTGGCCACGGTCTTTCCGATCTTCATAGTGCACGTAGTAGCAAAAGTCGCCTCTGAATACGGCGTACAACGTACCGTAAATGCCATATCCTGAGACATCATCAAGAAACTAGGTCGATCTGCAGCGCATGAATCGGCGAACTCATGTGACCCGGAAATATTAGCTTATTTTGCCTGTTCGTTACTATAAAAGCCCTTTATAGCTTCTGGGCTTGTCAGTGAAACCGTTTTACTTTAATTAATAAGATTTTTGACCCAAATTCTTTATTCAAGAAAAAATACATGCTGCATATCTTCTAGTAAAATAATTATGCGGTATGGTTTCATCTATAACCACTTTATAGAAGGCGTAATGATTGCGTATCGCGTCAAAGGACACAGACACAGCCTCCCTGTAATTAATTAAGTATATCAAACGTTTTCAGTACTAATTGAACTTGAGTGCTCTAAGGCGCACATAACTACTAATATATCACCCGACACCACTGTACATGAGTCCCGATGATACGATATGTACCTACTTTATTACAGATGTATGTTAGGGGTTTGGACACGGAGTAGTAAGAAAATGGACTGATCATACGATTGGCAAATTGCTTGGGGCACTCGACACCAGCGCTTTTAATATCACCGCCCCATAAGATAGGTTGGTGGTTGGATATCTAACGACCAGTGGCAACGTGCTAGAGCCGTGAAAAGATCTTTCCTCACACGCGTTTATGAAACTTAGGCATAACGGTTCGATTTATTATAAGTATTATAACTTATTCTTGTTGTAACTCTTTGATTTTCACTCATTGAATAAATAATCTTACAAAATTGTCGAAAGTCTTGTATTGTTAAGTATGAGGCATGAGCACTCCAGTTATTTACCTACGCAAATCTTCCGCGACCGTCTCTGGGTTCGATTTATACCACAAATACATAGCTTAAGTTGATTGCTAACACTTTGAAGTGTGCCCATACTTTAAAGGACAGCGATAAGAGCTAATTAAGAGCATCAATAAAAATTAAGGCACAGGTCATCGCCACTCAGAAGCTAATCTTGCTAATTTCATCAGTGACGGACTAATCTCCGCTCGTATTTTAATTAGGTTGACCTTGAAGTATTTTCAAGTCTAAAAACCGTTTTGTTTTATGGTGTCTTCGGCTTCTGCTAACAGGAGTATATTTACGGCCATTTCTAGTTGTAGAGTGTCAAATCAATCTGCCTAGCCTTTTCCCAACTATGGGGGTCGGCTTCCAGTCCAACCGCATGCAGCTGAATACTAATATTTTATACAGGTTGGTGGGGAAATCGACGCGAAACCTGTTACCATGGATTCAGTACATTAGAAAGATTTTAACGCAGGGGGGGTCAAGAATGATGTACTGAATCCATGGTAACAGGATGCGCGTCGATGTCCCTTCCACCCTGTATACAGCGACTGCCTATCTGACCTCCACAACTCAGTTACTGGGTAACACAATACCACTTGGTAAGACTGCTGGTTGTCTGACTTTTTGGGCTTCTAACTACTTGCCCGTAACGACTGTCAAAGGTCTACGAATGACAGCCGGGACTACCGGCTTCGTGCTTATCGAAGTCTCAATATGTATTGGATGGTCACCGAAGTCAAAGTCAAATCATTTATTCCAAATAGGCACAAAAAGGCACTTTTGAACGTCAAAATTTACAAAAAATAGAATTGATTCTAGTTGCCCCTTCCAAAAGGGAGCTTCGTAAGGTGAAGAATGGGCAAGAAACGCCGCCACCGTTACTCTTTTAAAATGTTTTACAATATTCCCATCCACGAACCGACCGTGGCATGGGTAGCTTAACTTCGACCGATCCGTGCGGCTGTATATTTAGCCCCTCTTCTAGTTATTGTGTATGTGTGCTATATATCTTTCGTTGCTTTGCTATTAAGACAGAGTTGTAATCCCGAGGGTATTCGCTGCGGTAGATTTAATGCGGAAGTCGAAGGATTTAATGTTTTGAGTTTTGGCGCTCTTTACTATACCTAATTATCCATGATAGTCGATTAAGCGGTTTAGGAGTCAAAAGTGAAGCCATTGTTGACGCTCATGACTCCGGTAAAACAATTAGGAGTAGTTATATTAGTAAATCCGTTAATTACTTCTAAGTATGAATGTTATCCTCAAAATTAAGTCGGAATAGTTTCGCAGTAGGATGTAAAGTTTCAGAGTATGCTCCATTTGTGAATTCTCCATTCAGACTTTCCTCTATTTTCTGTTTCCGCAATGAAAGTTGGGACAAATAAGTCTGACCTCCAGATATTTGTTCAGATTCCGACTCTGGGTGTTTGTCAGCTTTTTCACTAACAAACAAACTCGCAGATATAACAAAAACCTTGACACTCTTCTTAATCACATCCCCGCTCTAAATATAGCTTTTATTTTTGTTGTAAGTATTTCTTTTAGGGCTAACGGATAACAATAAAAAGCAGCCCGCCATGTTGGAACGAAGAAAAATGGCGTAAGATATCATAAATGTAGGCGAAAATATGGCGCGATTTCTATATCATATGGTTATTTTACGGTCTTCCATTTTATTCTGCTCTTGAGATTACTATTTGGGTAGACCTCTGTACGTCGCGCGTCGATGACATGTAGTCTAGATTTTAGTATTTCTTACATCCTAAAAGTCTTCAAATTCTTATGAGACTTCCGTGTCTGTCGGTACGTCACGTCGTTTTTCTCAGTAACTATCAACTTGAAATTCACCATCGTATTGGAAGTAATTTATTTTTGTATCATAGAAAATGGTTGCCATCCTGTCAATATAAATTATCTAGTAGCACCGCTTATGAAAGCAAATTGTCGGGTTCTAACGACCCTTCCGCTTGGTTTCCTCGCTAAATCAGCACTGTACGCTACCCTGGTGAATAAGGGGTTATTTTGAACTGGGGAATCTTCTACCACAGGTCCTCCATTTTTCATAACACTTATAATAGATGTAGAGGTTTATATGAAAACCCAACAGACTCCGGGCTGCTACTGAGAAATTACTAATAACAGAATAACAGTTTGGAATTGGCTCGCCGCCGGCTAGCTTATTACATGGGACTACAACATAACTGGTGATATATGTATACACCTCTGTCTATCCCTTCGGGGAATACAGGCGTGATGTGCAGTTCCGAAAAATGCTAGTCAGAGGAAAGTACAGTAGTAGTAGTTTCTGTATCTCTCCGTGGCATCACAGCGGGCCCTATCCTACATGACTTTCTGTTTTTATTTTCATTTTACTTGGTTTTGTTTTTTTGTTATGTTACTACACTGCGCCCCGCGGTTTCACCCGCGTAAGACTCGATCCCGTGGGAATATCGGGATAAGAAGTAGCCTATGTCTCAATCCAGGGTGTCAGTTACCTCCATACAAAATTTTATCAAAATTGGTCTAGCCATTTGAGCGTGAAGAAGTAACAAACACACAATAATTTTTCTAATCCGACTGATAGTTCCAGATATTAGCGCGTTCAAACAAACAAACAAACGAACAAACAAACTCTTCAGCTTTAATTAGTATAGATTTATCTTCCATTCCTTTTCTTTATCAAGTATAATAATAACTAAGCTAATCAGCCGTCTATAGGAAAGCCTTTAGGCCATAATAGCCTTAAAGCTTTTAATGTTATATACCCATTTCCGAACGCTGTCGACGACCGCGATATTGAGGGAAAATTGCACCCAGTGGAAACATAAATTTTCTCTGCAATCTGCGGTAGTTACGTTCCAGAGATCTCAATCCCTACTTTATCTTTTAACGAGTCGATGGATGATGAGGTGTTTTAAAGGTAATTAGCTAAAAGTCTTTAAATCTTCAAGTCGATGGTACGGTCAAATTTTATTGGCCTAAGACTGCGACTTCCACAGCGTCGAAAGTCGCCAAAAGGTTTTAGACAAAAACAGAACAGTTTAATTGAAAGATTAAAGTTATATTTTTCGGACACTTCAAATTAAGTTACCAATTAGTACGCCGATTATATCTTGATAGCAAATTAAGTAACTGAATTGTCTTATCATCATTCTCCTGCCCTTATCCCAATTGATTTGTGGTCGGCGCAACATGTCCGTTTCTTCCATACTTCTCTATTAGTCGTCATCTCGGTAGTCACTCCCTTTCTAGCCATATCATGTTTCACACAGTCCATCCATCGTTTCTTTGGTCTTCCCCTTCTCTTATAGCCATCGACATGCATACTCAAAGCTTTCCTCACGACATTTTCCTCATTCCTCCGCATCACATGCCGCCCATAACAACAACCGATTTCCGCACAACTTTTCAGTCACCGGTGCCACTTTCAGACTTCCTCTTATGTACTCATTTCTTATTCTATCCATTCGTGTCACACCACACATTCCTCATAGCATTCTCATCTCAGCTACATGCAATTGCCTTTCATTCATCCCTATTGTGGCCCAACATTCTGATCCATACAAGACAGCAGGTCTAACCATTGTTTTATATACCTTCCCCTATTTAACTAAAACACTATCTCGACATGAATCCTAGAAGTGAGTCAGACGAATTAAAGTCAATTAAACGATCGATGGTGCAGGGGAGAACGCACCAGTCTGACACAGGGATACTACCCCTCACCCCCTAAGTCGGGATGGCGGGACCCCTCGCGGTTCACCCAAACAAACTTACCCTTGCGTACCCCTTGTTATTCTTCTACTTTCCCAGAAAAACGTCGCCGTCTACATTCGGTCGTTACTCGCAATTTATAATTTATCACCAGCGCGGTTATTGGCAGCGAATGTTGAATGGCGCACAATGTTCATGGCGCCTATCTATTCTAGTATTTTTTTCTAATTAACGAACCGTTCAAACGTTTATCATTCAAGATAACAGGCTCACAGCTGATTAATGTTTACTTGCTTATGTGAAAATGATATTGGTTGGTACTGTTTATAATATTACGCATTTGGTTTTATCGCGATACTGTCCATTTGTTTACTGTTTCTTATAGAGTGACGCGATTCCGACCCCCGACCACCTCGACTTGTGAAATCGTCGTAATATCTACAGGGCTGCTACAATGCAATACGAATCTGCGTCATTACGCCGAGCGCGCGGCGTCGCTTACGGAAAATGCCGTTACTCCATTACGAGAGCGCTCCGGTCGCAGACGCAATCAGCTATTGAGACGCACTCTCGTTTGTAGGAGGAGTTATTGTATTGCAGTAACAATCCATGTAGACATTATGTAAATGGTATATGTTACGACGTGGCAACCCTAGCAGAGGTTGTATAGAGCGGCTGGGGCGCAAGCGGGGTGCGGCGGGCGTGCGCGCGCACTCGCGGCGCCGCTAGTGGCGAGTCGCGGTTGAGAATTGCGCGTGGCAGTCCGGCCGCCCCCGCAGCTCGCACCGGTCCCGGCGCTGCCGGGCCTCCGCTCGGATGCCGCTGCCGGCCGCCGCAAGCGATGGTCCACGCCGGGCCGGCCGCGCGCGCGCCCTCTCGCGCGATGTTCGCTGCCGCTGAGAGTAAACCGCGCCGCGCCGTCTCGCCGCTCGGAATCCCAAAGTCTCCGTCGTTCCACTCGGGCCTCGACCTCGTCGCCAGCCAAGCGACCACCAAGCGCTCCGAGAGCGTGTCGGACGTCGCGCGCGCTTTTCGGTTCGCGCTGTTCGCCGGCCCCGGCATGGAGGGCCAGGGCCCGCAGCAGAAGGCGCCGTCGCCGCCGGACGCGCGCAGCCCGCCGCCCCCCGCCGCAGCCACCGTCTCGCCCGAGCGTCCCACGATACCAAATGCCGATAAGGAAAGTTTGATGGTGCAGCTCCCCCCGCTGAAAGGTTCGTCGGTAATATCAACAATGCACCCGTGTTAGCTTTGTAGATAATGGACATCAAATGCGGCGAACCCAGAAGGCTGTTAATCTCTGTTTACAAACCACCTCCAATGTTTGGCTAATTTTCGGCATCCGTGTGTGAAATAGCCGTACCTATCTATTTGTGGCATATCCCGAGTTACTGAAGTAAACCAATCTGCATCGAAGAAGACGCTTTCAATATACTATCATGTACGACGCAGATAAACTACGTTGTAGTAGCGATAACTACATAGTGTAGTCGCCCACACCTCGTCACTGACAGCCTTGAAGAGTCTAATCAGCCTCGCCGACCGAAAACAATGCGGCTGAATCAGTGAAACCACTGAAACTAGAGATTGACTATCTAATCCGTACGTGTAGTATAGACGTGGGGGAAATGGCGAAAACGCCGCAGAAATATATCGACCCATCGGCGGCCAGCGGTCGGCCCCGTGCTGTATGTATGCCATGGGAAATGTGTTGCGACGTTCTTGTGCCCTGCACCGCAACCAGCGACAAATCATAAAGCGGGATTTTCGAACTCACGATATAGACAACTGCCTAATTGCTGTTGGTAGCGGCCTATTTGTTATAGCCGCTAACTTTGCTAATGAGCCAAATTAGCACAACGAGGTCATTTGCCTATTCCTGAGCCGTTTGTACTTACTCATCAACCATATCATGAACACCTTGTTTATAGACTGCCTTGAAGACTTCGATATTGCTAATGTTTTTTTCATTAGGAAAGTTTGTATGCAAGCTTAGGTGCGGCATTTTACAGCATTTTTTACAGCTCATGGTTGTAAAACTTCTCTAACATAATCACATAAACAAAGGTTAATGACTGGGTGTTTCCTCGTTTAAGTACAAGTTCTTCATTTATACCGGGAGGAACTGCTAACTAAAATTAAATATTTATCTAAGGCCAACATAAGTCTGTTGACATACATGACCTCATGCTGATATCGTTTGTGACCCTGAAAAAACTAAGATAAACCAGCATAACAATTTAGTATAAGATATCAATACTGCGACTAAGAAAGCATCCACAAATTCTCTCCTGTTTTTAACCACGTAAACCAATGAATTGACGGCACGGTTGGCGCAGTGGTTAAGCGATTGACTGCTGCGCTGCGCGTCGCGGGTTCGATTCCCGCACGGAACAAATATTTGTATGACCTACAAATATTAGTAGTTGTTCCGGGTCTGGCTGTTTGTGTATGTGAGTTTAAATGTTTGTAAACGCACCCACGATACAGGAGAAATTCCTAGTGTGGGGCAAAGTTTAAAAAAAAAAAGGAAATCTATCGGAAAATCTAAATTTTGACTAATACAAAGAAGTTTTCACGTGTACTTCATATGAACTTCGAAATCTTGTCCTACAGTTCTTGAACTTGAATCCAAAGCATTTTGGATTACTACTGAAATACTTCCTTATGCCCCTCGTTTTTACTACTCGCAGATTACACGAAAAAGTTATTCCGTGGATCCCGCCTCCAATTTGCGGCTTTCAGACCGCGAAATTAAACGATGGATGAAAAAAGTCGAGGTTTTTACTACCATTTTTCTTGAACTTAGTGCCTACGCACCAAGTTTTCGTCAGCTATTTAAAATGTCCCCTTTTGTTTCTGTGGAGCACGCATTTGGAACATAACTCACCGGTCCCCTTGGAGGGGTGTCTGGTGCGGGTGACAAATTTATTACGAAACGAAGCACTGAATTGTTGACAAAACTGTCTCTTTACTTAAACTATTGTCCATTTTGCTTGAATATTGAGTCGTAAATCTCGGAATGCTTCGGTTAGACCGACAAGTAAAGGGCGCCTTTGTTTTCAGTTTATCCTAGATACAATTATCGGCATCCATTTGGCTTTGAAGGCACTGGAAGTGTTCGAGTGCCAAAAATCGGCGTAATCTGAATATATGATGAGTCCTGGATTCCTTTCGCATTATAAGTTAATAATGAAGGGATTGTTGAGGGGTGGTGGATAGGAACACCAACTAGACCATGATATATGAACATCCAATGTACCGTATTTCTTACAAATAAATTACTTTGCCTTTTTAACAATTAGTAAATTGGATGGATCTAGTCTCTTGATCAGTAAATTCCTACCAAATCTTATGTCTACTATTTTATTGGTGGTTCACCAAAATAACAACAACTCATAAGTGGACATTGTTTGACACCAAATGAAATCTAGAAAAGTTTCAGATACAGCAAGTCTTCTTTTAAAGTCCATATAAAAAGATAGTGACCTACTCTCCATAGGTAAACACAGGACACCATAATTCCTAGTTCAATATTCATTTAGTTGTTCCCGAAACCTTAGAAACTAGTTTGACAGCAAATTATTCCACGCTTCAAAGTTTGGCTCCAAGCGTGTAATGTGTTGTGAATTCGAAACACGGCGAACTTTCAGCCGAGACAGGACTCAAAGCTAAACGCAACTATTTCTCTTCATCACATATTACGAGCTGTTCCTGTTGCAACAAATGGTTCGTAGCTACCGGGAACAAATATTCATATGAATTTTCCTTTTCAGGTGCATAGGTTTTTAGAGCTTTATTTTAAACCGTATCAACTTTGTTTAAGTGCAGCAACTTTACATACCATTATAAAATACTTGACGTTATAGAGGAACACTGATGTATGTATGTAACTCTGCTTTAATTGTACTCTGAGTGAATTCGCACGGGCCGCATTTTGTAAAATTACTCTTGGTTGTTCATAATAATTTAATTGAAGTCTAATCTTTGTAAGATATTATAACTGCACTATTGTATTAGGTAAGCCTGTGATGATAGTTGTGTGTGTATTTAAATAAATAAATGTTTCTTGTTTACATAAAACATATTCTGCGAAACATTATTTATTAATGGACTGTCATTATTAGATAGTTTACTCATAGTTCAATTTTTATTTCACCCTTTAGGTTGAGCTTGAACGACTGGCAACTTTATACATATATTGTGAATATTATGGCTCTTCGTCGGCATTATCAGCCAAAGGAGTCCACTGCTGAACGGTTCTCCCACAAGATTGCTTACTTACACTTATTTGCTTTTCGCCACCAGATGCCCCAGCGGCGGAGCGTGAACAGCTCTTCGTACAGAAGCTGCAGCAATGCTGCCTGCTGTTCGACTTCGCCGACGAGCCTCTGTCAGACCTCAAGTGGAAAGAGGTCAAGCGGGCAGCTCTCCTCGAGATGGTGGAGTATGTCACGTCACAGAGGGGTGTTATCACTGAGCCTATATATCCGGAGGCGGTGAATATGGTGAGTAACAACCTATAGATATTTTACGTACTCTCTGTCTCTTTGTAACATGGTGAGTCTTATTTATTTATTTATTTGGGACAAACAAACAGTAACACATTATATCTACACAAATAATATAAACAAAGATATAATATAAATGTGAAACTCACACCGTTATCCACAGCATATACAATTCATATAACTTTACTAATGAACAATCTTATACACCTAGCTTCTTTGTTTCCCTCCTCGACGTGAAAGATTTTGGCCCTTTGACGTGGTCTTCTCACGATTTCTGCCAAGACATGCCATCTGATAATACATTGTGTGTTTTCATCAGGCGAATGAACTGTCAGCCCTATGGTTTCAAAAATTTGTTCTGTTCTATTCTTCCGCACTGAGAAATACAAATATGGACGATTAGAAGACGTGTGTTGCTGGCATATTTTTCCAAACAGTAAAAGTATAGATAGAACTGTACCCTAATTGCGTAACACAGTTTGAATCGGAATCGGAATGATTTTGAAGTATATTGCTAATCCATTGCTTCATAAGTTAGAAAAAAAATTCTGCTCAACAACGTAAATAACGCAATGAATGTTGTTGAACCGTCAAATTGAAACCGATTCCTACTGATAGAGTGTTACGCAATTAGCCCTCAGGAAAATGAATTTTCTCTACACACACAGACAGGGCTTTAACATCTAGTGAAGGTAGAAAAAGATAATACTAATACAAGTACTGCTGAGATAAAGACTAGATTTAATGAAGCACCTCCTTTAAAATTTTCTATCAGCTCTTGAAGACCTAACAAAGTCAGTACCTGCCTACTTTCCACAATGCATATAACGCCTTTGAAACTGATAAGCCGTGCTAGCTCTTCAGCTTGCACGGCAAGATTCAAGATTGGCTCCGTAGTGGCAAAGATAAGATGCTTCAGACATTGTAGGGGTTCCTTGAAAGGAATATTTTTAATCGAGGCCCAGTTCCCACTATGTCGTGAAGATAGTTGTTCTGTTTAAAGTTTCAGGACGGAATATTTAAATCGAGCTTTTCATATATGGCCATGTTCACATATACAATATTAGTTTTAGTATATGCGAAACCCAAAACACGTGTGTAGTATTTTTATGTAAAGTATCTATGTACAAAATTTCAAAACTGTATCATGAAAAATCACAAAGTTATAAGGTTGTTATGTTACCGGGTTGTCCATACAAAAAAAACATGTTAACGGCGCCCCCGCGCCTCCAGGGTCGTCTTGGGGTCATTGATAATAAATTGGCAGTGGGTACCTAACCGTACGGCGATTGTATTGTAAGAAATTAAATGGTGGTAACATTTTCCATCACACTTAAATATTTTTGGGACAAAATATAACATGGTGTAAATATTATTGAAATCGATTCAGTTCCTTATTCTGAACAAACTATATTCAGGTTTCGCATATTATACTAAAAATAATATTGTATATATAAATCATAATTATCATCCTTAAAGAAACATCCGCGATAGTTTTGAATTCGTAGAACACTTTTACCTTGTCTTTACAACACTCTTCCAAAAAGATAGATAACACAAGGGAACAGGTTTTTGTTTTGCATGATATATTATGTAATTATGATTTGACTAATATTATACATTTCGGGGTGTAGATTTTAGATCTGGAGTCAAATTTTTTGTATCAGCTTTAGTTTTTGAGATATACTTTCATTATTCGTGATTTTTAAGAAAAAAATATTTTAATTAAAAAACATTAGAAATAACCGGCCAAGTGCGTGTCGGCCCACGCACAGTGAAGGGTTCCGTAGTTGGGACGAATTTATCCCAAGAACAAACTTAACATTGTAGTTAAAAGACATGTTCCCTCATACATTCCAACTGCAAATGTAAGTTTGTACGCACAATATTGAGTGATTTACCATGGTTTGCCTGTAAAGAAGTATTTCCTGAATTAAAAAAAAAAGTTGGCTTAGTAGTTTCGGAGATAATTTTCATCGATTTTCTTAAATAACTTTAAAAGTATATATTTTCAAATTATTAAATAATATGTATCTGAAATTCTTACATCATGCCCTTTCATTTGATATGTCAAATCATCACAAATGGTACCTATGTATAATATATAATAGGTGTATGCAAAACTTTTATTAAAATTTTCTAATTTGCCCCCAAAGTGAACCCCATATTCAAAATTAATTAATTCACGTTACACGTTTTTTTTTTGGATCACAGAAATTCATATGTGTACTAAGTTTCAACTTAATCGACTTAACTAAATCCAGTAGATTCGAAGTATATCGGCTGTGACAGACGGACAGATAGACACTCGAGTGATCCTATAAGGGTTCCGTTTATGCATTTTGAGGTACGGAACCCTAAAAACAACCACTACAAATAAAAAAAACTTTTATAAGATTTTCTTGCTTGATTTGGTTCAGAAGGGCTGTTTTTAATGCTCGAGTAGTAGTCCGCAATCATGTGGGCATTCCAATTCCATCACGATATACGGACGGAGGTGCTGTGCCTGGCCGCTCCTCCATATTCTGAATATCATGATGAAACCGTTCCCCTTGTTCTTCTAGTTTAGTCTAATTTGGTTCCCTTGAGTAATTATTCGGCGGCGGAATGGTGTCATCATCATCCACAGTTCGACTTCACCCACCGCTGAGCATATAGGCCTTTCTTTGTTTATGCCAATCTGAACATAATTATAACCAAAAAACTAAGAAATATCATTCTCAGAATGTCCACTAAAAACTCCTTAATTTCGAGTCATTCACGCAACTACGAACAATGTGAGTCCCTTGCGCTTACGCTTCATGAAACACGAATTGTTTTCAAAGACCAGGAATGTCCCGACCGCCCTCGAAATAGCTACTTACGTTCATTTACTTTCAACTTTTCTTTAACTACCCTACATTTTTCTTTGAAAAGTATCCGAGGCTTCTCACGCTCAAATTCACTGAACAAAGGAAAATTCTTTGCGGAACTTTTTAGGGATCCGTTCGATGTAAAACAAAGAACCGAATAGCGGTTTATTTTGTTTTGTCCGTCTGCCAAGACATGTGTATCACTGTTGTGGATGATTTGAATTATTACCAGCAGGCAACAAGTCCTTGTGTTCTAGTGGAACTTTTGATTAAAATAGTTTCTACAGTCTTGCGGTAGGTAGGTAGATAGGGGTGCACTCTAATGACAGTGAAATTGTTTACCAACACATTGTGCTTCAAGTCTTCAAACAAATAATGAAATGAACTTCAACGTGTAACTTATAGGGAATATGGATGCAATTTTTTTTTTCACTAATTAAATCATTAATAGACATTAATATAAACCCAAGAAAGTATTAAAAGTTAAATTCAACTACTGCTTGTTGCTCTAAAAAAATATGAAACTACAACAATTTTCTACTACAGTTCAAACGTCCTTTTCGGTCGCGGCCATGTGACGTCATTATCCACGACACTGTTTTGTTTACATCTGTTTTTAGCCCCAAATCATATAAATTAAATTATTGTTTATGCCTATTCAAGCTGACGTTGCTCATATTTACCTTAGTGAGATTTCAAGCCCTGCCAAGAATAGATTTTTATTCACATTGTATTTTTCGTCGCTTTTGAAGGCACCGAAACTACGAGCATTCGGAAGGCCAAGGTTTCGTCTAGGGAATTATTAATGAAGCTCGTTTTCCGATTGTCTTATGTTATCTACTGGACCAAAATGTATGTATCTATAGGACTAATATATTGTCGAAGAGGACACGTTTTTAGTTTGCGTTCCGTTCCACCAAAAAAACGCAACATAAAACAATTGTGAAATAAGTAATGCATAAAAAAAGTAAAAAAAAAAATGGAATTTGTTTCTTGACTACTCGATAAACAATGTATAATTAATAAAATAAGGGATACGTTTTAAATTACGTGCTTATGTATTGATGAGAGAGAATCTGCACCTGAAACGAAAAAACCGTTTTGTGTTTGGGGAAAAATCAAAGTTGTATAAACAAAGTTTTGCTGAATGAGCAATTTTTTTTTTTACTTACAGTCTTGAATAGTTAAGTGTAATTCATAAAAATCAAATTTAATAAATGATAAATATTACACAGTTTAATGCAAATCACAGTGAATATTGTTTTGTAAATTCTGTGTAAAACATACTTAGCTGCTCAAAGAAAAGTTTTTGCATTTCCAAATATTTTATTTAGTTAATGCAAAGTATTACGCAGTTTATTATTGCTAGATATTACAAAACCTACTAATTACATTTACAAAAATCAATTTGTAGTTATCACAGGGCATTTGTTGACCTCAGGGGGCCGATCGCGCTATTTCTCAACGTAATTACCGTTCGAACGGAACGTTTTTGGTTTTGGTTTAGCTGATGTAAGAAACGGTATCGCGCTATTTTTTGTGAGAGTATTGTTCGATCGATCGTTCCTCCAACGTAACTTCCAAAGTAAAGCTAAATCGTTTCCGTTGAAATGATTAGCGCGATACGAAATGTGTCTAACATAACGTTTTTGGTTGTGGTTTAGTTTTGGTATTAACGTTCAAAATTAGCGCGATCGGCCCCCAGATTTAGGCGCAGATATATGATTATTGTGACTTTTAAATCTGTTATTACGCCTTTTTATAATGCAAGTAAGTTCACACATCAATTCTATATATGAATATTTAAGTATTGTAGTAAAATACTTTATGAAATAAATTCTGGAAGTAATGTTTACCCCGAGCATAAATAACGATATTTCTTTCAAAGTGCTTAAGTTATTTTCATAATTTTTTTATGATTAGTCTATTTTATTATGTATGAGATTTTTTTATTTAAATTATTCATATTTTCGTTATAAAAAAAAATATTCTCTATGAAACCGAACGGCGCGGCGTGGTGGCGGCGCGGCGCATTTGTATGGTCACGGTCAGCGGCGATTACCCGACCCTTAAGTAAAAATATTATAGTTAATTTTGGTATCCGTCCGGTAACCTTCATTCATACACTTTTCAGGTATTCCTAATTCCTTTGTTACGATGCTTAGGCGCCATCTACACGGCCGAGACTATCGCCGCGATTCTCTCGCCCGTGGAGATGACGCCTTAAGGCTCGTACAGACTCGCGCGATATCGCGGGCGTGACAGGCACCGACAATGAAATTGTGCTACTAGTGTCGCATCGCGCCCGCGATATCGCAATAGTCTGTACGAGCCTTTACTAATTGATGAAGGACACAAACACATAATAAGCCACTATCATTTATTATTTTTGAAGGCTCCGAAACTCCGAACATTCGGAAGGCCAAGGTTTCGTTTAGGGAATTATTAATGAAGCTCGTTTTCAGATTGTCTTATGTTGTCTACTGGACCAAAATGTAGTATGTCTATAGGACGAATATATTATGTAGATCTCAGGAGATGTAGATAATACTGTGATTGTGAGACAGTCCAGTGCATTTTTCCTTACATGTCATATTTGTAAACAAATTT
This sequence comes from Tiliacea citrago, assembly GCA_963921375.1. Classification (NCBI taxonomy): domain Eukaryota; kingdom Metazoa; phylum Arthropoda; class Insecta; order Lepidoptera; family Noctuidae; genus Tiliacea; species Tiliacea citrago. Next base: position 19,539,608 of record OY992798.1, read on the forward strand.
GCTAAGTAAGAGACACTTCCAGGGGGAATCACAGAAAAAGTTATTTAGAATTGACCTTTTCAGTAGGCATTTCAATGTGTAATAAAAATAGGTAACTCAAATCCTGAAATTAGTTTGTTAGGGGTAAACAGAACCAACCGAACGTCACGTGCCACGATTTACAAAAACTTATTTTGATTCGTCCACGTTCAAACCATAATTATTTGTTTAAAGTGCTTTTCGGACCACGCACAATAAAGGGAACCGTAGTTGGGATGAATTAATCCCAAAAACAAACTTAAAGTTGTAGTTGAAAAACATGTTCTCCCATACATCTATAGGTCACGGTTTATTTTCTTAGAAAATATTTTTCTTTTGTGGACACGAATGCGACTTGACATGCAGGCGTACCACACTAGACTGAGCGACTTTTGCCCACTAGGACAAATGTATCGGATTACGATTTTGTCGCTATGTCCCGTCTATTGTTAAGCAAATAATTTAATGTCTTTCCAAAGAACACAAATTAGACAAATGATCAAAAAGACAAATCGTGTATTTATTATACATACTATAAATGTTCTATCAATTTATGTAATCATTTGAATTCACGGACAAGGACAATAGCGCCTGTATTGAATGGGTTTTGATTGCCTATTGACAAATTGTCTTTGAATTGACAATGAAGATGTCTGAGGATGCATTACGAAAGTAGACGTATCGTACAAGTAACAGGTTTGCTATTTCGTCTTGATTATAGACAATTTCTTTGTGGGTTCAACATATTTTTTCATTCATATCCAAAACACGACAGCGTATTGAAATTTTAATTTTGAACCAGCTGACCCGGCCGATGTCCTGTAAAAATTTAAATGATACTAAATTTCCGTAGATTACCCGAATTTTCCAATTTTCACGGCAACTTTTAAAATTTTCTTTTCTCATGAACCTGATTCGGACTACTGCGAACGTTTTAAAACAAAAATTTGCGAAATCGCTCCAGGCGTTCTGAAGTGATGCGCGCTTACCAACAAACAACATTATATTTTTATTAATATAGATAAAACTACTGTCTTCTACCTTATTGCAATATTATTTTGTATTAAACAGTTTTCTTCATATTTCTCAGTTCTCTACAAGTCTCTGATACCTTGTAATATGTATTTTGTAATATTGTGGTGAGAAAATAAATCTTATCTTACCTTATCGTATCTGCTCTCTGACTATCTCGATATTATAATTTCTCATGTTTTCATTATTAATGGTGCTTCAGTAGGGCAGTAGCGGATGGGGACATTTAGGCTGTCGCGTTCCGATGTCGCCGTCACTTGTTTGACATTATGATCGCTATGATTTATTATTTGTATGTGAAAATACTGAAGGTCATTTTATAAATGGGTCAAATGTCATTGGGTTGTGCAGAAAGCACGAGAAAATGTATCAAAATGGAAAAAAACGTGTCAGTCTTAAACCGGAAACTATTCGGCAATTTCCAATTTGTCCAATTATTTTTGCGGGCTGAATAAATCGTTTTTCTGCGACGCACCGAGCTTGATCGCTCTGTAGATTCTGGCTTACTGAAATTACATTGGTTGTATTGTGAAATGTGAAGGGCTTTAAAAAAGATACTTCAGCTCGATTTCAACTTTCTGCACTGAGCTGAGCGTTGAAAATCCAACAGCGCGCTGGTTTCTTCGTTGCCTAGTGTCAAAGAGATTTAAGATAGATACGCCATCTAGAGAGGCCATCAGACAGAAGTAATGTCATAGAAAAATTGTGATCCTATATGTCTCAGTGACGCCATCTAGCGTAATATAGCAAAATTCAATAATAGCTAAGTTTGACACGTTACACTTTTAATACCTTATTGCAGAATTGCAAATTGCGACTTGACATGCAGGCGTACCACACTAGACTGAGCGACTTTTGCCCACTAGGACAAATGTATCGGATTACGATTTTGTTCGCTATGTCCCGTCTATTGTTGAGTAAATAATTGAATGTCTTTGCCTAGTGTTAATGAAACCGGTTGATTACAACAGTAAAGTTGTCAAAAAATAATAGGCCCGTTCTGACATTTAACTTGAATCGATTTACTGGTTTTTTGGATGTAATTGTTACTTCACTAGTTACGTAAGTGAAGTAACCATACGACTCGGTACTCGATACTCACGATAAATCGATTCAAGTTAAATGTCAAAACGGGCCTATTATTTTTTGACAAGTATAACGGCCAAATTAACTTATCTTTTAACTCTTGTTCACAGTTCGCGATAAACCTATTCCGGACACTACCGCCCTCCTCAAACCCGAATGGCGCGGAGTTTGACCCTGAAGAAGACGAGCCCACGCTAGAAGCGGCCTGGCCTCACTTACAGCTGGTCTATGAACTGTTCCTACGGTTGTTAGAGTCGCCAGACTTCCAGCCCAACATCGCCAAGAAGTATATCGACCAGAAGTTTGTTTTACAGGTTAGTTGCAACTTAAGTATTGATTATGTGTTAATATTGGAAGTGTTGTAGTGTGTGAACGTCAGTAATACAAGGTCAAATTAAACAACTGCAGAAACATCATACCCATCACGTCTGACAACTTTGGCTAGTGAATTTAATTTGCCTCTGTGTGTATGTGTTTGAGATGGATTGTCGAATCCGCTGTTTTATAAATAGTTTTTTTTTAGAGTTATAACCGCTAGCTGTTTTACAAAACAGCTGCGTTATGTAAGGGCCTGTGTACACCACGTTTTTTAAACGCGCCGTCGACGCGCGTTTTTGAAACGTGCGTCGATGGTGCGCTTTTATCCTACATAGCAGTACAGACGGCGTCTGACTCGCGTGCGTATTGCGTCTGTATAACTACAGACGCGCGTCAACGGCGCGTTTAAAAAACGTGGTGTGCACAGGCCCTAAAACAATTGGACAACGGTCAGCTGGATTGTCACTGCGTTTCGATTAACAAAACTGCTACTCACGTTTAGACGTAACGCACAATGGATTATCTGCAGACACAATAAGCGCTTGTTGTGGCTTTTAATGTCGAATCGGTCGCACTAAAGTTAGCAACCAATTGGTCGCCAACCTAAACCAATTGGTTTAGGTTAGAACTGTGACCTGTGTGTGAACTGTGACTGTGAATCGCACGCGAGCCGAGCGAGCGAAGCGAGCGGTTCCGCGTTAGCTACTGTCAAGCGCTACTTCCAAGTTGATCGCAGTAACTTGGCTATTTAGTATTTTTTGGACTGACTTTTATAAAACTCACTAAAACAAACTTAAACTAACCAAAAGATTCTTGTAACAGACCTACCTATATTTTAGAAGTCAGATCCTATCAATTTGGTACTCTTTTCAACCTTACCCGAACCGATTCGAATAAAATTGTACAGCGGTAGTTTTAAAATAAATTTAATTTCATTATTATATTTTAAATATTATTAATTTAAAATTATTAATATTATTTCATTATAAATATTATTTAAATTTAAAATTTATTTTACTACTTCTACAGAAATAAATAAAACTACCGCTGTACAATTTTATTCGAATCGGTTCGGGTAAGGTTGAAAACAGTACCAAATTGACAGGGTCTGACCAATTCGACAACTTTTAAAGTTGTCGAATTGGTCGAAAAACTATCGCGGCACCGGTAGTGGAGGCACCGGTGCCGCAAGATAGTTTTTTGATATCATGGAGTAGAATCACAATTTCGACCAATTCGACAACTTTTATTCTTATTACGAAAGTATTCCTTATTAGAATATCAGATCCTAAGAAAGTGCTACGGAATTGTGTAAATTTTTTGCAAATTGACACAATTTATAGTTATACTAACTAATATTATAAATGCGAAAGTGTGTTTGTTTGTTACGCTTTCACGCTAAAACGGCTGAACGAATTCGGATGAAATTCGGCACATGGGTAGACCATGACCTGGAGAAGGACTTTTAATCCTGGATCGCAGACAAAGTCGCGGGCAACAGCTAGTATATAATTAGTAAGAGTTAAATTGCTTATTAGTCTGAGGCTGCATTGTAATCGATTATTAAGAACTTATTAATACTGGAGATAAAAAGTCAATTGACCGAATTTATTCACACGTGTAGGTGTATTTCTTTATCGATGGTAATGATGACGTCAGTATTTTTTGTTTACAAGTGTAGTCAGCAGAGATAACGCATACAAAAGATTGTTAGTGACGATTACGCATACCTTGGTCCCGTACCGTTGGTAACGTCAACGATTTTGTCGCTCAGAAAAAATAGTGCGATACCGTTTCTTACATCAGTTAAACCAAAACCAAAAACGTTCCGTTCGAACGGTAATTACGTTGAGAAATAGCGCGATCGGCCCCCTGTACCCTAATTGCGTAACACAGTTTGAATCGGAATCGGAATGATTTTGAAGTATATTGCTAATCCATTGCTTCATATGTTAGAAAAAATTGTCTGCTCAACGACGTAAATACCTAACGCAATGAATGTTGTTGAACTGTCAAATTGAAACCGATACCTACTGATAGTGTGTTACGCATAATAATTAGCTCTCTGACGAGCACTCCATTTTAATTGAGTTTTTACACAAAATCATGTATTTGCAAATTTGGGTAAACAATATTATGTAGATGTTTCACATTCCTGTAACAATAACATATCTTTTGCATATGCATATCAATAGCATAATGTCTTGGTATCACTATATTTTAACTTTCGGCATGCAAAGTACGTAAATACGACACAAATAAAAAACTGGAAATTAAACAGAATAAAATTAAGAAGAGAGATCAATAAAACTAGTTTAAAAATAAAACTTATAGTTTATCCGGCAAATATACAGATACATCGTAAAAACATTTATTTATCAAAAAAAAAAAGAAGTTTTTTTAAACAATTATAGACGATGATGTTCTGGTGTCCTCTAAAGACTGGTAGGTGACTGTATACACATGGACCTAAACATAATATTCAGGGTTACCTAGAGTAACAATAAAATTGTTTCTGCACGTTTATAAGATACTTATAGCTTGACGTGCATGCCTTGAAAACCGTAAAGAAAATGAATCGGGTCTTTAAAAAAAAATTGCGTTTTCCTTTACGCTAATTTTTTTCGTTGCCTTGGAGCCGATTTTAAGTTTATTTGCCAAGCAGAAAGAAAACGAATAAATATCTCAATAACAAACAAAACAAGACAAATACCTACTTACAATAACAACAGAGAAAATTACATACTTCGCTTGAACAACTAGATCCTCAGTAATTGCTCGGCATGAACAACAGACTATTATCTATAGCGACTGATATACATAGATAATATATAATGATGTACGAGGGCTGCACTAAAAGTATCGGGAATGGAATATTTCCACTGTTCCTGTCATATTAAAATGTTTTTAATTGAAAACTTCTTGGTTTTAAAAATCGAATACCATTTATTTATTAAAAAAAAGATTCTCGGTCTTGTCACAAGGTTTTGTCAAACTTGTTCAGTCGTTGGTAAAATGGAATTGACTCGAGAAAATTCAAGAGCGATGATTTATTATGACTTTCGAACTGGTTTAACACAAAAACAGTGTGTTGACCGGATGATTTCTGCATTTGGTGATGAAGCCCCATCCAAAACCACAATTTATCGCTGGTTTGCTGAATTTCAACGTGGACGTGTCAAGCTCAGTGATGATCCCCGTCAAGGTCGTCCAAAAACTGCAGTCACCCAAGAAAACGTTGATGCTGTGCGTAAGCTGATTGAGGAAGATCGACATGTGACATACCGCGAAATTCAGGCAACTTTAGACATTGGCATGAGTCAAATACAAATAATCTTGCATGAACAATTAGGTGTAAAAAAGTTGTTTTCCCGATGGATACCGCATTCGCTCTGTGAAGAGCAAAAAGCGGCTCGCGTTACTTGGTGCGTCAGAACTCTCGAAAGATTCCACGCAGGATCCTCAAATGCTGTATAACACATTGTATCAGGTGACGGATCCTGGATATACGCGTACGAACCCGAAACAAAAAACCAGTCACGAGTTTGGGTGTTCGAAAATGAGTTAAAGCTAACAAAAATTGTTCGTTCACGGAGTGTTGCAAAAAAAATGGTGGCCATGTTTGTCTCCAAAACCGGCCATGTTACGACTATTCCTCTTGAGGGACAAAGAACGGTTAATGCAGAATGGTATGCTAGCATTTGTTTGCCACAGGTCGTTTCTGAACTCCGTAAAGAGAACTGCAACCGCCGCATCATCCTCAATCACGACAATGCGAGTTCTCACACCGCGCACAGAACAAAAGAGTTTTTAGAGCAAGAAAACATAGAATTATTAGACCATCCGCCGTACAGCCCCGACCTAAGCCCTAATGATTTCTATACTTTCCCTAAAATAAAGAATAAATTGCGTGGACAGAGATTTTCATCTCCTGAAGAAGCTGTGGACGCCTACAAAACGGCCATTTTGGAGACCCCAACTTCCGAATGGAATGGTTGCTTCAATGATTGGTTCCATCGTATGGAAAAATGTGTCAAATTTCGCGGAGAATACTTCGAAAAGCAATAAATACATTTTTAAATAGTAATGTTGTGTCACTTCCTTGATTCCCGAAATTTTCAGTGCCGCCCTCGTATATGAAGGTATATATATTCGCCATCGTTCGTCTCGCCCTTGATAGTGTTAACACACTAACTAACTGAATAACTTGAAAGCCATTCTGTTGAGCTGCACGATTACTGACAAATGTTTGCACTGATTAGACATAGACAGGTCCACTCAAATTTGTGTGGTTCTTTCCTTTAACGACAATTTCAGACACGGATCTAAATGGTCCTGACATGATCTGACCAAGATTATGTCTGGACTCTCAAAGAGTTTGACCCCTAAGTTTGTTTCGCCATTTCTTCTCAGGGGTAGTCAGATTGGAAATGTCTACTACATCTAGCTTATTTTTATTTTGAATATGTCGTGTATATGTGATTCCGATATCCTATTTACAGAATAAACGATATCATTTCTTTTCTTAGCGATTAATTTATAGTAATTACGGTTAAAGATATTTTATTTCTCAAAATAATTACAAATTCACATAAAGTGAAAACATAAATAGGTTTAAACAATATAATGTGCCACCAAGCGCACTTGAAATAAAATTTTGCTACACATTCTACTCGTACGTATCTTAAAACTAACATTATAATAACACTTAATAGTTTTGTCTTATCAAACAAAACAAATCAGAAGTAGGTAAACTATAATAAGATAACTGCTAGCATAATCAGCCCCACTGATGAGGCCTTCTCTCTTCGAGAGGGAGTGGGCTGTAATCTACCACGCGGGCCCAGTGCGGGTTGGTAGATGTCCTCGAGTTTTTGGTTCTCCGGTCACGATGTTTTCCTTCACCGTTTTGAGAGAGTGGTGATGAAGTTACCCCCGTATTCCCCAAACGGTTAGGCAGCGGTGCACCTATAGTACACTCGCATTTCGCCAGATGTTTAAGTCCCATGTAATAGAGGGCGAACCTATTGCCATCAACCAACACAGAAATTCCAGATGGTAAAACCCAATAACACTTGGTCCGACCTGGGAATGGAACCCAAGACCTCATGCTGACATGCTCAGCAGTAGCGCTTGTGACCACTAACTCAAGGCAGTAATTTTTGTAAAACGTTTCATTCGGTGGACTAGAGTGATGGGGCTGGCTTGGAGATTTCTAACAGACATGCAGGTCTATTACATCACTCAACCAGCTGCTACCAGTTACCCTGCGAATATCGTCAGGTTATGGTTGCTGGTAGCAGTTGCCGACAATCGAATTGATGACGTGCCAATTTTTTTTCCTTTCATTTTTTATTTGTGTGGCCCATGTCTACCAGTGAACTGCTGTAGGCTGATGGTGATGGTTTTAAAACCCAGCTAATACCAATGTGACTTTATCTTCAAGATTTAAGATAATCTCGAATCTTATGCAAATGTGGTGATCAATAAATACTCGTTCCTTCTTCTTTCTCTCTACGATAGGATCGTCTTACCTTTGCTTAGGTAGGAAAACTGTATTCTTATAAAAATTCAAAGTAATGCTACTTAGAATTTCCTATCAGAAAAACCCTACAACACTATAAATACATAAGCTGGGAACCAGTCCCACGTAGACCAATGAGTGTCAATTAATAAATTACATTTATTACTACAATAGCACCAATGGAAATTACGTACTTCGCCTCATCAACTTAACCACGATAATTGCTCACCACGATAATTGCTCTGCCATGACAAATGAACTACATATTATCTATCTATACACAGATAGATCATTAGTTCATTTGTCTGTGGCACAGCTGCACGGGTCGATCGATCAGGTTAAGCTACGCTTGCCAAGGTTGGTCCGTGGATGGGTGACCATCTTTACATAACAAGACCCCTCCGTGCCTCGGAAAGCACGTTAAGCCGTTGTTCCCGGCTGCGTAAAGCCAAACCATGAGTATGAGCTAACGCCGTAGGAGCTGAGCCTCAACATTTTGTGTTACTGCGTTTTGATTTTTTGTGCGGACAATATCTGTTACCCAAAAACCACCGCTGATGGTGTTGTAGAGAGGATCTGGCGTGTTTTGGTCACTGTTCTAACCTAACCCAAATTAAGCGATTTTGTTTTTTTTTTTATGAGGGAAACTCATTGCGGTAAAAACCAATCTGGCTCGAAACAGATTTGTACGATTATTTTCAAAATGGCGCAGGACAATGTCTGTATACTATTCAGAAGAAGAAAGTCTGACAACCAGTCTTACCAAGGGGTATCGTGTTACACAGTTACTGGGTTGTGGAGGTCAGATAAGTAGTCGCTTCATGTAAAATACTGGTATTCACCTGCATCGGTTAGAATGGAAGCCGGCCCCAACATAGTTGGGAAAAGACTAGGGAGCTGATGACACAGATAATAATATATTAATTTCATGAGTGGCTTGACAGACACAATGAGCAGCGTATTCTGTACGATATTTATATTTTACGGTATAAAGTTGGGATCTAACGTCAACATCCGAATAAACTTAAGTACAAATGCATAAACAAGCTGCACCCTGATTGCGCTCGCACAATCTGAATGATTTTTAAGCTTATTCTTTTATCTATTGCTTCATGTTCGAAAGAATTGTCTGTACAACAACGTAAATAACGTAATGCATGTTGTTGAACTGTCAAAATGAAACGCATAACTACTAATAGTGTGTTAATACCCCGCTGGCATGTGATCCCAAAATTATAGGTAGGTATAGTAAATAAAATTCCGTCCTGATCAAGGGGAGAAATCTTTAAATTCGAAAGGTGTGTCCCGTAGAAGTGCACATAGAAAGTTATATCAACAACTCCCTCCCCCCCCCCCCCTTTCACCCTTCCCCTTCTTCTTCTTCCCTTTTTTTCCCCTTCAAGTCGAACGGGGGTCGTAACTTCGACCCCCGTTCGACTTGTTCGTATGGAAACTAAGTTCCAGGAAGCATCGAAACTTTGTTAAAACTAGTTCAAGTAAAACAAATAAATGGACACACAATTTATTCGATGCGTTTCTCTTTACAGCAGCAGTTTATGAAAAAATAGACAATAGTTGATGTTATCTTAATATTACGTACAACTGTTATATTATTTTTCTTTTATGTTTTATTATTTTTAGTTACAAAAAAAAATAAACAGAACCCCCCCTTATTATTAAACGCGGAGTAAAGTTATGCCAAACTTATTCTTCGAAAACATACATAAACTCACGCCTTTTCCCCATGGGGGTTACCAGCCAGGCGCCACCAGCTACGTTCCTCCTTTTCGAAAAATTTACGATAAATCGGAAGTATAAAATAGTTGTATTTCTACTGCGCGTTTATTAAGACCAGGCAGTCTAAATCAAATTTCCACGCAAGCTCCGCCCCTTGCTCCCCGCCGCCCCGTAATGTGCTAAACGCTAACGCATCAATAATAAAGTTGAAAATCGTGTGCGCTCTTTGATTGTGTTCAAGCACGACACTAATTATCGTGGCCCAATTCTTATTTCGTTTATAACTAAAGTAATAATTGATCTAGAGAAAAAATATTTTGTGGCGGGATAATAAACTATATTTTCTTGCTGTGAATATTTATTTAAGACATAAAAGCCGAATAATCTTGTTTCTAAAATTATCCTTAAAAAGACTTGATTTTCCAATAAAAAATGTATCGAGTTTAATTTTAATTGTATGTGTGACTGTTTCAGAATATTCATGCAAATTAACATAAAAATAGGGAGCCTCCTCTTAATGAGGGGTGAAGTATTCACCGATTTTCGTGACAGACTCTTCATAATAAACACGTTCCACGTTTTATAAAGTAGGTAGCAATTCTGCCTACATTCATTGGTCGCCCTTGATCGAGTTATTGAGAGCGATCCTCGCTTGCTGAGTGATTTATATGCCTTTTTGATTTACCAAAGGCTGCTAGTCTCTGAGCTCTGATTGTCTGAGTGAGAAACCTCTCTGTGCGTACTGTTACGGGAAAATATCTACAGATCTACTGATGAATTGAATGTAATTTATTTCTGAAAGTTAGGACGTCGAAATTAGGAATCGTTGCGAAAGTGTAACAAGAATAAATTATGATTTCTTTTTGTATTAGTCTGTAAAGGACAGAGATAGGAAGAATGAAACACCTTTTTCTAATACAATATTTTAATTGAATATTGTCTAGGAAAGCATTCTGATAATGCAAGTATTGGCACACAGGCACGTATTGGTAAATAGTAGCAGTTTTTTTTTAATCTACTCTCTCTGTTACACTGTTAGGCAAAGCTGAGATAGTTTTGCCCAGCAGTGGAACTACTACTTTTCAATTTCTTGGAATATGTTTCCTTCTCTGATTTCATTTCATACTATGTTCAATAACAAACATTTTTCTAAACAAGGTATGAAATTCAAAGAATGTGCAACACAGTTTTTCCGCTCATAAATTGATTTAGGATGATAAAACATAATTCTACCGTAGAAAATGTGGAATGTAAATTCAATGGTAGATTGCGCTACGTTTTATTATAAGTTAAGAAATATTGCAAGAGCATGTTTTCAACTTTAAATTCAACATTTTCCTCTTTACAAAACTTTTAACTGAAGTAAGTTTTGTTAAGACAACTTTCAAGTAGACTTCTTGTTTGTTTTTTATAACATTTTATTCTTACATATCGTGTTACTAAGAGATAATGAAACTTTGATTTCAACGACTGCTTCCGTAAAGACTCGTGCAGACTGAGGTGATATCGCGGGCGCGACAGGTAGCGCGACCCTCGTCGCGCCCGCGATATCGCCCCAGTCTACACGAGCCTTTATGCTTCGGGTAGCTAATAGTCCAAAACATAACAATGACTGCCATTATTGTGATTGATTACTTACCCTATAGATTATAATCGAAAAGTCTCTGGTACAATCTGTAATGACAATATAATTTGAGTTTTATTTTATAAACTAGCTGCGCCGCGTGGTTTCACCCGCATAAGTCGCGATCCCGTGGGAATATCGGGATAAAAAGTAGCCTATGTCATAACCCGGGTCATGGATTACCCATTTGCAAAATTTCATCCAAATCCGTTCAGCCGTTTTAGCGTAAAAGCGAAAACAAACAAACTCACTTTCGCATTTATAATATTAGTTAGGGATAGTCTGCTTCTTGCCCTTGTATACACTTGCATTACATTGATCATGATAAAGTGCATTAATTCAATACAATACCACCCCTTTTCTACTCCACTTAGGGAGAAAATCATGTACCTAGTTTTATCAAGTTTACAGAAATCGTAAATAGATACGAAAATCGATAAAAAATGTCGCATGCCATAAACGTCCTCATGCAGACATCAACTTCAACATGTCTATAAGTACTTACCCTAGTCATGGCAGCAATAAAGCCGTGTCTACAACGATAGCGGTGACTGGAGCGGGAACGGTAGCGGGGCTTATCGAACCCTGCCCGCTGAAAATGCGATATCCATCATAAATATGATCATATCTGTGTGCATCGGTTGCTTCTAAAGTGGTTACCCATACGCCAGCGCAAGGAGCAAAGGGCGCTAACCACCTTGTTTTCATTTCTTGACTCTCCCTCTTCCCCTAGTTATCTAGCCCCCCACTTTCGGTACATTTGCGCCAACCATAATAAAAATTTACGTTCATCTCACGATCTTCTTCAATGTCCCACTCACCGCACAGACTTCATTCACTATTCCTTCTTAGTTCAGTCTATCTCTGTGGAGTGCGCTCCCCCAGGAAATCAGGATGGCAACCAAATCGATTATGTTTTAAAGTTCGCGAGCACATTCACAAGAAGCTGGCGGTATCATCACAACGGTAATGTTTTCCCATTGTTTGGCTTTTTTGTTTTTATTTATTTGTTCCTAAATTTATATATAATTAGGTGTATATATTATATTTATAGTTTTAATAGGTATCTTTATATTTAAATAATATTTATTCCTCAATTCTCGCTATTGCACCTACCACAGTTTGTCTCTGCATCACCCAAAGGTTGACTGGTAGAAAATGCCAAAGGCATTAAGTCCGCCTCTGTTCATTTTTGTGTGCTTAAAGTATTAAATAAATAAACATCATAGTTTTAATTATCAATATCGCATTTTCGTATATCTGTCGCTTACGATAGGTCGGAGCTCGATATTTCAGTCACTAAGTTGGGTTGGTACATTCTGATTTTTAGGGTATTGGTGCTGAAGTGAGTACAGGTACTCGTATATGAGACTATTCAGCTTTTTCGCTGGGGTGACAACGCATCTTCGGTGTCTCTTGTAATGTTATCGATGTCACTTACCATCTTATGGGATATCGCCTCGGCTGCCATTCATCATTTGCCCAGCCTTTTCCCTCCAGTCTACCCGGATGCAGCTGAATAGGTACCAGTATTTTACATGGAGCGACTGCCTATCTGACTTCCATAACCCAGTTACTGGGTAACACGATACCCCTTGGTAAAACTGGTTGTCAGACTTTCGAGCTTCTGACAACCCGTAACAACTGTCAAAGATCTACAAATAATAGCCGGGACGAACGGATTAAGGATGACTAACACTACACCGTGCCGGGCCCGAGCCGAGGCTCCGATAAAGTGGGGATGTAACGTCAACATCCGAATAAACTTAAGTACAAATGCATAAACAAGCTGCACCCTGATTGCGCTCGCACAATCTGAATGATTTTTAAGCTTATTCTTTTATCTATTGCTTCATGTTCGAAAAAATTGTCTGTACAACAACGTAAATAACGTAATGCATGTTGTTGAACTGTCAAAATGAAACGCATAACTACTAATAGTGTGTTATTACCCCGCTGGCATGTGATCCCAAAATTATAGGTAGGTATAGTAGATAAAATTCCGTCCTGATCAAGGGGAGAAATCTTTAAATTCGAAAGGTGTGTCCCGTAGAAGTGCACTAAGAAAGTTATTTCAACAACCCCCCCACCCCCCCTTCACAGATTCAAAGATCTACAAATAATAGCCGGGACGAACGGATTAAGGATGACTAACACTACACCGTGCCGGGCCGGAGCCGAGGCTCCGCCGTTGCACGTTGCTCAGCCGCCTCTCGGTTTCCCATCGGTATCATGAGCATGTCGAAAGAGACTCGGCTCGGACCCGGCACGGTGTAGCGTGAGTCATCCTTTGACGTACTTTCCGAGGCACGGAGGGGTCTTAGTATGTAAAGATGGTCACCCATCCACGGAGCAACCGCGGCAAGCGTAGCTTAACCGATCGACTCGTGCGGCTGTTATTACTTAGCCACAAGCCCCTCGGCTGCCATTCAATAAAAAAGATAACCGCCCGCCAAACGCTACCGTTGAGAACGCGGCCTTACATGATCGATTCCAATGAATCTTTCATCGCAATACTTCATTTGTTTACGAGCAGTATCATGTGAATACAAACTTTTTGCTCCCTTTGATCTATTTATTCAGCCTTGTTTATGAAACCTCCTTTTTGAGGTGTGAGGTGTTGAATGTTAATGGAAAAAAATAACGCTTTTGAAGACTAACAAGACAAACTTTTGCAAAATCTGGACATTTTCTGTGTACATTATTTTGTAAACAAGAAATTTCTTATATCTAAGAAAGAATATTATAAAAACAAGTTTTAATAATTAATTCAGTAACACTGTCTGGAGGAAAGAATATAGTTCAATGAACAGTCATAATGTCATCATCCATATTCGTCATCATCAGAACTTCATCCATATTGCTAGTCATAATTCTTATTGCATACAAGGCTCGAAGGTTACTAAAGCCCATAATCCTGACATTATACCTCGATTTGAAAGCGTGGTCAAGCCTCTGATCGTCAAATCGCGTGTTCGTTAGCTGCTGCCTGCTGTGAATGAGTGACTGATATAACAAAAACTAATCAACTAACATTTTACGGCAAATTATATTCATTAGAATGAAACCTGACTAATAATTCTCGTATTTAAAGCTGTTCAAAATCTAGTCCCAATCTCATCGCATCCAAACAATAAAAGTTGAAAACTTTTCAAAAATGTAGGCAAACTAGAGGTATCATTGACAGATTAAGACAGACTTCAATGCGAACGTTCTTAAAAAAACGGGATTTGCCTCACAGAGGTTAGATTTGAAATGATTGAGTGTTTATTCCCATGATTTTCTTATCTTGGGACCGATATTGAGATATAACTTGGAAGTGTAACATTACTAGTAAAATGTGAGTGAACAAGACAGTGTATTATAATTTTATAAACCTGTCTACCCAGTCTGCCTGTTATATAGGCTATATTTGATGGGTGTTTTGGTTCATGTTCTGTCCCACTCCACTTTGACAGTTGTTACGGGACATCAGAAGCCCGAAACTCTGACAACCAGTCTTACCAAGGAGTCTCGTGTTACCCAGTGATTGGGTTGCGGGGGTCAGATAGATCGCTCCATGTTAAATACTGGTATTCAGCTGCATCTGGTTAGACTGGAAGCCGACCCCAACATAGTTAAGAAAAGGCTGGCAGATGATTCTGACCCACAAAAGCCTGTCCCCCATTTTCCATTTCTTCCGGGTCTCACGATACCTCGCTTTGTCTTGTCGTTCTTTGATAACTTTGTTAACAGTAAACCTTTTAATTGTCCACAGCTACTGGAACTGTTCGATTCAGAAGACCCTCGGGAGCGTGACTTCTTGAAGACGACGCTACACAGGATATACGGAAAATTCTTAGTTCTCCGCGCGTACATACGGAAACAAATCAATAATGTATTCTATAGGTAAGTAGGTACTGCATGTGACAGCGCTGCGGTATTATGGCACGTACGGTCATCATCGAAAGTGATTGATGATTAAAACTTGATTATTCTGGTTTTTTTTAATCATGATTATTAGTGATAGAACCGTTAATAATTTTTAGACTGGAACTATTTACTTGATGATAACAATTGGCTCCAAAGAATTCAATTTTGAAAAATTCTGAAAGGTCTTCGCTGTTGACTGTACTGTTTTTTTTTTTAATTAGAATCCCGTGGAAAAGCAGTCGGACATTACCGGATAAATAGATAGATAGTAATCTTAGAATAACCCACAAATATGAATCGACAATTAGCATAGTATTTATTTATAATTACAGGCAAAAATAATCAAAATTAAATTATGATAATTATTTGTTTATTTTTCTTGCAATTTCAAACAGACGAGACGTCATAAATTGTGGATGTAATTTACATAATTATATATTTTTAATTTATATCTGTAATTTTTATGGTATACACAATAAAGAGTATTCTATTATATTCTGTAGGAATATACGGAGCATCAATATTTATTATTAAATTAATACTCCTTTCAAGATATAAGATAGCAGGACAATGGATCGATTAGGGGCATAGGGCCGATGGTTTGATAACGATTGCATACAATACGGAAGTTAAATATTAGAAGGCGTGTATATCATTGTTTGTTTTACGATGTCAATAAAACATGTAGTAGTTACCGACCGATGTGCAGCATCTGGTCACAGGAAACCAAACCTATACTTGCGCGGTTGGCGCAGTGGTTAAGCGATTGACTGCTGCGCTGCGTGTCGCGGGTTCGATTCCCGCACGGAACAAATATTTGTATGACCTACAAGTAGTTGTTCCGGGTCTGGCTGTTTGTGTATGTGAGTTTAAATGTTTGTAAACGCACCCACGATACAGGAGAAATTCCTAGTGTGGGGCAAAGTTTAAAAAAAAAAAAAAAAACTTGATGCTGATTGCAGTAATATTATGTAGGTACTGGCAGTACTTGCATGGTGCAGGTTTCGATCTACTCTATAATAAGCCCTTTTTACGGAATGTGTGTAACAACTTCCACTGAGTCCTATCTCTCGCAACTCTTTTCCAATTTGGACCTATGAGCTTCAATTCGTCTTCCCATCTTTTATTGTCTTTCCCCTGTTCCTTTTGCAATCTGATTTATTCCGTTCTAATACCAACAACTAATACCGCTGGTATTTGTTTCGACTCAGTTTATTTTCTATTCCGAACGGATACCATTGTTTAAACCAGGGACCATTTTGGTTACCCATTGAAAGGGTTTTCGATAGGGTTTTTCTAAGCGGTTAAACAAAAACCCATACGATATGGGTAACCCTTTTGAACGGCTTAAATTAAATTTTGGTTACCCGTTGAAAAGGTTTTCGAAAAAAACCCATACGGTATGGGTAACCCTTTTGAACGGCTTACTTTAAGGCATTCAAAATTACCCACAACTTATGGGTTTTTGATTAACTGCTTAGAAAAACCCTATCGAAAACCCGTTCCATTGAAAGGGTTTTCGATAGGGTTTTTCTAAAATGGTAACCAAAATGGTCCCTGGGTAGAATAGAGGTAGATTTGGTCATGCTACGCGTGCTGGGTCGATATCGAAATAACATAATATTATGATGTTTTCATGTCACTGGGTTTCAAGTAGGTATAGAACCCATTGAATGGGTTATCATGTAACCCTTTCACTGGGTTTCAAGTATAAAACCCATTGAATGGGTTATCATGTAACCCTTTCATTGGGTTTCTAGTATAAAACCCATTCAATGGGTTACATCATGATAAAGGTAACCCATTGAATGGGTTACCCCTTCGAAAGGCTTAACCCTTAACCGGGGTTGTACGGTCCCTGGTTTAAACTAATAACAAAACAAGTTCAAAGATATAAGGTACTTGCAGTCAGTCTGGGGTACCATTCTGTCGCAACTTTACTCCATTCTTACGATCTACTCTATTAGCCTTAAAAATACAGCTGTCTGCCTTTTCGCTTGGATAGTTAATAGGTACTGTTAGGGCATTGTTTACTAAATATTCCAATCCGACCCTCGATCCCCATGGAACAGTCACATGCACGTGTTCACTATTGTGTATTTTGTTCAAAGCTAAAGACAAACTCGTAAACTAATAGGTTGGCGAAAAAGTTTCTTCGCATTTTTTTTAATATAGTTTGTTTACATTTAACTAAAGTATGTAGGTACCATTTTGTTCGATAACTTTTTGCGATCTTGTAGGTAGGGACATGATCCCATTGCTATAGAAATTTTGGGACTTCTGATCAAAATACCGCGACAAGTGGTTTCGGCAGTCCTCTCGTGATGTTAACATGACACTGCCTAAAGAATTCTGAAAAGACCGAAACAGGTGGAAATCTGAAGGTTTAAGGTCAGGAGTATACGGCGGATGCATTAACACCTCCCAGCCAAACTCTCTTAATTTTTGCTGAGTGGCTAAAGATGTGTGAGGTCTAGCGTTATCATGATGAAAAACCACACCCCGTTTTTTTTTTATTTCATTAATTCCGGCCGCTTTCTGTCAACTTCTTGCTTTAATCTCATCAGTTGTTCGCAGTAGACTTCAGAATCGATGGTCCTGCCTGGTGGTAACAGCTCATAATGAATAATGCCCTTGCAATCCCACCACACACACAGCATCACGTTGTTGCGAGTTAACCCGGGTTTCGCCACAGTCTGTGAAGCCTGACCGGCCTTTGACCACGACCTTTTTCGCACGTTCTTGTCGTACGTGATCCACTTTTCATCACCAGTTATCAGCTTCTTCAAAAATGGTTCGGTTTCATTCGTTTCGGTGTAATAAAGAATCACAAATGAGTACACGGTTCATTAGGTTTCTTTCAGTGAGCTCGTGAGGTACCCAAATATCGAGCTTTTTCGTGTACCCAGTTTTTTTCAAATGTGCCAAAACTGTTTGTGGTCAATTCCCAGTTCTTCAGCTACGTCGTAACTACTGATATGATGATCTTGCTCCACTTTATCAAAAATGGCATCCATTTTATCCGTAATAGGGCGACCAGAGCGACGTGCATCTTTGACATCAAAATTTCCGGATTGAAAACGCTTAAACCAAATTTGTGCTACTCTCACAGACACTGCACTAGGTCCATAAACATCGTTAATTTTTTTCGCGGCTTGCGTTGCATTTTTACCTTTTTTGTAGTAAAATTTTAAAATGTATCGAATTTCTTCATTAGATTCACTCATCTTGACAGTACGAAAAACAAATGAAAATCACACATTTTCCTAATTTGAATTTGGAATTATGTTCCTTAAAATTTAAACTTTCAACGATACCAAAACCAGCCAGATACAAATAGTATAGCCAAAGAGATTTTATTACAAGTTCATACATACTATAATGCGAAAAGACTTTTTCCCCAACCCAATAAAATATGTATAGGTAGGTATATTTATACATCGAGTCGGTAACCGTGATGATCAAGCCAGCACCCGCGTAACACAGTTTTAATCAGAATCGGAATGATTTTGAAGTATATTGTTAATCTATTGCTTCATATGTTAGAAAGATTTGTCTGCTCAACAACGTAAATAACGCAATGTATGTTGTTGAACTGCCTCGTTGGTCTAGTGGGCGCAAGCGCGATTGCTGAGCATGAGGTCCTGGGTTCGATTCCCAGGTCGGGCAAAGTGTTATTGGGATTTTCCATTAGGAATTCCTCAGTAGCAGCCTGGAGTCTGGATTTGTGCCCGGTTGCTGGCAATAGGCTCGCCCCCTATTACATGGGACTTAAACATAACTGGGTGGAAATGTGGGTGTACTTTAGGTAGGTACACCTCTGCCTAACCCTTCGGAGATTACAGGCGTGATGTTATGTTATGTATGTTGTTGAACTGTCAAATTGAAACCGATTCCTACAGATAGTGTGTTAGGCCATTAGCCCGCTGAATCGGAATTGATTTTAATAAAATTCAGACAGATACACGATAAATTAAAATCGTTTGATTGAGTTTCCAGTATTATTTTAGGCATCAGCCGTGACCTCAATAAATAAATGTAAATAAAATCAGCCATTTAAATTATCCTTTTAAGCCATAATTGCCTAGCCATGACAGGCACGTTAAACCGCGATAAAACGAATTTGTTTTACCTCCAATCCATACAAGACAAATGATCCTCCATCTATTTATGTACTTACGTACAAGGAAACGTGACCAACAATAATAACTAATTGCATCTCGTTGTTCATTCACGTGATATTATTCAATAATATTTAACTCAATGTCCCACACTGCATTATGAAGCTAAAGGTGACTTTATTTTAATGACATACAGGTTTTTTTATGAGTGTATGTAACATTGAAGATACTTAGTTCATTCTTAGAGGAGTGTGTATGAGCATAATGGGTCTATAATGTTCCCAACTTCCCACTGCTGGGACACAGGTCTCCTCGCTTCGAGAGGAAGTGGGCTGTAATCTACCACGCGGGCCCAGTGCGGGTTGGTAGATGTCACATGTCTTCGAATTTTTTTTCATGCCGGTTTACTCAAGCTGTTTTCCTTCACCGTTTTGAGAGCAGTGGTGATGAAATTATTTACACAAAGTAAAGTGCCTGCCTGGGTTCGAACCCATGACCTACAAACTCGTAAGTCGGGGCTGTTACCACGGGGCCACCACTGTTCCATGGCATATTGATAATTTATATACCAATCTAGTTTAAAATAAAGGTAATGGACTTGTGGCTGTGTGTCGCCTGAAATAAATTATGTATTATTATTAGTTCCTAGCTACAGCCCGCGGCTTCGCCCGCGTGGCTTTTTCTAAAATAAAAGTAGCCTAGGTTACTCCTTATAACATCAGCTATCCTCAGCCATCAGCCATACAAAATACATAAATCGAATCCAGAAAATGCAGTATTGCAACTTTCGTACAAAAGATATCGAAATTTCTGTAATGATCTCCTTAAAAAAGTTAAAAGCAACTACGAGTACGACAAAGTGGCATTGGGAAAGGCTGGAACAAATAGTAAAAAGATCTGGAAATGTATTAAAGACGCAACGTATACGACAAAACAATATGAGTCATCTTCAAGTTTATACAAGCACACTCGTCACCGGTGGAATCCGCTAACATAGCAAATAATTTCTTTGTAAATGTGGGTAAGTGGCAGAGAAAAATCTGGGTCAATCCTAAAACCTAACGAGCACTCCTTTTACATCTAACACTGCTTTAACATCCTTCGCGCTGCTAGATACTGACGAGACTGAGGTAGAAAGTATAATCATGACCTTGAAAGAAGACTGTGCAGTAGGCTGCGACAACATATCGAATAAAATTATTAAAAAATTCAAGGACATTTTGGTACCAGCACTGACTTATATTTTCCGCATTTGTTTATCTTCAGGTAATTTTCCACAGTGTCTCAAAAAAGCTGTAATTGTCCCTGTCTATAAATCAGGCAGCAAAGAGCAAGTGGCAAATTATAGACCTATTTCTTTACTTCCTTCTATGTCAAAAATACTGGAGAAAATAATAAACAAAAGGTTGTTGAAATATTTGGAAGATAAATCTATTCTGTCTGAACGGCAGTTTGGATTCAGGCCTAAAGTTTCAACTGCCGATGCGGTACATCATTTGACTGACTATCTGGCGCAAGAACTTGACAAGGGTAACCACACAGTAGGAATTTTCCTGGACCTTGCCAAAGCTTTTGACACAGTTTCCATTCCAATTCTGTTGCGCAAGCTTGAGACCATGGGTGTAAGAGGCACCCAGCTGAAAATATTCAAAAGTTATTTAGAAGATCGTTCCCAGTGCGTAAAGATTGGCGATGTTCTAAGCGAGGTTCAAAAAAACACATTTTTTGGTGTTCCCCAAGGAAGTGTTCTAGGGCCCACTTTGTTTTTGATCTACATAAATGACATTTGCAATCTAAAGCTAGAGCATGGCACTATCATGGCTTACGCTGATGACACTGCTTTACTTTTTTCGGCTCACTCAGAAAACGAAGTCTACAATCTTGCGCAACGCGGATTTAATATTGTAAATAAATGGCTTAAAAATAACTTACTAACTCTAAATGCAGAAAAGACAAAATACATTAAGTTTTCGATGCGCAAGCATATATCGAATATCCCCACAGCGTTGCATGCTCATTGTTGCCCAGAACCAGCAGATGACAGGTGTATGTGTCCCAATATCAAAAAGACTGATAAAATAAAATACCTAGGTATTATAATAGATGAAACCCTTTCCTTTAAACCACATATGGAAGCTCTAAATAATAGAATTCGTAAGCTGATATTCGTATTCAAAAAGTTACGATTTATTACAGATCCAAAAATGCTGAGGCAAGTATATTTTGCTCTTTGTCAGTCAATTCTGACTTACTGTATTACCTCATGGGGTGGGGTGAGTAAAGGTCTGTTATTGCCCATTGAAAGAGCTCAAAGAGCTATTCTCAAGATGGCTATTTGCCGCCCTTTCCTTTTCCCCACTAACCTCCTGTATAAATCTTGTGAAGTACTAACAGTTCGACAGTTATTTATTATGAGCACTGTACTAAAACAACACGCAGCACTTCCATACAGCACTGATTTTTCTAAAAAAAGACGGAAAGATATAGTTTGCCCTCAAAAAAGTACAACACATGCTTTTACAGCCAAGTTTTATATGTACCTCGGACCGCTACTCTATAACAGGCTAAATGAAAAAGGAAACATCTACTCCTTAAACCACAGTAACTGCAAGAAAATCCTTAAGGAAGCTCTTCAAACTATGTCCTATGAAGATACAGAGAAGTTATTACTTGTGCTAAAGTAAATATTGTTCATATTGTTATTTTTTATTTTTATTTTATTTTAGTTAGCTAGGTTAAGATACTATATTTTTTTTTTATATACCTTGTTACCAAATATATTATTAAGCTATGTGATTATTATGTCAACTAAAGTTACCTCCAATCGCCTGAAACACAGGACTTCCTAGTTCAGGCACAAATCATCGTGAACTTGACGTAGATTTAAGGAAAACTGTAAACGTTGTATCTTATATTTTTGAATAAATTTTATTATTTTATTATTATTATACACCAGTGAAAGTCCCGTCAAAATCGGTCCAGCCGTTTCGGAGATTAGCCGTAACAAACATACAGACAGACATGAATGTAAAAAAAAATGTTATTATAAAAACCGTAAGTGTATACTTTCATATGCGTTTAGTCAAAGCTGTTATTTTGACATTACAAACAGACACGTCAATTTAATTTTATATAGATTTTTATTAAAACTTTTTGCACAAGTAAAATACATTGCACAAAGGCGGACTTAAGCCTGATATTCCTTTAGCAACTATTAAAATATGCCTCTCCTCCACAAACATTGTATTAAAAACATGTTAAAAACAACTTGTGAAATGTGTGAATTGAACATTCCAATTTAAAGTCGAATTGCATAACTGGATACTTCGACATCCAGCGTGCATAGGAGGAAATCACTCTCTATGTAAATATACAGTCACGTCCTTACTTTACGAGTTATTTCCAATGTTATAACGTAGGTCGGTAAATGTTTATCACATTCGAAATTCGTTTCCTTCTGACACGGTGTGCGATATGTTCTAAGATGTCATTTCCACATACATTTTCCTTTTAAAATTTGAAGCATCGGTCGTTGTCAAAATTATGTAAAAAAAAAATTGATTATCTAAACTCCAAATTGTAAAAATAATAAAAAATACAGATCACATGCTCATCCTCACGTGACATTAGTTTGAAAATCGAACAGCCGCCGCTGGGACTATAAAAAATCGGTGAGGTGAGTGGCTTAGGGGGGATGCGCTAAGGTAGCCCGCGAAATTAAAATTTTATTACGTTTTTTGAAATTTGCAGGTCTATGTTGATCTAAATATGATTCGCGGCCGTAACAAATATGGCTCTACAGGATTATAATCATTAGAATCGGTAATACAACTAACTTTCTTCGAAAAATCCTATTGAATGACTATTTCTGAAAAAATCATTCAGTAAGATTTTATGAACTTAGAGAGTTGTAATGCTGATTCTAATGATTATAATTCTGTAAAGCCATATTTGTTACGGCCGCGAATCATATTTAGATCAACATACAACCTGTTACTGACCTGCGAATTGCAAATAACGTAATAAAATTTGAATTTCGCGGGCTACCTTAGCGCATCCCCCTTAAAGCCTCTTTTTCAGTATGCGATAACGGTAGGCCATATGGAACTTTGACCACCGACATGTCAAGCAAGGTCTGGCTAGTTAATTCGATATCTAGGCGACACGCATTATTGAGTTAGGGAAAATCAAACAATTTAACTGTACTTTAGAAATATTCTCAGATGCTTCAGGAACACGCTGCGGATTAGTATGGCTCAATCAGTGTTGCCAGATGTCACGCTTTTGACGGAACGTGTTTTAGACCTCTCAGGACGTGTCCCGCCAGCACCCTGAGCGGGACGCCGAAAATCCCGCTTTATCATATAAGCATAAGCCCATTGGCGCTGTATGAAATACTCAGTCAGTTAAGAGTAGTTTTTTGATCTCATTGAAGTCTGGTATTGAATTAAAGGATAGTAACCATATTTATGATATTTTTCTACGGCCCGATTTTTGGAAAGACCGATCTGGCAACGCTAGTCACAATTCATAGTCATTGGACAGTTGAAAATAAACAGTATTTAACAGTACTTCTACTTATATTCTATATTGTATGTCAAGGTTTATCTACGAGACGGAGCATCACAACGGCATCGCGGAGCTGCTGGAGATCCTCGGCTCCATCATCAACGGGTTCGCGTTGCCGCTGAAGGAGGAACACAAAATGTTCTTATTGAGGGTAAGACATTGTATTATTTTTTACATTTACAAGGTTAAGAGGAACGGGTGTTATAATCTATCTATTTTATGCCGTGTCTATATCATAATCAGCCTAAAATGTTCGCACTGCTGGGACACAGGCCTCCTCTCTGTGAGAGGGAGTGGGCTGTAATCCACCACGCGGGCCCAGTGCGGGTTGGTAGATGTCACATGACTTCGAACTTTTGGTACTAGGACATGCCGGTTTCCTCACGATGTTTTCCTTCACCGCTTTGAGAGCAGTGGTGATGAGATAATTTATACAAAGTAAAGCACCTGCCTAGGTTCGAACCTATAACTCGTAAGTCGCGGCGGTTGCCATTAGGTCACCACTGCTGATATTGTGCTAGATTTAATGCTAGTAGGGATGTACATTGTTTTGGTTTGCATACGCTGGCTAGTGCTGCCCATCCCTGTATTAGCCTGAGTTGATTACTCACATCTGCAGTTGCACTTAGAACGAATTTTTTCGAAGGGAAAATAACACGAATGTCAATAGGTGACTAATGATATTCCTGGTGACCTGAAACACAGGCCCTTAATGCTTAGCTTAGGCACCAGTCTCCCACAGTAAATTTAAACCATTTCATGTACCTTTATGTGTAAAAAAAAAAATGACGACCCAACACCCACATATATTATATATATATATTTTTTTTTGTATTAGCAGCCTCCGCCACCTATTTGCCAGAAGCATGTTTAATTGATGATTAATGGGCTGAATGATATTAATTAAACTCAAACCATTTATTTCAATTAAACCATTTACTGGCACTTTTGAACTGTCAAAGGGTCGGTCAGTTAGTCAGAAAGTAGAAGCTATTTGCCCATTCCAAAACGTAGATCTCTATGGAGAAGAAACTCCAAGGATACTCTTTTAAATCAAGATATAACAAAATCCTGGGTACATTATTCTTGTCGCTTCTACAATATTAGTTTTAGTATATGCGAGACCCGAAACACATGTCTAGTATTTTTATGTTAAGAATCTATGTACAAAATATCAAAACTGTATCATGAAAAATCACAAAGTTATAAGGTTGTTATGTTACCGGGTTGTCCGTGTCCGTAACATACTAATGGCTGAGTCGGCACCCCCGCGCCTTTGATAATAATTTGGCAGTAGGTACCTAACCGTACGGCGATTGTATTGTAAGTAATTTATGGTGATAACATTTTCCATCACACTTAAATATTTTTGGGACAAAATATAACATGGTGTAAAAATTATTGAAATCGATTCAGTTCCTTATTCTGAACCAACTATATTCAGGTTTCGCATATACTAAAAATAATGGTGTATATGTGAGGACAATGTAAAAACAAAAAAAATAAAAATTATTCAAAATATAAGATTTAAAGATTACAAATAAGCCCTGGTAGTTAAGAGATGACCAGTCTCAACTCACGGCGCCCGTTTACGAACACGACGCGTGGATCAGCACCACCCAGCTCAACCATTTTGTAGAGAACCGAATGATTCAACACACGCGCCACCATCAGCGAGACATTTAAGTGAGCATGTAATAGAACACTGGTGGCTCAGTGGTAACGGCGGACTTACGAATTGTAGGTCGTGGATTCGAACCCAAGCAGGCGCTTTACTTTGTGTAAATAATTTCATCACCACTGCTCTCAAAACGGTGAACGAAAACATAGTGAGGAAACCGGCATGTCCTAGAACCAGAAATTCGAAGACATGTGACATCTAGCAACCCGCACTGGGTCCGCGTGGTAGATTACAGCCCACTCTCTCTCGAAGAGGCCTGTGTCCCAACAGTGGGAACATTTTAGGCTGATTATGATGATATTGATAACGTGGAGCAGCATTTTAAAGCAATAATTTGTTATGTTCCAGGTACTGCTACCGCTACACAAGGCGAAGTCCCTGTCAGTGTACCACCCGCAGCTCGCGTACTGCGTCGTGCAGTTCTTGGAAAAGGACCCCTCGCTCACGCAGCCTGTTGTTAGGTATGTAGCTTGTGACAAACTAGCCTTATCGCGATCTTAAGAGGAAATGCGGGCGGTCTTTTCTCCATACAAACGCTCTCGCCTGTTTTCTTTCTGGTTTATGACGTTAAAGCAATGATTTTTTACAGTAAAATAAATATCGACTACTTGTATGTCCCCATGTTTTCCTTTTTGATGATACATTATATTTGTAAGCACTAGAACCCTCGGAAAATGCTCAAAATTGCATGTGTAGACCGCTGACAACAGAGGGCTATTGTACAAATTTGACAACTAATAATGAAAAAAGAAAAACATAGGGACACAGTATATACCCTTCTTATTCCGTTTATGAAATATCTTTTAAATTGGTCCAATATTGGAGGAGGAAATAGGCGAGAGCCGAATCTCGAATTATGACTTTTTACCTAGGCTATTCAGTCGGCTCTGCAGCTGTCCTTATCGCACGAATTTGAGGGCGGGGGACGCGGGACGGTCTGCTATACACGTACACAGACGGAAAAGTGATGCGTAGTAGTTGTAAATAATATCGATAAACTAGTGTTGTAAACAGTTATCAATAAACACTTTTACCTTTTTTGCATGTGCTCCTTTGGTGGCAAATACAAATTCTTTTTACCCAACTGCCCCAGAAGGAGGGTAATGTTTTTAGAGAGTATGGTCTATTTATTTGGCACGCTCTGCAGCCTAAACAGCTTAATGGATTTTAACATATGAGGTGTCATTAGATTCGTCTTAATTGTGGGAGTGACATAGGCAAATAGGTAATATTTATTTATTGCATCCGCAAATACAAAAAAGGAAGGGAAGGTTTCTTTAAAAATAAATTGTAACTATATCGGTATCAAATAGACGCTAGTAATGAGTCAATTCCAAATATATGTATATTTAAATTAAGAAAACTAAAAAGCTAGAAATAAAGAAAAATATTTAATAAAAAACAAAAAACCCGACTGCAAAAACACATTTATAACTGAAAAGTCTCTGCAGTCGGTTTTTTTTTTTTAGTAGGTAATTAATAGAAAATAAAATAAATTTCATGTCTACAAATGTTTATTGTATACAAAACAGTAAATTATATACAGGATAGGTATTCAGTCCACACATCAACGAAATTAAACTTATGACGACGTTCTTTCTCTCACTGGACATACGACCATCAATGATTTCTGGCAAAAGGCATTGGTGGTAGAACTTTTCTAATAAAGGTTCAATTTTTTCCCAGAATGCATCATCCCTCTTAATTTTTTGAAAAAGCAAGCCTTTGGGACTCCATACAATGAAATAACAGAACTCTCGACGAGTTATATGTAGTTGGCCTTGTACTTGGTAAAAGTAATTATGATTCTGTTTTAATTGTAACGTTTTGTCTTTAAACGTGCAGAAGTCATTTTTTTTTTGTTCAATTCCTTCTTCAGGTGATAAACTTGCAATTTTATAAGGACATTTTACCTCTACTATTGAGTCTTCACCTATTAGACCATCCGGGCTTGCCCCTAGAAAAGGTTTATTTTCATCGACAAACAGTCCACACTCCATTATCTGTAACCCCGTTTCCTTGATAAATTGATCGATTGCCTCAGATTCCTTTTCCTTGCCATAATTAGTAGCAGCTGTTCCTTTAAATTCGTTATATAATAACGTTTCTAATATTTTGCGAACTGATGTTTTTGGTCGCATCTTACATATTCGCCCAAAGTTCGATGCCGTGAGCCTCTTACGTCTTTCAATCGCCCATAAGCTATTATCGCTTTGGCCCACTGTTTTCTTTTCAAGATCCTTCGTTGAGAGCAATCCTTCAAGAAATTGTTTTTCTTTTAATTCATACAATGCCAAAGGCATATCTTCTTCCAATTCTAAGCGACCGTAATTTTCATCAGGTCCTGTAGTTTTTTTTCTTTTGCTCGTCACGTCTTTGGGATGCGTAAGTTTTCTTTTTCGGCACATCTCTGTTATTTTTTGCGAACGCTGTTTTCGTTCTATAAATTTTTTTGTATATTTGCCAGGACTGTGGCCCTGTATTTTTTTTTGGATGCGTGAATGAATCGCCGCTTCGCTATTCCATGATGTTACTGCTCCATAACATCTTGTCTGATATGACCCCCTTCCTGTAAAGTTAACCCTTTTTCCGCCAATAAATTTGGCAATTACGTTGTTAAACTGCTCCACAGTATTATTAGTTACGTCCAAAATAAGGCTCTCTGCATTTACTGTTAAAAATAATAAATATTGTTGGATATCAGTCCACAATCCACAACCTCGAAGAGCAATCACAGAGCTTTGATCATTAGTTTTGTTTTCTGGCTTGCAAAAGTATGATGCACATTTTCGATGATCACCAAAGACGTGGTTTGCGGCATTTTTTATATCGTTTTTAAGATTTTTAACTTTGTCAGTTGTAATATTTTCTTGTTCCTTTCTATAATTTACTGCTCCAACTATAGCCTTTCTCAAGCGTAAAATGTTTGCTTCAACCTTTTTTCTTAATTCAACTGGTACAAAGCCTTTGTTGTTGTTTGTTTTCTTTCCCAAGGCTTTTACTTTGTTGCAAAAATTGCGGAGCAAGTGATTTTTGCACTCGATTTTTTGTATGATGAAATCAAGCCCATATGGCTTTTTTAGCGTTAATTTCTTCATTATACTAGAGTCACCATCACCTATTAGTTTTTTATATTTGACTCCATGCATTTCCATGCTCCTCGCAAACCCTTCTGCTATAATATCGGCCTCCATAGCATTAGCACTGTCACGCCAGTTTTTAAAGCACCTGTGTTCAGGCACATCCATATTTAATTTTGCACTTCTAGCACATGTGCAACAGTATGAGTTTCTAACCCCCAGAAATAAAACTTTTTTAGTGTGCAGTCCAACTATGCAACCTGCACCGGATGAAGAACTAAATCTACTTTTGTATGATCTCTTTGCCCAGGAACCATCTGCAACCACTGTAATTAAGGGATAACCATTTTCATCAACGTCCCCATTTAAAATAGCTAGTCTTTTTTCTTCTTGGCCAGCTGTGATCATTTCCTCTAAGGCGCATTCTTCAATTGTTGGTGCTAAAACTCGTTCTATATTTGTGTAAGTCGAACGATCCATATTTGGCATATTCATAACACCACAAATTTCATTTAATTGAGCATATCCGTTTCCGGTGCATACTATTCCTTCGAAGACAGCAGTATTTATGCTCATTTTAATTTGTGGGTCTTCAAAGTGTACAGTTTCCTTTTTCTTGCACATTTTGCACTCAAAAACAAACTCGCTATGAAAACCACTTCGTCGTTCACGCACAAATTTTAAGTCAGCAAATGTACAATTAGTGTGCAATGCTTTATTTTTGAGATCTCTGAAAATAAATATTTGATATCAACGATTCTACGTCCTTCTAATCCTTCGTCTTTATTAGTTTCAACAACATTTTCTGGCTCTATATGCAATTCGTCGAGCGTTGGTGATTCTAATGTTGATGACGAGACTGATGAGCTTGCGTGATCTTCTATAAATGAATCATTTGATACAGTCTTGGAAGTCGATGTCGCTAGGTTCGACTGAGGTGCCAAATAATGAACTTGTCGTTTGACACTAAAATTATGTTTTTTTCGTTTAGTACTCGCAAACAAACGGCTTTTTTTTCCTTTTCTGCCTCCTTTACCCATTGTAATGGGAGATTTGATCTATCTGGAAAAAAAAATACAGTTTTAGGACATACAAATACTAATGCAGTTGGCAAACTGGCTGTGACAGATGGACAGACAGACACACGAGTGATCTTATAAGGGTTTCGCTTTTTCTCGGACTTCAAAATTAAAAAAAAGTATAGACAACACCTCAAGTAAAAAGAACTGAAGCATTCCAAACCTTGTCGATTTGTGTAGCACACGCAAATTACGCACGCGGCCTTTGTATAGTACAGACGCCAGCACATCAAGTTACTACAATCAGTCAAATTTCTTCAAAAGATTTTCAACTTTATCTCTAAAGAATAAGGTTCAATGTTGATTGGGAAAATTTGACAGATTGGGAGTAGGTTGATGAGATGGCGTCTGTACCTAGACCTATCTATGTGAGAAAGAGTATAGGAAGTAGGTGACTTAGATTTGGTTTGATTTAAAGAAAAAATTTGTACTGACCAATTTCCTAAACACATAAAATGATGTTAGGTATTCCATTTCACCACAGGTTATACCTACATTGCTTTTAGATTAATAACTAAATCAATTTTGATAAGTACTCACCGAAATCCAATAAATACAGTTTAACAGGATCAGGAAGTCTAGTAAACATAAGCCCAGTCAAAAGAATAGCGGGGAGAACAAGTCTAATAAACAAGTCAAAATCATAAGAGATCAAACACTTCGAACGATGCGAACACCAGAAAATACCAGGAACGACTGGGGGCTGGGGCGATTTCACCGTTACACGACACGTGCGGGAGCGCGCGTCTGAGACACGCACACACTGTCAACTTACACACACATGTATAGGCCGGCTGGCCACCGAGCGCTCGCAGAGCGACGGCGATAGTTTCTTCAAATACCTAATTTTCAAAAGTCTCTGCGCTCGCATTTCCTCTTAAGCGGGCAACAATTTCACGGCCACCGAAGGCGCGGGCTTGCGGACGGTGAGCGATGGATAGCTCGCCGTCCGATAAGGACCAGTAGTGCTATTCTGTAAAAATCTTAGGTGAAGTGGGCCTAAGTGAGCTGTCATTCCCTAGTAATCTGTAGCATCAAGTGGAATGACAGCACACTTAAATCTCTCTTCACCTAAGATTCCCGTGATAACCGTGTTAACCGTGATAGTTAGACAGTTGAAATTTTCACAGATGACGTATTTCTGTTGCCGCTATAACAACAAATACTAAAAAACAGAATAAAATAAATATTTAAGGGGGCAC
Organism: Tiliacea citrago; assembly: GCA_963921375.1. Classification (NCBI taxonomy): domain Eukaryota; kingdom Metazoa; phylum Arthropoda; class Insecta; order Lepidoptera; family Noctuidae; genus Tiliacea; species Tiliacea citrago. The sequence goes on from OY992798.1 coordinate 19,570,591, forward strand.
CCATACAACAAACGTGATTTTTTTGCTCGTTTTTGCTCGATATTGATAACGGCAACAGGTAGACGTTTGAAATATTCACAGAATATTTTGTTATATATTCACTTTAAAAATAAATAGTTAAATTAAAATAAAACAAATATTTAAGGGGGGCTCCCATACAACAAACGTGATTTTTTGCCGTTTTTATAGATAGTGGTACGGAACACTTCGTGCGCGAGTACGACTCGCACTTGGCCGTTTTTTTTTTTTTTAACTATTCTCAAACATAGGCACATTATTTGTTGATTTTACAATTTCACTCGCCAAACTTTCCACTGTATAAACGTTGCTTTGACTCTTGCACTTGTAATTTGACAAAGTACGTGCTAAGTAACGTTTATAGATCTCAACCTCAGACTTAACACAATTCGAGGCAAGATTTGACACAATTAAAATTAAAATATGCAAGCTGAGCGAACAAAATTCGCATCTTTCCGTGCGTCTGCGGCGATCTCACGATGCGGTTATATTACAAGCACGAAATTCTGCCGCGTTTACGGTTAGATTTGTCCTTTATTTATGTTTTATAAAACCTAGGTCTACAGCCAAACCTTTTTTTGTAATAAGGCCGATAACGTTTATTATGGCACCAGAGTACTAAAGACCTGTTTCTCATTTCCAGGGCATTATTAAAATACTGGCCAAAGACGCACTCTCCTAAAGAGGTGATGTTCCTGAACGAGATGGAAGAAATCCTGGACGTGATCGAGCCGGCCGAGTTCCAGAAAATCATGGACCCGCTGTTCAAGCAGCTCGCCAAGTGCGTGTCTAGTCCGCACTTCCAGGTGTGTAGAGATGCTGCTTGGATTATATTGTTAGTGTAAGGCCTGAATTCCTTCTACGCTGATGTCCGTCGCGTACGGTCGGTCAGACGTCAGCGTCGCAGTGTGGTGTTATATAGAACACAATGTATTTTCGTAAGCGCGTCCGAAGTACGCGACTGACATCAGCGCAGGAGGAATGCAGGCCATAACAAGGATGGATGATTATGGATAATCACAATATTCGATTGTTTATTGTGGAGCTCGTCGTCGATCCATCAGGTTAAGCTATGCTTGCCGGGGTTGGTCCGTGGATGGGTGACCATCATCTTTACATACCGAGACTCTTCCGTGCCTCGGAAAGCACGTTAAGCCGTTGGTTCCGGCTGTCATTCGTGGACCTTTGACAGTCGTTACGGGTCGTCAGAAGCCCGAAAGTCTGAGAAACAGTCTTGCCGAGGGGTATCGTATTACCCAGTTACTGGGTTGTGGAGGTCTGATAGGCAGTCGCTCCATGTAAAATACTGGTATAGTGGCCGGCACGTAACTTGGCAAGGTTTTGACCTAGTGGGAGTAAGTTCACGCATGTACATTTAGTGCAACAAAAAATTTACACTTTTATTGCTTGTCATTATTGTATGGTTATTGCCAGAATTTATTTTTAAACATGTCTGTTTACGAAAATTAGAGAAAGGAGAAAAACATCAAACGATTCTTGCAAAGTTTCGTGCCGGGCCAATCCCAAAAAAGGTTAGGCAGATGGATTGATTTGATTGTTTAGGAAAAACGTAAACGCAACATCGTTCCGTCTGCAACATCAGCCTTCCAGCAATTTCACTATCAACCAAAAGCATAGGAACGAACCTACACTGACCAAAGTGTCATTTAGACATCAATATAATGACATCATATTCGACGACACGGTTGGCGCAGTGGTTAAGCGATTGACTGCTGCACTGCGTGTCGCGGGTTCGATTTCTGCACGGAACAAATATTTGTATGACCTACAAGTAGTTGTTCCGGGTCTGGCTGTTTGTGTATGTGAGTTTAAATGTTTGTAAACGCACCCACGATACAGGAGAAATTCCTAGTGTGGGGCAACGTTTTTAAAAAAGAAAAAAAGAAAAAAAAAAAAGAAAAACATGCTCTCCCATACATTCCAACTGCAAATGTAAGTTTGTACGCACAAGATTGAGAGATTTACGTAATTTTAACACCATAGATACTTATAGGTTTTCCTGTAATCTCTATGTACAGAACCGAGGGCTGTATTTTATATATTCAAAATTTTGACCTACAAGTAGTTGTTCCGGGTCTGGCTGTTTGTGTATTAAATGTTTGTCAACGCACCCAAAATACAGGAAAAATTCCTACTGTGGGGCAACGATTAATAAAACAAAAAAAAAAAAATATTATTCAGAGAAATGTTTCAAAACTCAGCCCCGACAATGTTAAAAAATGTTCAGAAATCAGTCTAGTATACCAAGTATTATAGAGCTCGAAAAGCATTAAGTAACACAGAAGGAATATTCAATTAATAAATCGCAAAACTCAAATTAAAAGCATTTATTTCAATAAAACCATTTACTGGCACTTTTGAATCGTAAACAAGTTGGTCAGTTAGAAATATGAAGCTAGTTGCCCATTCCAAAGCGTAGTAGGTACCATCGCGGACACTGGCGCCTAACCACTTTTCAACCTTATGCTTCTAGTAATAAGGTCGAAAAGTGGTTAGCCGCCAGTGTCCGCGATGGTATATATGGAGAAGAACGGCCAAGAAACTCCATGGACACGCTTTTTAACCGACTTCAAAAAAAAGAGGATGTTCACAATGTGGATGTTTGTATTTTTTATGTTTGTTCGCGCATAACTCCGTCGCTTGCCAACCGATTTGAAAAATTATTCGAAAATTTTATCGAAATATCAACAAACATCTAAAAAAATTTCTACATTGTCTACATTAACTATCTTTTCGTTTACTCTGCATTGCGTTTTTGTTCGCGCATAACTCCGTCATTTACGAACCGATTTGGAAAATTCTTTATCGGCACAAAAAAGTGAAAAATAAAAAACTTTTTACAAAAAAAAATAACCGACTTCCAAAAAAACACTACAAAGTGAAAAATAACTTTAATTTCGGAAGTCGGTGGCATAAAACTAAAATACAGATCCAAAGACACCGACTTCCGAAATTAAAGTTATTTTTCACTTTGTAGTGTTTTTTTTGGAAGTGTGTTATTTTTTTTTGTAAAAAGTTTTTTATAAATTATAATATTACAAAAATATTATTACAACTTTAATGTTGAATTTATAACTAAATAAGAGGACGATAGAAAAAAAACGCGTCGGTAGCAAATAGAAAAAAAAAACAAAAAATAACTAGTACCGCTGTTACCTAAATAATAAAATAAACTAACAAATAAATCCTTCAACTTTCCAGGTAGCAGAACGCGCCCTGTACTACTGGAACAACGAGTACATAATGTCTCTGATCTCGGACAACGCGACGCACATCCTGCCCATAATGTTCCCGTCTTTATACCGGAACACCAAGAGCCATTGGAACAAGACCATACACGGACTGGTCTACAACGCACTGAAGTTGTTCATGGAAATGAACCAGAAGCTGTTCGATGAGTGCACGCAGCAGTATAAGCAGGAGAAACAGAAGTAAGTGACAAGTGGCAAGTGGCCTAGGGGGGGGGGGGGGGGGGCAAGTCAGATTTTTTAGGTCGGATCGTACGCGGCTGTTTTGTCATACACACTACACAAACACACATAATTATATGAAACATTAGGTAGGTATATGTAGTGTAGTGTGTAGGGCAAACAGTTTTTTGGCAATTGCACCGTGCATTTTGCCAGTGTCTACTGCGCGGTTTATTTAAAAGTTAGAGCATAAGGCCCCATTAACACTTTGATTAGTAATTACACATACACTATAAAACATACAATCGCGCAAAAGCAGAACCAAAATTATTGTCAATTCCTAAAAAAAAAAAAAAAATGTTTTTCTTTTTGTTCTTATTTTTAACCGACTTCAAAAAGGAGGAGGGTATGCTCCCGAGATGGTCCCATTGTCACCAAGTCAGAATCTGATTAGGGTATCCCATGGAAAGCGAGGGCAATCCTCATTTTTTATAGGCACACCTATATCGATTTCAGTATTTTTTATAGTAACTCATGCATTTGCACTCGGAAAGCACCATTTGGTGAAGTGGAACTGACGATGAAGACCACAGATGGCCACCGGAACTACTTAATAATAAGTATTTGACTGTTGCGATTCGATTAGACACTTTATTATGGTTGCTAAGCAATTTATGCTCGTCACAATGAATATGGTGAAGTCACGATCAGTTCCAGTTCTCCTGGTTCTTACCAGGAGAACTCCTAAACGATTAACGCCCCTGCATCGGGAAAAGCAATATTTTGTAAAAGGTGATGAGCAGTTGACATTAGGCTATTGTAACTTCGATAAATTACAAACTGACCCACTAAAAATTTAAAAATAAAAACTACAAAAAAAAAACAACCGACTTCCAAAAAAACACTACAAAGTGAAAACTAACCTTAATTTCGAAAGTGTCTTTGTATCTATTTTAGTTGTTTGTTAGTGTAGTGTTTTTTTTGGAAGTCGGTTGTTTTTTTTTTAAGTTTTATACACATGTTTAGAAGTACCTACATATTATAAGGTGTCTAAGTCTCTTTTTTTTCCTTTTTATTTGTTTTTGCCTTGTCATACAACAACATTTGTGTCTTTTATTATTTATAACGGGAGGACGCTGGCTCCTGCAACACAGTTTTAACTAGCGCAGGAGTCAGAGTATTCTATTAATGTGTTGTTAAACATGTTTTATGTCAATAAATATTTTTTTTCTTTTCTTTTAATTAGGCAAGTTCATACATGTTTTGCGAGATTTCCAGGGGGGGCAGGTGCCCCCCCCTGCCCCCCCCCCCCCCCCTCCCCGGTACGCCCATGCATAGTAGGGATGTACAAAGACATCTCAACAATAAGATGGGATATAGCAAACCAAAACGTAATCCGATACATTTGTCCTAGTGGGCAAAAGTCGCTCAGTCTAGTGTGGTACGCTTGCATGTCAAGTCGCATTCGGGTCCACCAAAAGAAAATTATTTTCGAAGTTTGTGCATTATGGTATTGCAAATCTCGTAGTGATAAAACGACTAGACTTAAGCACGGTTTATTTTGGTTCGTTTTTTGTTGTTTACCCAGTATTTAGATAAAATAAATAATTTTCATAGATATTTCAAACTATTTGACCGTGCGTTGGTAATCAAAGGTTAGTGTCGGTAAAAGTGTAACGTGTCAAACTTAGCTATTATGTAATTTTGCTATATTACGCTAGATGGCGTCACTGAGACATGAGATCACAATTTTTCTATGACATTACTTTTGATAGCCTCTCTATAGTAGGTATCTATCTTAAATCTCTTTGGATACAACAACACATCCACGGCATGAGTTCCATCTAGAAGTGAGTTCATAGATAGCTTTATATTGCGGACATGGTGAGTCCAAAGTCAACCGAAACTATGGCCTACAGTGGGACGTGTCTGTGGCGGGTGATTAAAGGAAGTTGCGCATGCGAATATCGGTAATGAAACTATCAAATAATTAAAGATTTTATTGTATGATCTCATATTCGTGGCACGTGACGCGCTGAGCTGTTTTCCTAACTGGCACTTGCAGACTTGACAGATTGGGCAACAAAGGCTACGTACTACATACACATAAAGAACCCTGTAGTACCGCTAACCACGAGAATCATCTCCTAAACGTCCAGAACTGTAATTATCCGACTCATTCCGTTGAAGGTTTTTCATATAACTAACTTATTTTCTACAGGGAACGCGAACGTCTTATTCAACGTGAAGAAGTATGGCAGGCATTAGAAGCGAAAGCGCGCGTGGCTTCAGGAGATCCTAAGGACGATCTGTGCGGCCTCACGTACCAGCGTATAGAACAGGAGGCGCTTGAGGTAACATAACATAAATGTCACTAGACTTCACCTACCAGAAGTGAAGTCTACTTCTACTTCACCTCTGGTAAAGTCAAGCGTAAAGCGGTGTGGATTGGTTCCTGCACCATCCAAATAGTAAGTTTGAAAAACACACTCATGTCATTGCTTCAACATGAGACTCGTGTGTACTCTGGCAACATTATAAAACAGCTAACTATACATTTAGCTAGATAAATTTAAATTACTTTTTCAGGTGCAAATGTCAAACTCCAAATTGAAAAAACAAACAACAATCATTTGAAATGTCAAATTAGTCTGAGATTAAAAAACGAACTATAGTACAATTTTATAAACAAAACCTTTTTACAAACAAACCATTTTTACAACTGTTTTGTAGGATTTTCCACTAACGCGGAATTACTTAATTTATTGCACCAAAAATATAACATAATATGTCTAGATAGACAGTCAAAGCTGTGAACTCGCCGAAAAAAATTGCGTCCAACTGTTGGCTGCAAAATGCACGCACACTAACATAATGACAGCACAACGACGTGGCGAGTGTAAGACGTAGCTGTTGTCACGCACACCAGCATAATAAAGTTGGCTTGTTTGTGTTAGTCCTTTTGCAGCGCGACACTCTATCTAGACATATAAATCAAGCTACTCATGTTACTTTTCTATCCGACCACTTTTATCATGTACTCTATAACAATATTAACACACGTATCTCTCACACAGCTCCGAAAACAAGGCTACAACGCGAGCAAACCTTTACTACGCAAGAAGTCAGAACTACCCGCCGACTCCACAACCGTCAAGGCGTTGATCGAGCACAAACGTGCGGACCCCTTCCTGCCTACCCCGCCAGACGTCAACCAGTGCTAGCGCAAGAGTAAACAAGCCCGCACACAGAACTTCAAGCCTTAGCAATCATCAGTTGTAGAAACTGATGTCTTAATGGCGGAGTCTCGGCCCGGATAGAAGCTAGATGTTGATGTAGGTGTAGCCCTATGCCAAATGCCTTATAAATTGATGGATTAAGTTCCTTAAGCCACCTTCCAAACGTTGGTTTCAAAGTTCGATGGCTAAATGTCACCAGAAAAGGTTTTCGAAAAGCTAGATGGCTAGAAAGAGGACATTGAAATGGCTGACAAGCGAACAGGCTTCGGACAGGCACACAACATCAATTCCAACTCAATACACTGAAAACAAGAGAGATACAAACAGATTTGTCAACGGCCTCTACAATATTGAGCAACCAAACAAACAGATATGACAAAATTATACCAAGAAATTATGCCAAGACGTGTTTCTAAAGTGCCGGACAGTTGACCGTTGGCAACACCGCGGTCACAGAGTGTGCGAGCGAGAGGACGCTATATGAGTGACACGAGTGATGCATTGTGCTCGATATTGATTAGTTAGTACACATATATTATTACGGTAGTGTCCTTTTGTTGATGTTTTATATCCACTTGGGTCGACAATGGCGTTCGAATCGCATGATAACCGACCAATCAGAAGCCGTGCGCTTTTGCGTGCTGCTACCCCATTGGTCGTTTATCACGCTATATAAATTGCTACTTAAATGTACTCAAAGCACTGCTGTTATTGTATTATAATGTAAAAGGAGTTTTTGTCATTCGTCGCGTTGTCGACCTATATTATACGGAGCAGTGGTGCAAATCGTGAGTGACTGGGATGTAAGTTTTCTTTCTGCGGTTCTTCACGAATACATGATGATTGATCAGTTTCTGAACTTTGGGGAATCTTACATACTGACCTCTGGTTTCCGAAATCCTCATTAACACGTTTCGGGACACTAAACGCCCCAGACGTAATAACAATAACACGTATATTGTGTCTCGGTCAGTGTCCTTCAACCGATTAATTTAGTCTGTTGTCAAAACTTACGTCATCTAATTAATTGACAATAGTTTTATTGATGCTTTTTGAAACCGATGGTAACTGAACCAGTCAAAAACCTTATGTCTGTAATCCTACAGTTCAATTCGATTTCAATTGTACTGATTGCTTGGTCCTTTCAGGACGTTTCGTTTTCAATACGTATCACAAGCGGCTCGGTTTCGTTACTCGTTTTTTTATAATTATAACTTTATTTGTGACAGGTTTAAACACCATTCCACGCCAGAACCACCTACGAAATGTTTTGCAACATTTTAGCCCAAATCGTGTATTAATTTAATCTATTTTTAGATGTATAATCATGTTGATTTAAATGCCATACTGTTCTAGAATACGGGAGGAAATCAATTGTGATTGAAAATATACAGTAAATGATTGAAAATTTTAGTTTTCTTCAGTTTTAAAGATCACTTTTAATGGCCTCCCGTCTCTATTTAAATCTTTAATTTATTGTTTATAGAAACCAAATACATGGACACATGTTTATACTATCTATTTGTTTGACATAGATATTTTTCTCTAAGGATTTCACAATTAAGTAAAGTATATTTTTTATGTCAAACGGTAGATAATTATATCTTATATTTTAGTCGACTTTGTATAACGGGCGAGAGAATACCTGCACAACTTACTAGTTAGCATTTCATTTAATCATTACTAAAAATATTTTAAAATCCCGTGTTTATATTATTCTCGCCTATCAAAACGGAAACATATTTAGCTTATGTCCCTACACGTAATACCTAACTAAATAAATAAGTAGAAACATAAGTGTTTTGGTTAATAATAGGTATTTAGGATTGTAATAAATCGCAATTCAACCGTCCTACGGTAAATAAACTATTTGATAAATGTGAAGACTATCATGTGCTACCCGCTTCTCGCATACTTAACTCACTTGCTACATATTCGCTGTAGAAGTTTATAGGTAACTTAGAAATACACAATATTTCCCACTGTATAAGCTGAATATGTGTCCGTCCGTACACTCGACTCGACATATAGTTAGTTTATTTATAAAGAATATATGCCTATCTGCCTTTACGAAGTATCTTTATTTAAACTTGGGGCACCCATGGTGATGTATTTCGATTTATTTAGGTTTTATTATTTTGTGTGTATAGAGTGCCAAAGGAGTTTGTTATGAAGCCATTTCAACAGTCGACTTAACATAAATGATGTGTAATGTATGTATAAAATGTATTAGATGAGCTTCGGGGATGAGAGTGTTTGAGATGCAGAGCACCTATGTATGTAGTTATTTATTTTTTTATTTTAACATTAACTTACCCATGTTATTGAGGACTGAAAGATAATTATCAAGCGTTTTAACGCAAAGTATCCGATACTGTCGACTAAAGATGCTAGATTTTGTTACTTTTATATTTATAGTTATTTGCAGTGTTATGTAAAATGACGTTAATGTTAAATGTACAGTTTCACGTTACAGGTGCATGCCACTATTATCGAATGAGGCCGCAGTTCCTAATAATGCAGAAATTGATTTTTAAACTTGATTATACTGTTGCAAATGCCCTTATGATAGCTCATAAAGCATTTAATTAATATTTAGAGCTCTCATTGTTACAATTATTGTACTTCTTTAGTGAAACAACAATAGTTCAATGTCTCTGATCTCGTTATGTCAACAATTCAAGTTTAAAAATCTTTTTGTTCAAAGGGTTTCCACCACAAGGCCTTAATTCCAGTCGATAGTATCCGATACTTATTCTAACTACCACCAGTTATCAATAAAGCAAGTGACTGTACCGGGCTATAATGTAAACGATTTTAAAATAAGGTATAAAAAAATTATGATAAAAAAAAAATGAATATGAAATATTTTGCAATACGCTTCTGGTAAGCAACCAAGTGCAATGTTTTGATACACATATAACGTTCGGACAGTTACTTGCTGACGTTGTCTGTCTGTTTGTTCGTGTGACGCATGATCGACAAATGACCTCACTTTAGCGAATTATTTGCAAAACGCTGTTCAACAAATTGATAAATTTTGTATAAATATTTATAACGATAATGTAACTGTTGAAAACAAATATTGTAACAGATGACATATTATAAGGTGCTTATGATTATCGTTATAATACAAAGTTGTGCATATAACGTGAGTTTTTATTTCGTGTTTGTGACCTATCCCAATCCCAATACGTTGAGCACACAGCTCCATTTTTCGGACATTGCATTTTTATTAAAAAGCTGATAGATATACTCATTGCAAGATTTCGTATCCCCATTTAGCTAGCATTGGTTTATATGTACACCCATGCCAAATTACAGCTTTCTAGTACTATGAGTCTCTGAGCTAAGCTGGAGGCAGACAGACGGACATGGCGAAACTATAAGGCTCAATTTACACAGCCGCGGAATGGAATGGAAGCGACTTTTTGCAACGAAATTGTACATAGCATAATGAACTTTATGTCAATTGTATAACATACAAACTAAATAGGAGCGAAAAAAAGGTCGCGCGTCTTCCGGGGAATCATCGCGCATTGAGAATTCCCCTAGCTACTGTTGGCGCCGTCTGTGGAATCCGCGGGAAGTGGCGCGAACGCCAGTCTGTTGTTGGGTCGGTCATCGGTCACAGCAGTGCGGCGCCAAACGCTTACGAAACCGGTTGTGTGCGTACTATGCAATAAAAACATGAATATTCTTCCTTTTCTCATAATTTTCTTCTTCTGCGTCGCAAATGAGCGATATAAAAATAAGATCAATGTCAACCATTCTCGTCAAGTAATAGAACGTCCCTCAAGGCGCAGTCGCGCGAATTCACTGGAATGCGCGAGAATACTCGAGCATTCCAGCGAATTCTCGCGTCATGAGGCGAAATTGACGCTTCTATTCTATTCCATTCCGCGGCGGTGTGAATTGAGCCTAAGGGTGGGTTCCTTGTTGACTACGGAACCCTAAACAATACACACCTAATAATCTTAAATCAAAGATGTATATACTTGGACGGCCTCGTTGGTCTAGTGGACTTACGACCACATTACTTACTAATAATTTTATGTAATAATTTTTGACATTTTCAATTGCTCTGACTTGTTTTTTTTATTTTTTGACATTTATAACTAAATAATTCCTCATTTAAATATGACATCGTACAATTTTTAAAATAATATTATATAATTGTTATGATTTATTTTGAAATTTTAATTATGCATGAATTTCAAACATCCTTTTTATTTTTATTTAAATTCATAATAATTAGATAGATGCACACCATATTTGTATGCCTCCTGGCATAACATAGCGTTCTGTTCACCAAACTCAAGATCTGTATTTCTACCTGTGTTAACAAATAAAAGTGATTTGATTTGATTTGATTTGATTTAACATTACTGCTAAGCATGAAGTCCTGGGTTCGATTCCCAGGTCGGGCAGTGTTATTGGGATTCTCCATTAGGGATTTCTCAGTAGCAGCCCAGAGTCTGGATTTGTGCCCGGTTGATGGCAATAGGTTCGCCCCCTGTTACCTACTTAAACATAACTGGCGAAATGTGGGTGTACTATAGGTACACCTCTGCCGGCTTTACAGGCGTGATGTTATGTTATATACGTATACTTAGATACCTAATATGAGCATAAGGTAGCTTGAGCGCATGCAAAACTTGTGCATTCGCTTTGTTTTTGGTCTTCGAAAGTATGACCATGTTTCTCACCTTCGCAAGGAACTCAAGTGGCTCCCAATCCGCCTTCGCAGGAACACTCGGATTTTATGTCTCCTCTTCAACATCTTACACAACCCGTCTTATCCTTCCTACCTGCGGGAGCGTTTTTCTTACGCTCGTCCTAGCGACGCTCCATGTAGATCGCATCTTAGCTCCCTCCTTAAATTTCATCCTCATAAAACTAGCTACTATTCTTATTCCTTCTCGGTGCATGCTGTAAGATTGTGGAACTCACTTCCGCCTAGCATTCGTGATTTAAAAACAATTTCCTCATTCAAATATCAATTAAAAGAGCACTACCTTTCCTCTTAACTGTGTCTCAACTCAATTTTTATATATATGTTGGTATATATATGCTTTATGTATTTGTTTAGGTATATGTAAGTTGTTTGCACAAGTGTACGTGTACGTATACGTACACTTGTGCAAACAACTTAGTGTAAATTTTATATGCATATATATAGATATGGTATAATATAGGTATATTTAACATTTTAGTATAAGACTTCGCATATTCATATTTTTCTCTTCTTGTTCTCACACACTATTGTCTACATTTCTTTTTCATTTCTCCTTTCGCAGGTCTGCTGGAAGAAATTTCTTAAGAAATAAGCAGTACCTTTGTACTAATATTATAATTATGTCGTATCTCTCTGTATTTTACTGTGTGTACATAAATAATAAAATAAATAAGGCCCTAATTAAGGTTAGAATAATAAAACTTCTGTTGTCGAAATCTATAATGATTTATTACTTTATTATTGTACGTAATTTGTTCGATAACTAATTAGATACATATATTTATTGCAGATCTGTGAATACAGCTGTCCATAGGTGGGTTCAAATTAGTGGGTGCAATAATGGACTACTTAAGTCAGACGTATCGTAATGTACTATTAGTTACACACCGACTAATCTGTGACTTGGCGATTGGTCTTCGCTAGGTGACATAGTTACTGTTTTGAGATATTAATGTGGTCAGGCTGGGGAGATTCTCCCCAGATCGGCCACCTAGAAACGCTTTTATAACTTTTGAACCAGTGACCGACAGTTTCTGATATTTGGCGACTGATTTCGACTAATTAGCGACAAAATTTGGGAGAAAACAGATCTTTGCTAGGTGCCCTAGCTTTTGAGATTCAAATTGGGCCAAGCTGGGGAGATGCACCCCAGATCGGCCACCTAATAAACCTTTATCTATTAAACCAGTGACCGACAAATTCTGATATTTGGAAACTTTCGGCAATTTGTGTAGTGTTATCAATTAATCCCTGATGGTGGCCATGCCAGTGTCAGGCACACCGTTTCTTATGATGGATATTTTAGGGCACAAATTAACCTTGCATCTTTGTTAAATCCATATAATATAAGAGTACCTACCTGCGTAAAACTGGCAGACCGCCTTTGAATACCTTTGGAAGATGGTAACCACATTTAAAAAAATTATGTAATGAGCACGCGGCATTAATCGGCACAGCCGGGCAATAAAATCGATTATATGTAGTCATAGCTTCGAGTCATCTTTATTGTTGAACAAGTAGGTACTGCCGAATCGTATGTGCCGAACATGAGATTACTTCCGAACAAGTGTGGAGCACGCCTTACATTATAGCGGGCAGACAATACATGAGGGCCGACTTAAGCACAGGAGCTTTGTGATCTCCATAGTAGGTTTCCACCATGTTTGTTACTCACGTCTTGCGTTCCCATCGCGACGTTTCCACCGCTAACGTTTCTCACATTTTGTGGCAACGTTTGTTCTCAGTGACTCAGTAGACGGCCCTACGTACAAAGAGACATGATGTCTTACGAATTTTTTTTTTAAAATATGTTGAGTTGGCCACTTTGCCAACGCGTTCGTTTCGACGAGTTATTTAGCAGCGTTTTTGTTTCCAACTTGGTATTATAACCAAGAGGGCTCAGTCTTCAAGGTTATTTGAAGTCTGAGCCCTCTTGGTTATTGATAAGGCGGGGTCAGCCCAGGGGCTGGACAGTACCATACTAGACAAGATTTCAGTCAAAAATTGGAGAAAAGCGCCTTCTGTTATCGTCTGCGCAAACTATTTAGTACATTTAATATATAATAGATGATGCTTTAATCAAAAAAAATATTTCATACAAATATCACCATTTATATGGAAATTTAAAAAAGATTTATTTAGTTTTATGTATGATGATGAGTATCAATAATTATTAATTTAATTAAATAATAAATTTAATGATCAGATAATTTTTATTTGTTATTTATTTATTTTTTGTATGGCAATAATGATGCTAATTCTGTCAAATCAAATTACAAAGAAATTTGAATTTGAAATTCACAATATGGCGACTACCTACAACTTGCGCATACGCTGTTTTGTAGTATTTGTCCATTTTGTAACTCTGTTTAAATTTAAGCTCTCAAATCTGCGTTGATTTGACTTTGTACTCATCCGCACCGTGAAGTGTTTTCGGTGAATTAGTGAGTGAGGTGATTTGAGCTTTGCTCCTCCGTTTCATGTGTTCACCTACTTTGCGAAAAGACGCTATTATTTAGTATTATTTGCGATATAGACGCTGTAATTTTGTGTTAATTGTGATATAAACGCTATTATTCTGTTGTTTGCGATTATAGACGCTTTTGTGTGCGGTTAAAACCATGCCAAGGCGGTGTGAATTGGGATGTTCATACAACCCGGGTAAGTGCTTTCTTCATCAAGTTCATAGTACCTAATAATTGCTTCAAGTTTCACTTCTCATCATGTTGTGATTTGAAAGCTAGCATAGTCAGCAAGTTTAAATTATTTCACTAGTTGTAATTGGGAGAAGGTAACTTTTGAGTCCGTCTTAAGGCTTCATTGAGAGCATCTATTTCCTTCCCACTGTAAAAATCTTGCTATATTCAATTAAATTAAATAAGACAAACTTTTGAATAAACATCGCATGATCGATTTACATCAGTAACACTTTACATCTTCAGTTGAAAACTAGCGTCAGGCACTAGTGGCCTGGCATTTTTGATGAACTGGGTCTATGTAGCGCAGACTTAAGGCACACCAAAATATATTTTCTTTGAGTTTGTATTTCATTGCTAAACATCATTTCTTTCAAAAATCTTGACTGAAATTCAAATGTCTTGAACACAAACTCTTCAAATAGTAACTTCACTGCTAGTGGTGGTTGTCCACCCTTAAGACAACACTCTGACATAATAAATATAGTGAGTTTTCTTATCATTCCTAACATTATCTTCTCTCCCCTTTTTTACTACTAAGGCAACTTAGCCAATATCCAACATACAAACTTCATGTTTGATTTTTTTTTCAGGTCTTACATTCCATCAATTTCCACACCCAGAAAAGAATCCTGAAGGATTCAAAGCCTGGGTTAATATTGTTGGTGGGAAACTGGACACTGCAGATGACATCAAATTTTACAGAAAGAGTAATTTGTGACATACATTTTGTCAACCAGTTTAAGAATCGCAATAACCGTTTAAATGTATTAGCTGTTCCTACACTACATCTTCATGGTAAGATTTGCTATTTATACTACCTATACTATATATATATATTTAAACTACTAGCTGCGTCCCGCGGTTTCACCCGCATAAGTCTCGAACCCGTGGGAATATCAAGATAAAGTATCCTATGGCCTAATCCATGTGTCAAATTTCATCGAAATCCATGTTTAGCGTGAAAACAGTCAGGCTAAAATTGATTTGGATGTAATTTATATATATATGTATAAACAAACAAACTAACTCACTTTCGCATTTATAATATTAGTTAGGATTATAACATAGTTCAGGTGTTGAGTAATGGCTAATTATTAATCTATTATATACTGGAAAGACCTTATATCATACCATTAACATACCTAAAACCCATAATTATGCATACCATAACATAGCGCCTATAATCTCCAAAGGGTTAGGCAGTGGTGAACCTAATAGTACACCCACATTTTGCTAGTTATGTTTAAGCTCAATATAATACAGACCGAGCCTATTGCCACTAACCGGGCACAAATCCAGGGTCCGTGGCTGGTACTGCAATATTCCTGTTGAAAAAACCCAATAACACTTTGGAAGACGTCCCAAGTCGTTTACCAGTAGCGCTAATGACCACGAGACCTATAATATGAGGCATAATTTTCACATAATTATTAAGTCATTCGTTTTTACCACTTCCAGGCTTTTCTACACAAGCTGCTCCTGTGTCTCCTATAATACCTCCTGACCTTCCCACGCCTGAACATTTATGGAATTGGCCATCTACATCAAAGCAAATATACACTGGTAAGTACTTGCTTGGCTACCTACATTTTCGAATTATGTTTGTTTATATTGATTGTATATACATCATTTTAATATTTACATATAAAAAAATACACTACCATAACCATGGACAAATAATGATATAATTCATCTATGCCATATCAAAACTTTTTTATTTTGTCTTATTGTTATTAAAGTAATTTTATTACGTAATTAAATCAATGGAACTTAAGTCCAAAATAAACACATATACTAAATAATTTGTTTTTACTGTTTCCAGGCTTTCCAACACAAGCTGCTCATATGTCTCCTATAATACCTACTGAACTTCCCATGCCCGAACATCTAAGGAATCAGCTCAGCTCTACATCAAAGCAAATAGCCACTGGTGCGTGCATTTACATTTTCGAATTATGTTTTATAATTTAGTTAAATAATGAGGCGCTCGTGGCTTAGTCATAACAGCCGTACGGGTCGATCGATCAGGTTAAGCTGAGTTTGCTCCTTGGATGGGTGACCATCTTTACATACCGAGACCCCTCCGTGCCTCGGAAAGCATGTTATGCCGTTGGTCCCGGCTGTCATTCATGGATCTTTGACGGTCGTCAGTAGCCCGAAAGTCTGACAACCACTCTTACCAAGGGATATTGTATAACCCAGTAAAAGGGGTGTTGGAGGTCAGAAAGGTAGTCGCTCCATATAAAATACTGGTCAGCTGCATCTGGTTAGATTGGAAACCGACCCCAACATAGTTGGGCAAAGGCTAGGCAGATGATGAATTTAGTTAAATAATCCTCATTGTGACTCACACTAATAAAGTTTACATCACTCTGATACAAGGTAAATTTTTATTTTTATTTTATTTTCAGCTGTACCTCCCATTGCTGGTGTTATAGCATCAGAACATAACTATTGCAGAAACAATGGCAGACAACAAAGAAAACTTAAAGGAGATAAAAGTGAGTACCAATGTAGTTACCTAACACTTCAGGGAATAAAGACATGTTGTATGTTATGTTACGAGACCAGTGGTGGCCCAGTGGTAACGGCCTCGAGTTACGACTGTAGTAGGTCGTTGGTTCGGACCCAGTCAGGTGCTTTACTTTGTGTAAATAGTTTCATCACCACTGCTCTCAAAACTGTGAAGGAAAACATCGTGAGGAAACCAGTATGTCTTAGAACTAAAAATTGGAAGACGTGTGACATCCACAAAACAGCACTAGGCCCGCGTGGTAGATTAGGGCCCACTCCCTCTCAGAAGGCCTGTGTCCCAGCAGTGAAAACATTATCGGCTCATTATTTGAGTTATATTACATACTAAACTTATTGTTTTATTTTTAATACAAAATTAGTAATGGAAGATCGGGCTATAGTGTGAATATAAATTATATAAGTACTAATATTATAGAATTTTGTGAGTTTGTGTACGTGTGGAGGGGAGTCTCTGGAACCACAGCTCCTATTTGAAAAATTATTTCATAATTTGAAAGGTACATTATTCCAGATGGCCTATTAAATACAAAAAGAAGTACCTAATAATACTAATGAAATACTATCTTGAATTTATGAAAGCCTAGAGCTTTTTGTTATGTTGCTGCACTTGGAACTTGTGTACAACGTGTCGTGAACCTGAAGAGAACCGTCTTCACATATAAATTGAACCTGCGCAAAGTAAAAGATGTATGTAAAGTTACCATAAAGTTTTATTATGTAATATTTTTTTCAGAAAAGCAGAAATCTACTTCATCGGTTATGGAGAATCAATTAAAAATATCAAGATTCCAAATGAAGAATTTAAAAAGTGAAATTATACGATTACGTAAGAGGAGTGAAAGTTTCAAAACAAGACTAGCCAGCGCTGATAAAATTAGTAAACAAAATTGTTTCGAAAAAATTACAAGATATATGACGACAGCTGCAAAAATATTTACGACTATGCAGTACACCCAGACGCATAAGAGATCTCGTGGGCGGAGATTTAATTTAAAGGAAAAAGTTTTGTCTCTCTCCATGTACAAGACGAGTCCCAAGAGTTATACTCTTTTATATAAATATTTTACTTTGCCCTCTGTAAAATCTTTGAAAAGGCTTCTGGCGAAAGTTGAAATAGAATCAGGGTTAAATAAGTCATTATTTATAAAAATGAGAGAGACTGTGAAAGAATTAAGTCCAGAAGATCGCCTCTGCTGCTTAATTTTTGACGAAATGTCAATATCGCCGCAGATCCATTATGATGGATCTAAAGACAAATTAAAAGGATTTTCTTGGCATGGTAAAAAAATTGCTGACCATGTTTTAGTTTTCATGGTCAAAGGAATTAAAAGAAAATTTAAGCAGCCTGTGGCATACTATTTTACGAATTCCTTAAACAAAGTTGAATTAAAAGCCTTGACTGTAAAGGTCATCAAATATGTACAGGGTACGGGGCTTAATATTTTGTGTACAGTATGTGATCAAAGCACTGTAAATGTGAGCGTGATAAATGAAATTGTTGAAGATACTAGAAAAAAGTTCATAAAAGAAAAAAGGGAATGGAGACACGAAACAATGGAAGTAGGGAAATCTAAAATTATTCCATTATTTGATGTTCCTCATTTATTGAAAGGGGTAAGAAACAACTTATTAACAAAAGAAATGAAATATTTCGACTTTGAGGAAAATATCGAAAAGACCATTAAATGGGAATATTACCAGAAAGTTTATGAAGCAGACAAATTATATGGGGAGTTAAAAATATGTCACAATTTAACTGATGAACATATTTATGTTGAAAAAATAAAAAAAATGAAAGTAAAAGATGCAGCCCAAATTTTTAGCCATAGTGTTGCTGTAGCCACAGAACATTTAACAGGAAGAGGTGATGTACCGAATGAGTGCCGTCAAATAATAAAATTTACCAAAATTATGGATAATGTATTTGATTCTTTGAATGCAAGCACATTTAATATGAGTCATGGAAAAATGTACAAATGTGGTGTAAGAAACAATTCACCTCACCACGAATTATGGATAAATGCGAAAAAAGTTTTAAGATCAATCAAATTTATTAAAGTTAAAAAAGAAAAGAATAATAAAATCCGATTAATTGAAACGACTTCCATACCATCAATAAAAAATTTCATCCGAACTATTGAGGGCATGCAACATTTGTGGAAAATAGTATCTCAAAAATATTTATTTGATTCAATGTTGACTAGAAACTTTAACCAGGACCCACTGGAAAATTTCTTTGGGAACATTAGAAGTTACGGGGTGAGGAATACGGCACCTAACACTATTAGCTTTGAAGGTGCCTTTAAATCACTTCTTTTAAACAACTTTAACTCACCCCATTCTCTAAAAGCTAACTGCGAAAATGATGACAATGAGTGTCTTCAAACTATGAGCTACTTTTTGGAAGACACAAAAGAAAAAGCTTCTAATGTTTCCAATAATGAGGCATTACCATTTCAGCATGAAGAAAATGATGAAATTGTGGTGCCTTTTATAAATCTAAATACTGAGACTGCTGATGCTGGACAGGCTAATTATGTATGTGGGTGGGTGTTGGCTAAATGTTTGAAAAATGTTTCCAAATCATGCAGACACTGCAAAAATGAAATAAATGGCGATAGTCAATTAAAATCAAATTAATATATCAGGGCCAAAGAATATAAAACAGGTAGACATTGTCTGTTGTATCCCACTCAAGAGGCGGAAAAGGCTTTTAAAGAAATCCAAAATATTACAATAGAAATGTTGAAAAAGAATGTGCTAAAAAATAAGCTAAAAGAAAAAATTAAAATGTTTTTGGATATATTTGTGGATTATCCTTTCACATGCGAGATCCACAAGAAAGAATTGAAAAATGTTTTTGAAAACACAACAATAAATGTCTTGGTTTATAGTTGGTGCCGATCAATTAATCGGATTTTATCCGGTAAAATCCAATATCGTGGTGAGGATGATGAAGTTAAACTTTCAGCCCAAATATATTTTAATAAACATAAACATAAATATGTATGATTTTTATTTCATTCCAGGTTGCCTACTAAGTACTTTCCAAATGTAAGTACATAATATTGTTCTGTAGCATGTCCGTCTTTATTTCCAATATTGTATTACGCATTGATAAATAATTGCTACAGATCAATTAGTGTGTATTTTGTGAAGTACTTCGTAGGCATGAACGAATATACACCCTATAAATAGGTATCTTTAAATAAAATATCTATAGACGGTATATTGAGGTATAGGTAGGTACTACCTATACATCCAGAATAATTTAAGAGGACGATACCAGATGGCGGTTCAAATGACATACAGAAGGTTGCAGAAAAAATTCAGAGTGGGTTCTCTATTCCCAATCTATTACTATACTCTATGGGTCAGCCCCAGTGTGATTTTAGTCAGAATTATTCTGAAAAGTAGTTGTGAGTTTATTTATAATAGGTATTTGTGTCAAAGTGAGCTGTTAGGTTATTTGAAGTTAAAGATTACATCAGTAAATTTTGATGGCTGCTGGTTTTTATACTAGTTGCCTTCATTAGCCGGTAGATGGCGGTGCCTGTTTATTTTGAAAATCCGATCTACACACTGAAAATTAAAAATAATTCTTAGTCACCTTTCAAATAGTTCAAGCGGGGCGTTAGAATGGCATAACCAGTGGGTGGAAGGCAGGATGGATATTGCCTGGTCATTGTTGACTTCAGCGGATTAGTTATGGTTTTTTGAATTTGTTAATCAATATTAATAGAAAACAAACAAGTATTCAAAACTATTTATTGATAATTTATTTCTCTTATTTATACATTTTATGCAAAGACTGATTGCGAGTAGTCAGAGACATCTTGTATAAGTCTAACTGCCACATACACAGTTGTCATTTAATAATAAATTAAATTGATTAATTTCATTAACTTTGTCCAGCATATTTTGGAACTCTGTCGGTAACAGATATTATGACCGAATATGTGCTGGTTAATTTATTATTATTTAATAATTAATTACAAGTCCGAGTGTGGCAATTATAGTAAGTTTATATGGATTTCGAGACTACCAAAGCGAAACCGATTTCTTTTTTACTTCTTTTGTTTTTAGCTGTTTACAGATGAAGTACGCAAAGAGTATTGAATAGATTAAGCGAGAAATAATCACGCAAACCTAAACAGAGCTATCGATATATATAAATAAATCGGGAATATGCGACCTCTCTAATGTGGAGAAGAGGGGGTGGAAATAATAAATGCATTTTTTTGCATATTTACAGACATACCAAAATACTCGCACAAAGTCTACACAACTTTTTATACACATAATAACATATTCATCGCATATTGTTTTCCTTAAATATTAATAACTTAGGATAAGCAGATCAACTTCTTTGTAGATTAACAGTCTAGACGTGTGTTCTATAATCTCAATACCCCATCTTTAACCAGCCCCTATACAAATTGGCCGGTCACTATGGGCCACATACATCTCTCATTTCATTGCCTTTGGCCAATGGGTAGAGACGTAAATAAAGAAGTTCATATACAATTCAAAAACTGTTTCAAATATTAAGCATTAGTTCATTGGTAGATAGAATAAAGACTGCCAAGTAATATATGTTTTTTCTTTTTCTTTGAAGTATAAAATTAACCAAAACGAATGCTTTACAAACATTTTAATAAATTAAAGCACGAATCACTAGCCCATTTTAATAAGATTATATACATCAAATAGGCCACAATACTTCACATTAAAAAAAATGGAGATAGGAATGCAAAGAATAATTGGAGACTAGACTAACTTTCAATTTGACGTTGAATTAGGAAGGATATCTGAAGGTGTAAAGAGAGAAACCCGAATTAGGGGGGCATTCCGAAAATATACAAAACAAGTGGGGTGCTATTTCAATATGGTGTCTACATAAATGTTGCCAGTGTAAAAATCTCGTTGCGTTAAGTAGATTTTTTAATTATTCAAATGTCACCTAATTTTAGATTGCCCCAAAGTATGCTTAGTTTATAACTTAAAAGCGGCATTAATCTCTCACTGTTTTTTGGTAGTCACGATGTAATTTCAGTTAAAAAGGAATGAGACTAAAGGCTAAAATACACATGCTATCAAAAGCATTCTTCTGTGCTCTTTAATAGCCTTTTCTCCGTATGTGTAAAATGCTCATATTCTTTTCGCTACACGCTTTTGTTCAACACAGCAAGAAATCTCTTTTATCGAACATTTTGAATAATTTTTAGTAACTAAACCATTTCTTATTCCCGAGATGAATTTCTAAACACACGTAAATATTTTATAAAATTTATACAATATGCAGGGTGTACAATTTTATTTTATTCAACGACATATTAACAATTTTTACATTTTATATTATTTTATTTGTGATTTAAATTCAAACATGTATGTTGCATAGAAGGGTGAAAATATTAGGACAGACATGAACAAATCCTTTCTGCAAATATTACATGTTTAACACTAGCTTTTGCCTGCGGCTTCGCCCGCGTGGATGTCGGACAATATCCCACGGTAACGTACTACCGGGATTAAAAGTACCCTATATGTTAATCCAGATAAATATTATATTAATTCCATAATACATTGTTTTCATATAACCCCATTGGTTTACGTGGCGCACGCCTGTAAAGCTGGTAAGTCATGTTATTTTCAACAATCATCGTCATATTTCAGCCAGTTTACACAGAACCTTAATGAATTAAACACCTAAACCTTCCTCATGAATACTCAGTCTAATGGTGAGAACTGATGAAAATCCGTTCGGAAGTTTTTGAGTTTATCGCGCTCAGACAGACAGATGCGGCGGGCGGACTTGATTTTATAATAAGTAGTGATAGCAACGAAGTGTTCGAAAGTATCATCATATCGTAGGTACTAATCATTTCATACAATCTAGATAACTAGGGATGCCAACAGCGCGAGTAATGTTTACCCTTAAACATTCCGGTATCATGTAAAACAATGTATATTTTTCCAGACTCGTTATGATTCCAGACTCGTTTTCGACTCAACTTGAGACCTTATTCTGTACATTTTGATCACATGACCATACATTTTACCTATTTCCTTTATACATTACAGCGATAGTATTGACAGTATACAATATGTACGTTTACGGGGACGTATTTAGGGTGAAGGGGGGGGGGGAGCAGTATGCTATTCTATCTAACTATCAATAGATTTTTTTTTGCATTCACATTAGTGGTTTCGCACTAAGCTTGTGTCTAGCGAAGGTGTTTACCCCGTAGACGCTGCGTAAGACGTGCTAGGGCTAGCCGGGCGGCAAAATATAATTTGGATTTTGCCGCCAGCTGTGGATGTCATGCCGACCCGAAAAACACACGTTGCCCTCGCGTCGCTTTGAAGTGGTTGTATCACAAATACGTCGCGCCATGCAGCGTATACGTTCAACGGTCACCTACGCGAGACCAACACCAGATGCGTATTCCCCCTATCATCTGCCCCCCTCCTCTCCCCATCTAGGTCCCCCCTAGCTACCCCCTATTTCCTCCTGTTGTGGAGCGTATGCTTGAGCTGCTGTATCTCGTCGTGCTGCCTCGTGAGCTGTTCGTTTAGCCCCGCCACGTGTTCCGTTAACACAGACATCTGTTCTTCGTAGTTGTGCGACGTTGAATGGAGCTCTTCTTCCTGTGAGAAGGATTTAGTTGATGAGATAGTAGAATATTTGAATACGCTTGCCGCGGTTGGTCCGTGGATGGGTGACCGTCTTTACATACCAAGACCCCTAAGTGCCTCGGAAAGCACGTTAAGCCGTTGGTCCCGGCTGTCATTTGTAGATCTTTGACAGTTGTCACGGGTCGTCAGAAGCCCGAAAGTCTGACAACCACTCTTACCAAGGGGTATTGTGTTAACCAGTAACTGGGTTGTGGAGTTCAGATAGGCAGTCGCTCCATGTAAAATACTGGTATTCAGCTGCACCCGGTAAGACTGGCAGTCGACCCCGACATAGTTGGGAAAAAACTAGGCAGATGATGACGGTAGAATATTTTTATTTAAGTGTAAGTTTTATTCTGTAACTACGGTATTAAAGTCACTTTAACGAAGAAATGTCAAAATAAACACGTCACGGTCACGTTAGTTTAAAGTCCGAATATGAATGAATTGTGAAAAAAAAGTCTTGAAACATAAATACAGGGCATCGTCAAAGTTCATGCCGACGCGACGTACCTAATATTAAAATTAAAAGGTTTTCTTCGATCGATATTATGACGCAATGACCTCATTCAATGTTCGCTATCACGAACTTATAAATATAATAGTGTTGTATATCACTTCAAACAACTATTGAGGGAATTATGAAAATATAAGCACACTGTAGTAAACAGGGTTATTTATTTATTAATTAATATGCGTGAAATTAGTGTTACAACTTACACTAGCAAATTACCTTATACAACACAATGCGATTTTTGAAGTAAAATTGAAAAATCTCGAGCTACATATACTTTTATCGGAATTTTTTAAAGCAGTTATTCTCACGTCTAAAACTGACGAATTGATTCCTTAGAATAAAATAGCAAACTGTAATAGTTTCAGAGGAGCAATTCTAGTATTTCTCTTCTCTCTCTCTCTTGTATTCTTCTTTTCTTTTTTCCCCTTTTTAGGGTTCGGTACCCAAAGGGTAAAACGGGAACCCTATTACTAAGGCTCCGTCGTCTGTCTGTCTGTCCGTCTGTCACCAGGCTGTATCTCATGAACCGTGATAGTTAGACAGTTGAAATTTTCACAGATGACATATTTCTGTTGCCGCCATAGCAACAAATACTAAAAACCAGAACAACATAAATATTTAAGGGGGCTCCCATACAACAAACGTGATTTTTTTGCTCGTTTTTGCTCGATATTGATAACGACAACATTTAGACGTTTGAAATATTCACAGAATATTTAGTTATACAAAGTGGAGAAGACAATATGACAATAAATTCAACTGCGTGTGTCTAATGACGTTCGAATTCTGCACTCGAAAATTCAATCAAATATATCCAATAGTTTAGTCGCTATAGCTGGTCAAAGATTGGCAAAACCCATAGTCGGCACACCACTGCTATTTAGTTTGTTTGAAAAGATCACTTTTTTAATTTCGATGCTAGAATTTATTTGATCGTTCCAAAATACTCTTAAGCATTATTATTGCCAGTGTTTTCATTTATTGTCGTATTGTTGTCTCCACACTGTATATTCACTTTAAAAATAAATAGTGAAATTAAAATAAAACAAATATTTAAGGGGGGCTCCCATACAACAAACGTGATTTTTTTGCCATTTTTAGGGTTCCGTACCCAAAGGGTAAAACCCTATTACTAAGGCTCCGCCGTCTGTCTGTCTGTCCGTCTGTCACCAGGCTGTATCTCATGATCCGTGATAGCTAGACAGTTGAAATTTTCACAGATGATGTATTTCTGTTGCCGCTATAGCAACAAATACTAAAAACCAGAATAACATAAATATTTAAGGGGGCTTCCATACAACAAACGTGATTTTTTTGCTCGATATTGATAACGACAACATTTAGACACTTGAAATATTCACAGAATATTTAGTTATATATTCACTTTAAAAATCAATAATTAAATTAAAATTAAACAAATATTTAAGGGGGGCTCCCATACAACAAACTTGATTTTTTTGCCGTTTTTTTATAGATAATGGTACGGAACCCTGCGTGCGCGAGTCCGACTCGCACTTGGGCGGTTTTTTACAGATAATGGTACGGAAACCTTCGTGCGCGAGTCCGACTCGCACTTGGCCGTTTTTTTTTTAATATCTCTTGACTTTTTGACTTTGATTATCGCTGAGATGCTAACGCTGAACGTTTTTAGTAACGGGAATTCGCCTTCTGATTTATCCATACGGACCTATCTCAATGAGTCACCCTGTATACATAGTCTGAAATAAAATACATGAGTGTGACTCACCAATCTGCTGATAGTGTTGTGTTTTTCGCTCAACGTGTGTTCGTCTGTTTGTTTGTCGCGTTCCATTTCCTCGAACCGGAGACGCAACATCTCACACTGAGGAGGTGTAATAGATTAGAGGTAGGCAGAAGTGTACATAGAACGCCGACAAAGAATATACATAACATCAGGTCTGGGTACAGGGGTATAAAGACATAAGTCTAAAAAGTTAGGATTTACAACCAACTACGATTTATCAAATTGTCCGTATATTCAAATCACAATTACTGTTTTCTTTGACAATTCTATTAAATATCTATAACACAGCAGCAACATTAAATTTCTCGGACCATACACCCACATGTAAAAAAAAGTCTCAAGTGATTTGTGCCCAGTTTATAATGATAAGCTAGATATTACCATAAACTGGGCACAAATCCAGACTCAGGGCTGCTACTGTGAATTTCTTACATCTACCTTAGTACCTTTTATAGATTGGTTACCTTTTAATAGTGTATATTTCATTTGATTTATTAAATGTTTATTTAATTTAAAAAATTATAATTTATTATTTTGTTTTTATGTTACATAAGTATTTTTTTTATGATGATGTTTTGAATGTTTTTTTTTTGTTTGTGGGTGTACTATTGGTACACCTTTGCCTAACCCTTCGGGAATTACAGGCGTGATGTAATGTTGTGTATTTAATTTGACTACAAACACCATGGCATTGGATATAAGCCCGTAAATGGTTGGTTATAAGCATGGTTATAAGCACGTAAATTACGATTATAAACTGGAGAATACATACACATACATAGAATATAGAAACATACCTCTTTAACATAATGTTCAGTCTTACTCTTCAACTCTTCCCTTTCAGTTTTCAGCTCACTAATCTTATTTCTAAAGTACGTCTTCATCCGTTCTTCCCTCGTCTCCACTTCTTGGTCCACCAGGAAGGGTACTTGTAGGCTTCCTAGCAGCCCTGTGACCCTGCCTTCGGCATCCATGGAAGTCTCCCCAAAGGTATTAAAGTCCCCTGAGTCGTGGCCATCGCCTCGCCGTCTTTGGGACGCTGATACGTATTTCGCTACTTCTAATTTAAGGCTCTCGTTTTCCATTTGAAGCATTTCAAATTCCATCCTTAGTTTCTGATTTTCCTGGAAAGTATTTATTTTTATAAGTTACACTTTTGTTAGGGCAGTTTAGTTCCCGCGGTTGAAAAGTACTCTTTTTTTCCCAATGCGTTCACTTTTTCGGTGGGATACACAAGATTTGTCGCTCGAACGACGATAATAATCACGCTAAATTACAAAAACATGTTATCATTTTCGCTGATGCTTGTGGGGGGTCCATCAGTGGACATCTTTCCGCAGTAACGATGATGGTTGTTGATTTCTTGCGCATCCATTTTTTTCTAATGACTTAAAATTCGAGCTAGCATGTTGCCGGCATCCTAATTGCAATCTGAATGATTTTCAAGTATACTGCTTATCCATTGCTTCATATGTTAGAAAAATGTGTCTGCTCAACAACGTTAATAACGCAATGATTGTTGTTGAACTGTCAAATTGTAACCGATTCCTACTGACAGTGTGTTACGCAATTAGTCTGCAGTTTGCTTTTATAATGCAAGTGTTTGATTAATAAAACAATTTTAAAAAGCGTGTGCTTACCTGTTCTAATGAGTGTGCTTTCATACTAAGTTGCTCAGTAACATTCAAGTCATCTACAGAACTTAGCGCATCTTCACTTCCCACCTGCAAACAAAATTCAAATCATGAAGTGAAAAGTGTTGTGCTAACATAAAATTATGTCCATTATTTTAAGTGTAGGGACAAAAAACTGATTATGCAATAAGAATCTTCTCCCCTTCACTTTAAGAAACAGTAAAAACTTTCAGTCTGATTTTTCAATAGTCAGATACCTTTTACTTTTTTGTTTGAGACATTTTTCATACAAAAGTATTTTTTTTCAAACTGCAATATTTTTTCCTCAGATACTAAGTTATCTGACTATTGAAAATAAAATGAAGAAGCTTTTAAAACAGCCAAAAACGTGCCATCGAAGATTTTTAATCTATACCTCATTTGGGGAAGCAAAGATCAAAATGTGAGCAAACAACTATAGTTTAACATTATTTCTGAAGAGCTAATAGCATTAATCATGCAGTGTGTAAATTTTTTTGACTTTACAATTTTCGGCTGCTGATTAAATATTTATTTAATTTTTTATCAAATTTTATCTGCAATCAGTTAAGTAACTGATTGCATACAAAATAGAATCCTACAAGCAGATGTCTTGGGGGATTTATGCGGAATGAATCTGATAACTTAATATTTATAAAGATCTCACCAAACTTCCTCCTTCCGACAAGAAGTCACCATTACAGCTGGGTGCCTGACTGCCGGTAGCCAAGTGTATCTTATTGGGAGTGCCACCTATCCTATCCCTCTGTGCCTCCTCCAGGGAGTACTGCAACTCCTGGTTCTTGTTCTTTAACTTAGCTATCTCACACTTATATTTACTGTCACTCTCACTTATGTGTCTCTGGTAGTCTTCTAGGGATGCTCTCAGCTGAGATACTTCAAATATTTTGTCAGATAACTGAAATGGGATGTTTTAACTATAGAGGTGCTGGTGAATAAATAGTTAAATGACATGAAAAAAATCCAACAGTAATTGTGGGCGGCGTCCGAGCAAAAAGAGTCCAGTTCTCGGCATTTAGTTTCCGAGATATACGCATTTTTGTATATTGATTATTAATTCATGCTCAATTATCTAAAAATTCATTTTTTTTTTTTTCAAATAAAACTTTTTCAGAGTTTCAACTTCAAAAGTCTGACACAAAAAAAATGTGCTAGTTTTTGAATATTTTTTTAATCCTTTTTACTAATTGACTATTCTAGATACCAAATCTAGTTTTAACTCAATACGACACTACTACCTATTTGCTTGGGCGCCCACAATTAACAGTTTTTTTATAAGGCACAAAATGATTGATTTAAAATTAAACTTATTTCAGTGCATCATAGTCTAGTTATGAACTAAACATATGGAGAGAGCACAACACAATAATTAGTCATACACCAATTACCACCAGTGTAAGTGTACTGTTGCCAATTAAAGGAATATGTTACAGCAATATGTAGTATGAACAAACTACCAACCATTTATAACACTTTGTTGTATAACACACTTATTATTTAAAAGAAAAATTATTTATTCTGCACAAACAAAACGCACAGTACAACAAAATAACAGTCAAAAAACACACATAGAAAGTAGTCAAAAGCCTCGTATCCAATACCCTAAACATATTTGAGAATGAACTTATTGATATTTATTTGTTTGTTTGTTGAATAAGATTTGTTCTTATAAGGAGCAGAGATTGAAAAAAAAGCGCGGGAAACTTAACTTGGTGGACGTGTCCTTTTTTGTTAAAATTGAAAATATTTAATTAATTATAATATAGGATCAGTAGTGGTTGTTTTAGTGTTTTTTATTCCTTCACTTGTAATTTAATTGTAGTTTTGTACATTTTCTTCTGTAGGGTAAGTTTTTTATTATTATTTCTTAAAGCGGGAAAATGAAAGACCCGCCTGACCCGGGGGACTTTGTTCCCCCGGCAGGCAATTTTGTAACTATCCAATCCAACGAATCAGGCATGGAAACCGATGGGTCGTCGTCGGCTCGTCACTTAAAAAGAAGCCGCATGCAAGTGTGCAAACACTGCAACAAACGCCGTCGTATCAGAAAAAACCAGGGTTCCGAGTCTTCGGGTTGTAGTTGCATGGAGTCTACACCTCTCTCTCTAACTCCATCGGAGCCTAAATGCTCTGAAATAATTGTATCTAACGATATTCCTGATGTTCCAGCTCCGCCTTCAGTTATTCCCACTCAGATTGGTCGAAAAACGTATGACAAAACTGACAGCTCGCCGTACGTTGTTCATGTGCAAAAAATATTACTATCACCAGATGATGGAACGTCATTGCACCCAATTACATTTGGCAAGTTCTTAAAACACAACGCCTTCCTAAATATTATTAACGGTAGCGTCAAAAAAATCGGGCGCAATAAAATATCTCTTTGCTTTTCCAATTTCCTGGACGCAAATTCTTTTATTTCACATAATAGCCTTGTAACATATAATTATAAAGCTTTTATACCTACTTTTAATGTTACTAGAATGGGTTTAGTACGTGGTGTTCCTGCGGAATGGTCTCCAGAGGAAGTTATTGATAATATAACTGTACCAATTGGTTGCGGTCCAATTTTAAAAGTCAGACGCCTCAATTTTAAAACTGTTGTTGATGGTACAACCATTTGGAAACCATCCCAGTCAATAGTTATTACTTTTGATGGGCAGATTCTGCCTAAAAGAATTTTTATGTGCTATAATGCATTACCTGTAGATTTGTATATTTTCCCTACTGTACAGTGTTTCAATTGCTGTCGTTTTGGTCACACAAAAATTCAGTGCAGGTCCAAACCTCGTTGTTATAAATGTGGCCAAGGCCATACTGGGGACAGTTGTGAAAGAGAACATGAAAGTGCATCTTGCTGCCTTTGCTCCGGTTTTCACTATGCTACTAAT
Source organism: Tiliacea citrago (assembly GCA_963921375.1). Classification (NCBI taxonomy): domain Eukaryota; kingdom Metazoa; phylum Arthropoda; class Insecta; order Lepidoptera; family Noctuidae; genus Tiliacea; species Tiliacea citrago. Next base: position 19,600,775 of record OY992798.1, read on the forward strand.
AAATCTTGCCCAGAAATGTCTAGACAAAAATTAATTAAAACATACATGGCACAAAGTTCAGTATCTTATGCTGAAGCGGCAAAAATGTATCCCCCAGTTACTAAATCGTATGCCGATACACTTTTGTCTTCTCCTTCCAAAAACTTTGCAGATACTCCATCTTTCCCTTCTTCTAATAGAATGCCTGTTTCAAGTAGCTATAAAAAAACTGTCTTCCTTAAACCACGCTCGCCTCCCAAATCTGTACAAGGATATAATAAAGAGGCTCACAATGCCATTATTAAAGATTACGACATTCCTCAACCAGCAAATGGTTGTGCTCTTTCTAATCATAACAATGGACAAATTGATGCCAGTTTTTCCATAAACGATTTTCTTTCTGCATTACACAATCTTCTGTCTCAGTTCAACATTTCACCGTCCAACGTTGCCCCATCTTTCAATGTATCACAATCCATCCTTAATGGACAACACATCCAAAATAATCCAGTGGAACTGCCGCAGTCTAGTAAACAAAAAGAGTGATGTTATACATCTTTTAAACAAATATGAGCCATTTGCCTTTGCTTTAGCAGAGACTTGGCTCAAACCTAATCATATTTTTAAAATGAATGGTTATTTAACCATTAGAGAGGATAGATCTGATGGGTATGGTGGAGTAGCTATACTTATCAAGAATTCTATCCCTTTCTCTACCATTACATTACCTCCTCATAGTGAGGAAATTTCAATTGTAGCTATTAAAGTGCATCATACTTGTCTTGTTTCTATTTACATTCCTCACCCTTCTTTTTCTGTTCTTCAAGAGATGAATAATCTCGTTTCTTTTCTTCCAAAGCCATTATTAATACTGGGGGATTTTAATTGCCATCACCAATCATGGGGTTGTTCAACTTCGAACTGTTATGGTGATGAGTTAATAGATATAATAGACTTACACAACTTATGTATTTTAAATTCTGGAGCTGCCACACGTCGTTCAGATCCCAATCAGAACCAAAGCGCAATTGACCTTTCTATCTGTTCTCCAAACTTAGCCTCTTCATTAACTTGGCATACTTTAACCTCTACTTATGGTAGTGACCATTTTCCAATAGTTATTTCTTATCCTCTTTCCAAACCAAATGCACAATTAAGGAAATCAAACTTAAAATATAAACTGCCTAATAGAAATAATACTGACTGGGGCAAATTTAGGAACATTGTTGACAGTAAGCTTAGCTCCTTGCCCGTAATTTCTGGTGGCAATGAAAATAGTTGTGCTGAAGCTTTAGCACACATATTAATTGCAGCGGCTGATGAAGTTTTTCCTGTAAAAAATAACAATATTAGTACAATTCCCTCGCCTCCGTGGTGGGACTCTGAGTGCACTGAATTGATTAAAAAACGTAAAGAGGCTGAATATAATTATAACGTTGATATGTCTGATACGAATTTTGATATCATTACTAAGTTAAATAATGAAACTTATAAACTTTTTAAAAAGAAAAAATTTGAATCTTGGCGTATTTTTTGCTTATCAATTTCACCGAATACTCACCCTACGATTGTCTGGCGCAACATTCGTAGATTTAGGTCCATATATAACAACCCTTCTCCTATTCCTGATTCTTTAGCCAGTGATTTTTTTGATATATTAGCTCCGCCTTGGGTTCCTGAGGCTAAGGCTATTTGTACTAACCATAACCTGTCTCTCGTTTCCAATATCCGAGACACTCATACGACGCTAGATCTTGCATTCACTCTCACTGAATTAAAGGTTGTTATCCATAAAACTAATGATTCTGCACCAGGCATTGATGGCATCCCGTATTCCTTTTTTGCTAATTTAAATGATGAAGTCCTCAGTTATTATTTAGTACTTATTAATTCTATTTTTTATACAGGAAACATCCCTGTTGAATGGAAACGTCAAATGGTGTTGCCATTCCTTAAACCAAATAAACCTCCTTCTGATGCTTCTTCATACCGTCCCATAGTTTTGTCTTCAATTATGATGAAATTAGCGGAACACTTAATTAAAAATCGACTAGAATGGTATGTTGAAAGTAAGGGTCTCTTGGCAGAATCACAATATGGCTTTAGAAAAGGTAAAAGTACAACTGACTGTTTAAGTATATTAACATACGATATTCGGTTATCCTTCTCTAATAACCAATCCACCGTTGCAGTTTTCCTTGATATTAATGCAGCTTATGATAATGTTGTATTATCGGTTTTACAAAATAAATTAGAAGCCTTACAAGTTCCATTGAATTTGTTGAATTTCATTATTAATATCTTGACTGAACGCTCTGTTAACATGTTAATAGGAGACCATGAGGTATCTCATCTTGTATGGAGGGGTCTCCCACAGGGTTCTGTGCTCAGTCCCCTTCTATACAATATCTACACTTATGATTTAGAGTTATCCTTAACTAGTCATGTTAAGGTTCTTCAATATGCCGATGATTTATTATTATATTCTTCAAGTCCATCTGTTGAGCAAGCTAGCTCTGCCATCAATTCTGCTTTATCTATTTTGGCGTCATGGTTACATCTAAACGGTTTGGATTTATCCACGTCTAAAAGCGCGGCTGTTTTATTCACCCGGAAGAGAAATATTCCCATAGTAAATCTCCTTTATAAGGAAATACCTATCCCTGTTAAAGATAAATTCAGATATCTAGGTATAATACTTGACTGTAAATTAAGTAGTGTCCCTCATTGTGAATATATTGTTAACAAATGTGAAAAACACCTAAACATGCTTAGATGCCTCTCTGGTGTGTGGTGGGGTGCACATCCCTTTTCTTTGAAACTCATTTACAACGCAATCATCAGAAGCACTCTGGATTATGGATTGTTCGTTCTAGAGCCAGGTAATGTCATGGCTTTTAAAAAATTGGATCGCATCCAGTCTAAAGCATTACGCATTATTTCAGGTGCAATGAAGTCTAGTCCCATTAATGCACTCCAAGTTGAATGCGGGGATGCTCCTTTATATCTTAGAAGACAATTCCTATCTGACAAATATTTGTTCCGGATTCTTCAATTCTCAACTCATCCTCTCATTCCTAAACTGGACACATTAGTGTTGCAGATTGAATCATCAGATTACTGGTCCCATAGACGCGAACCTTGTTTAGTTGTAAGTTATAAAAAATTCCTTTCACTTTCTTCTCCTATTCACCGTTCCAATAAACTTCCCATATTTAGCAATAGTTATGAGAGTTTACAATTCAGTCCCATTATAAAATATAACTGTGTAAGTAAATCAGATCCCGATTGCCATTTAAGTTTTAATCATTTTCTGGCTGAACACGTAGAGTACCACCATATTTATACGGATGCTGCCAAGCCTTCTACGACGGGTTGTGTTGGAATAGGTACTTACCATTCTCAATACAACATCGAACAAAAAATAAAACTGCCTCCGGAGACTTCTGTTTTTACCGGGGAGTGTTTCGGCATTTTTAAAGCCATAGAATATATCCGAATTTTAAAGCTCAAAAAATCTATAATTTTTACTGATTCTCAAAGTGCTCTTCTAGCCATCAATAAATCAGCTTTCGAACACAAATCGCAGTTACCTATCATTTATTTAATAAGAGAATTTGCGTTCAGGACCATTTCTGAGGGTAATACACTACAATTTGTATGGATTCCGGCCCATGCTGGAATCCATGGCAATGAAGCGGCTGATAAACTTGCCGGTGATGCGGTGCAGTGTGGGGACTTAGTTCCTTATACAAATTTTAGTTATGACCTCGTATCGTTACCAAAGACTTTTCTTCGGGAAACCTGGAAGGTGGCTTGGGATATCGGAAGCAAATCGAAGGGACGTTATTTTTCGCATATTCAACCCGACGTTCCAGAAAAACCGTGGTTTGGCAGGGCCAAGTTTGGCAAGATGGAGACCTCCATTCTAATACGGATGAGACTGGGTCATGTTTGTTCTCCAGCTCATCTTGCCAAACTTCATATCATCGACGATCCCATATGCTTGTGTGGCACAGATGTAGGCGACTTAGATCACATTTTTTTCTCCTGTCCCTTATATGACCGTTCTTCCTTTCTTAGTAACCTCTTATCCCTCCATACTCCTTTTCCTACCTCAATACTTTCTTTACTTTGTACAAATAGCTCTCTTGTTTATAAATGTATAGTTTCATTCATTACTCTAAATAATATTAAGTTGTAATTTATTTTTTATTTTTTTATAGTGTAATTAACGTAATACTGATCCTATCCCGTCTATCCTAAATCCCGTAAAAAATTATATTTATATTAATTTTGTTTCCCTACCTTTTTATAAAACTAAAACGTGACATTGGCTAAATGCACAAACCGTGCGAAGCCAGAAGAAAAAGAAAAAAAAAAAAAAAAAAAGGAGCAGAGATCTAGTCTTGTAAGAAGCTAATAAGTACCACTACTGATGGTCCACATGAAGGACTAAGTGCGGAAACCAAACCCTCTAACATAGAACATAGTACCACTACTGTTTTTTTATTTATTTTTGAATAGATTTAATAAGAATGCCATAGAAGCATTACCCTAAAAGATATGATTAAAACTTTTAATCCTTGATAGGTTAAATTAAAAGAATAATAAATATATTTTTAAACCATACCTGTGAGGCATACTGTGCATTCTCAATGATTTTCTTTTGAAGTTCTTCCTGGAGGATTCCAGAGTCCAATGCGGCAGCACTGCTGACTGTTGGCTGCTTGTCATCACCTTTACTCTTTGATTTCTTTGTCAACTTTAACTATAAATATTAACAACAGTGTTAGTAAATAGGGATTCACATTTCACTACATAGGCATTTTTTAATTTAAATAAATCAATAGTAAATTAACCCATAATGTGGCAGCGTCCATGCTTGAAAATTTTATTATTTTTGCACCTTTAAAAAGTGAAGATGTAGTATCAATATCTTTGTTAAATAGAAACTTTGAATGAATGAGCAAATAATAGTGCAAATAATTGAGCACAAGGTAAACTGAAGTAACAACCCAACTACCTGGATATATTGAATGCCAAATAATACAACACAAAGATAACAAAATCCATGGAGAGTTCAGATAAGTGCACTATCAGATCTTGATTAGGAATGCTTCACAGCGATTTGGCATTGTTTTTAGATAGATTCACAGTGCAACTGACCTGTAACGCGTCGAGTTCATCCTGAAGGACGGACACGCGCCGCGTCAACTGCTGGTTTCTGAACGTCAGTGAATCTATCTCTAACTCCCCTTTCCTCAGAGATTTCTCCTTCTCTTTCAACGTGTCCCGCAGCTCGTTCGACTTTGCCTGCTCATCTAAAACCCCCTTCTTTAGCACCTTAACATGCACCCGCAACTGCAACAACGGAAACAACAAATTCACCTAATTGCCGATCGTTTTAAGTTTTTAACAATCATGTTAGCAAAGATACACACTTTTGAATACTCCGCGGCCAATTTCTGGTACTTCGCCTGTATATCACCGGAAGGCAACCCCTCCATTGTCGGTTTTCAGGTGTTCATAACTGTAAATTTCGGTATATAACTGTTTATTTGTTAGATAAATTGAACATGAACACCCACTTCAACCCACTTTCGTGTAAATGACGTATTGTGATATTTGTGATAGTGCCAGTGCCAGTGGATTGGATTCTGTGGTGGATTGAAAATTAAATGTCATGTGTCAAAATTGATGATGAAATCGATTGAATAAATAGTCGATTTTTAATTAGTACTAAATTAACTAGATAAAAGTTTTTAATAAAATAATATGCCTGAAAATGTCTTTTCTTTGGTAAATTATTTGCGTTACATTATTAGAAATATGAATGCTTCTGAGAGATATGCTATGTCAACTAGAAAAAACCTTAAAACCTTATTGAAAAAAAACGAGGGAAATATTTTTTTAGCATGGTAATATTGCCTCTGTTGATGTGTCGTGATTGTCCACTATAAAATATCAATATTTTGGAAATTTATGAAAGAAAAGCAGTAATTTCTACCCCAAAAAGCATATTTACATACTACTAAATATATTTCATCTTTCAATGGTACGGTCATGGACGATAGGTACGGTATTTGTAAATTTTTCATAACATTGTATCGCAACAGGTAAAACTAAGTTAGAACAAAGTAAATTATGACTAAACTATGCTTTAATTTGCAGGAATATGGAATCTGGCTGTTCTCATTACAACGAGGTTGATAGCAAACACTCGCGGTGCATTATTCACATCGATGTAGATTGTTTCTATGCTCAAGTGGAGATGGTACGGAATCCCGAGCTGCGGTCGGTTCCGCTCGGCGTACAACAGAAGAACTTCGTCATAACTAGCAACTACGAGGCCAGGAAGTACGGCGTGCAGAAATGTATGCTTGTTACGGACGCGCTAAAAGTTTGTCCCAATTTAAAACTTATCAATGGTGAAGATTTGCACAACTACAGAACAGCCTCCAATAAGATTTTTGCAGTGTTACAATGTTGGAAATGTCCAGTGGAGAAATTGGGTATGGATGAAAATTTTATTGATGTCACAAACTTAGTACAAGAAAAGATGAAATCTGTAAACATTAGTAATGTCACGCTTGCTGGTCATGCATACAGTGAGCCCAGCATAGACTGCCCATGTGGCTGCCACACCAGACTCAGGGTAACATCACAAATAGCCAGTGAGATGAGGAAAAAGATATGTGAAGACCTAAGTTTCACAACTTGTGCTGGTATCGCACACAACAAGTTGTTAGCTAAACTAATTTGTCCCCAAAACAAGCCTAATGACCAAACTACTATATTCCCAGAACATGGGACCAGTTTCATGTCTACTTTACAGAATGTTCGTTGCATTCCAAGCATTGGTTCTAAAACTACAGAAGCACTTATATCTAACAATATTATATCTGTGAGTGACTTACAAGAAGCATCTCTAGATGTGTTGAAAAAGCACTTCAGCAGCGATATGGCTGTTAGATTGAAAGAATTGAGCTTAGGTGAAGACAATACTCCAGTGAAACAGACTGGCAAGCCTCAGAGTATAGGCCTGGAGGACAGCTTCAAGATTGTCAGTGTCAGGAGTGAGGTAGAGGACAAGTTTACTGCTCTGTTGCAGAGGCTGATGGTCCTAGTGAGGGAAGATGGACGCATCCCAGTCTCTTTAAGAGTTACGCTACGAAAAAAGGATGCCAAGAGGTTGAGCAGTCACAGGGAGTCAAGACAAAGTCAGATCTCTCCTTCCATCTTCACTCTCAGCAGTGGTGCACTGACAGTGACTGAGGCCGGCAAGCAGAAACTGATGAGCATCATTATGAGATTATTCAACAAACTGATTGATTTGACCAAACCATTCCATTTAACATTAGTGGGATTGGCATTCACTAAGTTCCAGGAGCGCATGACAGGCAGGGGATCTATAGTGAACTACTTAATGAATGATATTTCCGTCCAATCTGTGCTTAATTTACAAAATGAATGTGATACCTCCTCTTCGCCTATGGACTACTCCGCCGTGTCGCCGAGCAGTAGCACCACGACTGATCTCTCCGACGCTGAAGTTGAGCCATCACCAAAAAAACCCAAAAAAGTTACATGGATAGCAAAAAGACGATGTTTGTCCAAAGAAGAAGTTGCATCTCCAAGTAAACTAAAAGTTGGTGAACTCAGATTAAACTCAAAAGAGCTGGAGAAGGTATCTGAGCTAAGACTGAATTCTCGCGACCGATCTCTGACGCCGCGCGCCAGTCCCGCGAAAGACAACTTGTCTGACACCTCAGATACCATGAGAGACTGTGAGGAGCAGAACTGCGACGACTGTCCCAGCTATGTCGACAAGGGAGTGTTCAGTGCACTTCCCGATGAAATGCAGAAGGAACTGAAGGCAATGTGGAAGAACCCCTCCAGCTCAGATATGCCGAGGAGTAGTCCCAGAACCACGAACAAAGCTAAACCGAACACAATTATGAAATATTTTGTTCCACACAAATAGTATTAGTAAGATTTTATCTTGTTAATTATTTTAAGTGATAAGTGAATGGTTTCTATTTTTTCAAATCATACAATTTTTATTCAGCTGATCAAATACATGTTTATGTTAAAAATAAATATCTTTTATTGCTAAGTATAATAAATTATAGATACAAGTATAATACATTACAATTAGATACTACAGGTTAAACAAAAAAACTTTAGTATACAACTGGGCATATCATTTAATATCTATATTTTTTACAGCTTCCGTTACCATATTGGATAGATCTGTGAACTTGTGAACACTATTTACATTGAGGCGGAGTGAGTGCCCTAGGGCGCCGTAAGACACGACGTCCACGTTCAGTTGGAGCCGGATCTTATCGCCGTCAGTCACGCCCGCGCTGTCGCTACTCTGTGGCGTACTCATCTCTCGTATTTGCTTCAGTCTTCTCAGTGACTCTTCGGTCCTCTGCACCGAGGTCAAAACATCCTCTACATATTTGTAGTATCTGGAACACATGTTCCTTTTTATAGAGAATTACTTATCGTACATTGTAGATAAGGAGCTAAGTTTTATTAAGTTAGGTATAATTTTCAATATTTATACACCAATTTATCCTACGCGGATCACTTTGCGTAGATTGCGTTTTTGAACTGTGACGTATTACGATTAAGTTATCAATTTTAAGGAAAACCTAGTAACGAAATTAATACTTACGAAACAGTCATAACATTGAAAAGCGATTCGAATAGCTCCATGGTGAACACATTATCCAACTTTTTGGAAGCTTCCTGGTTGAATTCCTTCAAGGCAATAGACACTACGTCTATGTAGGTGCAAGGCTTGGTCGGCACGCTGCGGTTGGTCTTCCTGTACAACCTGGGTATGTCACTGACTTGCTTCAAGTGGACATTGAAGTTTTCATAAAGTTCGTTGACTATACATTCTTTTACCTTCTCCTTTGTACCTTGTATTGCCCCCTCAGAAGATCTCAAGCTTTGTCCAAGGAGATCTTTGTTGTCTATGGGTATCTTGGTCTGGACAAGCTCCAACAAATGTGGCAACCTCCCCAGTAAGGTTTGTATGTCTACATAGATGTTAATACTGTTGTCAATTAAGTTTTTATTTACATTCGTTGGTTCGAACTTTTGTGTTGGTATTCTCTGAAAACAGCAAATTAATCAATTGCTTTACATAATTTAACAGTCATAACATCAATAAATCGTTTGCAGACAAACTTTTATGAGTAATATTAGGACTTTGTTAGTACAATGTGTTTTGACACTATGACGTAATCATTAGTTTATTTTTATTAATTAACTACAAAGTACTTAATACAGCATGTCTTTGTTATTTGAATTAATTTGCATTTCATTACTCATAAATTAGGCCTTGAGATTAAACAACTGAAGAGCTTAGGGCTTTACAATTACCCATTAGCTTAACAATAAAATCAAGTACATTTCATAATGCTTATCAGTGCATACAAGAGTATTATCAGCACTCTCGATTGCGGTTTCAAATCACCGACACAGTAGTGTTTATTACCTGTGTACAATATGCGTTAGCCCACGTGGCATACCGCGATAACAGTTGCAGGGTTAGTTTCCAGAATTTGTGCGCCAGAGCCTCGATGTAGACCCCATCAGACCAGCACTCCTGGGTCGCATTCCAACATTTGTGTGTTTCTCTCAGCACAAAATCATTATTGTTTTCCACGGTAGGGCTCTTCTGTAGCGCCGCCTCGAAACTTCCTGTGATTGTTTGTACGTTTTATAAACACATACATTCTTGAAGTTGTTACATGTAATCAGGTGAGAATGTTATGTCCTATCAACATTGTTGAAGTGGGAAGTGGTTCGGGAATTCGATAGCAGATCTTGGCGTAGGTCCAATGTTAGGTGATTTGTTATCTTGGCGTGATAAACACTACAAACTACGCACGGAGCGACGCCAAATGTTTCATTTAGGCAGTGGGTGTACAAATTGAACATAAATGAAAATACGATCCCCTAGTTGGATTTTACGACACCCACATCCAATGGCCCAGTGACCTTATTATAGCACTGTAGCCCAGATCCATAGTACATATATGGATACAAGAGGTAGAACACAGCCCAAATTGCGCACAGCTAACTGGGTACTGAGTGAACAGAAGAATTTTTATTCACCTATAAAATTACAAAAAAAATAAATCCTAAGACCATGCTAAGATATAAAAATCTGTTTTATTAGTTACCTGCTATTTCCTGAAACCGAATCTGGAAATAGACTGGCAAGTTCCATCTTCTTTGGAAGCTCTTGTACTCAGAAGTTCCATGCATCAACTTGATATCATCAGCTGAACAATACCCTTCAAGTTTCCTTATGAACTGAATGCTTTCACTGTACCTCCTATAAAATATCTGAGGGTTGCCAGGAGCAAAAATTGATGCAAGATTTACCTCTAGTCTGTTTTCAACTTCGCACCAAAAGCAGTTGACTAAAAACCTATATTTCTTAACAAGAAAGGATAGTTTGGAATGTTGTGTCACTGTTAGAAGTAACTTTAGTTTTGTGTCTAATAAAGACAAGATTCTCTCGTAGATCCCTTGTAGTCCGTCTTTGCTTTTCTGTAATGCTGGTTCATTGATGATGTCTTGTAAGAGAGGAGCAACCGCTTGCTTTCTAATCAGCATTTCGGACTCTTTCACTCGGTCTAAAGATGCAAGTGTAGTAAGAGATTTTAGGAGGTTCTCTTCATCACTGTCATTCCAAAACTTGAACAGTAATTCATTGAGAGTGTGTACTAGTTTTCCTCCTACTTCATTATATTGTAATTTATGCTCTGGTTTTATGATACTGTCACACTTTGAGATGGAGAATTTCAATTGGTTGTATTGCATTGCTGCGCGATCCACTAGAGCCACCTGTTCTTGTTTCCTTTTAAGAGATATATTTTTTAGGACATTATCTAGTGTCTTCAGACAGTTAATTGTTTGGCTATAATGTTTGAGCAGCTGCTTCTTCTTTTGTAGGCCGTGCCTCTGACTCATCCACAATGACAACTCTTTCATTGCATCTTCTAAGCATTGCTTTACACTCTACAAGAAAAAAAATCAAATGAAAGATTAGACAATATAAATAAACGGTAATAACATTGTAAAAAAATGCACATAAAATAAATAAATAATTGGCAATTATGAGTTCAGCAGACACTACACAACACTACGAAGATCTAATAAATCTAAAATAGATAGCTAAATAAGTTAGTTACAGAAAGAGGAGTTGTTACTCACAATAACTTCATCATTCAACTGTCCTAATGGCACCTGTATTTTCACGATAGCCTTGTCAAACCCGATGAGAGTAGCACACAGATTCACGAAGTTCGCGTAGTCCTTGTTTATAAGCTCTATCATCGCAAGCCTTAGAACTTTTAAGTACACTCCCAGGTCATCTCGCATTGTCTCCAATGATGCGACATTTTGATGTTCCGCCAAAAAGTTATCGACGGAGAAATTCGTCTAAAATGATCAGTAATAAGTTTAGAAAACATTTTAAGCCCAATCAACTGATTAACACGATTAATTACATGGAAATCGGCGAAAATACCTTGACGAAATCATTTCTGTCGAAGCACAGCCCCCGAGGGGCCGGAGGCAGTGTAAACTCCATTATATTATTCTCCATGCTAACGTGTCACTATCATTGTATTATGAAGGCACCATAATTGAGAGGAATTGTTGGAAAGTGTTTAAATTATCTATTTAAATCGCTAGTCCGGGCTATCATTTCTGACACTTAACTTCATTGACGTAAGCCTGACACATCACACGTCAAATTTATGGTTCGGAAACACTTTCCAACATTTGAACGAACTAAAAAAAAAAAAGTAGGTAATAAAAAAATTGTGAGACGTCACGGGTCGCCTGGCAGATGAGAAAAATCGAAATTATTTACACACTACTCGCCACGGCATGCGTCGCCACGCATCGCCATGCACGCGTCGCCACGCATCGCCATGCACGCCATCAGTCGGTTTTACGTGCGGCTATTAGATGTTTCACGTCAAAAAATCGATAAATAGTCATTTTGAAGGTGAAATAAATGTAACTCTTGCGAACCTGCCCTTACTACTATTACTTTCTAAATGAGCTTATCCACTCAAACGTATATGTGCTTACAAGAAAGTACTACGACTTTCAGCCATTATCTTAAGCAATATAATAATTTAATTTTAGTAGACAGGACCAAAGCCAAAGTCACAAGCTAGAGAACCTCATACTTTAATTTGCTGTTTACTCTAATTGGTCCATTAGATGCAATACAAACAAAGGATTTAATCCATCGATGTTACGCTGTCATTTTATCTAATTAGGTACTTACCAGTAACTAGATAAATGGAGCCTTATTGAAAAATGTAAGCCACGATAATAACTATGACATAACAGGATGTGTTTGTTTATAAACTTTCACAGTAAGTACCTACATGCCTACAGTCTAGATACAGAAACTGATATCATATTATTCTGGAGTGGAAGCAAGAGTAAAGTGGGAGGCAGAAAGTTTGGCCTTTATGAATCATTAATTAGGCATGTTTGAAAAATAGGCAACCCAAAGCTAACCATGGCATAGCTGGTCTGACTCTCTCGTCATGATAATAAATGTCTTGCTTGCTGTAGGTGGTCCCACGCTATAGGGGAAGTTATTTTTTACTCCCAATTAGCATCAGCCTGTATAAACAACATGTGAAACGTGCCAATTATCGTCCACCATATTGATACTACATCAATCAGGGCGCTATTTACCGGTTATTTACGGTAATTACCTCGTTTTACTAAGTGGCCAAACATAGAAGATTATTATTTCATACAGGGTAATTTAATTTTGTAAGTCTTAAAGTCTTTTCAATTGTCAATTTGGTCATCATGGCTTCGTCTGAAGACTTGTTTCTGAACAGAGCAAAGTTTGTGATGAAATATTTGGGAGTTTGGGTGCCGGCGGACAATGCATCTGTCTTTCATAACGGCTACAGGGCCTTCATGATAACCCTGCAGTTTTTGTTCTTGATTTTCCAAATGATATACATAATTCAAGTGTGGGGAGACTTGGACGCTGTTTCGCAAGCATCTTACTTGTTGTTCACTCAAGCTTGTCTTTGCTTAAAAGTGACCGTTTTTCAAATGAATATGAGCATGTTGAAAGAGTTGTTAAGGCTTATGGATTCAGAGATTTTTAGACCTGAGAATTTTACTCATGAAAAGTAGGTGCCGTGAGAAAATATCAAGCCGGACTACGCAAATTCTTTAGTTTCCGGGGCTTATAAAGGACCCAATATTCACTATTGCAGTCAAGTCAATTGCAACAATAAGGGCGAATTTCACCAATGAAACTGAACGATATTAGCACATCTAAACCGAGTGGAATATTGACACTGACAGCTCTTGAACTCGGCTTAGATAAACTGATCGCGTTCAGTTTCATTGGTGAAATTTACCCTGAGTATGCATAAGTAAAACTCGGATCCGAAACAATTTGTGTACTCCATGCACCAATCATATTTTCTTAAAGGACATGTCAGTAGTCTTTCCCATTAGTATTTTAAAATTGCAGGCTGCGCGTATCAAAAGATTACTGCTCGCTTTCATGGTGAGCTCTCAAATAACTTGCGGCATGTGGGCATTGAAACCTTTGTTTGACGACGCTGATAGAAAGTTCCCGTTTGATATGTGGTAAGTCATCTCTCATAATGCGGGTCGTCCTGCATGGTTACTCTGTACATACCTACTCATACTTGTGCACCTTTTTAGGGTTCCGTAGTCAACAAGGAACCGATACAGTTTCGCCATGTCTGTCTGTCTGTCTGTCCCCGGCTTAGCTCAGCGACTGTTATTACTATATTAATCACGCCGACAAAGTAGTAAAATAAATAAATAAAAAAGAAATTGGGTAGGTACCCTTACCTACACGTAAAGTGGGATGTTTTTTTTTTTTTCGTCTATCACATGATGTGGGGTATTGTTAGATAGGCCGTTCATAAAAGTTGAGGGTCTGTGAAGACCATATTTCGATTCAGGGATCCGTTTGCATAGTATTTAAAGTGCTGATTTTTGCTAGAATCAAGTGTCCCTCCCTGGCAAAGGGCCAGCTAAATGGTTGTTTTTGGATATGTGAAAAAAAATATGGCAGTAGTAGGTACATAAACGAAATTAAAAGGAACTATCACAGCTAAGTATGCTTTAGGTACAAGTTAACGAGTAATAGTCGACCAACTTACATTAATTTGTAGTTGCAGAATTGACCGTGACCAATATCGATGTACGGGAGAACATTACAATGTTAAGTTTGTTTTTGGGATAAGATCATCCCAACTTCTGAACCCTTCATTGTGCGTGGTCCGACACGCACATGGCCGATTTTTCACCTAAATACTCTTGAGTGACAACCCGATCTTAGCACAGTAGGTAAACAAGCAGCTGGCCTTTAGAATCACTTGCGGAACGCATTGCCCATTCACTACTAAATTCAATTCTCATAATTTGGGAAATCAAAAATCTGACTAGGATTCGATCAGCAACCCTTTAAAAAATTGATATTTACAAGTTCACGTACTTATTTTTATCCTTTTTTTACATTGAGTGTGACATTTTCCTAAAGCATTTATTATTTATAAACATATTTAGATAGGTACATTTTTATATTTTATTATTTATATATACAAAGATTCCAGTGCTTGTGTTAGGTTAAATGGGGCATACACAGACTGGTTCTGCATCTCAAGGGGTGTTAGACAGGGTTGTGTAGCGTCACCGTGACTGTTAAACTTGTAGATTGATAGTTGTCTGATAGATTTGAAAGAGACTCAGTGCGGATTGAGAATAAATGAGTTGCCTGTCAAATGCCTTATCTACCCTGATGGTCAAGTTCTACTTGCTTCGTCTGCAGAACAGTTGCAAGACATGGTGACTGTGATGGATGAAGCATATAAGAGGAAAGGGATGAATATAAATGTGAATAAGACGAAGGTCATGGTGTTTGAAAGAGAAGAGGATTTATGTGGTTGGAGCAAGTAACTGTGTTTATATATTTGGGGAGTCAGTTAACAAGGGATGGAAAGATTGATGAAGATGAGGAAAGGAGAGTAAATGCGGGAAATAAAGTGAATAAGTGAGAGTGAGGTGCTATACATGCGATTGTAACCAATCAGTCGATGCCCAGAAAGGCTCGACTGGCTGTTCCCAATGGTGTGCTGGTGCCTACGTTTATAAGGAAGTGAATTTTGGTTGTGGCAAAATAAGCATGAAAGTAGAATAAATGCTGTGGAAATATGCGTTGCCTTTTCTCAGAATTTGTAATTTTCAGATCAGACATCGTCTGGCGTCACTATGAATGATAGGCTGAAAACAGAGGTGATAAGGCAACGGTGCAGTTTAATAAAGCTCAACACACACTGGCAGCGGGCGCGGGTCGGGACGGCAGACGGCGAGCTGTATTCTCTGTATTTATACTTTATAGGGACGACACCACACGAAAAGCGTGCGCGGCTCCCGCCGGCGCCGGCGCCGCCGACCCGCGCCCGCGTTTCGAGTGGTGTTGTTCATTTATATACAGAGAATTCAGCCCGCCGCCGCACGGTGGATCGAAAATCGGCTGTAGAAGACATAGGATCTCGATGTCTTAAATGTTATTTTTTTTGCTGGAAATGACTTCTGCCGATCATTACTGTTCTATAAAATGTCATATGAAGTAATTGTGTGCACAAATGGAAGAGTTATAATTTTTATAAGAAAAAAATGTATGGAGCTGACATGAAAAATGAGGATATCTCTGGAATCGCTAGGATAGCCATTATATCCTTGCACACTGTTATAGTACTATTTATTTGTGAATTTTGACATACTTAATATTGCGCCATTACTTGCGATTTAAAAAAAAAAAATCGTCAAAATTAAAAAATAAAAAATGTTTATGATATGTACATTTTAATGCTTAAATATGGCTATACCAAGTGTAACTTACAATATTTTTTATGCTTAGACCAAAACATTCTAAGAAATCACAAAGTCGTATTACCTACTTATTTGGAATGACATGGTGAATTACATAATATGTAATCTTGTCTAATGCCTCAAGTCCACATTAGCTAATGATTAATAAAACTTAATACCTATATACCTGTTAAAAGGATACGTACCATAATGAGGGTAATTAGATAAACGTGATCATTAGTCAATAAAAATAAATGGTAAACTATTGTATGATTAAAAATAAAAGCAAATTATTAAAAAAAAATATTAACTTAACCTAACCTAACATAAACAATAAAAGTTAACTTATTTTATACTTCGTCACCATCAGAATCCACTTCAGAATCAGGCTCTACAATAGATATAACTTCTAAGAACTCTGTCGGAGCTTCCTGATCCTGAAGTTTCAGTAGTCCTACTGTTTCCTTAAAGTATGTCTGCCTCTTGTGGGCATTTAATTTTGGTCTTGTGGAAGAAATTAGAGGATCAGAAGAGACGATAAGCATATTGAGGATATCCTCGTTTGATGCTTGTCTACTCTTTTTCCTGGAATGGTGTTCTCTGAACCTCCTAAAGTCTTTGTTTCGGGTCTCTGAAGCTTCTTTCGAAAGACTTCCAATTGGTACAATAGCATTTTCTGCAATTATGTCCCCTCCGTGAATCAACAATTTGTGGACGGTTGATGACATGTAGTACCAATCGTACAGTTCCACGTATTTTTCAGCGGTTGTTCTAGCGTATTCTTAAAATTTCGGCACATCTACAATCTCTCCAGATGTGATAGCTTGCAGAATCACAGCAAATCTGCGTATTAGGTCTTCATCTAATCCAGTGATCGCTGCAGTTTTATCAGGAAATTCAAAAAACCGCCTTGCTGTGTTCCGCATCGCATGTAATGGCGCAATATTAAGTATGTCAAAAATTCACAAATAAATAGTACTATAACAGTGTGCAAGGATATAATGGCTATCCTAGCGATTCCAGAGATATCCTCATTTTTCATGTCAGCTCCATACATTGTTTTCTTATAAAAATTATAACTCTTCCATTTGTGCACACAATTACTTCATATGACATTTTATAGAACAGTAATGATCGGCAGAAGTCATTTCCAGCAAAAAAAATAACATTTAAGACATCGAGATCCTATGTCTTCTACAGCCGATTTTCGATCCACCGTGCGCCGCCGTCGGTCGGTAAAAAAAAAGAGTATGCTGAGATGGTTTGGTCATGTTGAGAGGATGAGTGAAAGGCGACTAACAAAAGGTATTTATATAGCAGAGGTGAGTGGAAATGCCGGGAGGGGACGCCCTAGGAGGACCTAAAGTGACCAAATTGGTGATGTTCTTCAGAAAGGTCAGGTGCGTAGTACTCGCAACCGGCGCCGGCGTGCGTGTATAACCAAATGTATGAACGTAGGCGAAGCAAAAGAAGTATGTAAGGAGCGTAGCAGCTGGTGGCGTTCTATAGTTTCTGCCTACCCCCATGGGAAGAAGGCGTGAGGCGTGGCGCGTGGCGTGTTATGTATAATTATTTATTCCGGCAGGATGCCATTAAATCCCGAGAAGGCAGTTCAGTATTACATCGGGTATGCCTTCCAGCTGGGGACTATCTGCATCAGTGCGTACATGTACTTCGGCGTGGACAGCGTCGCTTTCTCCTCGGTCATCTTCGGGTGTGCACAGATTGACATCCTTAAGGAAAAGATTATGAGTGTGAGCAGTTTGAATCTATAAACTTATTTTGATTTAAACTGATCAGGATATTTAAAAGCGAGTTAGTTTTGCGACGGAGCGATAGTCATAGACTTTTGTTAAGGCCTTTGTTCATTCTGCTATTTTTCAGTTACATAGATACTATATTCTTAATCCTATATACCTAGAAAGCAATTATCTCTAGATAGAATAGGTACCTACTCAGTGCCTCTCTGGTTTTAATTATCAATTCTGACTTTAATCATCCTAAAATTGTAGATTACATCAGTAAATGGAAAACGTGGTACAAGGGAGGTGGATGAAGCTTTAGCTACCAACTATAACAAGCTCGTAACTTGTATCAAACACCATCAAGCTATTGTTACGTAAGTATTGCGGAATCGTAATTATTTTTTAATTGTAGAAAAGAAAAGGTATCGTTTTTGGTCACTCGCGGTAGTTATGGTGGCTGCCACAGCGAGTACCACCCATAGGCCCGGGACCGACACTCGGTTGCCACCATTGCAACTGCCTCGACGACACGGTGCAGCACACCCTTGAGGAATGCCCTGCTTGGGCAGTAAAGCGCTGAGACCTCGTCGTGGCGGTTGGTGCTGCGGATACTCTCTTGCTTCCGGACATGGTCCAGTCCATGGTCGGAAGTGAGAGC
This sequence comes from Tiliacea citrago, assembly GCA_963921375.1. Taxonomy (NCBI): domain Eukaryota; kingdom Metazoa; phylum Arthropoda; class Insecta; order Lepidoptera; family Noctuidae; genus Tiliacea; species Tiliacea citrago. The sequence continues at coordinate 19,619,099 of OY992798.1, forward strand.
CGCGTGGGACGCCGTCGCCTACTGCGAGGAAGTGATGGTCGCGAAGTAAGCGGCGGAAAGGGAGAGGGAGGATACAACCTCTCTTCCAATCTGTAGCAGACTCACCGGCCGCCAGAGGGCGCGGAACGATCTCCGGCAGCCTTAGGGTGAGGCCTGCATGCAACAGACTTGGGGAGTTTGTTGCCTGAACAAGGCCCGAGACGGCGGCGCGCCGAGTTCCGCGCGCGACTCTCTCTAAAGGAATTGCGGCCATACGCGGCCGCTTAGGGGGGCCGCGGTTGACAGGAATATATGCGGGCCAACACCTAGCCGTGGGAGCGTGACGAAATGCGTAAGCACTCCAGCTCCCCGGCTACAGGTAGCAGCAGAACTCCTTATGGTTTTAGTCAGTAAGTCTTACAGACCCCTCCACCCACCGCAGGGTAGAGGACTTCCATGAGCACTCCCATAAGATAAAAAAGGTACAGATGCCAGCAGATCAAGCTACCCGAAACTGGCAAATTTTCCCAATCAACCTTGAACCTTATACGGTAGTGATAAAGTTGAAAATCTATTAAAGAAATTTGACAGATTGTAGTAGCTGGATGTGCTGGCGTCTGTACTTAGCCATAATGAAAAAAAATTGCAATGTGTTCCAAAGTGGAACTCAGGCTGACTTCAGCGTTGCTTGGCAAAGTTTGGTTCGACGCTTCGTGCCAGCTAGTTGCAGGTCAACGTCAGCCTTATCCGTATATTGCTTAGCAAGGATCGGGGAGGATTAGGTACAACCAATTGTGCGGGTTAAGAGCTTATTGACTCTCTATTTTTATGTTAATTAGCATGAATATTCTGAAACAGTCACACATACAAGCAAAATGAAACTTTAGTATTATGATTTATTGGATCGTTTTCTGTTGTAACGTTGAAGACAGTAACGTAATTGTAATATTTTTCTCAATTAATTTTTATTCGAAAATCATGTCTTTTTTAAGGATATGTCTAAAAAAGAAACAAGATTGTTTAGCTATTATGTCTAAAATAAATATTCACAGCAAGAAAATATAGTTTATTATCCCGACACAAGATATTTTTTCTCTATACCAATTATTAAGTACTTTAGTTATAAACGAAATAAGAATTGAGACTTTCGCATTTAGTTTCGTGCTCGAACACGATCAAAGAGCGCACGCGACATTCAACTTTATTACTGGTTTATTAGCGTTTAGCACATAACGGAGTGGCGGGGAGCGAGGGGCGGAGCTTGCGTTCGAAATTTGATTTAGACTGCCTACTCTTAACTCCCTCCCTTATCTGTCTCATAGGTACCGTCGCTGCACAAATCGCTTCTTCCTAATAACAGTTTTCTATTCTATTTTCCAGGTTCACAGAGCTTGTCGAAAATGCTTACCACCCATATCTGCTGTTCCAACTTATTGGCAGTGTTGGAATAATTTGCATGTCCGCTTTAATGATCTTGGTCGTGAGTACCTACTACGAGCATGTCCTACCTACTTACCCAATTTAACATTTATTTTTAGAAATCGCTTAAGATTTTGTGATCGATATATGCTGCTAAAAGGGCGTTATCTTAATTAGGTTGATTGGCGCAGTATGCAGTTCTTCTCCATTCTGACTTACCTGTCTGTCATGATCAGCCAACTCTTCGTGTGCTGCTGGTGTGGACATGAGCTCACTGCTACAGTAAGGACTACCTACAAACCTTCTAATTCTTATTTACTTACTTTTAAGTTTAATTCGCGAAAATCTGCTGGCCTAATCTAGACAAGGGCGGATCCAGGATTTCTTTCTGGGGGAGGGGGTGGGGGCAGACGGATAGGATAGATTTTCTTTTGACCATATATACAGATATATAAGAGAGTTACTTTGTCGACATAGGTAGTATAAGTTGTAACAATTAGGGTGCCTACCCACGAGCGATTTTCTCGGCGATCTTTGTCAGCGACATCTGACAAAAATCGCCGAGAAAATTGCTCGTGGGCTAGCACCGTTAAGAGTAGGTACCGGCACCAAGAGCGAACGAAGCGAACTTAAAATTTAACCACCTCATCTCGAAGTGGTTTGGCTAGTTTTCTTTCTGATCATTCATAGTAGGTCCATTTATAAGCTTAATATTTCTATGACTTGAGGAAAGCTGCATAAACTGTGGACACGCGAGGCCCCTTGGACAGCGCTATCTTTTTAGCTTTATATGTTATCCTAAAATCCTCGCCGACTGAGGCTTTAGGCAGGTGAATTGTTGGCTTAGCAGACCTCCGGGCCCGACTACGAACTGACCGCACCACTTTGCACCTTAGTAGTTACGCCACTGCTGCTGAAGATATCCAGTGGAACTTACTTCTTCAGCGTTCATCATTGAAGCCTGTCTTGATGGACATGCATTAAGGCCAGTCCATTCGGACTATCCTTCTTCATACTACTAAGATATGTCTTTAACCGGCGCGGCGGCGTAATGTGGAGATAGATCGCTCGGCAGTGCTGATTGCCACAGGAAGCGTGCACGAACGAAACGAATATTATTAAAGCGTCATCATATTAATCTACTAGTTTTTATATTTTAAACCCGTTTGGGGCTGGGGTGTGGGGCACGCGCCCCTGTGCCCCCCCCCCCCCCCCTGCAATCGGTTTAAAGTTAGCTATTACAAACTGAGGGCTAATTGCGTAACACACTATCAGTAGGAATCGGTTTCAATTTGACAGTTCAACAACATTCATTGCGTTATTTAAGATGTTGAGCAGACAATTTTTTCTAACATATGAAGCAATGGATTAGCAATATACTTCAAAATCATTCCGATTCCGATTCAAACTGCGTTACGCAATTAGGGTGCTGGTCAATTTTCAGAGTGAAGACCTGCACACAGTGCTGTACAAATGTTTCTGGTACGAACAAGACGTGAAGTTCAAGCGAGAGCTATGCTTTGCCATGATGCGCATCAGTCGCCCTCTGGTGTTGCGCGCTGGACATTACATTATCTTGTCACGGCAAAGTTTTGTTGCTGTAAGTGCATACCTATTTATATAGAAGTTTTATATGAATTACGTTATGCCGGTGCCGGTATACAGATCCGTATGTATCCGGCATTAGAATCCCTTTCTGAAACCAAAGTAACGATATTTATTTCAGATTCTGCGAATGTCGTACTCCTACTTTGCAGTGTTGAATCAAACGAAATAAAACAGCACATGTTACATCTTGGCGGACACTATTTTGCCGACAGTACCTACAGCTTTTTAGATAAGAAGTATTAAGTTAAGCCAAGAATAGAAGATTAGATTAGCCAAGAATAAGTAGCAATTAAATCAGCACCTGCTTTAATTTTGTTTTATATTTTGGTTATCCCGAGAATATACCTTCCTTCTGCTACCTACATGGGTAGTATCACAGCTGTGTGAGTTATTAAATAACTTCTCCCGCCATCTATCGTCTGACACACCCTCCCGCTCCGCCGGGAGGGTGTGTCAGACTTTTACTGACTAAAACCCACCCGTGTTCTTTCCGTTGCCTGTGTGCCAGGGCCGATATCCCTTTCGGACAAACTCGCAATCCTGGCAGGCATTGATCCTAACGGACCCCGTCAGTTTGTGCTGACATCTCTGTGAGGCGCGCGTGGAACACAACGCGCCGTCGACCCGGGCCTGGTCCTTATCGGACGGCGAGCTACCCATCGCTCACCGTCCGCAGGCCCGCGCCTACGGTGGCCGGAAATCGGCTTGCGACTCCCGACGCCCGGGGCATCTCCTGCGGCGAATAAGGGCGCGAGGGCGCGAACCTTGTCTCACCCTCACGCGTTCCGCCTCCTCCTTCGCTAGCATTACTGCTTCGCAGAAGGAGGTGACGGCCTCCCATGCACTCTCGCTCCAAACGATGGCCTGAACCAGGGCCGGACGCGAGAGATCGCCGCCGCCGATCGCCTCCGTGAGGACACGGCGGTGCTCCGCCCAAGCTGGGCAAACCTCCACCGTATGCTCCACCGTGTCCTCCGGGCGATCCACACAGTGGTGACACCCGGCCGTTTCCTCCCGCTTTATCCTGAACAAGAACCTCCCGAAACAACCGTGTCCGGTGAGGACCTGCGTCAGGCGGAAGGTGAGGACGCCGTGGCGCCTCTCTAGCCACACCTCAAAGAGGGGACTTATCGCAACAATTGTGGCGTGCCCAGCGCTGGGTTGCGACAATCGCACTCTCCATGTCGCCATGACAGCTGTGTGACCTGAATCAAAGAAAACGTGTGAACTATTTTAATTTAATTTTCACCTTCTAGTGAAGTTGGCTTTGATGTGGAACTTTATACCTAACTGCAAGAAAAGTTCTAATCACCGTCGACAGCCGAATGATTATGGTACGCACTGGTCCAATGTTGGGTGTAGGTACTATAGAAGGAGGCTACAAGGAATGAATTGGGTTGATGGCGTTGAGAATTTGAGATGCATTTCCTACACCTTCAAAATTGCAGGCTAGTTGGGGATGCAATGCATGCAATCGATGTTTGGAGACCGTATAGTCGTCTCTTATTGCAATTGCGCTAATGATTATCAACAACTTGGGCATAACATTAAGGCATTAAGGGTTGTGACAAATAACTATCTAATATTACGTAGTAGTGTAGGATCTATTAAAGGGAAACAATTCAGTGTTTCCTTCGGAAACAAAAGCAATTGGCCCAGTCTACAATTTATAACACATCAACTTATCAACAACGATTAAAACTTTCCAAACTATAACGTTTAAACTATAAGCTTTTAAAACATTCACCGGTTCGTTGGAAATACAATATTTGTTCAGGGCTAAGAAATTATGGCAGAAAGGAGAGGAAGCTCTTGGCAATAGCATTCTCAAACGTTTCCCCAACGAATTCTTCACCAAACAGAATAATGGCAGTCAAAAACACAACATTATTCCTGGGTCGACCAAAAAAAATCCTAAGCGCTCACGGTGTCTGGCCACATCCGAATAACTACATAATTTTGCGAAAACTTTACATGCTTTTCGTGATGTGGACACAATACTCTTTCCTTGTATTCGAGATCATCTACATAGTGGACGTGTGGGGCGATATCGACGCGGTTTCCGAAGCTTCCTACTTGCTTTTCACTCAAGCTTCCCTTTGTTATAAGTCTACCGCCTTCATGGTCAATAAGAAGAATTTGATCGAGTTGTTGGAAATCATGGATTGCGAGATTTTTGAGCCAAAATCTGCTGAGCATAAGAAGTAAGTACCAAGACCTTTATATTAAGAGAAACGCATTAGCTTTGGGAACTCTAATTAATTAAAATAAATCAAAGTCCCCAAGAAAAACACCCACCCCGGCTCTAAGATTAAAAGTTGTTTTAGTTAAAGATAACTGAAATATAATTCTTACCTTCATCAGAATTTTAGCAGCTCAAGCTCGCAAAATAAAGCGTCTTTGTCTGTTCTTCCTGACGAGCGCGACGACCACCTGCACTCTATGGGCCATGATACCGCTGTTCGACGATACCAGCAAGCGATCTTTTCCTTTCAGGATCTGGTAAGCAAGCCTAACCAAGATAATACTTATGATGCCCCAGTACGCTCATCCTCTTAGGCGCGCATATTTATCTCTTAGCCTATCGCCTGGGCATATTGCCCTTTACAGCCAACAATCAAACAATACAGAAATTAATGCCAGCTAGAACGTATAGAATAAAAAATATTCTAAAAGCAATCTACTTCACAAAAATCTTAAATTCATTAATAGACACCGCACAGGCTGTGCGTAGGTGCGTGCAAAATTTTACAGGTATAGTATAGAAGTATTAAAATTATGTGACGAGAGTTCATTATCTATTCGAAAGTGAGCACTAATGAAGAATTTTGTAAAATGTATCGGGGTTAAAATACGTTCGTCAATATTGCCGATGGGAAATCCCATCTGAAACATGGCTTCTCCAACAATAAATTCTTATACTGACCTGAGTAACAACTGCAAAAATATATCGGTGGATAAATAATCTAGGTAGCTACGTATTTCTTCTTCTTCCAATTCTGTCTTAACGCAATTTTCTGCAGGATGCCAGTAACTCCGCTGAAGTCTCCTGGCTATGAGCTAGGGTACCTCTACCAGATGGTCAGCATCTACATCAGCGCCTTCCTCTTCATATCGGTGGACAGCGTCGCCGTGTCCATGATCATGTTTGGGTGTGCACAGTTGGAGATTATCATGGATAAGATTCAGAAGGTGAGTGAAAAGAGGGATAAGGTTTGGGAGTTGGTAAAAGCATAGCATCTACTTATCAGTGGTAGTATAGATGCTGATACAAATAGCTGAGGTAGGTGTTAGCTTTCTTTAGGCTAACATGGAGGCGGTAGCGTTTTGCATTTTCAAAAGCGTCGAAACGAACCCAATGAAAACGGAAAAATATAAAATATTTTGCATAACCCTTGACGTAGTGATGTCCTGGAATGGCGGTCACGAACTAGAAAGCCATCGGCAGGATAGCCTGCATAGGTAGGTACAGATGACAGAAATGCAGATTCAGAGGAAAAATTATGTCCGTGACTACCGTGACTACCTACGTCCGTGACCACAAACGCCAATCGCTTCCATATTTGGTAAATAATTAGGTAGTGCTCAATTAGTGCTAGTCAGTGCTCGAAAAACAGAATTGGTACCTTAGTAGTTTTCGAGAAAATCGACTTTGAAGGTGGTCCGCTCCGAGTCACGCTCCATTCAGCAGTACCACCATGAGCGCCGAAAAAGGGGGCTGCTATGCTAAAGCTATTCTAAGTATACTAATAATTAGTACCCTTAAATATGATTCATTTCGTAACAAAAACAGAACTGAAACATTTGTATTTACAGATAAATCAACGATGATAACTTTCGCGCGCTCGTTCAGCATTTCGACTTTGAATTTTGATTCCAAGTTTGAGGAGCTAGTCGCTTTCCTCAATCCTACGTAGATAATTAGTGCTCTGCGAGATAAAATTGATACCCAAAATTCAAAATTATTACTCCAGTAGTTTACGAGATATACCATACCATGGTGGGGTGGCGCGGCGGTAGTCACGGTGTTAAATTTATGCCGTTACGAGTTTATAAAAAGCCGGACCTTCAAAGTCGATTTTCTCGAAAACTACTAAGGTACCAATTCTGTTGTTCGAGCACTAAGAGTATGTAGCAACAATTGAGCACTAATTATTTGTCAAATATGGAAGCGATTGGCGTTTGTGGTTCGTGGTGCGTGGTGGGTGGTGGTTCGTGGTTGGTTCGTGGTTCGTAGTCACGGACATGGAAAAAATGTCTTCGTTTCCAATGATGAGTTTACTCGTTTATCACTGGTTGGTCCTGTACAAAAAGTTGGTGCTGTAAGGTTTTTCGTTGTTGTAGACCTCATTATTTTTGGTTTCCTATCCAGATACAAAACGTGTTTGATTCGGCACAATCGGAGGAACTTAAGAGGAGGTTAATCAAAATCAATAACGAATTTCTTGTTGAATGTATTAAACAACATCAGACTGTTGAACGGTTAGTACTTTACTTTCACGAGACTGCAAAATACATTATTATTAGAAACTTTACATACCTACCGATTATTTTCCCCTTTTCATTGTGTAACACTAAGATAATATTACAATACTGTAGCTGTCTTATATTTCTCGCAGGCTCATCCAACTGTGTGAAGACACTTATCATGCGAACATATTCTTTCAATTGACCGGCACTGTTGCTATCATCTGTAACATTGGATTGAGGATATCTATAGTAGGTTTTTTACTCCTATTTCTTTAAGTATTTTCATTTCACAAGTAGGTATTGTCACAAAATCAACAATCCACTTTAGCCTTATTAGTCTTAGTCTAATAAGGCTCTTACGTAAACTAAGTTGATTTTTGATTGACCGTTTGTAATAAAATGGTCCTAAAAAAATCGGTTGCAATGGAAATAGAACTTTGTAATGTGTGACATTAAGTTTATATTTCCAAAACTTGATAATTATGTGAGCTTCTGAATTCAAATGTTTATAGGTGGAACACAACAGCGTGCAGTTCTTCTCGATGCTAAACTACATGGTCACCATGCTGTCCCAACTGTTTCTGTACTGCTGGTGCGGCCACGAGCTAACTATAAGGGTAATTATTACAATATTTGATTACCAAGACTCGTCCATGAAAAAACATCTACAGTTTTGTAGGTCAAAAACCTTTAAGGTATTACACACGTATCAGGGCAGGCGCTGAAGGTCTGTCGTCGGCCATATAAAATGTACCGACACACCGATATTTTCTTTTAGTCCCTGCCGGAGCGCGGACGGACCACGTCCCGGTTTCGACCCTGATATGTGGATAGAACACAGAACTTTAGTGACCAAAATCACTATCCTGTATAACCAACCGTTAGAAACAGGTAACAATTACTGTAACTAATTTGTTCACGAAAAAAATCTAGCTACTTTTCAAACATGCATCTGTGTACTTTTGTATAGGCTTCAATTTTTACTATACAGATTGATGATTTTAGTCACTAAAGAGTTTTGACTATGAATAGTCGCCACGCAGTCCTTAAAAAAATATAATTTCTTTCAGAGTGAAAATCTCCGAGAATTGCTGTACCAATGCCCGTGGTACGAGCAGGACACCAAGTTCAAGCGTGCTCTTTTCATAGCTATGGAACGTATGAAGAAACCAATCATATTCAAAGCGGGGCACTACATATCACTGTCCCGACCAACGTTTGTTGCGGTCAGTCAAGTTTGTCAGTTTCCTAAATCAACAAGCCCTAAAGGGCTTTAAAAATAGTTCCACTACCCAGGTAGCAATTTTACGTCATGACGACGTCCATTCACGGTCATTTTCGACGTAAATGACGTCGTAAAAAACGTCCCACAGACGTACTAAATGACGGCCTAATGTCAGGTCTCAGCGACGTCTCTGAAGACGTCTAAAGGACGTCTTAAGATAACGTCTTAACGACGTCTCCAGATAACGTCATATTAACGTCTCCAGATAACGTCATATTACCGTCTCCAGATAACGTCATATTAACGTCTCCAGATAACGTCATATTAACGTCTCCAGATTTCGTCATATTGACGTCTCCAGATAACGTCATATTACCGTCTCCAGATAACGTCATATTAACGTCTCCAGATTTCGTCATATTAACGTCTCCAGAAAACGTCATATTAACGTCTCCAGATAACGACTTATTCACGTCCCCAGATAACGTCATATTAACGTCTCCAGATAACGTCACCTTAACGTCTCCAGATAACGTCATATTAACGTCGCCAGATAACGTCTTAATGACGTCTCCAGAAGAGTCAATACCACGTATTGTGAAGACGTCCTATAATAACGTCTATTAACGTCTTCAGACACATTAATATAACGTTATCTGAAGCGTTAATATGACGTCATCCGGGATCAGTTTGGCCTCGATGCAATTCATCCAGCCAGTCCAAGTCTTCAAGTAACTCTGAAAGGTCAACATTAAAAACCAAAAATTTGCATTATAGTATTATTTATTATAACGAGATAACTATCACAACTTAATTAATAAATGGAAAATTTTAATCCTTATAACCATGGAGCATAGGAAAACATATAAAAGAATTACTAGTTGCCTCTTGAGGAATAACAACACATTTTGAAATAATGTCTTATACAGGTACAATTTTGTAAGCTGAACAGAGTTCCGAAACTTTAAAAATATCAATAACAGCAGAATCATAAGGATACGTATAGTAGGAATCATAATGTACAAACTCTTTTCCATAGACAAACAAGGAAACCTCTCCATTAATCTTACATCTCAAAATATTATGTATCTCAACTACTTTGTCGTTTGCATAACAGTAACAATTATTAGCTAAACCAGATTTTGTATACATTGCAAAACCCTTATAAACAAGTTTATTAAAGCATTCATAAGCATTGTTATCAACAGGCGTTGGTCCTAAGCTATTGTAATAAAAAACCGCTGGTACCTCGTCAATCAGTTTTGGAGGAAAAGAAGATTCCATTTCTTTTAATCGTTTATAAATTTGCTGCAACGGTTTGTTAGGTGACCTAACTAATTTTTTTAACATGCCTAAATAATTTTCGAAAGGAAAGGCGGAATAACTGTCCAAATCACCAAATAAACGAACGTCATCACACAAATGACATAACATATGAACATTGTAAATTAAAAATTTCCGGCTATAAATAGTTTCGGAATGTCTTATGAACATTAATAATAGCTCATGTGCTAAATATGTACCTACTTTATTGATGTTTCTAGGGCTATATAGAATTGTTATAGCACAATGAAATAACAAAAAATTTTCATACAGGGAGGTTGGAAGGATATTTTTTAGAACAACTGGTCCAGTATATAACAAAAACATCCTAAATTCGGTGGCTTTCCAGCGAGCCAACTCACTGATACTTCGCGGTCGCCTGTTAAATTCAACAGGTATACAACTTGCACAGCTAAGTAATTTTTCGGAAACTGCATTTACTAAACGGCTATTTAAACAAACATTTAAATCACCACCAACCCAAACATTTAAAAGTTTCCTCATGACTCCTAGACAAACAGCATGCATATAATCAATGGGAAGCAATGAAACTAAATCTATGGGAAGCGTCAAAAGTGGAGATTCACCAACATGATGGTCATCATCAGACTGTAAACGAAATTGTGAATCCGTTCTCCTATTCGCAGATACGCTTGTATAAATCACTCTACCTTGAATATACTCACCAGGTTCTACACATTTATCACATGATGAGTATCCACTGTGGGATTTAGTACATTTGATAAAAGCTCTAGCTGGAGCGTCACATACAAAACCATGTACTTTTACAATATAATGAGTATCTTCAAAATTAATTCCATCATTAAGTAATGTAGACAGTTCTTCAACAAATGGTCCCAAAAACAGATTCAATGGTGAAGGTTTAGAGTTTCCACAGAACAGAGTTATTACAAATGGCTGTGCACAATTAAAGTTTTTGATCAAACCTAATATAGGCCATAGTTGAGTATTCGTGCTTTTAAAAAGTGGCAAACCATCAACATTAAAAGACAACAATATTTCACTATTTTCAAACTTGAACCCACTGTACAGTTTTAATTGTGCTTGTATTTGATTTATGAGACCAATGTGCACCAATTCACCAGATTGCAAAGAGTTACTTGATATATTCATTGGCGTATTTAAAAACGTTCTGCTATCTCTAGGCAATTTAGGGCAAAAAGGATTTAGAATTTTTAGAAGACTATCTAGAGCACTGTGGGGAATTTTATGTTCTACGGTAGCCCAATGTCTTAATTGCGGTGGCAAATCGTTAACATCGTCAGATCGTGAGTCATCATTATCTATAAAACAATCCTCAAACAATGTTGATTGACAGTTTTCATCTAAAAAAATATTCTCTTTATATGTCCTTAAACAGTTTTTATTTAAAGTATTGTTGTCAATACTACTGTTACTCGTAGCTATAGATGTGGATGTATATTGTGGTGAAGATGGCAAATCACTTAATGATGGCTGTAATGTACTTCTTTGTATTTCTAAAATAATTTTTCGTTTTTCTGCCAAAGTCCTTCTATACATTTGACGCTCACCAACTACATTTTTTTTCTTCCTAGAGGATGACATTGCTATTTTCCTTTGACAATCGCTTTTTTGCTCGTTCTGGTGGGTGCTTGAGCCACACCTTTATATCGTCTTCAATGTCTTTTTCTGTAGTCCTTGGAGAGGAACTCTTTAAGCTCTCTGAAAACAAAAAAGTTTATGAATATAAGAATAGCCCAAATGCCTGCAACGCTCTGTGGGGTCAGATGACGGGTCGCTCTCACACAGCGACTCGCGAGCCGCGACACAACTGGTGTTAAATATTATTTTTAACGGAGAATTAAAAACCGGTCAAGTGGGTGTTGGATCACGCGCATTGTAGGGTTCCGTAGTAAGCCCGTCACAATCATTATGTGGACTTAATTGTTTTATTTTACCAGTTAATTGACGTGATTATTATTATATAGCCTTGCCAAATTACAGCTTTCTAGTACTAAGAGTCTCCCTACCTACCCACCTACATAAGACATGCCAATTATTAACCAGTTGCCAGTACACAAGGAATATGTATCTTTTGAAATTATTTAGGTATTTCATAGCACACTTATTTTGTATTATGTATTATAGATGAGATCTAGAAAGAATAAATTAATTCATATGAAAGAGTATCTTAACAACTAAGGCAATAGACACATACCAACAATAAATTCACGGAGACGTAGCTCTGAAAAAGGCTTCTTCTCAGACCTTTTACCATAGAAGTTGAACTTGCTTGCCAATGAGTCTGATAATGTATATTTCATCACTCTTGATACTTTATTTTTTAAATCATGCCCACCAAGGCTCTTTAGGTAGCTTGTCTGTAAATATTAATTGATAGCAATAAACATCCACATATATCTCTATAAGTACACACTAGAATTAACATAAGATCCAACAGTCACATACATAATCTTGAGCTCACACTATAGGATTCCCTGTCATAGGTATCAGGAACTACGAGTACCAAGGTATCATGACACAGACCTAAAACAAATATTTGTGTTGCAACAGGAATTGATCCCACACCTCACATCTCAGCCCTCTAATCACCCACTGTGAAGCAGTGGCCAAAATTATTAGGAATTAACTACACATAATGTGAGCAGAAGCTAATAAAACATAGCCTGTCAGGGGTAATGTAGCTTGCTATTAGTGACTGAATTCCCAGAATTGAATCAATAGTTCCGATGATTAACTCCTACATCCAAACTCACAAACAAACTAACTCATTCTAGCAAGGTACCCATATAATAAAAAGCTTTCCTAAGGTAAAGTAAGAATTAATTATAATTGCTCAATAGGCATTTCCTGTTAATTAAAAGTAAACACTTACCAGGTTAGCACAGTTTTCTGTATTAGTCAGTAACTGTTCCACTGTTTCTAAATCTTGAAAAGTTTCCAAGGGAAATTTGAATTCATTGGTATTTCCTGCTCTGTCTTTCAAAATTGCTAGGATGACATCATTTTGGGCTTCTATTTTGGCAAGTAGTGAAACAACTTGGTCTTGACAATCTGGATGAAAAAAAAACAGTATGGTAGGTATTACATTCTATAATAATCTTAATACCAACCACCACCACCACCACTATACCAAAAAATAAAAATAATCGTCGAAAACTATACTCATGCAGAAATAAGGTAGTATCTAGCAAAGAATCTAGTTAGGCAGCTATAGATTTAAAAAAATCAAAATGATTTTTACTATTTACCACAGTTACTGGAAGCACTGCTGGCAACAATTTCATTGAGTGTCATACTTTGTGAACCAGATGGTTGATCATGATGACTGTTAGAAGCCTTCTCTTGTGCATCAGGTTTATTCATCTGTGAGTTGTGATTTAGTACCAAATCACTGTAAATTGTGCTTGTACTTGAAGGTTCAAGGTTTATATCTAAAAAGTAAAAAAAAAGAAAAATAATGGCAGGAAATATTATTGTTCAAAATAATTTAGTTAATGTATCATCCTGGTATAATTACAATTGGATAGATGTTTCTTTAAAGGCGGAGGACGAGGGAATTCACACCCTTTCTCATCATCATTATCATCTGATGATGAAATGTATCTGCTAGTTTTTTTTGTTTTGCGTTTAGGTGGCTTACTTATATAATTTTCCTCCTCAGTCTGTATATCTGATGTGTCTTCCACCAACTTTAATTTTTTCTTTGCCTTATCCAATTCATCTATAGAACAAGCATAAAACACCAACACAGTTAATATCAAAACAACATGCAAGTTAAAGTTAGTCACGCCATGCAACACACCCATGCCGTACAAGCTTGGTAGTCCAGCACTTATTAATCCATTCGTTCTATCTCATTACTAGTAGTTAATAGTACTGCCATTACTTATATAATTTATTATGCTTTTGTTTCTGCTTTGATATGGTATGGTGGTTACAGGCACATCCTAGGTGGATGTGGGTACATACCCGCCATACATACCCCTGGTGGTTCGGTGGCCACCTAACCACCAGTTTTATGTATGTTATACAATGTATAATTATAAGACAAGACCAACAAATATTTGTGAAAACAAACAAAACCAAACACCTGTGAACACACTTTCTTGGAAATGATTACTTATCTGCTGCTTGCTTGCTGTCGCTGCTGCTGCTTGTTTACACACGGCGCCATGACCTAATAATAGCAGTTCTGTCTTGTGATCTTGGGCAATCTGAATATTTTTTTTCTATGCGCATCAAAACAGTCAACTTCAGCTCGGCCGACATCCTTAGATTTTTAGGTTATGGCACCGGCACCGTGTATTTTTTTTTAGTTAGGTTTTAAAACACTAGCACCTACTAGAATTAAATTCTGGGCCAGTCTGTCTGTACCCAGGCTTAAAGCATGGTAAAGTTAACTGCCCTCAAGCCACCAGCTGCTAAAATAGTTGTGTGTGGTAGTATTACCTACTCATAAAAAAAACTTACCAGTCTGATAGAAAACTCTATCGATCTCGTATAGTTTCCATTGTTCATTTGGAGACGAACACCTCTGTAGAAGTTTATCAAAAGCTTTCGCCTCCTTTACGGGAGGCCAATAGATTTCTCTTTTTTTAGGTGTTATCCATTTATTGATGACCACAGCCACAGTGCCACCCTCACTCTCCGCGAACTGAACGACACTTCACACTATACATAATTTACAATCCTTTTATGTGCTGTGATACCTACTTTATCAACAGCAAGAAAAAAACATGAGAATTTACACATTTGTTTGACACAGAGAATTGAGAAAGAAAAAGCGCGGGATACCAACACCAACCGACCGTCAACGCGTTCGTTCGTTCCGTTCCGAAATAAACAAAGGCAAACAAAAATATTTTTTTTTACTTTTTAAATATTTATATTTTTAATCAGCCTTTTCTATCTTAAATTGGTTCTAATGTTTGATGATAGACTAATAGCTGAATTTCTTTTCATTGAGTTACATTACAATGTACAACTACAAACAACATGCTATCAATGCGTTCCGTTCCTCGCAGATTGGAAGCAGAAATGCCAACTGTTGTGGAGTGGCTGATTATAAGAGTATAAAGATCTACTCTGGTGATAGTTTTTATTAAAATGGACTATTTACTGTCTGAGCTAAAGTTTTTACAGAGTATATTTTAATACAAAAAAACGTTCGCTACCCGCATGAAAGTTATGTTGGTAGAGCTAATTTAATCGTGCCTGCTTGAGCATGGCAGGCACCTGTTGTACTCTCCTAGCATAAAATTATGTTTTCTTTTCTTGGATAATGGCATACCTCATAGACCTTACTTAATTAGGTTTTATTCTGATTCCCATAATAATAATATGCTTTAATGTCCATAGCATCCTAAGTAGGTTCCCGTTTATTCTGCTAGTCAAACGAATGGAAGTCAGTGGTGGATGTCTCTGTAGGTATCGAGGCGGCTCAAGACCGCTCGTCGTGGCATTTCTATGTATATGGGGCCTGTCCAGCAGTGGACTTCTAACTGACCATTTATTTAATGACGATGAATATTCATTTTATCGGTTGCAATTAGGTACCTACCTATATGTTTGTATTTCATAGTACCTAAGTAAGTAGGTATTAAGTAGTACCTACGTGTTAGAGCATTCCTTTTGATGTACTAAACAAATAGTACGTAGGTAAGTACACTACGGCCGAAATATCTTGGCGAGTCTGTACATAGACACTACGAACTTTCGCCATTGACACTAAATGTACGTTCCTACGGCGTCTTATTAATGAACAACACAGGACGTCACAGAACTGACCCTAAATGCACGTTGCTACGGCGGCTTATTAATGACCAACATAGGACGTCACAGTTGACCCCAAATGGCCGTTGCTAGGGCGTCTTATTATTGACCAACACAGGAGGTCACAGAATTGACCGTAAATGGACGTTGCTAGGACGTATAATACATGACCAACACAGGACGTCACAGAATTGACCCTAAATGCACGTTGCTACGCCGTCTTACTAATGACCAACACAGGACGTCACAGTTGACCCCAAATGGACGTTGCTAGGGCGTCTTATTATTGACCAACACAGGACGTCACGGAATTGACCGTAAATGGACGTTACTAGGACGTAACATTCACGACCAACACAGGACTTCACAGAATTGACCTTATATGGACGTTGCTACGTCGTCATAATCATGACCAACATATGATGTCACTGAATTGACGCTAAATCGACGTCACCAGGACGTTCCCTTGAGTACCAGTCGTTAAAATGACGTCAGTGTGACGTACTTATTTGACGAATAAACTACGGACCCTAATATGACCTTAGGATGACGTCATTTTTTTGCCGCAGACGTCATTTTGCTACCTGGGTAGTATGTATTCTTATAAGCCAACTTTGGATAACTTCCTTTTGGTCTATGGAAAATCAAAACAATGTTGGTATATTAGATCCGATCGGTAAGGGTCAGCTCACACTGAGGCGCGACGCGACGTGGCGATACTGGAAGAGGCCAGTGATTTCGCGCTGCGCCGCGAGACGCATCGCAACGTCGCGAGGCGCATAGTAAAATCGTTGGCAACACGACGCCTCGCTGCGCAGTGAGACGCCGCGCGGCGCAGCGGATCGTGTCTACATTCGCCACGTGCTCCGCGTCCACCCGCAGTCTACCATTTGCAAGCGCATGAGAACGACGTATATTTGGCGGGTGCATTATGGAGATCGAGGAGAAGTTAATTTATATAGGAAATAGTAGAGACAAGTCGCTACGGCAGCCTCGGCTGCGCCTCGGGGCGTCGCGCGGCTTCGTGATTCGCAGTGCCGCTCTTGCACGCCGCGCGTACCGATTCACCGCTGCGTCGCTCTACGCCGCGAGGCATCACGAGGCGTAGTGCTGCGTGTGTAACGTATTCTAAATTCTCACAATGAAATGTGTATCTTTTCGTGTAGAAAATAAAGTTATATTTTGAGTCGCTCTTTTAAAGTGTGCGCGCAGCGTCGCGTCTCAGTGTGAGCTGATCCTAACACTCCGTTCATTTATTTAGTAAAGACGACTGAATTCTGTCGCCAGGATCGGCTCCGCACGTGGGTATTCTGGTATCTGTACCCTAATTGCGTAACACAGTTTGAATCGGAATCGGAATGATTTTGAAGTATATTGCTAATCCATTGCTTCATATGTTAGAAAAATTTGTCTGCTCAGCAACGTAAATAACGCAATGAATGTTGTTGAACTGTCAAAATGAAACCGATTCCTACTGATAGTGTGTTACGCCATTGGCCCGCTGGTATCGTCGGATTTATTTATTCGCGTTGGATTGAATAGCAAGACGAATCTATTTAATGACCAGAAACTTTTTTTTGTATTTTTTTCTGCATTGACTTTTCAAGAATTAAAATAATTGTTTTCTTATTTCAGATCCTACGATGTTCATACTCCTACTTCGCAGTCCTGAACCGGGTGAACACGGAATAAAACACAGATCTCACAAATTATTATTTATTTATAAACCGTGTAGGTATCACATATGCTTAGTGTAACATTCACGACAGTTTAGGCGAAAGTGTGCTTAATTATGAAAAAATATTATCATTTTTTTTCTCGTAACACTTAACGACACTTAACTAAAGCCATTTAAACACACTTTATGATACTTTTATACAATTTATTTGTTAATATTCGTATAGTCTGTTATATCAAAAGACTACGAAAAATCGCCAGCGAATAAATAAAAATAAAACAGCAAAGTTTGAAAGTCGAATTCAAGTATCGCAAAGTGTGTACCTGGCCTAACAAAGTTTGAGTTTTTTAGTCAAATTGATAAATTCGTGCGCCTAAATTAAAAATAACAATTAGCGTAAAGGCGAACGTGTAAAAACAATTACAACCATGTTTTAGAATTTTCATTCGCAATAAATAGGAGACTTGCGGCCTATTTATACAGGAAAGATATTATAATACAAAAACCTTATTAAACCAACTATGAGAAACAATTCACCACGAGATTCTCCCCCATTTAATATTACGTAGATACTTAAAAAAGAAAAGCTCATTCGTATTAACATATTCTAAAGACTTCACTTTACATAAAAATACAACAATCTTCAACCAATCCCATTTAAATATCATTTCTTTATAAATAGGCCCGAAATATTAGAATAATCTGAATAACTTCAGTTTTATTTGTCTCTTACATGCATTTAGCAATAAAGCGTAAACCGTACCGTTCTTTCACTTAATACCTTATCTTTTAAAACAATCACATCAAAACGACTTAGGAAATAATTTTGAAATATCATAAGGTAACAATCAGTCGCATGTCGTTACTTACTTGTTACGAAGCTCATTTTGTTTGAAATAACATTTTTTATGACTGTCGGTCGTACTAGTCTCGGCTCATATACAGGTTGACTTTGAATTCCATGACAATATTTTAAAGGGTGAAAGTACTCATGAATATAAACAACTTTCACTATGGGACCAACTCTGCAATATCGAAATAAATATCTGCTGTTCCATACAAATATGAAAATATATGAAACAAATTTAATTTTTTCGCTTTTTCGGTGTAGGTCCAATAGTAAAAGTTGTCCATATTCATGAGTATTTTCACCTCCAGAAAGATTGACAGTAAAATTAAAGTCAACGTGCATAATTCATTACACCAAAAGTTATAATTAAATAAATCTAGGACAAAATTCTGTTAATTTAATTTAAAATGCCCAAAGCCATTGACATAGAAACCTATGGACTTGCCATACCTACAAAATTAGCGTGACTACCTACAAAAGTCGAGCTCTTAAAATGGCCGCCTTTCGTAGGGTTGTTACTGCGAGTGCGAGAGAGAAAGCAAGCAACCGTTTGACAGCACAATGCCGAGTTTTATACCAAAAAACTTGGCAATAAACATGGCGTCCGGTCACGCTTATACAGATTTTGACGTCACACAAAAGTGTTGCCAAATTTAGTCCTTGACAAACGTTTAGATGTCTCTTTTTTCTTATGTAGACCTTGATTAGTTAGAAAGAAACAAAACGCTTTATGACATGATTGTGTCGATATGATAGATATTTGTATAACTATTCTTCATATAGTAGAATATGCCATCTCCATAGTATTCCTACCTCAATGCCCAAAGCAGACAGAGATTTTGACAATGGTTGGCAATGATTTAAAAAACGAAAAAGATTATTTCGGCCAGAATGACAGACAGACACCGTAAAGTCGACGTAACGATATTAGCTGTAATAAAAATAGTGCGCATGAAATAAATAAGGCATTGGGTTTATTATCCATATCACAGCGATGCAGGGCACGAGATGATAAGAATATTATTATGATTTAGGTTTTTGCAAGGTTTTGCGCATTACTTTCTGCAATAATTTTTGCTTAAAGTGAATCCACAGTGGTAACAGATATGTATTTACAGAATTATAATCAATAAAGTTGTCAAAAAATAATAGGCCCGTTTTGACATTTAACTTGAATCGATTTATCGTGAGTATCGAGTACCGTGTCCTATGGTTACTTCACTAGTTACGTCGACTCGGTACTGGCATTTTTTGACAATTTTAGATTTGTTCCATTGAACGACTTTTTCATAATATCATTACATTGGGGAACAAATCTAACTTAGAGAAATGTATTAATGATTCTAATGATTATAATTCTGTAAATACATATCTGTTATAGTCGCAAATCATATTTTAATCAAGATATAATCTGACACTGACCTGGTTTTATTTGGCTAAGCCTGCAAATACAAAAATTAACTTAATTTTAGTTCAAAATCTGCTGATCTAGTCTGCAAAAATCTCACAGGATAGATTTGCTAATTGAAATTGCTGCTGTAGTAAGTCAGTACAAAGTTAATTAAAGTAGCTAAATTTTTTCCAGGAAATATTATATTGTCAGTAAAAATATAAATAGTTGACAGTTGCAGTAACCGATTGCACTGTTTTTGTAAGGCAGCCCAGTCAAGGAATTGTTTGGCTAAATTCGGTTATTCAGTTTTCTACGAAACGGGAAACGCTGTAATTGTTTCTGCAACTTTGTCCTTTCTCAGATGTTGAGAGAATTGAGTAATTAATTCTCCTGTTGATAATTATTTTAAAAATCATAATTATAATAATTGTGAACCAATACTTAGCTAGTGATTGCCTAGCGTTCTAACATGATTAATAGTTCTTAAAATGAACTTTGATTTGATTTATGTGTAGTCTGAATAGGTACATTATTATGTGCGTGCAGTAAACGTATGTATAAAAATGTTATTATGTATTAGGTACACGCTATACTTACGCATCAATACTGCCGTAAAATTACAGCCCACGAATTTTAGAAATGATAAACGTCTTTCGAGTTCTTAAGTTGCCAGTCAGTGTTAAAAGCGACTCCTCGGCCAAGAAAGTACTTAAAAGTTTAGTTGAAGAGAAAAGATTTATTTATTTATTTAGACAATTTATTTGTGAATTGATTCCGAAGTTTTTACTCTTAAGAGTTGAGGGTAAGGCCGAAAGTATCGATGTCAAAGTATCGCGTGGCAAATATTAAAGCTTTTTGTGTGCTTAAATTAGTCAGGATTTATAATTTAGTGAAAAGCTGCGAAAATGCAGTGAATAAACGACTTCTCGCATGCGATTATTAGAATATTTGTCAAAAGTTCATCAGTTGAACAAAAAGTTTTCCAAGATAATCAAAATCTCAATTATTTAAACTTCACATTTACAACGGAAACGTAACGCAACTAGTAAAAAACTTACGAACACAAACATTTTTACGACACGACGCGCTTTAAAATGAAAAAAATCCACCAAAAAAAACCACAACCGAAACATTAAAAACCGATTGTTCAAAAAATCACAACGTTATTTTTAACTCTACGCTTGCACACTTGCCTTTAAAAGGTTTCATGAATAAAAAAGTTCACGTCTCAACCTCGGCCATACACTACAGTGCACATCGGAAAAGGTTTCTCTTCTATCAATTCTTTCAACCAGTATTTCTAAAATGTCAATAAGAGATCCACACGAATTGGAAACAAGTGAAAATCATTCGGAATACTCAATCAGATCATTATCAAAAGTGCCATGAATTCACGTGCAAGCCATTTTCGACCACGCCGAAGCGTCATCCAAAATGACCAGCGTCTAACCAAAAATATGCGTTCTAAGCTGTCCACACTCTAACCTTACACTTATCTTTTCTTTATTCATACAATTACACACACATATTATATCCATAATAAAATATCCCTCTTATTATAAACCTATCATTTCTTAAAACCTGCTTTCCATTTTTAAATTCTTCGCATCTTAGGTAGTGTATGACGGGTTTCAAGATTTAAGGGAATTACTCTATCTAATTGCCTTTCTGTCCACTGAAATGCAGATTAATATTAAAAGACTGAAACACAGACTGACTTAATTATTGCTTTTAGTTGCTATGATTCATAAGTATTTTCCGCCATGCCGTCGTTATTTTTCTTCAAAATTATAATAATAATTTTAATTTTATTGATGAGCGAAAACATCCCTTTAATTCAACAGATTTTATCGTCACCCAAGTTTGGTCATAATTTCAGTGGACAGTAGACCTAGGAAGCTAAATTAATTTGTCATCCAGTTTAGCACTAGGAGTTGTAACACTATCTATAAGGGCTTATCTACATAGCTTCTATAGTTGTGGCGTGATCCTGACCGTTACCCGTCGAAATCTTTTTTAAATTACCGTTTCTTTTCCTGGATATGTTTTCGGTCATTACAACCGATTCCTCCTTGATATGCTTCCTTATAAGTTTAGTGTTCATACAAAAGCTGACTATGCAAATATAAAGGAAGCGAAAATGTGTTGATCTCCATCCAATTAAACTTTGCCAAACTAGTATTTTGTTTGTCTTTATAGATCTCAAAAATATCCTAAAATAATTCAGCAACCAGTTTCCATTGTGTAATCATTACAACCAGCATGGCTGAGCATGGTAACTTCGTAAAACACTACTATCATTCCTCGTCAAATCATTACCTCTACATAAGCGTTAGAAATAGCCAAACCAGAGCGCGCCTACAAATATTAACCTCTTCACGTACTACAGATGTTCTATGTCACGAAGTCCGTTTGGCTATGAATGTTGTCAAGCGTGCACATGCATATTGTTTTTGTGTGCGTAACCTCGAGAGCGCTCAGTGTCGATCGGGACACGGTCGGGATCAGTAGTGGTTTTTAGTTCGCGCCAAATTGTTTCACGGAGTAAGGTCAGCATGGCAACAAAACGAAGAAGAGTTGTCCATAGTGTGGTAATATTTATTTATACGTTTTCAATTAAAATGTTATACAAAGATACTTAATATAGCAATAGAAGAATTTATAAAATGAATGTTTTTTTGTGTTATAAAATGTTTATATTACTTAATTATTTTGATTACATTTTGTTTTAGGGTCGAAACATGATAGCTAGTGTTTATCATTTTCTGCGAGAAGAATATTAATTTACAAAATCATTAATGGAACTCAACTGTGATTTGTCTCATTTACGAGACATTACACGCCGTACAGCTGAAGCTACGGGTGTGAGCCAAAAAACAGTTCAAAGAATATTAAAAGAAGAGAAGGAATTCCCATCCACTTCATCAAAATTCACTTCACCTATGAAGAAAAGGAGAAAGCGAGATAATAAAGTGGATATAGATAATTTTACAGCCGATGTGGTTCGCAGTACTGTACAAGATTTCCATATTGTCCATAAAGAAATTCCAACATTAGCTAAGTTAAGAACAGCATTGAATGAAAAAATCGGATTCGAAGGTTGTTTAGAAACTGTTCGCAAGTTACTGTTGAAATTAGGTTACAAGTGGCGCAAAACAGAGAACAACCGTAAAGTCTTGACGGAGCGTCATGATATACAAATGTGGCGTTTAAAATATTAAAAAAAAATAACAGAGTACCGCTCTCAAAGTCGGCCCATTGTCTACACCGATGAGAGCTACGTCCTTTCGACACACGTGCGAAACAACACCTGGGCAAAAAAAAAGGAAAGAACTCCGTTTTAAAAAAAAAATTAGCTCAGGCACTCGCTTTATTTTAGTGCACGCGGGAACCAAGGATGGTTTTATTGAAAATGCTTCCTTGGTTTATAAGGCCAACTCAACAGCTGGTGATTATCATTCAAATATGAGCTATGATAACTATGTAAAATGGCTAAATGAAAAGTTGCTACCCAATTTACTTCCGCGCTCTGTCATTGTCTTAGACAATGCATCTTATCACAACACACGGGCTGAACGACTACCGACGCAATCTACAAAGAAAGCCGATATGCAGCAATGGCTCAGGGATAAGGGTATAGCATTTGATGAATCTCTTCTTAAATTGGAATTGTACGATACAATAAAGAAGTACAAAGCCCAACACGTAATCTACAAGATTGACGATTTTATAAAAAGCAAGGGTTTTGATGTCTTACGACTTCCCCCTTATCACCCAGAATTAAATGCGATTGAAAATATTTGGGGGATCGTTAAAAATTATGTCGCATCTAAAAATATCGAGCAAAACATGACGAATACGGAAAGACTGATCAATGAAAGTTTGGGCCAAGTTAGCAGTGAAACGTGGCAAAAAACTTGTGCTCATGTTGAAAAAATTGAAAAAGACTACTTGAAATATTTTGATCTCGATTTTGAATTTATAATCAATGTACAAGATGATTCTGACGACAGCAAAACGGAATCGGAAATCGAAAATTTATCTGATAGTGATTGAAAATACTGAATAGTCCTACTTGTTTCGTTTCCATTCTGTAACACCAATGCTTAATTAAATGCCTACATATTCTTAATATTTTTGTATTTATTGCAACCTAATCTAATTTATTTACAAAATGTATATACTTTTAAAACCAACATTTTATTTAGATGATTAAATCTCGACTTGAATATATATCAGATTTTTTTGCTAACGTTACCTACTTTTACACACACAAGCGCGCTTGTCGGGATACGTCACTACTACAATCAAAGCCGAACGGACTTCGTGAAATAGAATATCTGTACCACTATGCCTTCTAGCATTTCAGAATCACGCCACAACACAAATATAAGCGTAAACATATTGGGCAGAAACTACAGGTTACATTAACTAGTTACGTTAAATGCTACATTAACTGCACTAACCACTATGTCGCTGTCTTTTTAGGAAAACTGTTAACTATCGTTACAAAAACTATTTAACTTTTGGCTGACACGATATCGAACGTAAATGACTAAAACCTGGTAGACAACTTCCAATATATTGTGAACTGAGTAATAAAACTAGCGATATATACTTAAACCTACTCCTTTTTCCCATGGGAGTAAGCAGAAACTGCGGAACGCCATCAGCTACAATACTTTACGTATGTAAAGATCGTATCGGTAGATCGAAAGTATCGGTTTGCTTCGTTTACGGTCATACACGCGCGCCGGTTGCGAGTACTACGCACCTGGGGCCCAAGTCTGCTATTTTTATAAATTCAGTCATTCCAACACGATCCCATTGTCATGCCATTGTCATTTAGCTAAAAGTTCGTAATCTGGTAAATTCATAATGGTCGATCATTTTCTTTGCAATTTCTTTCAATGTAGTGTCAGTTGCCGACCATTGGAAAGTCATAATGACGCCATTATAATAGTAGATTACCAAACTTGTCAAAATCAACAATTATGAAATCAATGATCGACCATTCTGACACTATTGTAATAGCAGACTTGAGGCCCAGACCTTTCTGAAGAACATTACCATTAAGGTCACTATATGTCCTTCCAGTTTAGCTCCAAGAATCTGCAAAAGTATAAAAAACACCGCACTGGTGCGGTATGTGGCGATGTGTACAGTTAATTTCTATGCCATTATTCTATCTAGCAGTTCGAAAGTTTCACAATATTTTAAAAGTTGTATAGCGGGCTTAAGAGGGAGTTACGGTAGAAAATAAACTATATCTATTCCAATTACTTAAAAGATTCAGATACCGATGGCGATTCGATACAAAAAGAAGTAGATCAAGTCGGATAATACTTGTTTATTTATTACTTTAGTAAGGGTTGTTTGGAACGAAAAGTTTGCAAAGAGACAGGGATTATCTGTAGCTTTATAAAACCAAGCGCACAATTACAGCCGCAACGGGCCACATTTTCATAAAAACATGCGGTGCGGCCCGCCTGTAGTGTGCGTTGGTTCATAGCAAATTTACGGAAGTGATAAAGAAGGATTTTTGCAATGAGTTTCGTTGCGGCGCGGCCCGCTCCAATCTACGCTAGGCTTTAGAGTTTTTAGAAACAAAGCATTATTTATGGTCGTACCGTAACTCCTAAATTGCACTTACGCTTGGCCGGTAAAATAATGTTTTATACCATACTCTGGTGTTTGGAAGATACTTGATATTTTGTTTAGTTTTAAGCGTATTGTATTTAGATAAACTCGAAGTACGACATTTATTTTTCTGGCAAAGTAGAACCATTCACATTTAGAGAATTTATTTTATTTTTCGGTTTTGACATCATTGACACTACATTTAGATTGGTTAGTTTACTTTTCATTAAAATACACAAACAAATATACAGGCTGACTTTAAATTCACTGGCAATCTTTCTGGGGGTGATACCGTCACCCCCTGTAATAAAAACAACTTTAACAGAAGGGTCTGAAATAGCAACAAACAGGATTTATAGTTTGACCGATACCGCTTTACCGCACCTTAGGTATGTGCGCGGCGAGACAGTGGGGCATTGCAGGCCGCTCATTCGTCAGCGTTCACGGCGTCCCGCCCCCCACCTCGCCGCGCATTCCTAACGCGCGGTACAGCAGTATCGGTAAAACCTATAGTAAAAGTTGTATATATTCACTAGTACTTTCACCCCAGAATATTTATCTGTAAAAAAGTACTGCCAAGCAACTGTAAAGCCAACGAGTTCAAAACCAGCCTGTATATCTCGACAGTTCTTAGCGCGATACTCCCGCGCATCACAAAATGGCACACTATGTCAATTCTATAAATTACATACAACTGCCTGGTCCTGTAATTGATAATTTCCATTAAATAACTTTCAATCCAAGAGATAGACAATTTGTAACAAACTATTATGAAAATATATTATCATTTCAACATGCTCAAAATCATCGTTTCCAATACAACATTTTGAGCAAAACGATTCTAAGTCGATCTATAAAGCGTACTTAGATTTTACTTTAGTAATCGTTTCATACGAATATGAACCTTATTCTAATATGGGTAATGTTCATATCCCTATAAGCGAATGTGATCGAGCGTTTCATACGAATATGAACATTATTTTTATACAAATAATGTACATATTTGTGAAAAACTTAGCAAAGAATAGTCTAAGCATGTTTTATAGATCTTAGCCTAATTCTTTCTGCTAATTTAAAGGAAGTGAAGTGCTACCCGTTTTCGATTGTCGTTTAAAAATGTAATCATTCATAAGATTTGCAGCATATTATATTAACAAAGCATAATTTGATTATTTCGCGATTGCGACAAGATAATTTTTCTTTTAATAAAAATAATAAAATCAACAGAATTAGATTAACTAAGTACATTTTGATAACAATTTTAAAATTAAAATTTATTTTGACTTGCGAGGTTTTGCGACTAAATAATGATTTTAATGTCGTAAAACCGAGCCAGCCATACTGGTATATAAACACTTGAATAACTTCAAAAACTAAGGAATATTCTAAAAACACTGGGCAGTGCTAAATACTAACCTACTTTCCTATTCTATCGACAACCTTAAGAACATTTCACATTAATACTTAATTATAAATGGTGTAGGGCAAGTAATCTAAAATATTCTTCGAACTATCGAGTTACGTATCCCATTAAGGAGATATATACAACGTGGCGATTAGGTTATCACATTAAATAGTACAGCGGTTATTACAAGTTGTTATCAGTCTGTTAAAATAATAAAAATAAAAATAGACCTAAAAATAGAAAACTGAATTTTTCTAACAAACTAAATAGCGTAAAAATTGGCAATAAATAATCCACCCTTGATACTACGGCGCACACGCCAAACGACAGTGAGACTAGCGGAGGGTAGGTACTTGCGCTCACGCGCGGGGCGTTATAATACATGATGTTGTTAAATACTAAAAGGGAAAAAAAGGTCTCACGGGTAGAATGTTAACTTTTATTAATTATTTTATTTATGTATGCTTAAAATACGTAATGTAGAATACGTGGTTTGAATTAATGTGATAACCTAATCGCCACGTTGTATACTCCCGGACTACAAAATCGAGCCTCCATGCATTTCTGTTAGGTATCTTAAAGGCTTACAACATCAAACAAGTGATTTTGATGCAGATATGCTGGCCATCATTTTAATGTCATCACTGCTCTAAATTAAAAAAAGCTCTAGAACGTAATACAAAAAAAATCATGGGTTCGATTTAAGAGTCCGGGGGTGTAAATATCATGGCTGTATATTATAATTATTATTAACTATTTTCTTTATGTGAGATTACCGATTAATAAAACTAGATACATGGTTAAAATGAATAAGTACGTGCAAATACGTTATTAGCTAAATACGGGTCTGGGTAATGTTTTAATAATATACATTTTCACTGACACAAAAGTGTTTAGTATTATACAGTGTAAAATTACGCTTCCACTGTTACATACTACGTCTACAGAATAAGGTTGTCGATAATAACTACAACACAATTAAAATATAATAATTTCATTAAGCTAAAATACCATTAATAGCAATTAATTCAAATATACAAAATTATGAGGTAATACTAAAAGGTAAACGCAATTTGTACAACGATTTCATTATTTTGTTCAGCTGATTAATTGAGATTAAATATTTTATTCTATAAGTGGTAACAGAATTTTATGAAAACCTTGAATTTCATGTTACGTAATTATTATGTATTTTTGAACGTTTGAGTACATAGTTAAAATTATATATAATGTACTAGGAGATAATGTATGCAGTGGAGTACAACTCGTAAAATAAACTAAAGCTTTCTCATTGCATAACATAATAATTGTGTTCATTCAAAGTCACGTCCAAGAAACATAATATTTCCATCAAATTCCACATTTATAATTTGGTCCTTTAGATAAAAAGCAGAACAAAGCCGAACAAGCCAAAAGGAAGCAAGATAATAAAAAATACACTCTCTGACCTCGATACAGAGACCACTTTTCAACGTTCCTTTTGACTGGACGGGTACTATGAGGGCTAATGTAACCCGATTCAAAAGAGAAGCGGTTAGAGCAAAGCGATCTCTTCTAGATACATAGAAAGCAGCTTCTTTAATGATTCGGGTTATATTATTTGGCGTCACCCGTTAAGGACTATTTTAGTGGAGTTTGGACATTTGGATTTATAATAATTATTTTTAATTCAGTCTCTTTGTAAAATTATTTCATGTTGTCTCAGTTGAATAAAATTGTGAGTACCTATTTCATATTATTTGAGACTAAGTTAAAAACAATTATTTATATTTAACACTATTCAATATCAAAAGCTTCAACATTGACATATTGCATGGCAAGTTTTACATTACAAGTAAAATCGATTACGGCAAACATCGATAAAATTAATCGACTGGGCATCACTATTTTTGTGGACTGCGTACACGCAAATACAGTCAATAATTTTGACTAGATGCGATTCAATTTTATAAATACAACGAATTTGTTAAAAACATGTCAATAGTAAAGAAACTCATTCGGTTTTGCCTCGGCCACACTTCGGGAATGTTCGTGTTTTTAAGGAGATCCAAAAAGGAATATGGCTACTTGTTTAGCTGGAAGGGACGCCGAGACGGGGTAAAATAAATGTATAAAAATTTGAGCGATGAATTTGCGTGATAAATATTATCAATTGTAAATCAACATCGTAGTTTCTATTGTCTATTCTCTTAATTTAATGACTCACCATTACTTTCGAGTTTATTACCGATACCTGTAAAAAAGAGATGACTTTTTAAAGATTTTAGTAGAGCGAAGAAGGTCGCGTCGAGTCTCAGTAGCTTCCCGTAGTTTAAGGTTTTCCTTATTTGAACAAAGATTATTTTACAGATGATAGCTCCATTATTTCCTCTAATGATGTTATGCCGGAAGGTATCACCTGATGTTTGGGTGTAACGGATCGTATAAAAAGAGTAGGGAAGGACGAGCTCCCAACGAGGATCTGAAGAGTGGCATTGCGCTCGCTATGAAGGTAGATCTCTTTTACGTAGTCATTATTTAATTTGCCAGTTAATTTACATCTAAGGAAAGCTCACATTGCTACTATCAACATTCAACAGTTCAGAGTGGTGCCAACCATCCTTCTGTTTCACGAGCGACACTAGCTATACCAAGATTTTGGAAGAGCCTCTTGCCCATTCTTCTCCATGCGAAACTACCTTTTGGAAGGGGCAACTAGAATCAATTCTATTTTTTTGTAAATTTTGATGTTCAAAAGTGACTTTGCCTTAACAGTGGACCGAAATTTTCTGACCCGAGGTTTTACGGTGGTGACTTCCCAAATATTATGCGGGATTCATTTTAACACTATCGAGTATAAGTGACGAAAGTCTGACAACCAGTCTTACCAGAGGGTATCGTATTACCCAGTTACTGGGTTGTGGAGGTCAGATAGGCAGTCGCTTCATGTAAAATACTGGTGTTCAGCTGTATCCGGTTGGACTGGAAGCCGACCCCAACATAGGGTAAGCAGAGCAAAAGGGTAGGCAGATTAATTATTTCAATAAAAATCCATAAGCGTTATTACCTGTATAACCAGATCTTCATAGTCCCAGGTCGCCGTACTGCACCGACCACTTCTCGTAGGCGACCAGACTGTGAGGTGACACGGACGGCCGGATCCTCTTGAGGGCATCCATGAAGTCTTGAAACGTGATGCTTCGGACTAGGGAGAGGTCGAGGCACTTCACTTCCTCAGGGTCTAGTTCTGTGGAGGTGAATCGAAAGGTTTTAGTCAATTTGAATAATATTTGCTTCAGATTATGAACTGTCGATTATGAGTAGATTTAAGTTGCTAGGGACTATAGAAACGTGAAGTCATAATTGTTCCAATCCTAGATAGAGATGGATCTATATGGGACGATTAAACGCACTGAGTGTGAAGAAAGGCACTATTCACAAAACGGATGACTTTTAGCTCCTGAATAAGAAAATTACCGAAGAACCTACTCATTTTAGGGTTCCGTAGTCAACAAGGAACCCTTATAGTTTCGCCATGCCCGTCTATCTGTCCGTCCCCGACTTAGCTCAGAGACTTAGTACTAGAAAGCTGTAATTTGGGATGGGTACCTATACATATTAAACACGGCGACAAAGTGGTAAAAAAAAAATGTATTGTACCTCCCTTGCACGTAAAGTGGGGATGATATATTTTTTTCCCGACTATCCCATGGTGTGGGGTATCGTTTTTTGCGGGTTTGTCCAAACCATTTTTAGATTTAGGGATCCGTTTGCGTAATATTTAGCTTTAAAGTGTTATTTTTTGTTAGTCAAGTGTCCCCCCCCGGCCAGCTAAATGGTTGTTTTTGGACATGTGAAAAAATTCATGGCATGGCATGGTATAACGAAATTAAAAAGAAAACATATCACAGCTAAGTAGGCTTTACATATTAACGAGTAATAGTCGACCAACTTACATTTGCAGTTGGAGAATTGACCGTGACGTATATCGTGTATGGGAGAAGATGTTTTTCAACTACAATGTTAAAGTTTGTTTTTGGGATAAAATTCATCCCAACTACGGAAACCTCCATTGTGCGTGGTCTGACACGCACCTGGCCGGTTTTTTTCTACTACCTTTTAATGTGATGCAGATGTTTAACAGTGGCCGTTTAGTAAAATGATTATCAATGCATATCAAAAGAAAAGTTCCGTTAACCACAGAATTAACACTGGATGGATGAAATGGCGGCAGGTCACGGGAACAATATGCGACTCCCGCATTCCCCTTAAACTTAAGGGGAAGATTTATAGAACAATGGTTAGATCTGCTGTCTTGTGTGCATCAGAATGTTGGACCACAAAAGGGATGAATGAAAGGAAATTGAATGTAGCTGAGATGAGAATGCTAAGAGGGATGTGTGGTGTGGCACGAATGGATAGAATAAGAAATGAGTACATAAGAGGAAGTCTGAAAGTGGCACCGGTGACTGAAAAGTTGTGCGGAAATCGGTTGTCATGGTATGGGCATGTGATGCGGAGGAATGAGGAAAATGTCGTGAGCAAAGTTTTGAGTATGCATGTCGATGGCTATAAGAGTAGTGGAAGACTAAAGAAACGATGGATGGACTGTGTGAAAGATGATATGGCTAGAAAAGGAGTGACTACTGAGATGACGACTAATAGAGAAGAATGGAAGAAAGGAGCATGTTGCGCTTACCCTCTTTATATAAATTGGGATAAGGGCAGGAGAATGATGAAAAATTATCAAAAGAAAAGTCCCGACTGACTAATCAACGCTCAGTCCAACCCCTTGGACATAGAAATATGAAATTTGGCACCCTCTATGTTGTAGACAAGGAATAAAGTCGGGATATGGAAATAGGCTGGACGGTCTGAACAACAACCTATTAATAGCAGTATTATTTTAATATTATATATTATTTTATTATAATAAAATGTATAGGTCTCTGATCATACACGTCGGAGGAAACACGCAACGCCCTGTGATAAAGGGTAAAAAATTGGCTGGACGAAGTCGCTTGCTTAAGTGTAGAAGGTAGGAAGATAGTCAATGGTACTGCTGCATTTAAGGTAGAAAAAATGTATTTAACGGACAAAAAGTTTTAATATAAATCCGCTAATCATGTACTAATTGCTCAATGAATATTTATTAATGAAGTAACATAGAAATGCTGTCCTCGGTAGTGTATGGTTTCACCGTCCACTAAGTAGCATAGTAGATATAATGTGTAGTATCTCATAAATTGTGTTGTATTATTATGTTTGTGTCTTAATTCATTCTACATACTAATATAGTTTAAGTAATAAGTCAATCAATCAATCAACTCAGCCTATAGCAGTCCACTGCTGGACATAGGCCTCTCCCAGGCTGCGCCACAACACCCTGTCCTCCGCTTTCCGCATCCAGTCTGTCCCAGCCACCTTTTTAAGGTCGTCGGTCCATCTAGCTGGGGGGGTCCCACACTACGCTTGATGATACGCGGTCTCCACTCCAGAACTCGTCTGCTCCACCGGCCATCGGTTAGTAAGTAATAAATACTAACAAATTATGGGTAATGTGCCTGAATTAAAGATAAATAAATAAATAAATAAGTACTAGTTACAGATAAATACGTGTTGTTTTGATTATATAATAATAGACATTCACGAAGTATAAAACAAGTTATTCAAAGCCTTAACAAATTGTTTAAAAGTATTGCTAATTGTGCACTTTATAGCTCGCTTTCAAGGATCAATTACTTCATTACATAACAAGAAAAACTGAAAGTTGTCAGTCGGCGCCACCTACGTCATGTCATGGAGTTTATTGACCATTTGATTTATGCTAAGAGGTTTTCACAAGATGATTATATGTA
Organism: Tiliacea citrago; assembly: GCA_963921375.1. Taxonomy (NCBI): domain Eukaryota; kingdom Metazoa; phylum Arthropoda; class Insecta; order Lepidoptera; family Noctuidae; genus Tiliacea; species Tiliacea citrago. The sequence continues at coordinate 19,651,704 of OY992798.1, forward strand.
TACTTAGTCTAGTATTCGTGTATAGGTGTTAGGAATTCTAACGTCCGTACCCACATACTGCACGTCGTTCTATAATGTCCCCACAGCTGGGACACAGGCCTCCTCTCGGTGAGAGGGAGTGCGCCGTAATCCACCACGCGGGCCCAGTGCGGGTTGGTAGGTGTCACATGACTTCGAATTTGGTGGTTAAAGTCAGTAAAAGTCTGACAGCCCACCCTAGGTCGGCAGACTGCAATGAGGGAAAAAAAACCGGCCAAGTGCGTGTCAGACCACGCACAATGAAGGGTTCCGTAATTGGGATGAATTAATGTCAAAAACTAACTTAACATTGTAGTTGAAAAGATGTTCTCCCATACATCGATATATGTCACCGTCAATTCTCCAACTGCAAATGTAAGTTGGTCGACTATTACTCGTTAACTTGTTTAGCTGGGATAGTTTTTCTTTTTAATTTCGTTATACCATGCCATGAATTTTTCCACATATCCAAATACAACCATTTCGCTGGCAGGGCAGGGTGGGACACTCGACACTAACAAAAATTTGCACTTTAAAGCTTAATATTACGCAAACGGATTCCTGAATCGAAAAATGGCCTTCACAGACCACCAATATTTTTGAACGGCCTATCTAACGATACCCCACATCATGGAATAGACGAGAAAAAAAAATATCATCCCCACTTTATAAGTAAGGGAGGCGCCCTAAAACAAAATGTATACCCGTGCCAAATTACAGCTTTCTAACAGTCTCTGAACTAAGCCGGGGACAGACAGACACACGGACATAGCGAAACTATGAAGGGTTCCTAGTTGACTATGGAAACCTAAAAAGGGGGGTCCAGAACCATGTAAGGAATCCATGGAAGCAGGCTGCGCGTCGATGTCCCTACCAGCCTGAATTTAACACTGAATTCATTTTTCTTTGCTTTTCAAACAATATTTCCAATCGACACATAAGAAAACCGAAATGAACGCGCTTATGATAGAGCTTCGAAGATCCAATTTTCTAGATCTCTTTAAGACAATGCTCCGTATTACAGTTAAGAGGAGGCTCCCTATTTTTATGTTAATTTGCATGAATATTCTGAAACAGTCACACATACAAGCACAATTAAACTTTAGTATATGATTTATTGGATCTTTTTCTTTCCATGTTGAAGAAAGACAGTTACGTAATTGTAATATTTTCTCTACATACATTTTTTATTCGAAAATCATGTCGTTTTTAAGGATTATAAAAAACAAACGAGATTGTTTGACTTTTATGTCTAAAATAAATATTCACAGCAAGAAAATATTATTTATTATCCACCCACCAGATATTTTTTCTCTAGATCAAATTAATACTTTAGTTATAAACGAAATAAGAATTAGTATTTTTATTAGTTTATTTCGTTTCGTGCTCGAACACGATCAAAGAGCGCACGCGATATTCAACTTTATTACTGATGTGTTAGCGTTTAGCATAATATAAAGGAGTGGCGGGGAGCAAGGGGCAGAGTTTGCGAGGAAATTTGATTTAGACTGCCTGGTCTTAAGTCACGTCTCGCAGTGCCGACATAAGGATTGGGCATTAAATTACGCCAACAAACTTAAAAGATGTCGTGGGCGTCAGTTTTATTGTATTCCGATATTTATATGAGTTATAATTATAACTTAAAGCCATTTGACGAAAAAGCAGGTCAAGGTGTTGCGTGTTCAACTGGTGTTGCCAGATGCGCGAGTTAAGGAACCCCAACCTACCAATATTAGCTTCGTCAGCTAATAAGTATTTATTAGATACAGTTCTTTCCAGAATATTCCATTGATTGATCAGCATTAATAATTATCTAGGACATGCGTCGTATCCGACCACGCTGTACCATGTACTACGTTAGCAATAAATATAGTATATAAGATCAATGTTTTGTTAGAATAAGACAATTACTGTTTTGCTGTAACGCTGTCGAAATAAAGTTATTTTTTACTACTTCCGTTGTCGCTTACTTAATTGGCGCAGCCGGTAGGATCTCTGTAGTCAGTCTGCCGTGTATACAATTCTACGAGGAGCAGCCGACGTCCGTGTCTACGGTTAAGCAGAGATCGCCGAACAAATAAATTCATTAAGAAGTCACGGAAGAGGACCAGCCACAGCAGTAATTCAGGGAGCATGAAGCTAGCTGCGGAATTGTGAGTAAATCTTTTTCACCTTCCTCTCAGCTCTTCCATCTGCATCCCAACCTTGTAATAAGTCTATGTGTGTGTATTATTACGGATTGGACAACGCCGTAGTAATATTCGCATAGATTTTAGTTGTAGTAATATTTTTATAGTAGTGATATTTTACTAGTACATTAGTGTGATTTTTCTCTTTACTCGTGTTACTTTCATAACTTTTCACAATGGAAAACGTAACCCGTGTCCCACAGGAAATGGTTAACATCATACCAATATTCAGTGGCGACGCTAGAACTTTACCTTTATTTATCAAAAAATGTGAATATATTTTGTCTACGTTCCAAGGAACCGTAGCTCAAAATGAATATTTATTTCATGTATTAACGAGTAGGTTATCAGGCGAAGCAGCCAATTTGGTAGGCGAAAGAGATGCTATAGGTACGTGGGATGACCTGAAGAAATTGTTAAACCAACACTTCGGTGACCCACGCACAGAGGATTGTTTAGCAATGGAGTTAGAATCTTGTAGAATTAATAAGGGCGAAAGTTATTTAGATTTCTGCCATAGAATTCAGCGAATGAGAAGCGTTTTATTCGCTAAAATTTCAGAAACTATCATTGATGACTCTTTACGTCAGGCAAAGCAAATAATTTATAGTAACAGAGCAATGAATGTTTTCTTGTATAATTTACCGCCATTTCTAGTTAGATTAGTTCGTTTGCGCGACGTTACAACATTAGAGGATGCGTTAAAAATTGTTTTAGAAGAACAAAACTTCCAGGCAGTCTATGAGTCTAGAACAAACGATAGACGTAATTTAAATAGAACTAACAGACCCAATTCAATTAATAACCAAAATGTATCTGATAGTCAAAATAAAGATTCGCATAACATATCGAGTACACATGTACCGAATAACGCTACAAATAGCACATTTACACCGAACAAATCGCATCAGTCCAGGCATTTTAAACAACATAATAATATTCAAAAGAATCAAGATAGTTATAATCGTACAAACAATAATAATTCGTCACCGCAGTCAAGTAGGTCATCTTTTCCGGTTGCACAACAGTGCGCGGCACATGCACCGGGCACGGCGAATTTTGCAGCGCAAGCATCAACGTCGGGTTCGAATACTGATGTCACCATGCGTACTGCGAGTTCGCGACGTGTTAATTACATAAACAATTCTAGTGAAAATGAACAGAGTTCAAGTAATTCGTACAACGAGTGTCAGGAATTTTCCCCTGAAGCCCCCGGGGCGGGAAATTTTTGCATAACGGCCTCTACAATAGAGAGCGAATAAAAATAAACTGTAATAAACGCTTAAATTTACCACATATAGTTATACCAGAATTAAAAGCAGTTTTTATGATAGATACGGGGAGTGTTAGGTCGTTTATAAGCCCGTATGTAGCAAATAAATATTTTAACAATTATTTACAGTATGAACCCTTCGAAGTTGTTAGCACTCACGCATCGAGCGTTCATAGTGAAACGGCAATTATTCCATTACCGGTTACCTTTGGTAGCAAAGAGTTCCACAAATTTTATGTTTACAGTGTAGACGATAGGTATGATGGGTTAATAGGTAGCAACCTACTGAAGCAATTACAGGCAAAGATTAACATGGAAAATCAGATATTACATTTAAAAAATACTGATATTCCCATAGTATATTCTCCACCTATGAGAGAGTTATATAATCTCCCACCTCGTAGTGAACTTAGAGTAAGACTTCCGGTCAACCTATTGGACGGGGAAGCTGTGTTAGACTTTAAACAGTTTACGGAAGGGATTCGAATGCCCGCCGCATTAGTTACCTGTGTTAAAGGCTATGCAACAACCATTATTCAGAATTACAGTAATCAAAATAGAACTTTAGTGGTTACAGGGCCTTTTCAAGTCGAGCCATATATACAGAACCCATCTATTAGTGTAAATTTTATGGATAATAATACAGAAGTGGACAGATTACTAACAAAGAATTTAGAAAAATTACAGTTAGATCATATGAATTCAGAAGAACGTATGGTTATTGAGGGACTTTGTAAGGAATACAAAGATATCTTCTATTGCGAAAATATCCCATTAACCTTCACAAATCAGGTTAAACATAGAATAAGAACAAAAAATGAAGACCCAATAAACATAAAGGCACATAGATTACCGCCTATACAAACAAAAGAAATTAGAAGTCAGGTAGAGAAAATGTTAAGGGATAACATTATCCAGGAATCGCATTCTCCCTGGAGTGCTCCCGTACACTTGGTGCCTAAAAAGTTAGACGCATCAGGCCAACAAAAATGGAGAATGGTAGTTGACTATAGACGGCTCAATGAAATTACAATTGATGATAAATACCCTTTGCCCAACATTAACGATCTATTTGACATGTTAGGTAAAAGTACCTACTTCACAACCCTTGATTTAGCTAGTGGATACCATCAATTGGAAGTCCAGGAGCAGGATCGAGCTAAAACCGCGTTTAGCATACCTTCAGGGCATTACGAATTTAACAGAATGCCATTTGGGTTAAAGACAGCACCCGCAACCTTTCAGCGAGCGATGGATAACGTCTTACGAGGCCTTCAAGGCTTACATTGCCTAGTATATCTTGATGACGTCATCATTTTTTCAAAAAGTTTGCCTGAGCATGTAGATAAACTTAGAGCAGTTTTTGACCGCTTTCGTCAAACAAATCTGAAAGTTCAACTAGATAAATCACATTTTCTTAGAAAGGAAGTACTTTATTTAGGGCATACTATTACGAGTGAGGGTTTAAAGCCAAATAATGATAAAATAGATGCTGTTCTGAGGTATCCCATTCCAGAAACTGTTACACAGATTAAAAGCTTTTTAGGACTTATTGGATATTATAGAAAATTCATCAAAGATTTTGCCAAGATAACTAGACCATTAACAGCCTGTCTAAAGAAAGGTCGCAAAATTATTATTAATGAAGAATATAGAGAATGTTTTGAAACATGTAAAAAGCTTTTAACAAATGCACCTTTGCTACAATTTCCCGATTTTAGTAAAGCTTTTATCTTAACCACTGATGCATCCAATATTGCAATCGGTGCCGTATTGTCACAAGGAACAATAGGCTTAGATAAGCCTGTTGCATATGCTAGTAGAACCTTGAGTGACACAGAAGTAAAATATAGCACTATCGAGAAGGAACTGTTAGCCATAATATGGGCAGTTAAGCACTTCAGACCGTATTTGTATGGTATAATAAGTTTACTATATTTACAGACCATAGACCATTAGCATGGCTGTATTCATTGAAAGAGCCTAATAGTAAACTCACACGATGGCGGTTAAGGCTAGAAGAGTACGATTTCGAAATTAAGTATAAAAAGGGTCCTCAAAACACTAATGCAGATGCTTTATCTAGAATTAAGATTAATGCAATTGACGATGACTTAGATTCAATATTTGTAAATGTAGGAGATAGGCAGGAACGAATAAGAAAAATAATAGAAAACGAATTACAAGTCCTTAAAACCCCAATAGAAACGATAGAACTTTCGGATTCTGACGATGGGGTCACAGCCAATTCAGTTTCAAATAGAGAACACGAAGGTATTCCTATTTTAAACGAAGCCGTCGATACTAAACCAAAACAGATTTTAGTACATTCATGGCAAAAGAATAAATTAGCTGTAAAAGATATTTCTAATAGCAAACAAAGAATTCTTGAAGTTCACTTACCGACGAATAATGACACATTAGTTAAAGACTTCTTAAAAGAATATATAGATCCAAAAAATAAATACTTTATATACTTTGAGCATCCGACTTTTAGAAAAACTTTTTCAAACATGGTAATTAAGTTATTTAAAAAAGATTCAGTTAAGTTAACAGAGTGTACAGAAAGAGTTATAAATTTGACAGAATCGGAAGAAGATCAAAAGGAAGTTATTTTAAAATATCACGAGGGAAAAACGTGCCATAGAGGCATTAAAGAAACTTTAACCAAGCTTAAGAGACATTATTGGTGGGCAAATATGAAAGAAACAGTTACGGCAATCATAAATGCCTGTGAAACATGTAAACGCATGAAGTATGATAGGAAACCGATAAAACCCCATATCCAGTTAACACAAACACAGGATAGTCCTTTTCAAGAAGCTTTTATGGATTTATTATATATAGAAGGGAAATATTATTTAACTATAGTAGATGCATTTAGTAAAATAGCACAAGCCATAGAGGTACCGAATAGGAGTACACCAGAGATAGTTAGGGCATTAATTAAGTACTTTAGTATGTATGGTCTGCCTAGGAAAATTAGTTGTGATTCTGGTACAGAATTCAATAACGCTTTGATAAAAGAAATGTTAAGCTTATATAAAATTGAACTTCACATAGGGACTCCAAATAATCCCAGTTCAATGGCAATAGTAGAAAGGTTTCATTCTACCATTATTGAGATTTACCGTATAGCAAAATACGATAAAAGCGATTTAGATGCAGCATCCGTCATGACTTATGCTATCATGGCTTATAATAACACCATTCATTCAGCAACAGATTTTACGCCTTTTGAATTAGTATTTGGTCACACTTGTTCAGATAATGTATTTAACGTAGATAGAGAAAAGAAATTAACTCAGAAACTATTGTTAGATCATAGAAAACGCCTTAAAGTACTTTATGAATTCGTAACAGAAAAATTAGAAGCAGATAAAATTAAAGTAATAAATAAAAAAGGTGGTCAAACAACACCGGTTCTTAAGACAGACGATGATATTTATATGAAAGATACTAGGATTAGAAAAGCTAAAGAAAAACCGCGATATGAAAAAGCAAAAGTAATAGGTGAAATTGAAAGAAATATAGTGCCAGTAGAATTAAAGAAAAGAACAACTAGAGTAGCGTTAAAGAATGTAAAACGTCCTCCACAGATCGTGGCTGGTACTTCTGGTACTAGTGGCGTCAACATTCACGCTGGACCTCCAAAACCTCGGTCAGAATCCGGGGATAGCAGCGCTGAAGCGGGGAATAGCAGTGAAGAGGAATAGTTATTGGACTATATATAAAACTATAGATTTAGAATCATTAGGCTTACAAATAGATACTAACATTCGGGAGTTTAGTAATTTAAAAACGAAAGTTCAGGAAAATAGATTAAGTAATGAAACCATAGGAATAGAAATTCAAATAGAATATCTAGTTAAACTAACAAAGGAAAGATTTTTTCAAATCTTACCTTTTCATTATAGAAATAAACGAGCCTTGTTCAATCCATTAGGCTCACTCGTAAAAGCTATTACTGGAAATTTAGATGAAGATGATGCAATTAAATATGATAAGGAAATTCTAATGATACAGAATAGAGAACATGTAGTCGAACGTAAAGTATCATCAATGCAAAAGGCTTTTGATAAATTAATAAATGATTCTGAAATAATAAATTCAAATATTAAAAACCTGGGTCTACATACTAATGGAATGGAAAAATTAGTTGAACATGAGTTTAGGTTTAACAAACTTTTCCAAATATTGAATACTATGTACCAAATTTTAAGTAACTTTCGAACTTGTTACGAAAACATACAAGAGATTGAGACGGCCATTGCCTTTGGTAAATTAAATACTTTACACCAATCCATTATAAATAGTACAGAATTATACAACACGTTAGAAATCATTGCTAAACATGCTAGAACAATATATCCAGTAAGCAAACGTAATTTAATTAAATTAGAACGTAATATTATACTTAAATCATATATAAATAACAACAAGTTAGTCTTTGTTTTAGAAGTTCCCCTAATAGATAACGAAACATATAATTATTACAAGGTTATACCCATTCCTATATTCCATCCTCCAAACACCTTCACTATTATACCCAAATACCCGTACCTGATGGTGAATAGATTGAAATACATGCCCGTGGTAAGCCCATGTGCTAAAATTGAAAATGACAAATTTCTCTGCGCTGAAACCAATTTTGCCCAGTATCCAACTGAGACCTGCATTGAACAAATAATGCTGATGAAGAACAACTACAAAAGCTGCATACAGAACCATATTGAAATAGAGAAAACTAAGGTACAAAAAGTAACCGACAGCCAATGGTTGGTTTACTCAGAAGAAAACCTCATCATCACCGAGAATTGCAATACAGAAAGTCTGAAACACACTATTCTTGGGACCTACATCGTGACCCCGAGCCAGCAATGCGAGACGCAAATAGGCGAAGTCATCGTTGCCGCTGCCACAAACACTACAGTTTCCAGTCTCCAGCTGCCACTGATCCATATGCCAGAGCTACAACAGGACATCCAGAGAAGATTAAAGAAAGTAGATCTAAGAAATGTGGACTTCAGTGATGTGAAAGAAGTGTTACAAAGTGCAAAAATTAGTGAAATAGACGATACAACCCAAACAGTGACAATAGAAATTAGTGTATGGTCCATTGTCGAATATATGATTATTGTAATAGCAATTATTATCTTTATCATGTATAAATTTCAGATTATAAAATTTTGTCGAAATTCTCCGAAACCGTCTGCGACACCTTCGGATAATTTCTCTCTTAGGGAGGGAGGAGTTAAGGAACCCCAACCTACCAATATTAGCTTCGTCAGCTAATAAGTATTTATTAGATACAGTTCTTTCCAGAATATTCCATTGATTGATCAGCATTAATAATTATCTAGGACATGCGTCGTATCCGACCACGCTGTACCATGTACTACGTTAGCAATAAATATAGTATATAAGATCAATGTTTTGTTAGAATAAGACAATTACTGTTTTGCTGTAACGCTGTCGAAATAAAGTTATTTTTTACTACTTCCGTTGTCGCTTACTTAATTCGCGCGTTACGTGATTATTGATCATACATGTTAGTGGAGCAGTCAGCGTGTAGGTGTCCGTTTTGATTCGAAGTTCTGTATGTATGGCTTAAGGTGGATCCCGAAGTGGTAGCCCGCGTAATTCAAATTTTCTTATGTTTTTTTTTGCAATTTGCAGGTCAGTGTCAGGTTGTATGTTGATCAAAATATGATTCAATACCATAAAAAAATATGTATTGTAGAATTATAATCATTAGAATCGAATGTCTTTCTTAGTTACGTTTGCTCCTTAAGAACAAATCTAACTTAGAGAGATGTATTAATGACTATAATTTTGTACTTGCAAAAAACGTAAGAACATTTGAATTTAATTTAACTGCGGATCCACCTTAATTATATATTCTTATAATGCAAGCTTTAACAACTGAGCAGCGACACAATGGCGCAGGACTGCGTAGCGATACTCGAAGGAGGCCCAAGTCACACATGACATTGACATGATGATAAATCACTTTGAAGCAGTCGTTGCGCTGCTCAAAGGGTACTCCGGCCCCTGTCAGGTAACTGGTTCACACCTATGTGTATTATTACACAGAACATCACGGCTGTAATTCCCGAAGGGTTAGGCAGAGGTATACCTATAGTACACCCACACTTCGCCAGTTATGTTTAAGTCCATAAATAGGGGGCGAGCCTATTGCCATCAATCAGGCACAAATCCAGACTCCGGGCTGCTACTGAGAAATTCCTAATGGAAAAAAATCCCAATAACACTTTGTCCGACATGGGAATCGAACCCAGGACCTCATGCTCAGCTGTAGGCAGTCCGTTTAATATTACATGTATAGTCACGTAAATTTGTGACTGACATACCGCCTGCTTCTAAAAAGCCTAAACTGTTCAGTGCTTCTTCATTGGAGGCCACTCTATGTGTAGTCTTTTCAAGGTCATTTTACCTCTAACGGAACCAAACATCAACCTAACTGCAACCAGAATAAAGATCACTGTGCTTTAAAATCAGAGGTAAACTGTGAAACGACGGTAGTAGCTACGCGACGCCTAGGTTCATCCAATCTGGACTTCCCCGTTGGTCTCGTGATAGCCGACGCGACTGCTGATCGTGGGGTCCTGGTTTCGATTCCTGGGTCGGGCAAAGTGTTATTGGGTTTTTCCAGTAGGAATTTCGTAACGGCCCATAAGTCGGAAGTTGGCGATGTGATACCCTTGTGCCACGGAAAGCACGTTAAGCCGTTGGTCCTGCGCCTGATCTCTCTCCGGTCGTGTCGGATTGCCGTCCCATCGGACTATGAGGAGTGAGGGAAGCGAGAGTGCACCTGATCTCCCTCACCAAAGGCTGGACTCCGCTGAGATTGGTCGCAATAGCAGAAATTCGGTCTGGAGGACTATTATTATATGCAGTAGCTCACCTCTGATAGGCCCGAGAGCGGCGTCCCGGCAGAGCGCGGTGAGGTCGCTGCCCGAGTAGCCGTCCGTCAGCGCGGCCAGGCGGGCCAGCTCTTGGTCGTTGAGTGTCGCAGCGGCCGCCCCGCGGGCCAGGACGCGCCGGATTAGGGACATGCGGGTGCGCACGTCGGGGAGGCAGACGTATACGCGTTTGGGGAAGCGTCTGGGAAATAAAAGAATCTTATCAGCCATGGTAAAAAAAGGAAGACTTGAGGTGACCAAATTATACGGCCAAATTGACCTAATGGAAATTCTTTTATTATCAACTCACCTTAACGCCGCCTCATCCAACTCCTGCGGCCTATTAGTGGCGGCCAATACAATAAGCCGATCAGCCCCCGCAGCCGGTAACCCGTCGAACTCAACCAAGAACTCAGTCTTCAGTCGCCGAGACGCTTCGTGCTCGCCCGACGAGCGCTCGCATAGTAGCGAGTCTACTTCGTCTACGAAGATTATCGCGGGCTGTGAAAAGAAAAAATTGGGGGAACTTGGTTAAAATCAGTTACTTTTTTAAATTGTAGCTCTGATATTTATGGCTGTGAATGGTCGATTGCTGCAATGGACAACGGTTTATCGAAGATTTGATGCAGTAGCAACGACTTCTCTTGAAATAGAAAAAGATTTCAAAATGCCAAAACGTTCTCTTCTTTCTTTCAGTCAATGCAAAGGTTAAGAAGAGAGAGAGGAAGAGCGAGAGAGGTTAATAAGATAAGAGATAGCCTTGTGAGATAAGATCGCCCATTGTCCACTAGTTTTAAATAATAGTATGTTTGTCCTTTTTAGGGTTCCGTACCGAAAGGGTAAAACAGGAACCCTATTACTAAGGCTCCGCCGTCTGTCTGTCTGTCTGTCGGTCTGTCGGTCTGTCGGTCTGTCTGTCTGTCTGTCTGTCTGTCTGTCCGTCTGTCACCAGGCTGTATCTCATAAACCGTGATAGTTAGACAGTTGAAATTTTCACAGATGATGTATTTCTGTTGCTGCTATAGCAACAAATACTAAAAACCAGAATAACATAAATATTTAAGGGGGCTCACATACAACAAACGTGATTTTTATGCTTATATGCCGTGTTTATAGATAATGGTACGGAACCCTTCAAGCGCGAGTCCGACTCGCAGTTGGCCGGTTTTTGTTTTATGTGTAACAAAGTGATATAACAAATCAAACTCAAACATAAAGCATTTATTTCAAATAAACCAATTGCAGGCACTTTTAAATTGTCAAGGGGTCGGTCAGTCAGAGTAATGAAGCTAGTTGCCCATTCCAAAGCTTAGTAGGTGCCTATGGAGAAGAACGGACAAGAAACTCCACGGACACACTTTTAAATTAAAATATTGTTACAAAGTATTGGTTACATCAGCCTACCCTACCCCTAAACCTTCGCGGGCGTATGCAGAAAAACTCACCAAAGTTTCATCAAAATCTGTCCAGCCCATTCGGAGTCCATAGAGGACAAACAAACAAACATTGATTTTTATTTATATAGTTTATTTGTCAGTTTTGACCGTGACTGATCTTTAGACAGGACTTTAGGTGCGTTCACAAAGATAGTATAGTACAAAGATTAATCAAAACAATCGAGAAAATTCGATTTTATTTGAATATACCTTGGATTTACTGACATTTGAACATCCGACCGTACAACCCCGGTTAAGGGTTAAGCCTTTCGAAGAGGTAACCCATTCAATGGGTTACCTTTATCATGATGTAACCCATTGAATGGGTTTTATACTAGAAACCCAATGAAAGGGTCACATGGTAACCCATTGAATGAGTTTTATACTTGAAACCCAGTGAAAGGGTTACATGATAACCCATTCAATGGGTTCTATACCTACTTGAAGCCCATGACATGAAAAAATCATAATATTATGTTATTTCGATATCCGCCCAGCACGCGTAGCATGACCAATTCTATCTCTATTCTACCCAGGGACCATTTTGGTTACCATTTTTGAAAAACCCAATCGAAAACCCTTTCAATGGAACGGGTTTTTGATAGGGTTTTTCTAAGCATTTAATCAAAAACCCATATGGTGTGGGTAAATTAGAATGGCTTAAAGTAAGCCGTTCAAAAGGGTTACCCATACCGTATGGGTTTTAATCGAAAACCCTTTCAACGGGTAACCAAAATTTAATTTAAGCCGTTCAAAAGGGTTACCCATATCGTATGGGTTTTTGTTTAACCGCTTACAAAAACCATATCGAAAACCCTTTCAATGGGTAACCAAAATGGTCCCTGCATTTGAAGCGACCAGTGTAATTGTAATTTCTTCATTTAATGGTTTTTGTTTCAACGATGTAGATCATACCTCAGAATTATAGCAAGAATAATGTAAGTATTTGTGGGATTTAAATCAAACCAGTTACGTAAAAAAAAAGCGGTAGGATTTATCAGTTTTTGAAGCGGTCTGTTAGTATTGGGACGTGTATTTCAACTAAGCGAACCGAAAGAAAAATGTCATACTTGGTCAATAAAGGCTTTTGTTCCATCATTTCCCAAATGTTTTCGTCAGATGACAGTTTTCGTTTTAGGACCACCAAGTTATTTATTAGGGTTCCGTACCAAAATGGTAAAAAGGAATCCTTATGGTGAAACTAAGTCTGCCTGTCTGTCACACCTGGATATCTCAAGAACTACTAATGCTATCAACCTGAAATTTAGAATAGTTTTAGATGATGTTTGCCCAACTATTTTGCAAACAAGAAAGAAATTTAAAAAATATGTATTTTTTGCAAAAGGGGGGCTTAAAATTTTGAAGTGGGGCTACTAGGGCATGTGGGGTATCATATGAAAGAGCGCTGTATGCATATTCTCAAAACAATTTTTTTTTTATGCAGCATAGTTTCCGACATTTGATGAAAAATGTAAAAAATGAAATTATTACTGAAATTATTCTATAAATCAATTAAAATTATTAATTAATTAATTATTCTAATGCAAAGATTACAGGAAAAATAAAACGATGTCTCTAAATAGCACAGTTTTCACAGAAATCATCAACATCATATACGTACGGAACCTTCGGTGCGCGAGTCCGACTCGCTCTTGACCGGTTTTTTTTACTTTTATAAGCATCACAGACAATATCAGCCGACCCCAACATAGTTGGGAATGGGGTCGGCTTTCTAACCGGGTGCAGCTCAATACCATTTTATATTATTTTAGCTATTGCCTATCTGACCTGCTCAACCCAGTTACTGGGTAACACAATACCACGTCGCACACCACAGATAATAATTATAATGACAGTTAAACATAGGAAATTAAGTAAAAAAAATCAATGCTTAATTCTTAAAGAATCCTCTTTCAGCAGACCTACGAAAGGATAATTTAAAACCAAGTTAATAGAGTTTAATCTTTCGTAATTACAAATAGAATTACAATTTGTGAACAATTTGTTAAAACCAATAATCCGGAAATCACTTTCATTCATACTTGACCGATTGTTTCGACCTTTCTTTTTTAATTGGAGCACATAAGTGGTGCATACGGCCTCGTTTTATACAGCCTAGTTTTAAAATACGATATGTTTATTGATATTCTGTAGTTTGATTACGAACATGACATGAAAGATTTTCAGGGTCAAATATGCATAAAACTTGGTTTTGAATTTGGGTGATACACTGGCTGCACGACCGACCCTGCCAAGGGATTTTTGAACAATACATTGTTTCAACGATGATGCCTAAGGACATCGTTTCCGTTGAAATTTTTATTTTATTATCGTCTTCGATCGAAGGAGGAGGTTGTATGTTCGTTTGTATGATTGTTTTTTTTTATGTATGTTAACCGATTTGTCCGTCAATTGTGGACCGATGTTGACAATTATTTTTTTGTTTGAAAGGGTATGATCCCGAGCTGGTCCCATTGTCACCAAGCCAGAATATAATGAGGGGGATCCCATTGAAAACTTTTCGTTTCAATTACATTTTGACATATTTTTAGTATAAAAATGATCTAATAACAACTATGAGAAAAAGCATATTGATACATTAATACCTAAATGTAGCCTATGTAAAATATATATATATACAAAAGTACTACTAGTAGGTACTTACGAGATCGGTAAATATTCTGATAACATTGTACTACATTTATTATAGCTTACACAATAGAGGCTTATTACCTTGTTAAGCCTATTATACAGAAAATAACCTAAAAATAAATAAAATCGATTAGTAAACGCATGTTTAATTTGAGGCTTTATGCAAACCAACCCTTATGGCGGATCACTGTCTCTTAAGATACAGGTTTACCTAGTTTAAGAGGCAGGGTTATAATTATAGTTGAGTTCAGATATTAACATAGAACCAGGGGCCCAAGTCTGCTATTTTTATAAATTCAGTCATTCCAACACGATCCCATTGTCATTTTGCTAAAAGTTCGTAATCTGGTAAATTCATAATGGTCGATCATTTTCTTTGCAATTTCTTTCAATGTAGTGTCAGTTGCCGACCATTGGAAAGTCATAATGACGCCATTATAATAGTAGATTACCAAACTTGTCAAAATCAACAATTATGAAATCAATGATCGACCATTCTGACACTATTGTAATAGCAGACTTGAGGCCCAGATGTTACAATGTACACTATTTATAATGCATCACCTTTGTTCCTATCTGTATTTTTATGGCAAATAAATTTATTATTTATTTATCAAGTCCTTCCTTCTCTTGACGGAAGGTACTGGGTCAAAGGGAAGTGCAGTGTGCTGGTGTAGTACTATGCTTAGAATTAATAATTGCCGTACTGTTAGCACATTACATGCTATGTAAAGCTGGTGCGTAGGAATTCTAAAAGGTAGCAACCTTTAGAATTGCTCTTTGAGCGCGCTCTAGGGGCAGTAAAATTGTGTTTTTGCAGGACCACCCCAGGAAGTTATGCAATAGGTAAGAATGGATTGACACAAAGCTAAATAAACCTGTAATTTATAGTCGGCTTTTTTCCGTATTTTTTAAAAATATATGTTAATTTGCGCACTCTAGTAAATCGATATGTTTGCGGAAATTTAGGTTGGAGTTAATAGTGACACCTAGATATTTCAGATGGTCAGCTTTAGCTAAAGTGGGGCAAGAACATGCAGTGTCAGCGCACGTGCGACAATTATGTGCGTAAATGTTTAGATTAGTAAGCGGTATGTTAGTATATCTCATTGTAAATAAAATGTGTTTTGTTTTCTGCATTTAATGTTAGGATATTATTATGGAGCCAATCAAACACAGTGTTAAAGCCTTTCTGAGCATGTTCATAGACCTCAACTCTAGATTTAGCTGAGAACAATAGAGCGGTGTCATCCGCATACGACATTATGATTGTTCATTTCATTTATTTAGATTAAAAATAACGTGGTGTACTTTGCTTATTTCCACAGTATTATGTCATATGGCATTCTGCTGTGGGGATCGGCTGCTGACGTAGATTCAATTTTAATTTTACAAAAGAGGGCAATCCGCGGAATCTATGGAATGGGTCCTCGTGAGTCCCTTAGAAACAAATTCAAAGAAATTGATGTACTAATTCTGCCTTCTCTTTATATCTTAGAAAGTATTTTATATGTTCGCAAAAACTTAGGACTTTTCAAAATAAGAAGCGATTTCCATAATATAAATACACGTAGTAAACATGAAATTGTGATATCCAAATTTAGGTTAACTAAAACAAGCATGTCATTTCTTATAAACAGTATCCGCTTCTATAACAAGTTGCCAAAGTCGGTTATAGAACTTAGCGATGGAAATTTCAAAACCCACATCAAACGTGTTAAAATCAAAAAAGCATATTATAAGATTAAGGACTATGTTGAAGACATGGAAGTTGGGCAATAATTCCTTCTGCACATGTGGCTTCCCTGGTACCTCATTAACGGCATAACTATGTAAATGTCTATTAAATGCTCCTAAATTAAGATGTTTATTTCTTTTTTTTTACATACTTTGACATAACCTACAATTTTAATTTAAAATATTTACTAGCGACTTGTGGACAGAATATTAATTCAGTTTCAATTTTCATTTGGTTTAAATATGTAGGTTTTTATTTTTATTATTTTAGTAATATTTTTATAGATTCTTTTTTAATTTGTGAATGTGAGAACGTTTTAGGCTTAAGAGACTGTAGTTTTGTAAACCATCTTCTATTTTGTTAAGTACTTGTTGACGGGCCTACACTGTCCTCCCATACCTATTAACACTGTAACTTGAAAACATTGTAAAAGCCCACTTTTTTATAAGAGTAACCGTGGAGTTACTTGCCGGCTCTTCTCCATAGGAAACGACCAATTGGAACCGTGCACCTAGCTTCTGACGTTTCAAAAGTGCCCATGTAGGTTTATGTGAAATAAAATAATTTGATTTGATTCGTTGGGCCCAAAATGCGACCTTGTGGAATTACAAAACAATTATTTTTAAGTTCAAAACTTGTATACTGGCCTATTTTGACACATTGATACCGATCGTGAGATAATCAGAAAATAGTAGAAGTTTTTCTCCTCTTATCCTAAGAGTTTCAAGCTTGTGTAAAAGTAAAGTACAAGAAATAGTGTCGAAGGCCTTGGCAAGGTCTAGAAAAATACCAATTTTGTGCATACCATTATCCACATTGGTAGAAATATAATTAGTTAATTTGTGTACTGCTTGGCTAGTTGTCTTTTGGGCCCAAAACCAAATTGACTATCTGAAAGTAGTCCGTTATCTTCCAAATATTTTATCAGTCTAGTGTTAATGATTTTTTCTAAAAAAATTAAGAGGCCTGTTAACACTGATATAGGTCTGTAGTATTCACACAGTTTTAATCTCCAGATTTGAATACAGGTGTGACCACAGCTTTTTTAAGCAATTTAGGGAATATACCTTTAGATAAACATAGCTGAAAAACGTGGGTTAGCGGCGGGGCTAGTAGGTATAAATCTTATAAGTATATTATTAGGTATGTCACCCCACCCAGTAGCACAAACATCTTTAACCCGTTTATTATTCTTGCTACTTCGTTAACGTCGGTATCTAATAAAACAAAATAATTTATTTTAGAGGATGTCGTAGTCGGGTCTTGAGGGAAAGAATTACTAGAATTTAAAGATTTTTCTGCCAAGTTTTTACCAACGTTAGCAAAAGAGGTTGTTTACTTTATTTATTGCTTCGGATGGGTTTATCTCTGTTGATAGTAAATCTAGCGGAGGTTCGGGATCTAAATGTATTAGTTTTTATAAATTTTCAGACAAGTTTACTATTTTTTCCCGCCTTCTGTAATTCATGTTTATCATACTGATTTTTAAGTTTTTCAAAAGATTATTACAGAAGTTTCGAAACCTTTTATATGCAACAGAAAGTATTTCGTTATCAGATGTAAGTTTCAATTTTAGGTGAAGTTTGTCTCTGTCTTAATCAACGAACGAGCCCGAACAACTATATTTTTTAGGCGTTGTCTCACTAAATGAGTTTTTCCTTATTGCATATTGTAGCGAATTTATGAAATACTTTAAAGACATCTTTGCATCGTTTGATTTATAATCAGGATCAAAATTAATAGCGCGTATGTCATTTTTAAGATTTGTCATATTGACTTTAGCTACGCATGCAATATTTTCTAGGTGAACTTATTTGTAATGTTAGTAAACAGCTTGATGATCGGTAAGCGAAGAATTAGTAACCAATGTTTTGGATGGATTTTTTGACGGGATGTATAAGTTCCACATGATATGACGGCATGGTTGGCGCAGTGGTTAAACGATTGACTGCTGCGCTGCGTGGCGCAGGTTCGATTCCCGCACGGAACAAATATTTGTATGACCTACAAGTAGTTGTTCCGGGTCTGGCTGTTTGTGTATGTGAGTTTAAATGTTTGTAAACGCACCCACGATACAGGAGAAATTCCTAGTATGGAACAACGTATAAAAAAAAAAAATATGCTGATCGAACACCACTGTGTGACCACAAGACCAAGCTAGATAGGCCGCGTGAACGTACCACGTGAAACAAAATTCAGATTTTTTGGGTTTATCCTTTGGGTTTTCCCTAAACCACCCCAGTATTGAAGCGAACAAAAAAAAAATTACTGAATTTTAAATTATTTCTCTCTTCATTGACAAAAGAGTCATCTGCCTAGACTTTTCCTTTTTGTTGGGGTCGGCTTCCAGTCTAACCGGTTGAAGTCAGTTAAAAAGTATATCACTCAAATCTATACTAATATGAAGCTGAAGAGTTTGTTTGGTTGAACGCGCTAATCTCAGGAACTACTGGTTCGAATTGAAAAATTATTTTGTATTGGATAGTCCATTTATCGAGGAAGGCTATAGGCTATAAAACATCACGCTACGACCAAGACGAGCGGAACATCAATGATTTTTTTTGAAAAAACGGGAAAACCATCCTTTTGAGAGCTTCCGTTGCGTACGCAGCCGCGCTGCTTAAACGACTAAACGAAAAACTGCAACAATCTACCAGAGTTGATTAACAAAATACTTAAAAGAACTTATTTGAAAGTGCATTAAAATGGTCGATAGGTTTTTTTTTTTTATCACGAGCATGCGTTCGAAATGAGGGCAACGACTTGCGGCTATATTGTTAACGAGATAACGAGTAGGTGTCGCATGAGAGTTAATTATTTGCAAGGCATGGGACATTTTAATTGCATAGTGTAGCAGTAGCTAGTGTATTAAAGAGAGTAGTGGGATAGTTGAGTAATTGAAGAACGTCTGGTTTTAGATCCAGTAAATCTGAAATCTAAATCTATAATTTGACAACAAAATGAACTGAACAGTCATTCATAAACTATCAAGTGGTCTTTTACTTCTGCTATGCTACTGATGACCTTAAAAACCATCTTCATGGTTCTCGATACTTGAGTACGTCAAACGCATCGTCTAGCTGACCTGTAAGACCTACGAAGGACGACAATAACATGCCTATCTTCAAAGGGAGCCTGTTTGATTATCATCAAAGTTGAAACAATACACCGTGGCATTTTAATTGCAAAGAAAAAAAAAAAGAAAGAAAATTCGTTTATTTGCGGCAAACATAACGCAAAGAAATAAAAACACAAACACGAAAGAACAAGTTGAGGGAAAATATGCGTCATATTCACGCAAAACGGCCATCGCTCAGCATAATGCTGCGACCCTATGCGAGACAGACCCAGCGCTGGTTTTCAGCGACAGCCGCAGTGATTGTCTTACAACGGCAGCCCACTTCATGTATCCAATGACTACTAATCATCCATGACAGTATTTTTTAGGGTTCCGTACCCAAAGGGTAAAACGGGAACCCTATTACTAAGGCTCCGCCGTCTGTCTGTCTATCTGTTCGTCTGTCTGTCTGTCCGTCTGTCACCAGGCTGTATCTCATGAGCCGTGATAGCTAGACAGTTGAAATTTTCACAGATGATGTATTTCTGTTGCCGCTATAACAACAAATACTAAAAAACAGAATATAATAAATATTTAAGGGGGCTCCCATACAACAAATGTGATTTTTTTTGCTCGTTTTTGCTCGATATTGATAACGGCAACAGGTAGACGCTTGAAATATTCACAGAATATTTAGTTATATATTCACTTTAAAAATAAACAATTTAAATAAAATAAAACAAATATTTAAGGGGGCCTCCCATACAACAAACGTGATTTTTTTGCGATTTTTATAGATAATGGTACGGAACCCTTCGTGCGCGAGTCCGACTCGCACTTGGCCGGTTTTTTAAAATTAACATTTGAATAATTTAAAAAAAATATTATTAATTATGACGCATGAGTGACGTAGAATGAAACAGCCTGTTACGAGCGCGGTGCGAGCCTTGCGTTCCAAGGGCGTTCAGAAGGCTCGCACCGCGCTCATAACAGGGTGTTTCTAACTATATCATAATGAATAATATTAAAAAAAAATGTTTTTAATTTTTTCTTTTACTTGCATGAATGATTGGTATTCATTGGATACATGAAGTGGGCTGTCCTTGTAAGACGATTAAAAAGCCACGGTGTATACTTGTATGTAACAAAGTAATCTACTAACAAGGTGAAGTTCGCGGTAATCCGGGAGACACAGGACCAGTCGTTCCAGGGCTGAATGATGACTAATGCATCCCCGGCAGCTCTCCTAAGCTGGTGAATAAAAGATTATTATCTATATCTCACCTGCAGTTCTCTGGCGACTTGGAAGAGCGCTCGCACCATCTTCTCGCCCTCGCCGACGTACTTGCTGGTGAGCGTCGCCGCGGATATGGAGAAGAATGTCGCGGAGCACTCGGCCGCTACGCACCGGGCTAGTAGCGTTTTACCTGAGGTACGAATTGGCGGTTAGATACCATAGCCTGTTCTAAAAGTATCTGAAGAATTTGTAAACAAACCCTGTTCACGTTAACTTCTTACGTAATCTCTCTAAAGGGAATTAGTAACACATTCTTCTGTATTTAGAAGGTTTCAATTTTATATGGAAATTTAGTGTTTTTTTTTTCTTTCTTTTTTCTATGTATCACTACTTTTTCCAACAATAAATGGTTCGTCTTCTTTAAATAGACGTTATTTATTACCATTTCCTGGTGGTCCGAAGAGTAGAAGTCCTCTCGCTGGAGACCTCAGTCCAGTGAACAGTTCTGGCCTCAAAGATGGCAGCACCACCATCTCTTGAAGGGCTTGCTTAGCCGCCTATCAATCAAAGACAAATCTATAGTAACCATCACGCCAGTATTCTAAAGACGGGTAAGTACCAATTAAAAGAACAGCCTATATTTCACCACTTTTGTTTATGACCCATGACCCGGACCAGACTCTACTGAGAAATTCCTAACGGAAAACCCAACGCCTCAGTTTTTCTTTTTGGATGGGAAATTATCAAATAACTTCTCCCGCTCTGGGCGGAGCGGGAGGGCGTGTCAGACTTTAACTAACTAAAACCCACCCGTGTTCCTTCAGATGCCTGTGTGCCAGGGCAACGATATCCCTTTCGGACAAACCCGCAACCCAGGCGTTGGCCCTATCGGACCCCGTCACTTGGTGCTGACATCTCTTTGAGGCGCGCGTGGAACACAACACGCCGTCGACCGTTGTTAATCGTTGTTAAAGAAATTGCGTGCCATAGTTTAGGGGTAGGTTCAGTATCGATAAAGGAACCCAGGAAAAAAAATATTGCAAGATCAACCTAATTTAGTACTACCTATTTACCGACGCGTACGATAGTAGGTAAGTAATTAAAGAATTTTAAACAAATAAAATAATTTTAATTCTAAACGATTGCTATTTTAAGTTAGTGTAGGTAATTAGGTTGATCTTGCAATTTTTTTTTTTGTTTGCTGGGTTCTTTTATCGATACTGGAACCTACCCTTAAGCTATGGCACGCAATTTCTTTAACACCCTGTATACTCTACTCCTATCTACTTTTGTAGGTACAAATGCAGAGGATTATTAATTTGAGCGGAATCATCATCATCATCATCCACTGCTGGGCCATAAGCCTCTCTTGTGCCAATCCACACGCTCCTGTGTTGAGCGGAATAACGCGACAAATTTCAGATTTTCCGTATTTTTAAGACCGTTTGTATTCCAGTTTCAGTCTAATCTGTCAAAAAACCTGTTTACTTACATTTCCGACAAGTTTCTGACATTGGTTGTCGATGAAATGGGATTGCGACTGATAGCTGGATCGTTTTAAGTAAGAGAATAGGATAGGCTGGCTGGGGTAGGCTCTTTATTATGTACACCATAAAAATTACAGATATAAATGTTTAAATTTTACATAAGAGTGACACAATTGACCTTCTGATTTCTGCTCCGGTCGGGTCGTTGCAAGTTACATTGTTCGGAAAGAGCAGTTTTTGTAAGTTATATTGTTCATCCGGGTGAACAAAACGCGCGTTTACAACGTTTCCTCGGTCAGCGGAAAAACGAACCGTACTTCGTTTTTCCGCTCAGATTTGTCCGTAGCCAATGAAAGAACCGGCATTGATCCGTTTGCTCACTGCGTGTTGAAGATTTCAGACCATTAAATTTAAAGCCAGGCTCACGATGTAATCCTTTACCAAAAGTCTGTGTTGTTTTAGATTGACATAGAAAGTGTATACGTCTCACATTTTTTTCGAATCGGCAATACTACTTTAAGGGGTTGATAGTTGAGACCATTTAGAGCATTTTGGGCCATACATGTGATAGACGAAGTACGTTTTTTTTTTGTTATCTGCTATTTTTAGTTAATTGCTAACAGTCTCCCAGTTAGAGCCGTATGTTTTTTTTTTCTTTTTCGTTGTTTATCAGATGTGCATCTATTCTAATAAACCAAGTTCCAAGCATCTGTGTTATTGAAAAAAAAAATATACTAGACACTTTTGAAGTCTTAGAATACTTTTAAAATTTGAAAAAACATGCTTCAAATCGTGTCAAATATCACCCCCTTAAGGCTTTGCAACTCGCTTCCAAACACCCTGTATATTTGGGACCCAAGTGATAGCCAGTTAGGTTTAGGTATGACATGGAAAGAGCTTACCGGGCAAATACCAATGTGACTTTTGCAATTTCATATGTGCTTTCTAAGTTTATCTTGGAGATTACTGACATCGGAAAAAACAAAAAACATCGTGAGGAAACTTGGACTTAAGTAGTTAATATAAGTCTGAAATCCGACTTGAGCAGGCATGGTGATTAATGCTCGCGCCATCTCTGTACGATAGGAGGCCTTTGTCCTTTTTTTTTTTTTTTTTTGGGTGGGAAATTATCAAATAACTTCTCCCGCTCTGGGTGGAGCGGGAGGGAGTGTCAGACTTTTACTGACTAAAACCCACCCGTGTTCCTTCAGATGCCTGTGTGCCAGGGCCACGATATCCCTTTCGGACAGGCTCGTAACCCTGGCAGGAGGAGGCCTTTGTCCTGCAGTCGTACAATAATAGGCTTGTATTTATTATAAGTAAGTACCTGCCAATTTTTTAACCCAGAACCCGGTGATTGCTTCACAATACATAGGCAGTTAAATGTTGAGAACGTGTGAATGCTGAAGAAAGTTAAACGATAATTAATGTCTATTGCTATTAAATTACGACATAATTGACTCTTAAAAGGGTGATTAAGTAACATTATTTAGGTACATCAAAATGTTTACACATTTCTGAGAATATTTTAGAAATGTTTTCATTCGATGTTTGATTTATTACAACGTAAAAAAGTGTTTGAATAACTTTTTTCGGCTATCGTTAGATCGATTCGATTTCTATACATTCACCTAATTGGTCTGTGTCTGGCTTTTATTTGCATTTTTTCTATCGATAGAGTAAACTTTCACTGTGGTGTTATTTGAGGGTACTTAAATGTTATGTTCGCCGTTCAGAAGTTAATCAACTAATGGAACAGGGGTCTGCGAAGTCCTTTACTTACATGAAACGGATTGGGTAAATTAAATTCTAAATGGTCAGCGCCACTGTCATTATGCTTGCCTGGTACATTATTGATCGCTTTGTGGGTTTGCAATGGTCAGTATACGTTCTTAGAGGGCATAGATCAGAACTACGTTGCTAGAGACAGTTTGGCTCCAGTCCAGGTTCAGTTTATATTAGGACTTGAACCGAGGATGGCGAGTATAAAATTGTATGGGAAGCAATCGGCATATCGAATCACATGAAACGAGAGTCAATTGTGTAAACTATATGTTTACATAAAAAACTATTTTTTCGATCTTTGGTTAATTTTTCTATTGAAATGGAATAATTGTCTAATAGAGTTCGTTTTTTAATCCCAGATAGTAATTTAACACGTGCAAAAGTCAAACGCCAAATTGAATACAAAAATAAACAACAAAGATTTGAAATGGGAATAAAAAACGAACTTTAGAACTAGATTTTTGTCCCCATAGGTATTCTTTGTTTTGATCACTCAATCCTCTAGGCCTCAACTAATACTAGAATCTGACCGTATATTCGGTCTCCAATTAAACATAGGCCAGCTTTACAATTTCTTACACAATTACCAGAGCAGACGTGATCGAAAGAAAAGCTTTTATGTAATGTCTGCCGCCGTCAACACCCGATGTGTCAGCTGTGCACCGTTACTGCTAAGGTCAATGAACAAGTTTACATT
Organism: Tiliacea citrago; assembly: GCA_963921375.1. Lineage (NCBI taxonomy): Eukaryota > Metazoa > Arthropoda > Insecta > Lepidoptera > Noctuidae > Tiliacea > Tiliacea citrago. The sequence continues at coordinate 19,676,200 of OY992798.1, forward strand.
CAAAAACTGTATAGTTACCTCACCATTTATCTAATAATTCGATTTGAGGTCAGGTTATTGTGTGATCGATTTTCATGTCGATTTGACACTGAGATTAAACAATGCTAAGCTATTTGTGATACGGGCAAAAAGCAAAGTAAGGTTCCTGATAGGTCGAGAAGTTTTGGAGCGATAGTTAATTACAGAGTTGAATTTGGCAGTAAGCCAGGTCCATGATCGGTTTTGGAGTTCGCGTATTAGCATTGCGACGTTACGAGGAGGAACATGCAAAATAATCGCCAGACAAAAAGACGAAATTGATGTAGATAGGTATACTTGCAACTGAGAACTGCACAGGCAGTTGGCAGTTTTCATGCAGTTACATTAACTGCAAGAGCAGATACATTTAACATCAAGTTGGCAGTAGCGCTGCTGTTGGAATGCAGCACGGATTTTGACAAAAAAGAGATTCTTTTAAACTTATCTCTTGTCTCAAAATACTTTGCGCCTTTTGCCATTAAATTATATTTTTTCTAGTTTATTATTTTTTTAGTTCATTTCCGGCATTAAATGATACGAGGATGCGAACTACTGCCTTGAGATCAAAATATCAGTCTATTGTGAACTGGTAGATATAACACTGCTTTGCTTAAAAAAAAGATTATTGGTATGGCACCTATTATATTTAACAAATTGTATTAAGGATCAGCCCCTAAAAAAATTCAAGAAACTCCTGTCGTCGTTGCTAGCAGAGAAATGTTATTACTCTGTTACCGATTTTATAAATGATGAATTGTAATATTTCTTCATCTATCTCAATTATTATGTAAATAATTTTAGACTTAGCTGATCCATGATCTCATTTTGAATTTAAGTACCTAGTTTCTAAATTATCTGTAAGTTAACCACAAAATTTTTGTATGAGGCAGAATGTACTGGGAATATATCTAAAACTAACACCATTATTGTAATACCTGCATTCTATACAAATAAATAAATTATTTATTAGCCCTAAGTCTTTTACACCTCTTTAACGGCGTTACTTCAACTGTATTCTTATTAGCAATGAATATGCGTTACATACTTGTTTTAATTATAATAACTGTGTGGCACATATGCACATGAAAGGTAAACGAAGAATATAATTCACTTACATCTTGTCCCGCGATATCTTCCCACTGCACCTTGGGGCCTCCTTCCACAATCTCGTCCAGAATCAGCTGGACGAGTTTGGGGTCGACCCCACGCACGCTCAGGGCCGGTTGGGGGGTTCTGCTCCTCGTGGGGGTCCCGCGTTGGGAGCCGCCCCCCACCACGCGGCGGACTGGGGACCCGTTGGATGGAACCTGGTATGCGCTCTGATTTGAGACGCGAATTGACGATGATTGTGGGTTAGATGAATGGAAATGTTAATGTGGAGAAAAAAAACGAAAAGTTAGTTTTTTTTAAGATATAACTAAACATCAAGCCTGTATTTCTAGAAGGGGTAGGAAGAAGTGACATATCGCCAAGTATGTTAGTTTAAATAATATTGAATTGAAGGTTTTCTTTGTGGGCGATACGACCACCCACGCTAAATGAGGAAGTTTTTCAATTTAATAAAAACAAAGACTTCCTGTGGATCTAGTTTAATCTGTGTCAGAATCATAGATTTGTATTTACTTTTTCTTAGATACTTTCTAGTTTGCTATCTGATGATGTTACTACATCATCGTGCTTCGGGGTCTTAGCCGAACAAACAAAAATAAAATAGTACTTATGATTGTTTTTATCGCATCTGTGCAATCAATTCTGATTCATTGAGTAGGTGGAGGCAATAGTAACAATGAGCACACAACGAAATTCATTATGTACTTTAAACAGGCACTTGTAAATTTTGTAGCATCTAGTGGAGTTTTGTATTAGACAAATTCTGTAATCAGAATGTAGTTAAAACAAAATTTTGGTGAATTTTGAATGTGAATGAAGATGCCAATTGGTGATTTTCACATAGTTCGAAAAGAAACCAATTTAAAAGCCAATTAAAATAGAAAGTCTAAAAGATTCTCAAGCATTATTACTCAAAAACTATTGAAATTATCTTTTGATCACTGATAATGTTGTGGGAACTAATTTTAACTTTCAAATAATGTTTGATAAATTCTCACCAAATCAGTTCACTAAGTACTATTGTTTCAATATCAAAGTCAATATTAGTAAATAAACGAATAAAAACTGGGCGTACAATGAAGGGTTCCGTAGTTCGGATGAATTTATCCAAAGAACAAACTTAACATTGTAGTTGAAAAAACATGTCCCCATAAATTCAAACTGCAAAAATGTAAGTTTTCCGCACAATATTGAGTAATTTACCATGTTATTTTAAGACCATAGACTTCTTATAGGTTTTCCTGTGATCTTTATGTATAGAAGTATTGTCTGTATTTTTTTCTACATTTTAGGCTCTGCCTTTTCGAATAAAGGGGGGTATGGTCAATTTTCACCAACTTTGTTTAATAACTTTAAAACGATTTATTATTAAAAAAAAATTGAAATCCTCATAACAAGTCCTTTCATTTGATATGTCACACGTCATATGTTTACGAAACTTATATTTTTGAATTTTTCCTCCCAAAAGTGAACCCCATATTCAATTTTTTTTTTCATTTATTAACGTTACACGCTCTTGTTTGGATATGTGTACCAAATTTCAACTTAATCGGTCCAGTAGATTCGGAGCAAATCGGCTGTGACTGTGGCTATGGACAGACAGACACACGGGTGATCTATAAGGGTTTCGTTTTTTCATTTTGAGTTCTTACAGAACCCTAAAAACAAAATAACCTTTCAGATTTCTGTGCAGTCTCGTGCAAAATATGTATCTATTCAAAAATATTCATATTGAATATCATGCCAAGTCACATGATTTTTTTTACCATAAAAAGTTTTGAGATCTCATGAAGAGCCAAGTCTGACATTCATATTTACTTTGAATCTCAATTTAGCAAATTGGTCTAGTTTGAGTTGTAGTATGAACACTTACCTAGTGTTCAACATTTCAATCTATATAGGTACTCTACGAGAAAATCGATTTTGAATTTAGCTAAGTGCAAACATTTTAGCCGTTGTGGTTCCGTAGAACACGGATTGGCGCCCTGAAACAGCAACACGAGGTCATCGTAGGCCACGAAAGAAGGCGGGACGACTTGGATATCTTCCGTTAAGAATTGACAAGAGGTAGTCATGAGAATGGTGACCCATGGAAAAAAAAGGGGGGAAGCGATTGCCCAGCTGTGGGACAGTTACATCATTTTGCACGTGACTGTACACTGCATGTGGATTCTTTTAAGACGGATATGAAACGCGATACTTTTGAACGGTGTAACCGCGACCAGCACAGGTTAACGTATCATTGATCCAAGTGACTGCAAGAACTAGAACGAATCCCTTTTTACCCGACTGCACGACAGCAAAGACAGGGTTATGTTTTTTTACCAAATTAGTTTAGTTTAGTAAGTACTTTTAGGGGATTCTTGCATCTTTTTAAATCTCTAGTTTAACCTTACCGTGATCAATCACTTGACTTCTATGTTTAGCCAGGTCTATCGGATTTTTTTATTCAATTAAAGGTGGTTAACTCGTCATTTTCATGTTAACCTATTGGTCATTGATCGACGTGCCTGTTACAATGAGCCCTCCAAAGTTTTTATTTATGTAGTTACAGAACAATGGGCGCCATTGCCGTCTTTTTAAAGTATGAGCATCGTTTAGTAAAAAGTTACTTTGATGGCCATGCAATTTTCGTATGTTATATGTTTTTTTTATAGTTTAGAGGTTGGCATTGTACAAAATTAACTATTTATATATTTAAATCACTTACTTCCACTAAAATTTACTTCTTAATACAACGATACAACTAAATTGAACTGTAATAATGTATTAGTTTTACCAAAAACACTAGCATTATCAGCAATCAGTAGAAAATATACCACCTAAGAATCACTCACCGAGAGCTGTCGTTTAACAGCGGGCGGCGTTGACGCCGGCTTCACAGGATACCTGCTGTAACCCCCATTGGAGCTGTTCGGCTGTGATGATGACCTGCCCATAGACCTAGGCAGGGTCTGCGACTTCATTAGAGGACCTCCGCCTCCTCCACTGGGTACTCGTCGACCAGCTGTAGTGAGCTTGCGGCCTGCGACTGAAGATGATATTGTTAAAGGAGGGGAGAAAACTTGTGGATTGGAAGAACATATTGTTACTTACGTTGTTGTGAAATGGTTAATCCGTGATGGTTTTGAACGTTAGTACAAACGATTATGACAATTACCACACCATGTTTATGGAACTAGCCCTAATGTTGTTTCATCCCGAGCTGCCCTATTGCAGCTCGAGGTATAAGATATGGCAATTTTTTTTAAATCCTGCCTGAGTGAGAGCTATTCGAAAACTTGCTTTGGTCGAGTGAATTTAGGATAAGGCTCAACAAAACTATAACTTTTGATACACAATTGTAGATTGTAAGATATGGTTCAAGAGCATAACGTTCAAGTGTTAATTGGTCTATATTTTCATTGCATTAGACGATGACGCGTCCTGTGAATGTTATATGAATATGAATTGCAATAACTATACTTACCTAAGATTGCCATTGATTTACTATTTGGTTGTTTGTTTTTATTACATCAACGCAATATTTCCATTAGAATACCAGAGTGACCAAAATAGTAATGTTTTTTTTTTTCATTCTATTCTATTCTTGATTTGAGAAGTCAAAGTACGTATCGGCTATGTTCACGGCACAATTTATGGCCAACTATTTTAAAACTAGGTTACAAACTGAAGCGTCTTTTATTTTGAAAGCCACTAATTTGGGTCAGTTCGGAAGAGAATTTTAACACAATCAATTCCAGTTAGTTTGCCGTGCAAACTTTTAGGCTACGCTAAAATTGGGGCTTTGCTGGCTGCATAGTGCTGTTTACTTTGAAAAAATACTTTTGATAAAATATTTCTCGTTAGTCAGCGTTTAACGCTAAAAGTAATTTATTATTCATGTGTGTTTGCGATCGTATTAAAAATAGCATTCATAAAGTGTATTCAAATAAACTACATTAAATTAAGTGCCCAATATCACTCTAAAACTGTACAAAGCTACTGATAACTATAATTTGATAAAATTCTCATTAGTCAAGGAAAAAACGTTTTTGGCTAATGATTAGCACGTTGATTCATAAATGTTGGATCAACAGCTGTAGCCCGCGAAATTCAAATTTTCTTACGTTATTTGCTATTTGCCGGTCAGTGACAAGTTGTACCTATCTTGATCAAAATATGATTCGTGACTATAACAGATATATGAGTTTACAGAATTAGAATTATTAGAATTATTCATACATTTCTCTGTTCCGTGTGGTACCGGACGTAAAGAATAGCACCATCCTATTTCATCCCTTAGGTGTCGTAAAAGGGACTTAAGAGAATAGACAGCAGCGTTCTCCATGCATTTTAACACCATACTGCGATCTCCAACCCGCCTGCCAAGCGTAACGATTATGGCCTATTTGATAAAGACGATTACGGCCTATTTGAATAGGATGCTGTGAACATGAGTTGTATTGCTGATTCTAATGATTATAATTATGTAAAGCCATATTTGTTACGGCCGCGAATCATATTTAGATCAACATACAACCTGTTACTGAACTGTGAATTGCAAAAAAACGTAAGAAAATTTGAATTTCGCGGGCTACCCTGACTCATTCGCCGTAAAGTTAAGTAGGTAATGATTAGCGACTGTTTAACCATAAATTGTTGACGTTTTCACACATCTCTTAACTTAAAGCAACATTTATGATTAAAGGGGTAATTCATTGAGGCCTTACTAAAACTATCAGAGAGTATAGACATTGTGTTAAATATAATCCAAGTTATTAATAAATCTCTACAACTCAACTAAGTAAGCATTAGAAGATCTCAGGTAGTTTAAAAAACAGCGTTGAAATTGGGAGGCAAAGAGAACATATGATATTTTCATTACTAGCCTTTGTGCCTCTACTGAAGTATATAGAAGCTATACGTACAGAATCAGGGCACATTTTACCAATGAAACTGAACGCGATCAACAATCTGAACCGCGTTCAAGCTGTCAGAATCATCATTGTTGTGAAGTATTGAGATGGGATATTAGACACTGACAGCTCTTGAACGCAGTTTGCTCTTGAATGGAGGGGCTTGTGGCTAAGTCATAACAGCCGCACGAGTCGATCGATCAGGTTAAGCTACGGTTGCCGCGGTTGGTCCGTGGATGGGTGACCATCTTTACATACCAAGAGCCCTCCTTGATTCGGAAAACACGTTAAGCCGTTGGTCCTGGCTGTCATTCGTGGTTCTTTGACAGTCGTTAGGGGTCGTCAGAAGCCCGAAAGTCTGACAACTAGTCTTACCAAGGGATATCGCATTACCCAGTCACCAGGCTGAGGGGTCAGATAGGCCGTCGCTCCATGTAAAATACTGGTATTCAGCTGCATCCGGGTAGACTGGAAGCCGACCCCGACATAGTTGGGAAGAAAAGGCTAGGCAGATGATGAGCTCTTGAACGCAGTTTAGATATGCATATCGCGTTCAGTTGCTTTGCAGAAATTCACCCTCAGAAATCCCCGGTGTTTACACAACAAGATATTAAAGTTGTTCATTTGAAAATAAGCCTATGTTTTGCAATGGACATAAAATAGTTCAAGTTCACATGCAAATAGTTTATATCCCATCCACCTCACAAAATATAACAGCGCAACAAATGCAATATACACACAACAAAATACCTATAGTCAACAGACACACGCTTATATCAAGGATAACGAACATGAATAATGATCATTCAAGAACAGTCTCCTTGACTCTATTCCTATAATAAACGAATACAAAGACTATGTCTTCTAAACAGAAGGAAATATATAGGTACTTACTGTATTTTATCTTATTATTGCATGTCTGATTAACTAAGACATACGCGCTGAGAATGATGATCAGAAATAAATATTATTAATGTTTATTTCTTAATTTATATTTGTGCATTTTGACGTTCAAAAATGCCTCTTATGTGCCTATTTGAAATAAATATTTTGACTTTGACTTTGAGGTAGGCAAAGGAGTATTTTGCCAGTCATGTTTAAGCCCCATGAAATAGGGGTTGAGCAACATAATTATCATATTGCCATCAACCGGGCACGAATTCTGAGCTGAGCAACAGAAAGAATCCTAATGTCCTAATCCTATTCTAAGTACTGTTTATTTTATTTTATTTTGTTACCTATTTACTTAAGTACAACTCATTAAACCTGACCTGGCTTCCGTAAGCATTATTCGGATGACCACTGAAAATCAGCGCTGTGCTCTGTGGGTCCCCCTATAGCACAGCATCATGCTGAGTGCTAGCCTTCTTGTCACAGTCATGACGTGCAGCTGCCGACTATTTGTTTTTTTGTGCTCGTGATTTTATGTAGATGTTTCGTGTCATGTTTACCTACTCGAGTTTATTATGTTTTCGTATGCAGATGCACGTGTTTCCGCGACAAATATTTTTTTTTTCTGTCTTCTTTCTAATGGGAAATCAAAGCGGCACTTTTTCCGACGTTTTAGGCGATCGAACTCTTTAAGAGTCACATTTACAACGACTACCCTAACCAAGCAGTCGAGTTTTATCAGTACCCCAAGTGTAAGTTTGCAAGAGAGTAAACGTAACTATTTCGTTTGCGTTAAAATTTGACCGATAGATCATAATGCTAAGACTATAAGGGTGAGAATATAAATCTTAACGCAAACGCGCTAGTTACGTTGACTCTCTTGCAAACTTACACTTGGGGTACTGATTACTGCAAGTATAATTACACACACGACACACGCTTCGAGAATGACTAAACAGCAGAAATAAATAGAATGGCTATTTCAATTTAAACGCACCCAAGTTTAAATGGACAGATTTAACCAAATCGATTGATTGAATCGAGTGATGAAAAAGGGGCCAGTGCCAATGTCAGTGGGTCAATGACCGTTCTGGCCGACCAGAGAGTATCGTATCTCGTGAGAGGCATAGACAGTGGAAAGGTGCTTTTTATATAAAATGATAGTGAACACTTTCTTTTAGATAGGCTCTATCCATTACAACGTCTTTTTGTAATTTTGTTGAAGAGAATACAATGTGGATTGTACTAAGCTTTTTGATTCGAAAGGTTTCACGAGATTTTGTTACCATTAAACAGATTGGTTTAACGGTTTTCAATAAGAGATGCCGTCACGGTCTAAGTTTATGGAACAAATAGATACAGAGCTGATATCGCCATATATCGGTTTGAAGCTGAAAGTGCACCATCGTCGATTTTGGAGATTTCCTAATCTAGGTAAAATCTGGATTAATCTCCAAATTCAAATAGGCATCTACGGGTGAAGGCAGACGCGACACTAGTACCACATTTTCTATGAAAAGAAAGGAATGTGTCGCACCCGCGATGTTGCGCCAGTCTGCACGAGCCTTGATGCTCTATAGTCCCTAAGCAAAGAGCCGTGTCGTAGCTCTTCACACGAGATAGACTGTTCTAAGAGGGCCACTGGGCCTAAAATTACAGTTATGGATGATGTGCCTAAGACTTGAACTTTGAAGTCTCTCGGAGCAGAAACGTGCTGTATAAATCTCAATAACCCCTGTGTTAATAGAGTCAGTAGTAAACTTCGCCTACGATGAACTAAACGAGCTATAACACCATAATAAGCCGTTTCCCTCAGTATAATCTAACGAATTGTGAAGGCCCATTAGCTGTGAAACTGCCGCGAAATTGTGCGAGACTAAACGTTTATGTTTATTAAAACTCCGTGAAACTATTTAGTGATGTTATTTAAAATTGACCTTATTGCCCCGTTCTGGGGCATGGAGACTTGCACCAATGGGTGCAAGTCTCCATGCCTCCTATTCTAAATATTTTCTTCGAAAAACTCGCTTTCGGCACTGCCATCAGATTTTTGGCAACTATTTTTTCAATCACGTTGAATGGAAAAGATTATCTTTTAACGACATAGAAATCGGGGGTAAGCGATCTGAAAATAAATGTTCTTTATACCCTTTGCAGCGTTTTAAAGTCACCCCTCTGCGGCCTTGGTAAATTCCATTAAAATCTGTACCGCATTTCCGCAGTGGCCAGTCAACTGAACATCCAAACATAACTTTCGACTCAGTAAATATGAATTCAATGAAACAGTAGCTACGCCTGTTGCCTACTGAACCGAAACGAGATGTTAGGGAAATACAAGTCGTATGTGAAAGATCGTGCGTGTGCGTTCTGTGCGCATGATTGCGTTCCCCCCTGCGCACCGCGGCCATAGGACGCAAGTGAACTGCGACCAACTAGCCTAGGATCCGACAATTAGCATAACATTTTTCGGTCGATAAATTAAAGCTATTAAACTATGAACCAGTTTTGTTTTGTTCAAGGATAGAGCTACTTTTAGATACTTTTTTTGCATATAGAGCGACGTGGAGGATTTAACGAGACCTTGCACTTATCTTGTTATTTACCGCATAATGTCATTAAATATTTATTTTACGTAAGGACTAAAGTTGCATTATTTAAAGATAACGAACTTATCTACAAGGAAAAGGATATTTATTTAACGAAAATGCGTAATTTGACGTAAATTGCGCAAGCGCAAGTAATATTAGGTACGTTTTAAGACTATTTTTTTCCGGAATCTAGCAATAAGAAGAATTTTACTTTAGGTAAATTATGAAAAACGGCTGTAAATACCCTAACTAGTTAACGAAAGTAGTACATTAAAGTTAATGTAACAATTTCGTTATTACCATGTTGTTGAGCTGAAAATCTAGGATTCTAGGCTCTAAATACAGATAATATAGTCTAATGACGTGTTACTGTCCGACTTGTGCGCTGTGCTAATAAATGTATGTGCCTTCTAGTTACTATGCAACAGATACTGCGTCCATACATAGAAAACTATTTGTACATTTTCCTTTGAAGACCAAGCAAATGTTGGATAATTATAGCATTCTGCATATAAAGTGATTGTTCAAGATTGAGTCGGAGCGATTTTTCATGTACGAATATTTATAATGGATGTGTTTTTTTAACATTAAATGCCCTTATGTATAGATGCAACGGAAAGCGTAACACAACAGAAATACAGAACAAAAAACATCACACAGTGTGTTAGAATTTAAAAACAATTGCAAGCTGAAATGATGGTAGGCAGTCAACCCATGCAAACACTGACAATAAAATTTAAAACAAAACAGTCAAATTAGTTTCCAATGTCGAGAGTAGTGTTAACAATCAAGTTATATAGATGTTAGTTGAATTTCTGATTTAATTTTGCATTAGGTTACGTCAAACGAAGCATATTTCATGAAGCATTATTTCTTGTGTGTCTACCTTCGTTCGGTGGCTTCGTTTGACCACTGTTACTTTCTGTATGCGCGAGTAACGTCGTCTTCGACTTCTCTAGCCGTCGGGCCTTTAGAGGTGACTCCGTCGGCTTTTTGTCGCTCCGTTCGGGCTCACTGTCTACGCCCAACTTACTGAGCGCAACTAGGCTGGCTACATTGGGGAATATAAAAATATATTCAAATAGAAACTGTAGGATAAGTTGTGTATATATGTTGAAAGGAAAAAAAAGAAGCGTAGCATGCAAACATTCAGCCAATTTCCACTTTCAAAAGAAAATAGCGTAGTTGGGTCATAGCTTGGATTTGTGGCAGTGATGATGATTGGGTAGTATAATGTTATTTCATACCAAGGAAGTGCAGTCGGTCCTTAGCCATGCCTAGGTTGGTTTTCATTTTGTCGTGCAGTCGTTGTGCTCGCTGCCATGCGTCGCCGCGTCCGCCCCAACAGTCCACGGCAATACCTCGTTCTAACTCATAAATGCCTTTTTTGTAAAGCTCTATAGCTAATTCTTTTTGTCCTGTGGGAAAGACCAATTTGTAAATTATTGTTTCGTATTGTTTAATAACTAAGTTTATCTTGGACATGACTCACATTGGAGAAGGAAAACACACACACACATAACATCACGCCTGTAATCCCCGAAGGGTTAGGCAGAGGTGTACCTAATAGTACATTTCGCCAGTTATGTTTAAGTCCCATGTAATAGGGGGCGAGCCTATTGCCATCAACCAGGCACAAATCCAAACTCCGGGCTGCTTCTGAGAAATTCCTAATGGAAAATCCCAATATCACTTTGCCCAACCTGGGAATCAAACCCGGGACCTCAAGCTCAGCAGTCAAACATCGTGAAGAAAACTGGACTTATCATCACACTAATATTATTAAGGCGAAAGTTTGTGAGTGTGTGTGTGTGTTTGTTACTTCTTCACGCTCAAACGAAAAATTTTGTATGGAGGTAACTGACACCCTGGATTAACATATAGGCTACTTTTTATCCCGATATTCCCACGGGATCGAGACTTACGCGGGTGCAACCGCGGGGCACAGCTAGTAATTAATATAAGTCTAAAATTGCCAATCTGCCCTGAGCAAGCATGGTGATCAATGCTCATGCCTTCTCTGTATGAGGGCTAGATTAGGCTGGTATTATTATTATTATCAAAGTGTAGGTGTATAGTGTTTACTTGGCCGCTAGAGGTTGGAAAATAAAGACTCCTGTAACCATTACTATGAACCACCGCATGTACGGCTATGTACAGTTAAAGAATGAAACCTTTTTACACACTTCTCAACATAGACCTCTTTAGTTATAGACCGCTGTAATCATCAGTTTAGGGTCATACATCAGTTTTGGGGTCTCAGTGTTATTATAAGTACAAAAGAAAATGCTACTCCATACAGTCTTGACAAAAGCAGTAATAATCCTTGTTCTAGTACTAGCAACACCACACAGTATGTTATAACATCCAAACATTTTTTTGAAATGGGAGACCATTTTCTCTACGAATTAACATATGAAAATTGTTTTGTTTATGAATATTCTTTGAATTTATATTATAAGTTGATGACAGGTAAAGAAAAATATGTTTAGAAGATTTTTTTTCCTTTGTTTGGAAAACCTTTGTTTTAATCTATGACTAATACTGGGTGTTTTAGAATTTCACATGCTACATATTTCCTATTTTCAGCTTAGTAAAATTTTATTCAAGTTTTCATTCTTGTTTATGATCTAGTCTGTATAAAAAATACTACCTAACAAAAATATAAATCTGAGAACAAAGACTACTTTGCACATTTTAATTACCAATTAGGCAAAATAATTGTTTGAATTCATTACAGTAAAATTTACTGCTTGTGCTTAGTAAGACTTATTTTAAAGTTAAAGAATTTCTGAGAAAAATCTATGAGTAATTAAAAATATATTACTTTTTTTGCAATTTTTCTAGAGCTAGTTTATAAGCAAGACTTGTTGAATTCCTCAGAAAAAAGAAATGGGATTTCCTAATCCAAGAATACAGCAGTTTTTTTTTTGTTTTCAATTAACTGAAACTTTTTTATTAGATGTCTTAAATAATATATTACTGAAATGCTCACCCTCATTTTCTTCATCAATCTTCAGCGCTTTTGATATATACTCAAAAGCTTTCCGGTGATGATGCTTCTGTTTGGCCAGCAGCGGATCCCCAGGCCCAACGTTGTGTATGTGAGACATCTCTTCACTGGGGGCTAACTCTGTTGACACTATACCGTCCTTCACCACCACTTCCAAGTTACACTCGCCTGCTTTACGAGGCTTGTGCATAAACCGATGCGACGCCGTATACAAATATTTAAAAATTATAAAAAGTTGATACAAAATTGATCTCAGCACATTAAACAGAATAATGATTGGGAAAGAAACGACGTAAAGATTCCTTTTATGGACAGAAGGTTGCGAGTCATTTCGCAACGCTGACCCCTTTGCTAGGTCTGCGTCTGCCTTCTTGGACTTACGGTTCGGGGACCTCGTAGTTTTACGCGACAAACGGCCACCATTTGAATCGTCACCGGACACCATCAAGAACACCAACACACGGGCTAGTTTAACACAAAATCTCCATAAAATTTTCAGACAAAGAAATGCGAGCTTATCCTACTCCCTATCATAAATACAGTAAAAAAAATTGTGATCACTGAAACGTATTATTGACAAATTTTGACGTTTGTCACGCTTGCACTGCAGACCATAAAAATAATGTTTGCATGGTAGTTTAACTCTCATAGAATAATTTCTTAAATCAAGGTTCATCAATAGTGTTATTTTTGCATAAAGATATTTTTCTAATATTTTAGACGAAATCAGTATTTCAATCAGTGAAAAGCAAAATAAACGATTGCTAAGAAATGTTTAAGGTGAAATTAGTGCTAGTGTTATAGCAACATTAGCAACTATAGTAGTTTCATGCGTTTCAATATTTCTCAACATATACGCCACTGTTAAACTAAAGATCAAGAGATTTATTATTTAAATCCATTATTAACGTAACAAAATGGCATGTGTTATAACTAAAAACATATAAAAAAAACATTAAATTAAATCCTTATGAATAGATTGTGAATCTTTCAACAAAAAAAAAATGTAAAACCCATGAAGTCATGGGATAAACAAATCGTTTTTGACAGCGTGGAAAGTGTGACAGCGCCGCATATGCGATCGATGTTGACTTTTTCCCAAAAAAACTTGCATCAGCTTTTACTTTTATTAGTCCAGTATTGTAAACAGCAACGTACTATAATATTACAGGGATTAAACGTAGAGCTTCACGAGTAAGTTTTATCGGTACATTAAACCTAACCTGTAATCAGTGATTTGGCCTATCTACTGTGCACGTTTAGACCATTTTTATCAACATTTCAATAGGATTTACAGTAGAATACACTATTTAGCAACAAAGAAAGTATGCACCAGTTTAAATTGAATGACCTAACATATGAATTTAGTCATTCCATACGAAATATTTATTAAAGATTTCATAAATCCATTTTAGATCACACTATGGCTGAAGTTCTTGAAGAGCAAGTAAATAAACTTGCCGTGAATGAAGACGATGATTTTGTAGACCCGTGGACTGTTGCTGGAAAGTCAGAGACTGGAATTGATTATGATAAGTTAATCAGTAAGTTAAAAATTACTAAGTATACTAGATTATAATACATATAATAATAGATAGGGAAATTTAAACTCTTGATTTATGAGTTAAATAATACATGGCAATCTTACAACTTACCTTTCAGAGAGATTTGGCAGCCAGAAGATAGATGAGGATATTATACAAAGATTTGAGAAAGTCACGGGGAAGAAAGGTAATTATTAAAATAATGTTGTTCTAGATATTTTCATAATGAGACACCACCCAATCTCCTGTAAATAATTTAGTAAAAAATAATATATATATTACAACATAAATTGCATTTTTTCCAGCACACCACTTCCTACGGCGTGGTATATTCTTCTCTCACCGTGACATTCACACCATCCTCAACCTCCATGAGAGCGGCAAAAAGTTCTACTTATACACAGGCCGAGGGCCCTCTTCTGAAAGCATGCATATTGGCCACATGATACCTTTCATGTTTACGAAGTAAGTTAAGCATGCTTGTACTGTTATTCATATTAAAATATATAAAACTTAGGAAGAAATGATCTTATACAATATTAATTTTAGTATATGCAAAACCCGAAATACGTGTCTAGTATTTTGATGTGAATTTCCAAACTATATCATGAAAAATCAGAAAGTTATAAGGTTGTTATGTTACCGGGTTGTCCATACAAAAACAACGGTGCGGCGCCCGTCCCCGCGCCTCCAAGGTCGTCTTGCGCTCATTGATAATAATTTGGCAGTAGGTACCTAAATCGCGTATAGCGATTGTATTGTAAGTAATTAAATTGTGATAACATTTTCCATCACATTTAAATATTTTTGGGACAAAATATAACATGGTGTAAAAAATATTGAAATCGATTCAGTTCCTTATTCTGAACAAACTATATTCAGGTTTTGCATATACTAAAAATAATTTTGTATAGTTAGCATAAGGTAGGTTTCCTATCATAATGTGACCTGAGTATTGTAGGATTCATGCACTGGGATATTTTTTATGATTAGGTGTCCCTTATTATTCTGCTGTGCTAATGTCATCAAGTAGCAGTGTAACATTACTAACTTATTAATTAACTTTTGCAGATGGCTACAAGAAGTATTCAATGTCCCACTGATCATCCAGCTGACGGATGATGAGAAGGTTCTCTGGAGGGACCTGAAGATTGAGGATGCTCGTAAGATGGCGCACAACAATGCTAAGGACATAATAGCTGTGGGCTTTGACCCTGAGAACACTTTTATATTCAATGATCTAGACTTTATTGGGTGAGTTGCTAGGTTGTAATAAAAGTGTCAATATTGCTCAATGATTATCTGTATTATAGTCCGCGCGCAAGTACTAGTCATCGCCAGAGGTATGTGAGCGGTGAGACGGGGGAGAGCGCGATTGACAAGATTAGCAAACTGAGTTAGCTTGGCCTTTGTCTACCTCCCCGTTTGCCTAGCGCTGATTGTATGTTCAATGATTTGAACAAACAGACAAACTTTAAAATGATGCCCTCTGTTCCAATATTCATAAGATTTCAAATTGCTTGGTAAGCTCTTGCTTAACTTGCAAAGATAAAATGTGGCACCTGAAGAGTATACTTATTATGTTGGTGTTAATAAAGCTGCACAAGGATTTGTGTTTAGGGAGAAAAGCATACATTTAATTTCTTGAATCCATTTGCAGAGTGCAGAACTGTAGACAATTAATGTTGGTAGCAGAGCAGTACATAATTATTAAGCCAATGATCAGCTTATTTACAAGTTAATAATAATAATAATAGCATAAAAATATAGAGGCCCTGACAATTTACCCAATGCTTCCAGGCAATGCCCAGCGTTCTACCAGAACATGGTACGGATACAGAAGTGCGTCACCTACAACCAGGTGAAGGGTATCTTCGGCTTCGGCGACTCTGACGTCATCGGCAAGATCACCTTCCCGTCAATAGAGGCTGCGCCTGCGTTCTCAACTAGCTTTCCTTTCATATTTGATAATAAAGTTGTGAGTATTACAATGTTACAGAAGAATTTATACTTTTTTTGCTGTTTTTACTATTTCAATGAAAATTTTAATTGGTACAGGCACTCAACTCGAAATGTAATGTATCTTGCAAGTACCAACTGGGTAGGAATGAGACTTTTTCGATACGACTTTTAAATGTGTATTGCCTTAATGTATGAAAATTCGGAGATCCTGCTCGTAAATGGGCGAAACAGATAGTAGTGGGAAATAGAACTTTGAAATAAGAACAACTTCAGGAAATACATGAAACATAGGGTTTATTGTCAGCTCAAGTGTCAACTAATGAGACACAATCAACTATCTACTGTTGCGAGACTCCTGAGAAAAATTGCGTCGTTTATTAAATCAAAAATTCCCATAAACTTTTTATTTTTTGATTACCTAAAAATCGCCATTTCCAAGTATTTTATTCTCTCCAGGTCCCCTGCCTAGTACCCTGCGCCATCGACCAGGACCCGTACTTCCGAATGACGCGCGACGTTGCCGCTCGTCTCAAGATGCCGAAGCCAGCGCTCATCCAC
Organism: Tiliacea citrago; assembly: GCA_963921375.1. Taxonomy (NCBI): domain Eukaryota; kingdom Metazoa; phylum Arthropoda; class Insecta; order Lepidoptera; family Noctuidae; genus Tiliacea; species Tiliacea citrago. The sequence continues at coordinate 19,692,782 of OY992798.1, forward strand.
TCCACCTTCCTACCGGCCTTGCAAGGCGCGCAGCAAAAGATGTCTGCCAGCGACCCCAATGCGTCTATCTTCTTGAGTGATAGTGCTAAGCAGATTAGGACTAAGGTATGTTTTGCATAGCCAGATCTATGTGAGGCCGTGCCCTCTTTTATATGAATACTAGCGACTCGCCCCTGCTTCTCTATCCGTCGCGTAGTTCTGAAGAACAACGCGGGCACACAGACAAACACGACACGCGACTTTAATTTGACCTCTAGTCTTATTTTACACTCTTCAGGTCATAAAAAATACAGGCCAAGTGCGTGTCGGACCACGCACAATGAAGGGTTCTGTAGTTGGGATAAATTTATCAAAAAAAACAAACTTAACATTGTATTTGAAAAACATGTTCTCCCATAGGCCCAGTAAATTTTCCAACTGCAAATGTAAGGTAGGTAATAAATAGTTTTTTTATTTATTTGCGAGTATCAAAATATGTCGCATAAATCGCTGTTTTTTTTTTATTGTCTTGGAGCTTCAAGAGACCGTAGCCGTAGCGTAGAAATATTTATGTTTTAATAAAACACGTTATCTTTGTTTACAGATCAACAAATACGCGTTTTCAGGCGGCCAGGCAACCGTAGAGGAACATAGACTAAAGGGTGGCAACACTGACGTGGACATATCGTTTAAATACCTCACATTCTTCATGGAAGACGACGAGAGGTTAGCACAGGTAACAAGAGTTTTTTTAATACCCTCTCAATTCATAATGCTAGTCAAACACAAGTTAATAAGGATCAAAAATGTTGATACACGTATTTGACATTTTTATAAAAGGAAAACAAAATGCATTTTTGCTTTAATACTCTTTGCCTGCTCTGTTGGTTCTCTATTGTGTTCCCTAACTTTTTTATCCATAATCTAGTGCCATATTTTTTTTGTCCTAATCATCGTTTGTCCGAATCATAATTTGCCCGAATTTAATATGACATGCCATAAAATTGAAATCCCTAAATACCATAATTATGGCCTAAATTTGTTTGTCATAAATATTACAATCAATAATATACAAAAGACTTAAAACCGTTTTCAATTAAAGTTGTAAGTCCTAAATTATATTTTAGTATTAAATTAATTTATTATAATTTGAACTTCCTTATTGCCTCGTCATTATTAATATTGCCTTGTGGTAAATACCACACGGCAATCTGATAATACACAGGTATTTTGCACGGGGTGCAGTTCTAGATTTTTCATATTTACAACCTCATCTAACCCAAATGATTCACCAAGAGGGAATCTGGCGCTCGACGGCCGCTAATCGTGAATCCTAACTAATATTATAGAATAGAATAGAATACTTATTATTATGTACACCATAAAAATTACAGATATAAATGTTGAAATTTTACATAGACGAAAGTGAGTTTGTTTTACGCTTTCACGCGTCTGTTCGGATTTGGATGAAATTTGGCACATGGACCATGACCTGGTAAGGACATAGGCTACCTTTCATCCGCGGGAGACGCCCCGGGCGTCGGGAGTAGCACGCTGATTCCCGGCCGCCGAGGCGCGGGCTTGTGGACGGTGAGTGATGGGTAGCTCGCTGTCCGACAAGGACCAGGCCCGGGTCGACGGCGCGTTGTGTTCCACGCGCGCCTCAAAGAGGTGTCAGCACCAACTGACGGGGTTCGATAGAACCAATGCCTGCCAGGGTTGCGAGTTTGTCCGAAAGAGGCACACAGCCATCTGAAGAAACACGGGTGGGTTTTAGTCAGTAAAAGTCTGACACGCCCTCCCGCTCCGCCCAGAGCGGGAGAAATTATTTGATAATTTTCCACCCAAAAAAAAGGCTACCTTTCATTCTCGATCGCAGACGAAGTCACGGGCAACAGCTAGTATTTTACATAAAACAAGAAGCTTTTACAGCCAACATAAAAATATGTGAACTAAGTTCTTAAAAGTAAATTTAAAAAAACATTTTATCTTTACAGATAAAGAAAGATTACGAATCAGGGGTCATGCTAACAGGAGAACTAAAGAAAGAAGCAGTCGATACCATATCCCCCTGGATCCAAGCATACCAGCTGCGCCGAGCGAAGGTCACCGATGAGGTGGTGCAGAGCTTCTTCAAGATCAGGCCCATCAAGTTCTAAAGCACGTGCTTTTCTAACTACAAAGTATTTTTTTAATTACGTGTATTTTATTTAAACTTAAGACTGACTTAGTCAGTGTGCCTTAAAGGTACAGGAGTGGCTTTGTGGATTATTTTGTGATTGATATCTGTTACCAGGGAGCCATTCAAGTACTACATAAGAACCAACGGGGGTCTTTGCTTTGCTTATTTTTGATGACGGGGTGGTTTGAACGGTGATTACGTCAGCAATATTTATTAATTTAGTTTTTCTTATTATTCTGCAAAATTTTGAATGACAACCCTACTTGTCTAGTCTCAAAAGCGAAAAGCATGTTCAGGGATTCCCCAAAATAAATTATATTAATAAATTAATAACAATAAATAAATTTATAACAATAAAGAATCCCAAAGGCAACAGAAATACATCATCTGTGAAAATTTCAACTGTCTAACTATCACGGTTCATGAGATACAGCCTGGTGACAGACGGACAGCGGAGTCTTAGTAATAGGGTCCCGTTTTACCCTTCGGGTACAGAACCCTAAAAAAGAGGAGGAGTAAGAGCTTTGCTTACCCTTGCTGACAAGGGGGAGAGGGGCGTTAAAAATTACTAAAATTATGCTTTCGTAATACTTGAATGGCCCCCAATACATTTGCTTGACAAAAGGTAGTGAAGTATCATTCGACCAACTGAAATATTAGTGGTGGTGCTGAAGTCAAACAAAAAAACTATTTTATGTTTAGTACAAAAGGTTTCACAAACAGCAATTTCACAGAAACGTTGTTGGTCTTTTGACGTAATTAGCTAGGAAAAAATACTTACTAAATAAATTAAAATAACATAAAATTGAAGAAAGTAGTGCAGAATAATCCATAAAATGAATCTAATTTCGATAAGTGAATAACGGCGTAAATATCTAGGATTTGCTAAAAGAATGACATCTGGTAAGGCTAGAGAAGTATGAAAAATTACTTGACTTATGGCATGAAGCTATTCTTGAACTGAAATCTTTGTGACTTAAAAAAACCATTGTGTTCAATGCATAGCAGTTTAATTTATTTTTGTAAAGACAACTTAGGTCACATTTTGCTGAAGACATTTTAAGCCTTATTTCACGAGTGCATGAAATAATAATTTGCTTGACACTTACCATACTTAATAGTGATTAAATTAAGACGTCTTGACTTAAGTAATAATATTGTTATTGTTAAAGTATTCTACCCAATAAGTAATAAAGAAAGGAGTGATCATTGTAACCAAATACCTGACAACATCTAGCGTCTGTACCCAATCAGAATAAAGCCAAATGACGCGTCACCGACGTTCAACCAATGACAGGCGGTTCCTTTAAACACTGCTCACTTTAGCTACGGTTTCCTAGAGAGCGGTGGACGTCACATAACGGCCGTAGTTACGTCATGAAAACGATGGTACCGGGGTTTGACTTTACGGTGTCAAAAAACACTAAGAAAACAAACCAACGTAAAAGTTTCAGTGACGTAACGCGACGGTAAATTAAAAACGTTATGTGGCGGCCTCCGCATTCTTAGGAAACCCTCTTTAGTAAGATTGATTATACGGAGAAATACGTGTATCCTCACTTCATTACTTACCACTTGTCTTTAAAACTTACATTTTGTATAATTATGATTACCACAAAGATATAAATATGTCTAGATAGTCAGTTAAACTCGTAGAATAACACAATGACGTGGCGCGAGTGTAAGACGTAGCTGCCACGCACACCAGCATAACAAAATTGGCCTGTTTGTTTTAGTTCTTTTGCAGCGGAACACTATGTAGTCTATCACTTTTAGAAATAATCAAAGGATTACCATGTTCTATGTTCTATGTTAGAGGGTTTGGTTTCCGCACTTAGTCCTTCATGTGGACCATTGTGCGTGGGCCATGGCGGCCGTCATTGGTTTATTCCAACCAGCCCACCTCCCTCCAGAAGCTAATTAGATCCTCTGGTCTGCGTAGAATATCTGTGAAAGATCTGGGTGACCCGAGGGTTTCTGTTCTGATCTGGCTGACGCCTGTGCAGTCAAAGAGCACATGCGCAACGGTTTCATCAGCCTCCATGCAAGCCCTGCACAGAGGGCAAGGATTACCATTATCAAACATTTAATGAGTGTTGTGTTTTCTTATGCCTAGGATAACAGTAGTTTTCATACTTGAAATGTTCTATACAATCTGACCTCTTAGTGAAATGAATGAGACATGTACTTGTATTTATTAATTACTTTGTCGTATGCACAAACAACGCGTCTTGAGAGGCCTATGTCTATTTGTTTGAAACACGTTTTTGGCTAACGTAAAGTCATCTCGACTTGAGGTCAAAAATATGCTTGAAATAGTTCACAGTACCGCTAGCAAGATGATTTGCTTGGGTTTTTGAACATCACAAAAGTTTCAGATTGTATATATAATACCGGTATTCGGCGGATTTTTATACGGAGTTAGGAGTATGTAATGTAATTACATAGATGTGTAGTTGATAAGTCGTGTCCGTGTTTTTTACTATCATTATTACATAACTGGCGAAGTGTGCATGTACTATATGTACATTTTACACCTCTGCTAACCCTTCGAGGTTTACAGGCGTGATGTTATGTTAATATTATGAATTAAGGCATAGTTTCCACCTACCGATACGCCTGTATATCTTGTTTACATGGAGCTAGATTCTCTCTTGAAGATTAAAGATGTGAAGGCATAAGGAAAAATCTTTTTACAGTGATAAGCTGTCGTTTGACCACTATGTCATCTGATTTTTAGCGACAACTTATGCTAATCAACTTGGTCTGACCCCTAACATTAAGTACATCTGGGGCCGTATTATGAAGTATAAATGACATTATGATTCCAGACCGAAAAAGGGATGGTGCTAGCGGTCATGTATAGATCCATCTCTCTCTTGCACTGGAATCATGATGGCATTAAAACGTCATAATACGGCACCAGGCGTACAATTTTCACACTCGGATTGTCAGGAAAACAAGCGCAAGGCATAAAATAATTGCCATACGATTATAACACTATCTCCATGTAAAAATGATTCATTGAATATTTTGTACCATTCAGAAAGTAAGTCTGCATAAATCTCAGTTTTGGAATAAACCGGGATTAACTCTACGCATAATGTTGCCAGCCGTATAAAAAAAATAATTATGTAGTTTGCGCCTATCGCAAAGTATTTTGCTGAGCATGAGTTGATTGTAAGACGGATTGGAACTCGTAATCCTGGACTATTGTACATGGCTGTGCTATAAGCATAGGTAACAATTTATAAATTATTAATTTATTTCAATAAATACACCGTATTTTGATCATTTGTTTTTGTTAATTAGCGCCTTTCCCGTTTTCCCGCTAAAATATTAGTTTTATCTATGAGATAAATATAATTAATTGTGTAAAATTACAGTGTTTTGAATGATTGATGTAGCCGAATCTCACTGATCGCATGCCTCGCATTGCAAGACAAGGCATTATAGCTGGACAAGGATCATTTGGTCAATGTCATTCAAGAGCCAAACGATGGGGTTGGCAACTTGTTTATGTAAAATACCTAGTATATTAGAAGCCATTACCAGTAAAAATATAGTAGACTAGCTGCGCCCCGCGGTTTCACCCGCATAAGTATTGACCCCGTGGTTTCGGGATTAAAATCCTATGCCCTAATTCAAGTGCCAAATTCCATACAAATCTGTTCAGCCGTTTCAGCGTGAATGCGTAATAAACAAACAAACACGTTACTCACTTTCGCATTAGTTAGGATCGCGAAAGTATTTAAAAAAAGTATGTTTCAAACACATTTAATTCAGCTCATATGAGATTAATACTGGCCCATTTTGTATAGAAATAAAAATATAGTAGTTTTGCCATATATTTTTTCTTTAGAAATATAGTTAGTATGTAGGCCTCTAAGTAGAGTTGGAATCCCCCAACTTGTAGCCCTTTACCTACATTAATCCTTCAGATTACATGATTCGTAGAGATGACACTATAAGCCAATAAATCAGCACTAGGTATATTATGGTATTACTTAATAAATTAGAGTCTAATGGTGAGACCGTTACCTACATAACATTACCTAAAGATCTACCAAAAGATAAAATACAACTTTTCTCCCACCACATCATGACCACACTACCAAAGAACTTTTTAACATTAATACATTCACAGATTAACATAAAAATAGAAGATATTTAATCCACTTAGGAGTCTACACCATGGATGGGTGTCTCATAAGTTTCTTACAAAGCAAATAGCCAACAAAAGACGCCAAGACAATGACGACGGCCCTCCTTGGTGAAAACTAAAAATTGTAGAACACACTTGTGTACATACAACGCTACTTTGATCGAATATGCATTACAATAGGACTGAAATGTGGATGACACAGTCCTAAGTGGAAACAGGTAGTGGACGGATGTTGGTGATCTAAGAAAATAGATGCCGTGATAAAAAAATTGTAGTTAAGTCTGGAAAGTCATCAAAGTGATAATGTAGGCACTGTGTTTTTTTAAGTGAAAAAGATCGAACTTCCTTCCTTCAAAGGGATAGAAGGTTCTAGTAACTCTTTCCATATGTTTACTTAACAAGAACAATAATTATTCTAAAAGTAATTATTTGATCAGTTGGTGTTTCAATTGCTACGTTGGCACATTAGAACTTTAACAGCTTGCAAAACTGAGGAAGTTCTTACGGATCTTTGGGTGCTCTATACAAGTGCAATGTACAACCAAACATATGAAGATGAGGCTCCTCTCCCTCTTATAGCTAACTACACAGTGGTCAAAGAAGATGACGTAGAGAAGAGGGAGACAGAAGATCGCGTCATTCTAGAGATAGGCCGTCAAGATGATAAGCCGAAAGATAACACGTTCTCTCACAAGAAATACGATAAAACTATATCTCATCATAGGTCTTATGTCTTAGAGGATTATGAACCTAGGAGGATATCGTATTTTAGACCTCATGAATTGGACCACAGCGCTTCTGAAGGTAAGAAAATTGTAAGATTCCATAAAAATATAGAAGCCTCAATGATTAATTTGTTTATGTAGCCAGGCGGCAGTTCCTACGCAATTTATTTCTGTTACCTTTACACTATTTTCTAAATGCGTATTCAGATATTTCTGATATTCACAGAGCATTTGAGGGTTAAACTACATCAAGAATTCCGTATTATTTTGGTTTGGTTTCGATTTACATTTGTTTTTTTTTTGTGAATAAAGTACCTGTTCTGTTATTTTTTGTGATTTTGTGATTCATTGTACATTTGGTTAGTTGCGAATCTGGTTAGTTGAGGATCTGGTGAGTTGAGAATCTGGTGACTTGCTCATAAGCGTTTTAAAGTTTGCTATTAAAAAAACAACAGGGACGTTGGATTATTTGAAGTCTCAAACAAAAACAGATCAAATAATAGTATTGAGGTTAGATTTTGTATCTTGTTAGATCAATTAATCTGAAAAAAAAGCTGCGAGGTCAAATGACTTTCAGGATTAAGTTATATTATAGGTAAAGGTTCGTAACATAACACATTGGAACCTCGATACAATTAACAATTTCTTGCTTTAAAAAGCATGTCACTACTGCACATCGCGCAAACGGTTCCCACACGCAGTTTACCTGTACTTACTTAAAAACTTTGTACCTTACCTTTATACTTACTTACTTAAAACTTTTACGTCTTTCCGAAAAACGAAGTCCTCCTAATATTCTATTTGATGGCTTTCCTGAAAGCCAAGTCCTGAAATCTTGTATCAACATTAAAGGTCCCAGATACTACGAACAAGACTACAGAGATGCGACCAATATACCCGAGACTGCCAACTCTGAGTCTTCTTTAGATTACTCCCACGAATCCCAGGATACATCAAAATACGGAACTGATGATCCCAATCAAGACTCTATTACAAACTGGAAGGAGAGGGCCATGCAGCTTGAGAAAGGTATGACATTCTTTGACGTCATCATGAGTGTTTCATAAAATATCTTGGCTTCGGTGTGCTTTACGACGAGTGAAGTTAAGTACATTATAGGAACCTAATTTGTTACGTAGTAGGTTGGTACTATGCTGTGGTCAGACTTAATAGCGCAGTACTTACGTAATTTCGTAAATGAGTTTTGATACAGTGATTGTCACAGGCATGAGTGAAAGACGACGCCCATCTGTAGCATTTGTATGTATAACGTGTAAATAATTATTTTGCACTTATGGCTGACACAGATGGCTACATCCCTAGATCAGGCAATGTCGATGTCACTCGTGTCTAGAAGAGATGTAATTTCAAAGTGATCATGATAATCCACCAACCCGCACTGGGTTCGCGTGGTGGAATACGGTTCACTTCCTCTCACAGAGAGGCCTGTGTCCCAGCAGTGGGAACATTAATAGGCTGATTATAATATGTTATACGTGGAAGTAGCAAATGTGGAGAATTTTTCTACGAGGGTTCTAACTACGTCATTTCAGAATACAAGAAAACGGCGTGTGATAGAGAGCGGACGCGAATGAGGGATATGAACCGCGCCTTCGATCTCCTGCGCTCCAAGCTGCCAGTCACCAAGCCTTCAAAGAAGAAATACTCCAAGATCGAGTGTCTTAGGTAAAAAAAAGCTTCTTGCACTGGGGGCCTTGTCCACCAGTGGATGTCTTACAGCTGTAGTGATGATTCCGATGATGAACTTGATAAAAATCACACTATCACATCACATCACACCAATATTATAAAGGCGAAAGTTTGTGGGTGTGTGTGCATGTTTGTTACTTCTTCACGCTCGAACGGCTGTACCAATTTTGATAAAACATTGTATGGAGTCAGCTAACGCCCTGGATTAAGACATAGGCTACTTTTTATCCTGATATTCTCACGGGATCGAGACTTACGCGCGTAGCTAGTTGCTTATAAATGTCTGTAAAAATATTTTCCAGTCTACAATGTGGTAGCAGGACTGACCTGAACTACCCAGGGGATATTAAGTAGGTATGTATCGCCACTTCGCCAGTCATGAAGGCTATTTTAACAGAGCCCAATTGTGTAGGAACACACTGAACTACGATAATCTAAAAATCTTTAGGTTTACCGCTATGAAATAAAGGTCAAATTGTTGTCATGGACGAGCGGGTAAGTGCGGTTGTCCGTTAAAGCATAATGGCGGCCATAGACGCTACGGTCCTGGGAAGGTCTACATGTGCAGGTGTGCCTGTGCAGATAGACTTGAGCGTGTATTGGAAAAGACCTGTGAACCTGATTATAAGAGTAGGGGAAGACCAAAGAAACGATGGATAGACAGTTGAAAGATGATATGGCTAGAAAGGGAGTGACTACCGAGATGACGACTAAAATAGGGAAGTATGGAGTAAAAAGACATTATTGCGCCGACCCCAAATAAATTGGGTTAGGGCAGGAGAATGAAAATCCAGGCGTCGGCTGAGGGCAGATAATGCCCTCTTCGGCCCTCCTAAATGGGTCTAGGGACGTCGTACTCGGGGATGTCTTCCGCCCCCTATCATAATAAGACCCGAGGTGGTGGAGCGTAATGTTCCACGCGCGCCCCTGTTAGACGTCGCGGGGGGAGTCAAACGCCTCACTCCCCAGCTTGACTAGACGAAGCTCGCAGAGGCCCCTAGGCTGCGTTGAAAAGTGCTTAAGAAAATAGTGTTACAGCCAAATTAGACCGATTTAAAAATTTCCATAGAAACAGATTTCCAGTTATGTTTTTAACTAAAACATTTCGAAAATGTTCTTAACTATCTTTTTAGACCTTTGTATGCTGCTTATGCGTATGAAGTTTCATTAAAATCGGTTCAGTCATTTAGAAAAAAAAGGGCTTGAAAATTTGTATGAAATGCCGTACGTCGTATACGCTCTTAAGTGCCCCCGTGCAAGTGTGCGAGAGAACACAGGGTGGTTTTAGTCAGTAGAAGTCTGAAAGACCCCTCCGTCTGCCCCAGGGTGGACATCCACGAGGCCTTCCACCCCGTTACCAAAAAAAAAGGAGAATGATGATAATGCAGATTTAAAATGTATAGCTTACATTATTAAAGATCTAATGCTGTGTTGTTTCAATTCCAGGATAGCCATATGTTACATCAGACACTTGGAGTACATGCTGGCTGGTGGATCCCCAGATGAAAATCCTGCGTTCTTCGAGCTTCACGCTTCGGACCTTAGACGTAGGCAGCAGAGATATTAGCTAAAACTTAAGTAGCTTCGTATGCATTATTTTGTGAAGAGTCGAAGACTGTTCTGGTATTCTCTTGTCGGTTCAACCTTGTATGAGTTGATATCTGAGAGGAGATGAGGAAGAGAAGTGCCATAAGTCGATTTATTAAAGCCGTTTTGAATGTTTCGTCGCCACGAACGATTGAAAATTACAGGCTATTTGAACAATAAGGAACAGAATTATTCTGAAACAATTCGGCAACAATCTGAAAATGTATAAGGAATACACCTACTTATAATATAACATAGGTATAATTGTTTGTTAAGTAAAAATAAAAATTAAGAAAAATGTGCTATACTTATGTGTATATAGGTATTTATTTTTATTTTCAACAAAAAGTTAACCATAAAATATTTAAAAAAAAATATGTTTCAAAAGGGTGCTTGCAATAATTTCAAATAATATGGTCTCGTTCTTTAAGGTTAAAAACCATTTTTTTACGGAAAGCACGAAATAAACAACACAATAATTTACATTTTCGCCTACTTCTTATAATCCATTTATTTACTTACACTTTTAAAATCTTATTTTGACGATTACACAAAAACTTTACCAAATGATGATTGATTGTCAACAATTGAATGTACAAAAAATATGTTTTTTCTCTACAGCCGTTTCAGTCTCGTTACAATAATGAACCATAAACTTATAATTTAAAAAAAAATTGTCTATAACTCTGTCAATATGGTCTTACAATTTCTTAAATTTTCTTTCCTTCTCCAAGTCATCCTTTTTCTTTTCTAGAGATTTCAGGTAGTCGAAGTAAGCGCATTTGATTATTAACGGCACCTTGACTACACCTGTTGAAGAGATGCTCCATTAGCTGAATAATACCAGCGTATAATGTCCCCACTGCTGGGACACAACGACACAGGCCTCCTCTATAGGCGAGAGAGTGGCCAAATGTCAATAAGATTAACTCAGCTTATCGCAGTCCACTGCTGGACGTGGCCTCTCCCAGGCTGCACCACAACACCCTGTCCTCCGCTTTTGGAATATTGCTCCACAGCATACATTTCGATAAAACCGCAAAAAAACTTTAAAATGGTTTTCACTTGGAACGTTTACTGTAGGCTAGTTATATTATGCAACAGATGGCACTGGGTTTTAATAGATAGTGATTCAAGACGAAGGTTTATATGTATAATACATGAATAATATAGTAGAGAAAATCAGTATTGCACCCGTGCGAAGCCGGGGCGGGACGCTAGTATACTTATATATAAAAAAGTACCCTCTAAACTTTACTACTTTGTGGCATTATCATTGATACACTGATTGGTGTATTCTTACAGATTATTCGTGACGAACGGCTATCACTAAAATAATGTAAAAGTAGATTGTAAACACACGGGATTTCTCATTAACATTCACCAAGCCATAGATATTTATTTTTATTATAACCATAGATGACAGAAAAGGCCAAAGCTTCATGTTTTTCTGTGTACGTTCTACGATCTATAATCTAATAGGATCATAAAATGTAAAAAAGAACCACAGAAACTATCAATAAGATGGGAATCTAACTTAGAACCACAGATTAGCCAATCAATCGTGAAACCGCTAAGCTAGTATTTGCTTTGTTGAAAGATAAACAAAATAACCGTTCTTATAATTATATGATGATTTACTGCTTAGCTTCCATAACGGTATAGCGTGATGATAATCATTTAAAAAGTAAAATCTGTAAATATCTGCAATATTCTAATCTTTTCACAGATTTTTTTACAATTTGCAGTAAACTAGAAGAATGCGATAGTCCACAAATTCAAGGTTGCGCAGCGTGCTATGGAGCGGGCTATGCTTGGAGTCTCTTTGAAGGATAAGATCAGGAATGAAATTATCCGGAAAAGAACCGGAGTTACCGACATAGCTTGCAGAGTAAGCAAACTGAAGTGGCAGTGGGCTGGCCATGAAGGCCGAAGGACCGATGGCCGATGGAGCAGACGAGTCCTGGAGTGGAGACCGCGTATCGGCAAGCGTAGTGTGGGACGCCCCCCAGCTAGATGGACCGACTACCTTAAGAAGGTGGCTGGGTCAGACTGGATGCGGAAGGCGGAGGACAGGGTGTTGTGGCGCAGCCTGGGAGAGGCCTATGTTCAGCAGTGAACTGCGATAATGCAATATTACCCATCCCCATAGCAAATAGCGTGATAATTTATAGCCTACAGACTGACCAGACCTAGAGGGAATATCTATGCAAAATTTTAACAGAATCCATCTGGCAGTATTTGCGTGATGCTGGAACTTACAGTCAGACAAACGGACGAAAATTCTAAAAACTATAATATTTTCGGCATTAGAATCGTTCCCAGACCGCGTAGCAATTATCTTATTTCAAAAATAGTCAATGTACAGTTTAGGCTTCGCTACGATTTGAATATAATTATACACATACATACATAAACTCACGCCTTTTTTCCATGGGGGTAGGCAGAAACTATAGAACGCCACCTGCTACGCTCTTTACATACTCCTTTTGCTTCGTTTACGTTCATATATCGGTCATACACGCACGCCAGTTGCGAGTATACACACCTGCAGTGCTATTCTGTAACCATCTCACCGTGAAAATGTAAGTGAAGTGAGCGTGGAGTGAACTGTCAGTGAGGTATTGACACTGTTAACAACTCACTTCAAGCTCACTTCACCTACGTTTACACGGTGAGATTTTTCTGAAGAACATCGCCAATTAGGTCATGAGATGTCCTGTGTGTCTGTATTTTATTGATGTCCCGTCAAAATTTCAATATGGTCGTGATTATCGTGGGTTCATATAAAAATTCCATAGAAAAAATCATTTCCAGTCTTTCCTCAACCTTTCCAATTTTTCTTTCCATAAAAACCTAATTCGGACCCCATTTTAAAACAAAAAATAGTCTACGAGCCGTTCTCAAGTGATGCGCATACCAAACCAACGAACTGCATTTCATTTTATTTATAGAGGAGGGCAGGGACATGGACCCGCAACCTGTTACCATGGATTCAGTAGGTACCTACATGATTCTGAATACTGAGCGTTGAAATTTCTAGAAGGTCTTTAATCTTTAATAATCTTTATTGACATAAGTTAAAGCATACATTTTCATGAACTCCCTAGCTCAATAGAATCATAATATGCTGAAATCGTGGTAACGGGCTGTGGCCTGTTACCCAAGCCCAAGTCTGCTATTTTTATAAATTCAGTCATTCCAACACGATCCCATTGTCATGCCATTGTCATTTTGCTAAAAGTTCGTAATCTGGTAAATTCATAATGGTCGATCATTGGTCGGTCAATGTTCTCAATTGTGTTATTTTAATGGCATTGTCGTATTGCTATTATTATAAAACCCATTAGTACTCGTAGAAATGTCATTCATTTGTCATTATGTACGAGATTACCAATATATGCAATTTCTTTCAATGTAGTGTTAGTGGCCGACCATTGGAAAGTCATAATGACGCCATTATAATAGTACATTACCAAACTTGCCAAAATCAACAATTATGAAATCAATAAATAAATATAAAATAAAAATAAAATACATTTATTTCGAGCAACTTTAACTCATATTGTGGTACACACAAATACAGAAAACAAGGACAATAAAAAATAGAAAAAAAAAAATACTAAAAGACTTAATTTCTAACCGGCCCTATTGACGGCAACATGCCTATCACAGCAGTGCCATTATGGCATCAGTGTGGACAGTCCATCCGGTCCGCGATCATCGCCAGGACGACATTGGGGCTGCCCCACACCCTATGCACCATGGATGCACCCCGCTTCCGCATGGTCGCGTGGAAGCAATCGGTACGCGCCTCAGCGAACAGTAGCGAGGCAGCCCCAATACAGCCCTGAACGCAATGTTGAACTGGACACGGAGGGCTCCGTATGATGCACACGTGTAGGTACCTCGCCCACAGACTGCACGTGTAGAGAGACGTGCAGTGCGCCCTAAAGAGCGTTACCTTCACCTCCCTCGAACAGCGCGCAAACCTGCGTGCGAGCATATTTGCCCGTAACGACAAAGCCCTCCGTTCCCGCTCCATGTCCGCATTGTCCTTGAGGTCGGTCGTAATTAAATGCCCTAAATACTCGAATTGATTCACCCTTTCGAGTGGAACACCGCTTAGAAAAACGGGTGGGTATTGCGAACGTTTCGTACCGGCCTCAAAGACCATGCATTGGCTTTTGGTCACATTGTACTTCAACCCATGACCATGGGCATACTCCTCACAGGTCCGCACCAGCTTTCTGAGGCCACCGACTGACGCGCTCAGCAGCACCATGTCGTCAGCATAACTGAGGTTATTGACACAGACTCCGCCGACATGGCAGCCGACATGCTGGCTGCTGAGCGCTACGATCAAGGCATTCATGTACAGGTTAAAAAGGGAGGGGGAAGTTAACCCCCCCTGCCTCACCCCACACTCCAGCCGATACGGCTCCGACATCGTACCCGCCCACTTAACGCTGTTGACCTGATGACTGTACCAGTATTTAAAGACCTTGACAAGTTCATGTGGTAGGTTTATACCCTCGAGTTTAGCCCACAGGATGTCGTATGACACCAGGTCAAAAGCCTTGGACAGGGCGAGGAAGCAGGCGTGCACTGGAGTCTTGCGATCTGTGTAATCTCTGACGGTATGCTTAAGACACAGTATTGCACTTTCAGTTGACAGCCGAGGTCGAAACCCAAACTGATTATCGTGCAGATCCAGGTACTTGTTTAACTGTGTATTAAGCAAACCGTCAAATACTTTTGCAATGATCGCTGCAAGAGAAATCGGCCTGTAGTTACCTTTGTCGGCAACATCTCCCGTTTTATTTTTCACTACAGGGACTACTATGGTTTAATGAAATCAGATGATAGGTATGAATGGCTCACGCATAGTGTATAAAACATTGCTAAGACTCGATTAATATGCGGGCCAGCGTGAACTAGGTGCTCGATGCTGAGGCCATCGTTGCCAGGGGACTTGCCCTTAGATATAGCTTTAATAGCCTGAGCCACAACCTCTTTCTCGGCAACTCTTTGGCAACGAAGCTAGTCCCCACGCCCTCGACTGGCATCTCAACATCGAGCACCGTCCCCGCCAGTCCCCGTGGGGACAGTACACGAAAATGGTCCCTGAAAATATCAGCAATATCCTTAGGGTCACTAACACCCTCGACACTCACCGGAAGTCCAGGTCGAACGTTTGCTTTGTTGGTGCTCTTCCAGAAACTACGAAACTGCCCACTCTTATGCTTTTCAGGTAGGGCATCCATTTTAATTTGGTCCTGATGGTTTTGGCACCATTTAAGTCTGGACTTGAATATTCTTCGATTTTGATACATTTCGTCATATATACGCCCAGATCTAGGCTTACCACACATGACCCACTCATGGAACTTCGTTCTAGCCACCCGGTGAGCCCCGCTAACGTGTCTTTTCCACCCAAAAATGCATGGGCCATTCCCACCTCCCCCCGCGCGAGTGCATCCCCGCGCCGATGCCGACGCCGCGTCGCCTCTCGTAAGGTAGTTACAGTGTCAGAATAAAGCCTATCAAGAATACGCCCATGGTCCGAGTTATTACAGTAACAATAAATATCAATGATCGGCCATTCAGACACAACTGCGTTAGCAGACTTGGCCCCCAGGTCGCGGGTCCGTGTACCTGCCTACAGTTTCTGAGTCGATGCCACCCTATAAAATAATATAGAAGATAGATAAAGTAGCTTACCAGAAAAACAAGTAGTGACAAAGCCTTTGTACAAAGCATACAAGGGTCCCATCACATTCTCCACAGTGTCCTTTGTCTGAAAACAAACCGTTATATCAGCGCTCCGTGAAACTGGGACATTTCGCTCAGTTTATATTTATTTGCCTTTCAGTGCTGCTATACTGTCATATCAGCGTGTTCGGTTTGATAGTGGAAATGGCACAACAATTTACTTTTACGTAAAATTATATTATTATTAAGTTCGATTCGACTGGTTATGTTAGATTAATGAAAATACTATTATATATCTTTTTTTTTGTCATTTCGGCCCAAATACTGCCCCAACTTAAAAAAAAAAAAATCATCACGATACAAAAATAGCATCCTCGATCATAAAATAAAATTATAATACAAGTCGCTGAGGTTTCAAGCCGTTGGTGTAACCAAGCGTTACAGTTTCTATTAGTGATATGACCCCATTTATACCAGGCTGCTATCAGCGCGTAGGATGCTTCTTCCGCCCAGTATTACGTTACCGGTTTTATAAGGGATATTGATCACCATGGATCCCCTGCCCCCCTCTACGTGCATGTACAAGGATCACAGAAGGGTACCGGGACGTACTACAACATGTCAATCAGTTATGGCATTGAACGGCGCGGCGGCGTTATCCGTATGACTTTGGCCTTTGAGTTAAGGATGTGACCTAGTTATGTATTTAATTGTTTCACAATAGGCTTTTGCTAGAAAACGGAAATAGGTCGGTGCCTAATAATTAGTATGAGTCTATTGTTATTTGATAATGAATAAAATAATAATAATCACCCGAAAATTCCTGACTTCTACATTTTATCATCCGCCCTTTTTCCGCCTTACACACTTCGTTTCGGCCCATGTGTAAGGTAAGGTCGTAAACTCTCTCGAATTAGAAGAAAAATAAAGAACTCAATATAATAATAATAATTCTTATTTTAGTCAGTTAGGTAGTAATTTTAAAAGCCGATTACAATAGTTACGATAAAAAAATAATACTTTTAAGGTAGGACCTACAAATTCATACACTTTAGTGACAAATAATTCTGGGTACCTACTTACCTAATAATTTTTGCAACTGTTAATTAAACATTCATTATATTATTCGGCGGTTGGTTTCGTGTACCTACCATTAAAACATGAATTGGTCGGTTATTTCATCTTAGAAGTACAAAAATTACTCAAACTGTTAATTAAATTTTTCGGCGGTTGGTTTTATGTACCATTAAAACATGAATTGGTCGGTTATTTCATCTTACAAATACAAAAATTACTCAAGTAGTAAACATAGTAAATGAATGGGCGGTGAGATTATAGCAGGTAAGTATTTTTTTAAAATAAACTATTAAGTGCTAATTTCCCCAATTAAACTGAACGCGATCAGCACGTAAACCACGTTTAAGAGCTCTCTGTCTTATATAGGGTCGCAGCATAATGCTGAGTGATAGCCGTTTTGCGTGGATGTGACGCATGTTTCCCTCAACCTTTTCTTATTTTTGTGTTTATATTCTTTTTTGCGTCATGTTTACCGCAAATAAACGTAGGTATTTTCTTTCTTTCTTTCTTACTTTCTGAGTATGAGAAATGAAAAAGTCTATGACAACAATAAAAGTCAATCCGTCTTAATACAAAACAAGGTTTATCTTGAGAACCAGGTTTAAACTGTACGTAAGCAAATAATTAATCGATTGAAATAAATGATTATCCATTAGTCAGTCGTGTACTAGCGCTCGCCGGAACAGTCGTTTTATTTACATAACTCATCACCCCTTTTAATACGTACGTACACAATAGGTACACTTACATTTGGTGACCCCGATATTACTAACACGCGCCGCGATTTAAAGTTTTTTTTTAATCCGTGATTTTTCTTGTGTCCCGATAACTGCACTGCACAACCGAATCAGCCTTCCACATGCGGATCTCCCTGGTTTTGGTTTTCAAGAGGCACATAGTTATCCAGACATGACGTCAAGCGGAAATTGTGGAAATGGGGCAGCATTGTGCGGAGCAGCGGACTTCAAGCAGACTGACGTCGCGGCAATAGGAATGTCCTCGAAGATACCCGAATTTTGGACCGAAATGCCCAGAGTGTGGTTCGCTCAGTTCGAGACAATGATGGCTCCTCAAAAACAAGGCGACGAAGCAAAATACGGCGTTGTGCTGGCCAACCTCAACAAAGACGCGATAAGTCAGGTGGCCGACATAATTATTTCGCCTCCCGCCACCAATAAATATGGTGCCCTCAAAGAGAGACTCCTCGCTGTATACGAAGAATCCGAAGAGCGGCAGTTCCAGAAGCTGGTAGGTGAAGTGGAATTAGGCGACCAGAAACCGTCACAGCTGTTGAGACGGATGAGAGAATTGGCACGAAAGAGTCAGGTGGCCGAAAAAACATTACATAACCTGTGGACATCAAGGCTCCCGGATCATGTACGAGCAGTTTTAATGGTCAGTCAGGACCAAAAACTCGACAACCTCGCCGCTATTGCAGACAAGATTTTGGAAGGAAAATCAGGAGAAGTGTCGGAAGTATCAGGCGGTCCAAATCAGCTTATCGTTGAGTTAGTTAACCAAGTAAGCAAATTAACCATGGAAATAGCAGCACTAAAAGCCAACTCACAGGGCAATGGACGTCATAATTATAGACGCAATCGAAGCCGGTCGCGCCCAAGGTCCCTCTCAAGATCGAGGATTACTCCTGACAGCCCAAACTGGTTATGCAAGTATCATTTTCGGTACAGGAATCGAGCCCGGAACTGTGAAAAACCATGCAACTGGAAAAAGCCGTCGGAAAACTAAGTTCTGCGTTGACAGAGGCGGTCGTCAGCGCTATCATTCCTTCAAACCGCCTATGCGTTACCGACCGAAAAAGTGGGTATCGTTTCTTGGTTGATACTGGCGCTAACATCTCAGCAATACCTAAAAGAGGAAACCGTTTACAAACAGACAACTCATATAAAATCTATGCCGCAAACGGAACGCGAATTAAAACATACGGTGACAAAACGCTGACGTTAAATCTAAACTTGAGACGGCCGTATCGATGGACTTTCATCGTTGCTGACATTACGCAACCAATACTGGGTGCCGATTTTTTAGAAAAGCACAACATTTTGGTGGATATACGAAATAAACGTTTAATAGATGGTACGACTGGACTTCAGAGGAACGCAAAGTTGATGAAGTCGAGCACACCAACGCTTCGGACCGTAAACTTGACCGACGATTATGCAGACATTTTGGCAAAATATCCGAACATTCTAAAACCACTCGACACACAATCGCAACCCAAGCACGACGTGGTTCATCAAATCATTACCAACGGACACCCTGTTTACTCCAAGTCAAGACCTCTGCCGGCGGACAAATATCTGAGAGTAAAAAAAGAGATAGAGCATATGTTAGAGGCAGGATTGTGTAGGCCTTCCAAGAGTCCGTGGGCAAGCCCATTGCTCGTAGCGACAAAGAAAAATGGTGAAATACGCTTATGTGGAGATTACAGGAGATTGAACACGATCACTGTGCCGGATAGATACCCGATTCCAAGAGTACTAGACTTCGCATACCTATTACCAGGAACCAGTATATACTCAAAAATCGATTTAAAAAGGGCCTACAACCAGATTCCAGTACAAGACGTAGAAAAAACCGCAGTGATTACCCCGTTCGGTCTATTCGAATTTCCGAGAATGCCATTCGGACTACGAAACGCAGGTCAAACCTTTGTCAGATTCCTGAACACAGTCTTAGCCGGACTCGACTTTATTTTCGTGTACATAGACGACATACTAGTGACGTCATCATCAGCCAGCGAACACCGACGTCATTTACAAGAAGTGTTCAAACGGTTAGACGAACATGGCATTGCAATCAACCAAGAAAAGTGCGTGCTGGGTAAACCTCAGATAGAATTCCTCGGTTATCAGATAACAAAAGACGGAATCAAGCCGTTACCCGACAAGGTCGAAGCGATTACCAAATATCCGATTCCGAAAACAGTGCAAGAGTTACGAAGATTTTTAGGCATGATTAATTTTTACCGAAACAACATTCCGCAAGCAGCCCGTCATCAAGCACAGCTGAACAAATACCTAATTGGCTCAAACAGCCGCCTCCAACGGGTCTGGCGGCTCCAACGTGTCTATCACTGAAGTAACCATGGGCGGCATTTTCGTCATAGCCGTCGCGGTATTAGCGTTCTGCCTTTACAAAAAGTGTAAAGGTGTAGTGCAAGTGATTTTACTTATTTATATAACATTTCATTCAAGATTTTTTTATATCGTTTTTTTTTCATATTGTTTACCAATTATATTTTTATTTTTAATCTGTAATGTAAGCGTACTATAAAAGTGTATTAGAGATTATTACTTTAAAAAAAAAAAAGGGGGAATAATGTACGTAAGCAAATAATTAATCGATTGAAATAAATGATTATCCATTAGTCAGTCGTGTACTAGCGCTCGCCGGAACAGTCGTTTTATTTACATAACTCATCACCCCTTTTAATACGTACGTACACAATAGGTACACTTACAAAACCATGGAGCCATTATTGAATTTCGAACTTTATTCCGTCTAAAGTTCCTAACACAAAAATGACATCACCGAACTAAGTACGTTCTCATTATAAAAACTGGCTCCATGGTATAAGCCATGTCAAAATATAAATCTTTTTTTGTAATAAGACGGCACGTGTTTTGCAGGAGTGTTTGCGATTTTTTGTTTGTTTGTTGTCATAAACAGTATCCTAATTGTGTAACACAGTTTGAACGACAATCCGAGAGTTTTGAAGGATATTGCTAATCCATTGCTTCATAGGTATGAAAAATTCGTCTGCTAAACAACGTAAATGACACAATGAACGTGAATGACCAGTCAAAATGAATTGTGTTGGGAAAGATTCTACCTGTAACTATAGTTGTGTAAATCGTTTAACCTCAAGCATGTCATATTAGATGAAGTAGTTTAAAATAAAGCTTTGAACTAAACACACGTCTAAATTACTCCAATTTATTGGGGGTCCGTTTAACAAAATAATATGAATGTCGTGGTCAGTTTGGTAGATTACAAACAAGCAACCAAGATTAGAAATATCAATTAAGAAATAAAACAAAAGAAACCCGAATATTTCTCGAAGTAATAAAAAAATATTATGTAATGAACAAAAACGACAAAGTAATAAAATATATTAATGTGAAAATTTATATTTTTTTCTTTTAACTGTCTGAAGTTGGTGCAAGTTAAAACTCAAAAACTGTATTTTAATATTTTTAGAGTTAAGTTTTAGTTAGTGGACTACGGGAAAGCCTTCGACTACATCGATATAATACCTAATCTTCTGTTCTGCAACGATATCGAATTGACTGCGTTACATCGAAGTGTTGAGATATTTGTATGACGCTGCCACAATGACTGTCCAGATCCAAGTCTCCAATATTCCCGAAGCTATTCACAACTGCGTTGGAGGACGTCTTCAAGACGCTGGACTGAACTGGACGGGGTATCAACGTGAACGGCGAGTATATCTTACACCTTCGCTTTGCCGATTGACATCCTCATAATGGCTGAGACGGTGGAACAGTTAGACCAGACGCTGCACAGCCAAATGGAGCCTCTCGGCGGTTTGGCCTCGGCATGAATTTAGACAAGACGAAAGTCATGTACAATTCACACGTTTTATCCACATTGAAGGGTCGCATCTCGAAGTTGTAAGGAATATAGAAACTCCTTCTAGGTAGACACCAAGGCAAGTCATACAGCTCGGTAGACACAACTTTGAAAACGAAGCCGACAGATGGATCCAGTTGGGTCGGGCAGCATTTGGAAAACTTCGTCAAGTCTTCTCATCATCTATCCGCAATGTTTTAAGACTAAGGGCTTCTAACAGTGCGGCCTGTCCGTCATGATATACGGTGCCGAAACGTGGACACTGACAGTCGTGCTGGTTCACAAATTCAAGGTGGTTTAGCGCGCTATGAAGCGGGCTATGCTCGGAGCCTCTTGAGGATAAAATCAAAAATTAAGTTATCAGCAAGCAAGCTGAAGTGACAGTGGGCTGGCCATTTTTATCAAAGGACCGATGGCCGGTGAAGCAGACGAATACTGGAGTGGAGACCGCGTATCGGCAAGCGTAATGTGGGACGCCCCCCAGCTACTAGGCTGAGTTGATTGATGTTTTAGTTATAAATTTTACTGTTTAGAAGGTCCGCACAAAATAGGTCGGCGATCCGGATCCGGACCGCGGTCTGCCATTTGGTGACTCCTGTGATAGACTATGACGTCAATTGACGTCACACCAAGCGCGCCAAAATTGAGGGTGTTTATGGGGCTCGTGTCGGTTGGCATTTTTTTTAAGTAGATACTTTCAATTGCTTTTTTGGTGTTGAATATTTTTTTTGACTATTTGTAAACTATCGAATAAAAATATTGAAAAATCCATGCATACTCCGGCAGCGGCCGGCGAGCGCTAATTCCAACTCCAAGTTAGATCCGATTTGTTAACTACTCTGTGTTGTTAACTGCGCGTTAAGCAACACGCAACTGTCCGTTAAGCCATTTTACTGCCTAATATTTATTTAATTACCGATTTAAATATTTGATATGACTCATTTTTATTATTTAGTTTACTGTTCAGTTTTTATTGCCGAACATGTTCAGAAACATGCATTTTGTAATTTACTATAACTATACTAAACAACTGCCACTTTACATCAGTTGCAATAAATAATGATCTGGGATTTAAGTACATAACATATTTATTTGTGTCTCTATACATCGGCTTTTAAACACCTAATTTACCTACTTTGTAAAAATATAAGTGAGTGTAATTAGTTAAATATTAAGTAAATACATAATTACATAATCTTTCAAACTCCGATGTACAACAATTTTGGTAAAGTCAACTCGGTAAGATACGCTAATCTAATAAAACTTACGTTTTATTTCAAAACCATGTTGTAAGATGTAAGCTACTATTATCAGGTCGTGTTTTTCCCATTCAATGCGAGAATGGGAGCTCATTTTCATTGACCGTGTTGAGAGGGGAATGAATGAATAAACACTATGTGAAGAACGGCGTCCCTCGTATGTAACTGACGTGCAAATACTAGGAAACCATAATATTAGAAAAGGTTAGCAGGAATTTTCGCCTATGAAAAGCTACGTAGGGGCTGACTTCACTGTGCCCTACTGTCTGTTGAGCGTAGCATACAGGTACTAGGCTGGCAGAGATTGTTGTCGGTAGAGTACCGAAATAGTCACATTATACTGGCTAGTCTAGCGTTACGTACATTGCTTTAAATGTATGCTATCTTTAATAAAGCACTGAATGATGGCGCAATGAATGTAACGCATAAAGGCAGTTTAGAATGCCGCTAAACCTCGCCAATTCATTTGAGAAATGTTTGAGAAGGTAGGCACTGCATGCATGACAGACTGAGACAGGGTCAGCCTCCCAGGCCCCAGGACAGCAGGACAATGCGCGGATGGCATTCATTGTGAGCAGACGTTTTGCGAAAGCGAGTGTTTCCGATGCGAATGGCACGCGCCGATTGCGAGACAGCCTCCCTTTTACTAGGCTCGCAGAACTTACAAGGAGATTTATCTCACATTCCATCTAGAATATTTTCAGAAGAAAGTAGAGTGAACTAAATAATGATGCAATAAAATTTAGGAACGGCTGGCTTTTTGAGGTTATAGTTCTTTTTGTTTTTCAAATATTTTTTTTAGATTAAATCTTTATAATTTCGGATTTTTCTATTCAAAGATAGGCTAAACATTGTAACTATTATTTTTAATTGAAATTCTGAATTTGACACCTTTTCCATTAGAATCATATGTGAGCCTAATGCGACAGAACTAGTATCGAAGGAAGGTCGATGAAGTACCTACCTAATTTATTCAATATTTATTATTCAATTGCTTCTGAATTGGCCGAATTCGTCACGGTCGACGCGCGGCGGTCGAACGATCAACTTGGTATTTTGATTTTTTATTTTAACGGAATAAAGTTTTAAGTTAAGTAATAAACTTCTTAATAACATTGTTTTTTTTTCTATCTTACTAAATTGTAATTCGTCCCATTTTAACACCAAAGGTCAGAAAAAACATCAGAAAAAAACTCCAAAGTAAATAATCACAAAAAAAAAAACCATTTACAAATTACCTGTTTTAATAACAAAGCGATAGCCGATTGCGATAGCAACTTGCACCGAATTGCCGAGTCGGTAAAGTTGATCGAACGACTGGTGACGTAACTACTTCTACTAGGGACACATGAGTTGCGAGCAGGTACAAATATTTCAAATGCAGCACGTATTTACACTTGAATTTGAATCTTATCTGTTGTGATTTAAAGTACAATTTTAATTGGTTATTTGTACTTACAATAACGTTACCGCATTGATCGAAGACTGGTGGGCGTCTCGTGTTGATGCTGCGTAAGTATTCTTGCCAACGGCGAACGCATTCTGTGACGTCACGTTGGTCGCCCCACACTCCTTGTGTGTAAGTGAAGTAAATAGAACCTACTATGATGCCAGCCTGTCGAGGAGATAGACAAACGGTAAATTAATTCAATCACTACTAATGACGGTGAAATGTAGAGGAGGTTGCATGAAGATTTGTTAATCATAGGTGCAAAAAGTAATGGAAGTAGGTAGATATCGGATAATTTTAGGTATTGTGGAATGTATAGTTAGCAGCTAAAATAATATTTATAGGAAATATAAATGAATTTGAACTCAGAATCATAGGTCAAAATGAGAATTGCGTGTGAGGTTGTCCATTTGATTAGCCCTCAGTTTTTCAGTTTGTTTCTTAGCTGCTTATTTACTAAAAATAAGTTGATTTGATGATAACACAGATAAACCATAGCTGTTAATATTGTAGCTATAAAATAGGTCGGTAGGTTTAATTTTAGAGTCAAATGAAATGAGTTTATAATCTTTGAATTTCAACCTTCGGGATAAGGATTACAGCAAAGCAAATCTTAATTACTACTAGGGTAGCATTAACTAAAAGATGTAGGTTTCACCAACTTTGACGGCGTACATAAGCTTTCCGTGTACGTAGTGAGGTATACTGGGTAAAGCAACAGTTTGTCCGCCTTTTCTTAGCTTGTACTCTTCTTTGCTGCAAACTTTGATGCAGGTTGCATTCAGGGGGTGATCTGGGGGATAACCCAATTTAATTTAAAATGAAAAAATATTTTTAAGTAAAATGAAAAGTGTTGGGAATTATCATTTTGCAATAGGTGTGAATATTAATCAATCAAATCCATGGATTCACTTCATTTGATTCACAGATCACTTTTGGGAGGAGGTAGATGTAACCGGATGCATGCAAAAAACATATTAAATTGAAGCATAAATTAGCCAAATAATATTGAATGCATAATATCTTCTTAACCTACTCCGCTTTTGCGTCAAATTACTGTAAGTGGAAGATGAAGACATGGATAAATATATTACAATTTACAAGTAACAGCCATCTATGTAGATAAATCGAGTGCCTAGTAAAAGTTTGAGAGCATTTATGAGACATTACATAATTTGTAATAAATACTAGGGCACCACACCAACTAGGAACCTTATTCGTAAAATGTAGGTCAGTCACCTATTACACGGCTGTTTCATTGATGCAAAAGAGACAGAAATATTTTAATTACCCTGTTACATCTCTTTCTGGCTGTTGTAGCGGGAGATTATATTTTTTTGTTATTAAACTTTACATTTCACCTAATCCGAGTTATAATATCCTAGTACATTGAGCATTTCTCTTTTTTTTTTAATGAAAGTTGTTTTTGTTTCATCATGGATGAATCAAATCATGTTTTTTGTAACGATTTTGTAAAAATGTAGTCTCTTCAGTTTTATTCCAGTATACATAATTATTTCCAAAATAGTCAAATTATAAGTCTAGTCATGTGTTTACTTAAGACCTTCATTTACTGAGCACTGTTTTTTATTCTAAATAAAACAACATTGAGAAAAACAAGAAAACTGAAAGACAACTTTTGAAAATATTCAAAACAACGACATGTCTTGATTTCATTGAATAGGACCTTCAACAATTGGAATTGACAATGTTTATTCAATTAACGATTTTAATGAAGTTAAAGTTGGAAACACATTACATTTCTATTGTGTCCGAGCATGCAGTGAGTATATGTAGAAGTCAGTGACACGAGTTCGGTCAGTGTTATCTGCGAACTAAAATAGAATTCACGTAAGATTTTATATTATGCTCGTGCTGGTGGCTGACTCACTGCCATAGAATGTACAGCGTCTCTCTGGCGTCCGAGGAAGCTAGGACGAGACACTGAATAGAAAACTATTTGGTGATATTGTGTAACTTTCGGGTTATGTTTGAAAGTTTATTTTTAACAAAGTAACCCACTTAAATCTTACGATACAGATAAATAAAACGCAATCAATAATAGCTAGCTTAGCTAGCAACTTAATTTGCGATGAACTAAGTGTATAAGATACAATGACGAATCTTCAGAATTAACTAGACTGTTTTAATTAATTCTAAATGACTACTGTTAGTTCGTATCAACGAAATTCCTCATACATTACATAGCCACTGAAAGGTCTAATGACCCCTAAATTTTTCGTGCAACCGTCCCCATAACATTAATTAAATCGCTTAAACACATCTAGGCATTGATCAAGCTCTTGTTAGAAATAATTTAGCAGCTCTGTCTATGTTAGTTTAATAATGTTTGTTATCTAAAACTTCTTAGGACTTAGCCAGAAGGAAGTTTAGACATTCAGACGAAATGCAGAGCAAGTACTGAAATATATTTAGCAAAGGTAATAAATTATGAAGATTTGTTTATGAAAATGCATAAGAAAACGTGCAGGAACGTGATTGGCAAGCTATGTAGGTTATATTATAGTTTCCATAGAAACTGATTGATTTTCTTGAAAGCAGGTGAAGTGTTGAGGAATTTTCAAACATATTTAGGTGTTATAAGGTTGAAGGTGGCTCTTTTTATGCTACTCTCCCAGTATTTTTTGGGATATATTTGAACTCAAGAACTTCACAGCAAAATGCAACTTCAATGTACCTTAGTGGTTTCTGTGAAGCAGAATATTGAATAGCAGTAGCGAAGCTACTAATAAAATAGTTTGCACTTTGCCATAATTATGGTATTCTAATAATTACTTCACTACATTCTTAAAGTTTAAAATGATCACCTGAACTCGCAGGACAGAACTTCTCGCATGGTGTGCATTTATCATACATCTGCATGTCTGGTTTTGAACGTTTCAGATGTTTGGCCAAGTTGATGGTGCGACACACATCGCACTTAACACGTTCCTGTTTCAGGTTATCACAACCCGGTTCAGCACACATGGTTAATTTTTTTATATGATAAACTTTTAATTTAACGGGACGGGGGATTTAGAAAAAAGTGTCAAAAGGTGACAGTGTAAATCGTCTGCGATTTTTTTCTTTTTTGTCGTTTGCTGCCAGTTTTGTCCAAAGAAGGATTTTGTCGCTAAGCCTTTTTGGTTGGTGAGAGCTTTTTTACCATTTTCGAATTTGTATTGCAGCTGCTTTTAGCCGAAGACAGACCATGATGATGACCATAACCTGATGCTGTGAGGGTCTTTGAAGCGGTTTTAAGTGCATGTGTGTGAATTTTTCATACCAACTAACCTTCCTAAAGGCGTTACCAAAGTTTACTTACATAGAATTTACTTCGATATAAAAATCTGGTAAAAAAAAAATAACTTGATCCATACAATTACCAATTACAATTTAAATTTAATTCACAACACAACGCTCAAATTACCCGCTCATTAGAGGATCTCCGTAGCGGAGAAGAGATCCTGTCGGCTACAGTTTCAAACACAGGGGGGGGGGGGGGGTATACAGGGTCAAATTGTATGTAATATATAGTATATGTAATCACAAAAAAATGAAAATGTAAAAGTATTGATGATTTCTTTGGGGTCAACGAGTATGAGTTAAGAAAATCATTTTTATTTTATCTGTTTCGTTATCTATCATTCCATACCAGGTGACTACACAACGGGTGGTTTGTTGGTTACGCTTTCACCCTAAAACGGCTGGCCGTATTTGGATTAAATTTGGCACATGGGTAGACCATGACTGGATTAGGACATAGGATACTTTTTATCCCGATATTCCCACGGGATCGAGACTTATGCGGGTGCTAGTAGACTATAAACTTCGAAAGAATCCGCTTAAGAAATAGCTTTGCTATTTTGTGCCACACAATTCGGAGAATCATGGCGTCTGGCTGTAGAACTAATAATAACATAATTATGCTGGATAAGTTAGAATGAAATACAACCTACAACTGCTAATTACAAAGTGGTTTCAAGCCTGAAACAACATGATAAAAAAAAAAAAATGAGTTTTTCGTTTTGGGATCTTCAGACTCACTTTCGCATTTATGATAGTAGTTAGGATTAGGATTCGTGAATGACGAGGTCATACACCACAGTGTTAAAATAAGTTACCTAGCATAAGTTCGAAAAATATTTGACCGAATTTCATTTCACAAATTTACTTCGTCGAAATCACGGCACTCACCTATTATCAATTCGATTTTTTTCGTTATTCAGACGTTTCATTTGGTCGAAAAACTTTTTATCGAAGTTACACTTAGCCGAAATAACATTTGTTCGAAGTATTATGTTTCCGAACATTCATTATACCACTGTTTTAATTACCATATTTTCATTTCACCAAACGCCTAAACAATAGAGGGGAACTGGCACTCGACGGCCCGGCCCCGGCCGCTGCCACGGCACGCTCGCTTCGCTCGCTCTCCTTCGTGCGTTAATGGTCACTGTTCTAACCTAACCTAACCTAAATGATTTAATAACAGTAGATGGTATCTGACGCAGGTATAATAAGCAGGTAACGTAAGTGCATGCTGCATGCAACATGTAGCATGCAACGCCTACGCGGGCTTAAATTACACTCTAGAGGTAGGGCAAACAAAACTGCGTGAAGTCGGTTTTGCAGCGATTCGTTTCTCACTAAATTTTGTAGCACAACTGACTTTTTATGACACAATTTTAATTTAATATTGATAATACTACCAAGTAACCGGCTATAAATTATATTTGTGACCAAATAATATTCCGTAAAATGTTGTTACGGGGTGGTGAAAATATGGTAAATAAATCATTTGGCAAATGAAAAAGTTCAAAGAGGCTTTGGCCTATAACAAAAAGTTATTTTGTAAATCGGCGAAATATAGTTCGGTAAAATAATACCTATGACACATGATTAGAGATTGGATTCGGATGCATATTCACCTAAAGTTTGAGAGTTGACTAGTATGGAGTGCGCTTCGGTACGGGAAAAAGTGTCGGTTACCAGACAAGTTTTTAAGAACTAGGTACTCTTTTGTACTGTGTATCCCCGAATAAATATATTTCATTTTAGAATATAAGGTTTTGAAGAAATTTTTAAACGTGTTATGAGTGAGTTTCTGTGTTTCGTGTTATGAATGAGTTTCAAGTAAATCGGACGGCAAGTTAAAATTCTTCCATACAAACTTTAACATCCCCCAAAACCTCTTTAAAAAAAAAAATACTAACTATATAATTTACTTAGGTTATTATTAGTGCCAAGTTTCAGGTTTATTAACTCAAGGAATAAGATTTTTCATACAAACGAAATCCCCCCTTTTCACCCTTTAAAGGTCAAATTCCCAAAAACCCCTTCTTAGCAGATGCCTACGTCATAATTTAGAGTTAATCAAGCCACGCAGTAAAATCCTCCCTTTTCAAATTGACTACCCCTTTTCACCCCGTCAGGGGTCAAGTTTCGAAAAACTCTCGATACATGTTATTCTTAATTTTTGTTGCTAAGTATTAATACCAATTTTCAAGTTAATCAAGCCACGCAGTAAAATCCTCCCTTATAAAATTGACAACACCTGTTCATCCCTTTAGGGAAAGATTAAAAAAAAAGCTGATACATTCTGTAGCTTTGTAAACCATCTTCTATTTTGTAAGTACTTGGTACTTGTTGACGGTCACCTACACTGAACTCCCATACCTATTAACACTGTAACTTGAAAACATTGTAAAAGTCCA
The DNA here is from genome assembly GCA_963921375.1 of Tiliacea citrago. Classification (NCBI taxonomy): domain Eukaryota; kingdom Metazoa; phylum Arthropoda; class Insecta; order Lepidoptera; family Noctuidae; genus Tiliacea; species Tiliacea citrago. Next base: position 19,722,962 of record OY992798.1, read on the forward strand.
TTCTTTTTAAAAGAGTAACCGTGGAGTTTCTTGCTGGATCTTTTCCATAGGAACCGTGCATCTAGCTTCTGACGTTTCATAAGTGCCCATGTAGGTTTATGTGAAATAAAATATTTTGATTTTTAGTCACGGTTTCCTTTTTGACTACCTCTTTTCATCCCGTTAGGGGTAGATTTTTGAAAAACCCTGTTACATGTTATTCTATATTTATGGTTTTAAGTATAAATACTGAGTTTCGAGTTAATCGGACTGCGAGTTAAAATTCTTCTATACAAATTTTGACATCCCCCAATCCCCCTTCAGGGGGAACTTTCAAAAACTAAAAATGGGAAACTTTATGATTTACTTAGGAAAGTATTCGTGCCAAGTTTCAAGTTTATCAACTTTATTATTTTTACTTGAATACAAAATTTTGCGAATGAACAACTTCAATACACAACTTTATCCCCCTTTTGGGTTGAAAAAAAAAAACAACGATTTACGTTGTATAAGCCAAACTATTTGTGATTTTAACTTAAAAAATAAAGAACTTTAATTAAAAACAATTTTTCATCCCCCTTTTCACCCCTTAATGGTTGAAATGCTAACAACACACGGTTGTGTTAGCTTCCGACCATAAGCCTAGATAAATAATAAATTTAGTGATTTTTACATTCTAAAATGAAGGACTTTCCATACACAACTTCATCCCTCATTTTAACCTTTCGGGGATAGAATTATCAAAAACACTGAAACACGTATAAGTTAATTTTCAATCGTCAGCCTAAACACAAATTTTGAAGATCCTAACTTCAAAACTGACGGACTTTCATATAAACTTCCATCCCCTATTTTACCCCTTTAGGGGTGGAATTCCCAAAAATCCTTTCTTATTCCTTGTCTACATTATAAAAAGAACCTCTGTACAAAATTTCAGCTTTATAGGTCTAAGGGTTTGGGCTGGGCGTTGATGAGTCAGTCAGTCAGTCAGTCAGGACTTGTCTTTTTATTTATATACTTAGATTCTTTGATTGATTAATTAATAAAAATGAGTTCAAGCAATTCTGAAATGTTGACCCCAGATTAGGTTAAGGACGAGGCAAATACAGTAATCGAAAATCTTTTGCCAGAAATTCCAAAGGAAAGATATTTAAATACATACAATGGTTTTATGAAGTGGCGAGCAAACAAGAAAATAAAATATTTTAGAAAAACTACAATTTTTTACTTTCCTTATATTTGAAATGAAAAGTAGAGTGTTTAACACGGGTGAAAGTCATCAATTCCTACTCGGACTATAGCCGCCCTCGCTATAACGTTTGGGCGTCTAAATACCTTGTATGGGAATTGATTCCTTTCGACCCTTGTATAATAATCTACTATACTTGATCTCTATTCAACTCACACAAGCAAAAAGCAATTCAATGCATAATTTATTATTATCAGTTCTTTTCCGGTCGTATTGAACTATGAACATAATAATACCAGCCTATTTTTGTCCCACTTCAAGGGAAAAGCCTCTTCTCACACAGAGAAGGCACGAGCATTGATCACCACGTTTGCTCAAGACGGGTAGGCGATTTCAGACTTATATATAAATACTAGCTGCGCCTCGCGGTTTCACCCGCGTAAGTGTCGATCCCGTGGGAATATTGCGATATAAAGTATCCAGGGTGTCAGCTACCTCCATACAAAATTTTATCAAAATTGGTCCAGTCGTTTAAGCATGAAGAAGTTACAAACACACACACACACACTCACAAACTTTCGCCTTTATAATAATAGTGTGATAACTACATTATTGTATTAGCTAAGCCTGTGATGTATGTGTTTTTAAATAAAAATAAAAAATACCTACTAGCTGCTGCGCATGTCTTTTTACCGGTGGAAAGTCCAGTTAAAATCGGTCCAGCCGTTTCGGAGATTAGCCGGAACAAACAGAGAGACGGACAAAAAAAAACATAGGTACTTTCATATATGCATTTAGTAAAAATTTGCTATTGTTTTGACATTACAAACAGACAATTCAATATTATTTATTTGTTTATATGGTGTTTAAAAATTAACTTTAAAAACTTTAAGGAGTGCTTTAGAGTTTAGACAGACCATAGTAAAAGTTATTCAGTTCGATACTGAATAACTTTTACTATGGGATCAACTTTGAAATCGCGAAATATAAAATAATATATATATTTATGTTCTCATAATTCGTCAAAATGTAGGGAATAGCTGATTTTTTTTCGCGATTTCCGGTTTGGTCCCATGTGAAATTGGTTCATAATGATGAGTACCTACAATGACCCCTTAAGACGCTCACAACAGGTAAACCGCTGTCACTGTCAGACTGCATACAAAAGAAAGAGAAGCGAGATGACACAACGCTTGCAATTTATTGCAAAATATGAAGCAATTATTTTATTTACTCATAAATGAGTTGAGTACCTAATCGAAAATAAAAAAAACAACCAAGTTCTGCATACAAATCAGACATTCTTGTTATTAATTAAATACCAACCATACGTTCATATTTAATACAGATATTTTTGATTAAAACTCAAAGTAAAGGGTTAGTTTACCGTTAATTTGTGTCGAGATTTCTTTTCTAAACGTCTTTTGGTAACAACCAAGTTCTGAGAAATATGTTCAAGAATAACATAATTATATTTTTTCCGCTACCACAAACTTTATAGATTTGCGATTTTTTTTGTTTAAAACAAGCCTACTTTTATCATTTGCCTCTTGTCAACGCCTTAAGAGGTTGTGCGTTATTTATGTTACATTGTATATATATTGTCCAGGTTTCCTCACGATGTAATTCCATAAACTATGAACGTAAGTGTCGATACTCATGATGTGGTAAAAGTATCAGGGACCGTACAACTCCGGTTAAGGGATAAGCCTTTCGAAGGGGTAACCCATTCAATGGGTTACCTTTATCATGATGTAACCCATTGAATGGGTTTTATACTAGAAACCCAATGAAAGGGTTACATGATAACCCATTGAAGGGGTTTTATACTTGAAACCCAGTGAAAGGGTTACATGATAACCCATTCAATGGGTTCTATACCTACTTGAAACCCAGTGACATGAAAAAATCATATTATTATGTTATTTCGATATCCGCCCAGCAAACGCAGCATGACCAATTCTATCTCTATTCTACCCAGGGACCATTTTGGTTACCATTTTAGAAAAACCCTATAGAAAACCCTTTCAATGGAACGGGTTTTCGATAGGGTTTTTCTAAGCAGTTAATCAAAAACCCATGCGGTGTGGGTAATTTACAATGGCTTAAAGTAAGCCGTTCAAAAGGGTTACCCATACCGTATGGGTTTTTATCTAAAACCCTTTCAACAGGTAACCAAAATTTAATTTAAGCCGTTCAAAAGGGTTACCCATATCGTTTGGGTTTTTGTTTAACCACTTAGAAAACCCTATCGATAACCCTTTCAATGGGTAATCAAAATGGTCCCTGAAAAATATACGTCAACAGACAGAACAGTAATCGGTGCTGCTTGCCGAAGGTGCACCGGCCAGACGGGTTCGCCACTCTCGAAGGATAGTTTACTGAATCTTATGATAATCCAAAAGTTATCAAGATTTCTCCAACTCTAGTCAGACTGGGTGATCCTATGATCCATAGCTAGAACTCTCTCACAAGTGTCTGAATCGTCCAAAATCGAATGAATGAGACAAAACAGTCAAGTGCGTGTTGGACCACGCACAATTAAGGGTTCCGTAGTTAGGATGAATTTATCCCAAGAAGAAACTTAACATTGTAGGTGAAAAACATGTTCTCCCATATATTCCAACTTCCAACGCACAATATTAAGAGATTTGCCATGTTATTTTAAGACCATAGACTTCTTATAGGTTTTCCTGTAATCTATATTTGTAGAACCATTCGCTGTATTTATATTTTTTTAATTTATGCTCAGCAGTTTAAGAGATAAGGGTAAATTTTCATCTATTTTCTTTAATAACTTTAATCATAATCATTTATTTGTCAGAATGTGGTACATTTTATGGTCTTAAGATTAGTCAATGGTATCATCACATTCTGCCAAGTGTGGCGTGCAAATATTAGGTACTTACATACAATTATTAGGTTACTATTAAAACGAATTATTTTGAAATTATATTTGAAATCCATAAATCAAGTCCTTTCATTTGATATGTCACACGGTACAGTTAGCGATATATTTTTTTTTTAATTTTTCTTTACCATATTCAAAATTCTTTTATTTACGTTACACGTTCGTGTTTATCTCACAGAAATTCATATGTGTACCTAATTTCAACTATAAATCGGTCCAGTAGATTCGGAGCAAATCGGATGTGACAGACGGACAGACAGACACACGTCGAGTGATCCTATATGGGTACTGTTTCCCCTTTTGAGGTACGAAAACCTAAAAAAAAAAAATACATCGACCTATTGTTTTGACGTAGTTCACCAATGGGGGTCGCCGCGCCGGTTCAGATGCCGGGAGCTTCAAATATTTGTAAGGCCCAAAGATAGTGGTTCCGGGTGTAACAAGTGTTTATGTGCGAGGTTTGTGTGTGTACGCACCCACGATAAAGGAGCCCTTGGTGTGGGGCAGTGAAGAAAAATAAAAATTATTGTCTCTGGTCTGGCCCATTTTACCCAATTTTCAACTTCCTACGACAATGATTGCAGTTTATGACAAAACAAAGGCTCCTGAAGGTGTAAGCGGAATACAGTAGATACAGTACCAACACCCACATGTTGCCAGTCATGAGTCCTACGTAATTAATAAAATATGCTATCAGTCTGCAAACGAACCGTTGCGCGTTGCCACATTGCACATGCCAGTTCGCTGGGAGATCCCAATATTTTAAACGTAATTATTCACTTCTAAAGTACGAACTATTGAGTTTTTCAGCTTTTTACATCATCATACATTTTTTACATCATAGCTTAGTGGTGTGACCGTCGGACTGCCAAGTCACAGGTCTCGAGTTCGAGCCTAAGACACGCACCTCTGACTTTTCGGATTCATGTGCGTATTGTATAATAATTATCATTTGCTTAAAAAACGGTGAAGGAAACCATCCGTGAGAGATATTTTTCGACGGCATACAATGTGAAGTCAAGTCAGAGGCCCATAGGTGGCGTAAAAGGTCTGACACCAGGTTAGTCACTAACCACACAAAAAAGAAGAAGCATATAGAAGTCTGCTGCTGGATATATGGCTAACCCAATTTCAGGTCATTTAACTTTGTCGTTAGCTAGTCTGATCCAACAGCAACCAGCCACCCTGTGAAGATCGTCGCTCCACTTAGTCTGGCGCCCTACCTTGGGCTGCTTCTGTTCAAGAACACGGCTACCCCAACGTTCATTGGTTCTATGGCTAATATAGCCAGCCAATTCCAACTTCAGTTTTCTTATTCTGTAGGCAATGCCGAAAATGTTCTACATAACAGCTTGCGAAAGTGCCTACCTAAAACCTAGTTTGTCGCAACCCAGCGCATTGCTATAAGACTCCAAAAATACAAATACTAACAGTTTCCGAGAACTGTCACAAGCCTTATTTAGCTGTCAGACCCACAATGAAGAAATACGGAGTTAATTAAAAGAATCAATAGCAATGGTGAGGTCTCATCGTCGGCAGTCGTGTTCGGATGTGATAAGGCCCACGCTCGTGATAAGCATCCGCTACGTGGTATGTGTTGCGCAAACGCGAACCGATTGCTATATAGACTTCCGCGGTACTATCCTAGATAACGGTTTGTTGCGAAATTTTGCCAAAATTCGCATAAGATACGAGCCTATGACGCTTTTATACGTGGCTTCGTTCGGGATGTTTCTGTTCGGTCCTTCGTGTTGCTACCCTAAACTCACGCATATCCAGTAAAATCACGTGCACGCAGCTGATAAGCGTTTTTTGCGAAATCCGTTTTCCTAGCAATTTCCGTCGTGACTATTCACTCGAGTCATGGTTTATTAATTAAATATTATATATAGTTATACCATGACTCGAGTAAGCATTACATTATTCTTGTCAACTTTTTTTTTTGTTTTTTTCTCCCAAAGGGCAGGCTATATTCGACCTAACGCCTCGTCTACCGTGCACTCGAGTTAGCATTTACATTATTCTTGTCATCTTTTTTTTTTTTCCCCCAAAGGGCAGGTCTTTCGACCATACCCTGGCTCGTCTTCCGTGCAGAATTTCTTACGTGGGTTTAAAGAAAGAATTTCTTTGGTTTTTAAACTCATTGTATTATTTATTTTATTTATTATGTCTTTCGTAGTTAATTAATCTTGTCAATTTTTTTTTTCTAAAACACTTATTACATAATATAGCTATTCAGCCTATTTTACCGTTTAGTTTTAGCCACACAACGAGAACCTCTCAGGGTTTATAAAACCCAAAAATAAAAAATAAATCAGACTAAGGGATCCATATAGGTAGTGTTAGTATGAACTTAGCCTATGTTAGTAAACTTAATAACTTAAAAATACAATCATCATCTTCATCCTCATTTCAGCCGAAAGACGTCCAGTGCTGGACATAGGCCTCCCTCAAAAAAGCCCAGAGCCTGATAAATGGTACATGATCCTCGGCGTCGTCGTTCGTGGTTTATCTGTGCTGGCGAGCCGTTCATAAAAAATTTACAAACTATTAATTACTACAATGATACATATTATAATACTTTTTAACGTTTGCAAGTCTTGAAGTTTGTACTAAATAATCTGCAATCCTTTTCCTGTACACATTATTGAATATTGGTAGGATGTATTTATTTTTCAGTGGTATCGTTCTCAGAAAGTCAATTCTTGTTTTTTCAGTTAGCAGGTCTCAGGTCTATAGACTTCCGCAAGTGTAAAAAATTCAAGTTTATCGAACACATTCACAACATTATAGTATTTAAAGAGATCGTCGTCACTGTTTTTGATTTTTTTGTTTAAATGTTTTGGCGTCAAGTGTGTATGATATGTTCTCCCATAGCTGCTGAGTCCATAGTTGATAACCGAGTCTGCTAGGGCCATACATAAAATTCTACTTGCGTTTTGTAACGCAGTTTATATTTAGTATGCTAAGCTTACCTAGAATAGACCTCAGTTTGTTGCATACGTAGGTAATTTTTGTGCGGTCCCCAACAGAATCGGCTATCAACCATTAGAGCGATATACATGTATTTATCAGCTACTTGTCATAACGGGTAGTTGCAAGTCTTTGGCTAGCTATGTAGGCAACTGTGTTCGTGTGCTATAAATGTACGTATAGTGGAGCATTTATTGTGTGATGAATGTATGTGAACAATTCATGAACATGTCATCTGTCAGGCAGGATGACACATCAAAATTTTCCGTTTTTTCAATTTTAATGTATTTATTTTAAAATAATCTATAAGTCTCAAAAATCGCAAAGAATGTGCGCTTTATGGATGGAGTAATGGAAATATGGAGAAGTCTCTTGACGCTGCGTGAGTGTGCGTGATCCATTGCCGCCCGTTTGATGTCCATCGCGCACAGGATGGATGGATAGCAGCGGTCCATGCAGCACATGAAGTATTTTTTTGCTCCGTTGGTGTAATTGCTGTATGGCGTTCCAGTGAGAGGATAAATAAATAAATAAATAAAATAAATAAATAATAAATATTTTTTGTTTTTGTTGCGTTTATTACCAATCCTACGTCATGAGCCCATTTACACATTTGGTCGAAGTTACGTTGTAGGGATTCCTCGGCGTAATGGATGTTTTTATTAGCGACCAATGTCATCGGAGAGTTGATACGGAACCTGAATTTATAGCATTAGGTACTCATATCATTAACATAAACCAAGTACTCTGTCTTGCCTTTAATTGAGCCCTGGACCATTCCTTGCGTGGACGGAAACTTTGTACAGACGCCAGCAGATCAAGCTACCCGAAACTGTATTTTTTTTTCCAATCAACCTTGAACCTTATGCTGTAGGGATAAAGTTAAAAAAATATTAAAGAATATTGACAGATTGTAGTAGCTTAATGTGCTGGCGTCTGTACTACACTAATTTTGTATTTTAACCGTGTTGTATCTGTTTGTGTGATAGTTTTTGAATAGTCCTAATTAGTGGCCCTTGTATTCCATTTTGAGACAACTTGTCAAAAGTGTATTACAGCGGAGCATATCGAATGCTTTGCTAAAATCTATAAAAAGTGTCACGACATGTTTTTTATCATTTATCTGTTTATTGACTTTATTGGTAAATTCTAGTAATAATTGAGTCGTACTCTTATTATTTTTCTGAAATCCATATTGTTTCTTGTTGATTATTCCGTGCTTTTGCAAGAAGTTATTTATCTCATTATCAATGTAACGTTCAGAGATCTTATCAATACAAGACAATATAGTGATAAGACGATAATTATTGACGTCATCACGTGAGCCCTTTTTGTGTATTGGGCGTATCACCCCTAGATTTAAAAGGTCGGGCTATGTACCAGTCTGCAAGCAGCAATTTTATTAAATGTGTTATAACAGGGCCTCAAGTCTGCTATTACAATAGTGTCAGAATGGTCGATCATTGATTTCATAATTGTTGATTTTGACAAGTTTGGTAATCTACTATTATAATGGCGTCATTATGACATTCCAACGGTCGGCCACTGACACTACATTGAAATAAATTGCATTTATTGGTAATCTCGTACATAATGACGAATGAATGACATTTCTACTCATGGGTTTTATAATAATGGCAATACGACAATGCCATTATAATAACACAATTCTATTACGAGAACATTGACCAACCAATGATCGACCATTATGAATTTACCAGATTACGAACTTTTAGCAAAATGACAATGGCATGACAATGGGATCGTGTTGGAATGACTGAATTTATAAAAATAGCAGACTTGGGGCCCTGGGATTAGTTTAGCTGAAAGCTGGAGCTTCCCACCTTTAGTAAAGTATTTGTAAAATTGATGCTAGCTCAATTGTAAAGACATTTTAATAAATATAAATGATTAAACAGAAAACAATTCGGTTTCACAAGGGGTCGCTCGACTACTGACGCTATAGTGTTGTGTTGAGCTCCTTGGACATATTTTTGAGGCCTGGAAGAGGTCACATGATGCCCTAGGTATTTTTTGTTACTTATCTAAGGCTTTCGATTGTGTTTCTCATGATACATTGGTCAGGAAATTTCATCACTATGGTGTTAGAAACACTGCCTTGGATCGTCTTATTTCTTATTTGGATAATAGAATCCAAAGAGTGGACGTTAACCGGCAAAGTGTTATTTGATAAATTCCCACCCAAAAAAAAAAAGTCGGGCAAAGTGTTATTGGGAATTTCCATTAGGAATTACTCAGTAGCAGCCCGGAGTCGGGATTTGTGTCCGGTTGAAGGCAATAGGCTCATTAGGCTCGCCCCCACTTAAACATAATACATAACGTGGGTGTACTCTATGTACACCTCTGCCTAACCCTTCAGGGATTACGGGCGTGATGGTATGTTATTTAATTTAACACAACTCACAAGTTCTAATTGAAACAATTTTTTTGTAGATAATTTATTAAATCATACCTAATTGCTGTAGGTATACAGGATATTTGCTGATAAATATGCTGGGAGGACCCAAAATGTACATAGTATCACAATGTCATTTTTATTCATCATCATTTTGTCACCAAATACCTACCGGATGCCCTTAAAAATCCGGCCAAGTGCGTGTCGGACCACGCACAATGAAGGGTTCCGTATTTGGGATGACTTTATCCAATAAACAAAAAAAAAAAACGCCATATTTTAATTTGTGAATAGTTTTAGATAGGATATAATTTTATTACTTTTATTAATGAATTAAGTAGGTTATTTATGTACATATTATTTTATAAACTGGTGTAATATTATACATACATAAAAAAAATAAACAAACATAACATTGTAGTTGAAAAACATGTTCTCCCATACATCGATCTAGCAAATGTAAGTTGGTCGACTATTACTCGTTAACTTGTAAAGCCTACTTAGCTGTGATAGTTTTCCTTTTAATTTCGTTATATATACTACTGCCATGATTTTTTTCACACATCCAAAACTGTTTTTTTTTATTTAGGTGGAAGGTGGGAGGACACTTGTCTACAAAAAAATAGCTCCATAAAACTTAATATTACGCAAACAGATCCCTGAATTAAAAAATGGTTTTCACAGACCCACAATATTTTTAAACGGCCTTCCAACGATATCCCACACCATGGAATAGACGAGAAAAAAATATCATCCCCATTTTACGTGCAAGAGTTACGTTAAAATTGTTTTTCATGGTTTTATTTTACGACTTTCTCGGCGTGATTATTATATACCCATGCCAAATTACAGCTTTCTAAGCTGTTCAGCTTTTTTTAAGCGTCTCTGAGCTAAGCCGGGGACAGACGGACGGACGGACAGACAGACAGACGGACATGGCGAAACTATAAGGGTTCCTTGTTGACTACGGAACCCTAAAAATTATGAAATTAATTACAGACCAATTCCGACTTTTTTTGTCGTAGTTTTACACATAAATTACCCACAGGATGGCGTATGATATTGCCTTACATGATTCATGATAGAGCTCAGGCGATTGAATCACGAAAAATTTACTTTTTAAGCTTCCGAGCCCTAAGCCGCTGCTGTCCGTCCGTCCGTCTGTCTGTCAGCGGGCTATAACACATGAAACGTAACAGATAGACAGTTAAAATTTTCACAGATTGTGTATCTATGTCTATTGCCCCTATAGCAACAATTAATGAAATAATAAATTAAAGGGTGTCCCCGTACAAGAAACGTTTTTTTTTTGCTATATATTGTACGGTGGTAAAGTCCCCTTCGTGTGTGAATCCGATCGCACTTGGCTATTTTTTAGGGTTCCGTACCTCAAAAGGAAAAAACGGAACCCTTATAGGATCACTTCGTTGTCCGTCTGTCTGTCTGTCAGTCTGTCAAGACCATTTTTCTCAGGAACGCGTAGAGGTATCAAGCTGAAATTAATATCTAATACGTAAGTCTATGGTCCCTTCAAGCGCAAAAAAAAGCAAGCTTCCAAGTCAACGCAATAAAAAAATACGGCACAAGTATAGGAAAAAGTCCGAAAATTGTTAATTTGTAGTTTTATCACATAAAAAAATCATTTTTTTGCGATTACAAACTTTTTTCAGTTGGAAAATTGACCGTGGCGTATATCGATGTAAGTATGTGAGAACATGTTTTTCAACTATAATGTTAAGTTTGTTTTAGGGATAAATTCATCCTAACTACGGAACCCTTCATTGTGCGTGGTCCAACACGCACTTGACCGGTTTTTTATTTATTTAATTTCACCTGTGTTGTCCCACTGACAGCCGAAGGCCTCCCCTTCTCCTCACTCCCCTCTATCTTGAGCTAGTGTGGACCAATCCTGCATGTAGGGGTCAAGCTCATCCTGCCAGGGTTACGGGTTTGTCCAGAAGGGAACACGGGTGGGTTTTAGTCAGTAAAAGTCTGACACGCCCTCCCACTCCGGCCCAGAGCGGGAGAAGTTAAATTTGATAATTTCCCACCTTTTTCATTTTATTTTTGCTCATCCCGCCATCTCTGCCTGGGTCTCCCACGATGTCGCAGATCGAATTCCGCGACCCATAATTTAGGCAATGATAAAAATATTATAAAATTACACAACTTTAATATAGACTTTAAAGGATGTTATTATAACACTAAACCAGACATGTCGTGTCATTACACGATTATAAAGATAATTATAACAAACATTATCAAATATTTTGATTTCGAGGTTTAAATTCCGTGTGCGATTTGAAATACGTACTACACTTTTGTAGTGGCTTCGGCGACACTGTGGCTCCGGCTTGTGTAGTACCCCTTTGGCTACGTTACTCCTAACATTCGCGTAGTACGCCTACCATTACGACTAAGAAAACGCTACGGTTACGGTTTGCGTAGTCGCTGCACATGGTGTTTACTCTAGTATTTGATTTTAGGAAAATTATTTTTGTTAGGATTATTCTTTTAATTTTTAATTAATTAATAGGTGCCATTTTAAATGTAATTTTCTGCTATGTAACGTTCTGACCTCTTGTATAATATTTATCTTCTGAAATATTTGCTACCCTATTATAGATGTTGTAATTCTGTGTGTATCTGTCTATGTGGTACGTTTTTCTAGTGTAATAAGCTATGTGTATGAGTGATAATGGTACTCCACAAAGTACCAAAAAACATTTGAACCTAACCCCTCGATTGCTTAAAGCTTACAAACAAGAACAAACCGTCATTATTTGCAAAAGCGCCATTGTTTTACTTGAAACGGCAAAGTGAGACGCTGCGCTGGACTGGAAGTTCGCCTCAAAGCTCAAAGCTCCATTGAGCGTTTTCATGAATGAGGGGCGTGGTGGGGGCTGCTAGGATGCGCAAGCGTCGGCGATAGACACTCCGATCGACGGAGGCTGCGTCACACGCACTTCAGTGAAGCCAGTCACTTCACTGTCCGCGCGCATGCGCAAACGCGCGCAGTTTGGCGGGAATTTTAAAATATTACTTTTTTATTTTTAAATTTCGAACCTTTTTTCTTTTGTGCCTGACTGTACTGTGGTGTTGTTTAGTGCTTGTTGAACTAGGTGAATTACGGGCATGCTGGTGTAAAGATGACGGCTATTAACTTCAGGTAGGTTCATTTTGTCTTAGCTTTAAGCTGGATTATATTTTAGTTTTAAGTCGCGGAGGAAGTTAAGACCCCGAATTTAGACTTCTTTTTAGACAATTTAAAATATGGTGTCTTTTTAATTTCAATTGAAAATAAAATAAACGAAACTACACTTAAAGCTTAAGTAATACTTTTGTTTTAATCCTTATTAGAGTTAATTGGAATGCTTTCCTACGGTTAAATTTTATTGAATAAGTATTAGTAGGTAAGTAATAGAAACAATCTATAATTTCCAATTAATTTATTTCTTGTTTTCTTAATTTATTTTTTTATGGACTTAGGGATTTTGAGTTTTGGGACGTATATAATATTTTTTATACCTCCAATCAGAATATGTTGGCATATTATGATTGGAGGTAATAAAAATATTCTTTATAGCTAATGACTAAATTTACATGATAAAAGATTTACGTATCATACGTATCGTTCATTTTCTTAATATTCGAGTTAAATAAATATATGCGTGTAAGCACTGAAAGACTTAAAGCTTTCTTACACTTAGTCTAAACAATTTTGTATACTATGGAGCCCTATTATCATTTATATTGACGTTATAATATTATGCCGGCCGGCAATCAATTCGGAGCCAGAAACTATCTCACACAACGGATATTGATTGCGTTGAACAGTTGACTAGGCGTCTACAGATAACGTATATTAATAACAAAATTAAATTGATAAAGTAGAAAAATTCTTATAATAAATCACATTCTCGGTATGAACGTAGCGTAGGAGCATATTTAAATAGGTAAAATTAACAGACCTTATCTACATTCTAATAACAGGTACATTCTGGAGTTTTCAAAAAGTAGACAGGTTATTAGAATGATAATCAAATATTAGGTAATTTCTTATCGAAACTACCGATATCATACGCACAAACCAACAAAAAACTTTTAAAATACGCATAAGTACTAAATACTTTCTCACAGATTTATCGCGTTAATTAAACTACAAAACAATTAACTACACAGTGTTGGCAACAGTTACAAAAATAACTTTGAAAATATACCTAACTAAAATACCTACGTGGTACGTCGCGTCGTTTGATGCGCGTACGCATCGATCAGAATCACATGCAAATCGTGAGCGCAGTTCATGTCTTGTCAGCCGGGGGATATAAGGGCTAAGGGAGGGGTTAGGGTCAGCACGTGTTGAGAAAAAAATGTTTAGAACAAAAAGTTTTGGATGGAAAAGGAAACAAAACTGTGTGTGCCACCTATTGTGGTCATGACCTTAATAGACTGGTGTCGAAGAAATAATATGTAATTCTATATTTTTTAATAATTCTGTATCATCATCTGCCTAGCCTTTTCCCAATTATGTTGGGGTCGGCTTCGAGTCTAACCGGAGGCAGCTGAATACCAGTATTTTATTAATTATTATAATTATATTATTAATATATCCTTCTTTTTAATAATTCTGTATATTTTTATATTATTACCAGCCTATTATTGTGCCACCGCGGGATACAGAGAAGGCTGTGATTACCACTCTTGCTCGAGGCGGATTGGATTTAATTTTCTATTAGAATATTTAAAAGAATTATAATTTTATATTCGCTGAAGATAATTTGGAACCTCATAGTCACTATCCTTTCAGCTGGAATACGAAGGAATTGCCAGTTTCCCACAAAATACTATAGAATTAGGTAGGACCTTCTATCACAATCAAAATATTTTATTTCTTTTTAAACCTACATGGACACATAAGAAACGTCAGACGCTAGGTGCACGGTTCCAATTTGTCGTTTCCTATGGCAAGAAACTCCACGGTTATTCTTTTAAAAATAATTGGCTTTTACAATGTTTTCAAGTTACAGTGTTAATAGGTATGGGAGGACAATGTAGGCCCGTCAACAAGTACCAAGTACTAAACAAAATAGAAAATGGTCGACAAATCTACTGTCTATTAAGCCTACAACGTTCTCACATTCACAAAATATAAAATAACCTATTTGAAATAATAAAAAATCAAAATCTATTTAAGACGCTGACAACAGGTAAACCGCTGTCACCGTCAGACTAAATACAAAAGAAAGAGAAACGCGATGACACAACGCTTGTAATTTATTGCAAAATAAGAAGCAATCATTTATTTACTCAAAAATGAGTTGAGTAATCGAAAATAAAAAACAACCAAGTTCTGCATACAAATAAGACGTTCTTGTTATTAATTAAATACCAACCGTACGTTGATATTTAATACAGATATTTTGGATTGAAACTCAACGAAAAGGGTTAGTTTACCGTTCATTTGTCTAGAGTTTTTTTTTCTAAACGTGTTTTGGTAGCAACCAAGTTTTGAGAAATATGTTCAAGAATAAAGAATATTTTTTCCGCCACCACAAACTATAGGGTCAGATTTGGCAATTTTTTTGTTTAAGATTGTCCTACTTTTATCATTTGCCTCTTGTCAGCGCGTTAATGATTTTTTCTAAAAAAAAATAAGAGGCCTGTTAACACTGATAGAGACAGTTTTTGTCTCCAGACTTGAATACGGGAGTGACCCGAGCTTTTTAAGCAATTTAGGGAATATACCTTTAGATAAACATAGCTGAAAAATGTGGTGTTATCATATATTTTTGTCGGCTACCACAAACTAAATAGATTTGGCAATTTTTTTGTTTAAGACAAGCCTACTTTTAACATTTTCCTCTTGTCAGCGCCTTAAACCAAATGACATATATTAATGCCATTACAACTCAACGAATCTCAATTAATATTTTCTTTTTTTTTAACTTTATGTTTGATGAACAGAGCGCTATGTTATGCCCGGAGGAGTACAAATATGGTGTGCAAATCTCGCTGAGGATTACAATTAAAATTAAAAAAAAATCCTGTCTGTCTAAGGTTAAAGTATTGCGTATTAGTATATGTAAAAGCGGGTGACTTCGAACTAGGGATGAGTACGAACGAAGCCGTAAAGATTATTCTCACATAAGGTACTTACCTACAAAATGAATAAAATTTCCTTAACTTATGCTAATTTCTTAATGTGATTAGAAATATAATAGGTAGGTACATATTATATTTCTAATCACATTATGAAGTACTTGTTGATGAAATTCAAAATCTCCATCGGATATCGCGAATGCACGTAAATGGAAATGTTAATTATTTTATGATTCCATGTATTCAGCACTAACGGTTATTTCGTAACTGAGATTGGTGGCTAGGTTTCTAAGGGTCTGTACTGTAAGCTTATTGGTTGGTTCACACGAATTTACTCGCCCGAAACGGGCGAATCAACACTTTCAAAAACTTCGCACGAAGTTAATTTAAATGAATTGGAACATTATGAATTGTATGCATAAAATTAAAAAAGTACATTAGAAACTACATTTAACAATTACTTTTGTACAAGTTTATTATTTTATTCAGCAAATGTTTATGAGTAAATATTTTGTGTGCCAATTGCCTAATACATATTTCTGGAGTTGTCGATACTCCCACAAATAAATTAACTTCGTGCGAATCGCCTACAGAGAAAATAATATTATTTAAAAGTGTATATTCGCCCGTTGCAGGCATTTCAATTCGTGCGAATAAACCAATAAGCCGTCTGTAATATCTTTATCTATCTTGCAATTAGGCAGAGCTAACTCATAGCACTATGGCGCTGGTTACTAGATTATTGTCTATCTACCTCTACACACCTTTGTAGTCTACACGTACATACTTATTTGAATCTATACTTATCTGGATAGACTTCAGAACTTTTGCACTTGTATAAAGCTTTTAAGATAAAACTATTTTAGTTATTTGATACATAATATGTATTTCCATTTTTGGAACATCTTTAAGCCTCTTTTCATTTGGATCTTTGAAGGCGTTAACAATTGTTTACGCTTCATCAACATCCATCCTGATTCCTCGAATTGAAAGATTATCACTTTTTACAGCCCATCTAATCTTAATAAAGCCATCATTTCAAGTTCACACCTGATAAGGTCTTAAGCCCTGCGGCAACCCTAAACTCCTCGTACGTCGTAAATCCAGTCACACACGAACCTGATCCCGACCAAAAAATATATTAAAAAAACAACTCGAGATTAAAACTAAAGACTATTGTTCCTTTTATACAAGATCCGGGCGATTCGAGAGGAGAAATTCTCCGTCCCTTCATGCATAAATTCATTGTCGGTTTTGTGGCAGAGGCTCGTATAATTAAACTCTTAGAAGATTTAGATAACGGCAGAAAAGCCTTTCTTTTCTAAACAATGTAATAACAATACTATAAGCTTTAATTTAGAGTTACATTTCTTTTAACCGTGTAAGGTATGATTTTAAAGTTTTTGCAAACAGTAGCGTTAGGATTGCGCACGCGATTTCTTTGAAATTTCGCTTTCCGTTTTTGTGTGTTTTGTTTTTGCTGTTATGTTCCGTTTGGCAATTTTCTTTAAAGCTCTTTGTGTTGGGATGAAGACAATGTTTAGCTTTTAAATCTACGGTTGAACAAACTTGGCTTATTCTTTAAGCTACTGAGAAGCTTTGCAAAGAAAGCGATTGTTTCTGAGTTTTGATTGATTTCCGCCGCTCCGATATAAGCTGGAATGATGTTAAGTTTTGTGTTTACTTGAGTCATTTTTTCTTGTTCTTGTGTTAATCTGATCATGTGTTGATCCTTTGTTGTGTAATCTTAAATGAGTTTGTATTTGACTTAAGAAATAACACGACTTGTGTTTTGAGACGAAAGCGATCGTGAAGTTAATCTTATTCAACAAAAAGGTAGGTATATATATATATAGAAAGCTAGTAGGTTATAATATGTTAGATCCTTAAAGGCATAGTGAAATGGTTGCCTGAAGTTTAGAGTGAATTAAGGCTCTTACACACTCACGCGATATCGCGGGCGCGACAGGCACCGACAAAGACAATTCCTTTGTCGGTGCATATCGCGCCCGCGATATCGCGTGAGTGTGTAAGAGCCTTAATTCACTCTAAACTTCAGGCAACCATTTCACTATGCCTGTATCAATAGTAATCTCTATATCCTTAGCCTTATTCCCAAGTGAATGTCTTCTTCCTTATCAGTTACCTCTATCATTATTGTAAAATTAAATTGAATAATTCATGAAAAAAAAATATAATTATATAATTAAACAAAAAAAAAACATAATTATAATGTGAATGTAGGTAATTCTTTTTGAGAAATAAATGTTCTAGTTTCGTCCGTTTCGATTAGGTTCAAGCTGAGTTCAAAGAACCAATAACCACGTCTCCACCTAGAACAATGAACGTAATAAAACAAACGGAAAGACAATAAGCCATCAGCAAATATTCTATGCACTATAAAATTTAGAATTTTTGGTATAATTGGGTCCGCCGTAAATACATACAAATAAACATCAACGACATTCGCTTAATATCGTATATTTCGTAAGTCAAACTCAAGCGCAAAGCATTTATTTAAAAAATAAACCAATTATAGGTAGTTTTGAATTGTCAAGGGGTCGGTCAGTCAGAAAGATGAAACTAGTTGCCCATTCCAAAGCGTATAGTAGGTACCATGGAGAAGAACGGACAAAAAACGTAACGTTTTGATTGATTGATTGACCTACCTAAATGTACATATTGATTGACATACCCAAATGTACATATTGATTGACCTACTTAATGGTACATAATTATTGATTGACCTACCTAAATAAATATATTTCTATTGTTTGTGCTGGGTTTTATTTATTTGGTATCAAAAAATTCCTCCACATTCCTGTCGGCTGGTAATGTACCCATGAGACTGGCTGCATTGCCATTTGCCACCTTGTATGTCAATGCTTAGCTTCTAGCCAAGGTAAAAGCGGATAAAATAAAATAATAATATAATTTATTATGTAGATACATAATGAAACAAAATTACTTAAACACAGTTTTTTTATTATTAATCTTTACACTTACCTATGCACTTAGAATACTAAAAATTATCAGTAAGTACCTAGGTGTTTTCCTATGTCAAAATGTGAAAACATGTAACAATCATAATTTTGTTATAGCTAAATCAGCCTTTAGCAGTTTTATGACAATGGAAACTACAAAAATCAAACAAAAAAGGAACTCCTTCCAACAAAAAAAAAACCTTCAAAAATTAGTCTTGGAGAATCAAGCAGATATAGTGCATGTTGTCATTAAGTACATACTCTAGACACAAATATTTTCTTACAATGGTAGGTAGCAACTTTGATTATTTATTTATTAAAACTTTATGCACAAGCAAAAAAAATACTATAGGTCTGTACTAAGGCGGATTGTTTTTATGTCTAGATAGACTGTCGCGATGCAAAAGGACTAAAACAAACAGGCCAACTTTGTTAAGCTGGTCTGCGTGACAGCTACGTCTTACACGCGCGACGTTATTGTACTGTCATTGTGTTATTCTAGTGTGTGCGCACTTTGCGGCCAACTGTTGGACGCAAGTTTTTTCGATGAGTTCACAGTTTTGAATGTCTATCTAGACATAGATAGGGGATAGTATGTCTTATATCTTGATTTTCGTTTTTCTGCTGTCCACACTCATAAAATTAAAGACCATTTCTTGAAGGACTGGTTTCCCAGTTAGTACTTCATCAATCTTCAAAATTTCCGCAAGTGTTTGTCTCATCAATCGAGGCTAGCTCAGCTGAACCTTCGTATTTTAGTGAAATAGGTATTGATTTAATTATGCAAAATGTTTAGTGATTACAGAACAATAATCACAATAATCCATACTATCAAAATAAAACCAAACATAAATACATAATGTAAACATACCAAAAATTTATTTTTGGCCGATTACTACTAATAGAAGAAAACATTCGGCCGATACTTCGGTTTAACACTTCGGAGTAGACCCTGGTATCGGTCACTGTCACTCGGTCGTACAGACAATAGACGTCACAAATGGCGGGCTTTGAATATTAACCCAGTGTTGCTACCCTGCAACACTTCAGTCTTCAGTCTTGCAGGATTGTTTTCGCCCCGCCAGATAATTTTGTGACTATCCAATTTCACCAAATGATTAATTCAGTACCTAGACTAGGTATTAACAATATAGGCTACCGCAGACAGGCGCGACCCGACAGCACGACGCGACACTAGTAGCACAATTTCTATGAAAACTTCATGGAAACTTTATGTCAATGTGACCATTAAAAGTTTTAACTTCCGGCCAACAGCTTTGCACGTATCGATAGAATTTACTCTACGTGAGAAGGGCCGGAGAGTGCCGCGTTGCATTTTAATAATGCATTGCGCTTAGTAATACACACACGTTTTCTAATTACTGGTAATAGAGACATTACAATAACTTTACTATCCATGAATAATTTAATAAATATGTGCAAAATGCAGTTACAAAATAATTGATTTGATATACAGAACTAAAATCCAGTCAACAATAAAAACATCTTGTTGAAAAGCTAGTTTACCTTGTTAAAACTCGCATGTGTGAGTAGGTATTGAAAGTAAACCTAGTGCTTACAAACCTCCTGGTACGCTATGCCGTCCTGGTAATTCTAGGTACAAACGAGACACCGCTTAGACTGAGAGATCTGGTAAAACTAGATTGTATCGAGCGGCGCGTAGCTATGAACAAAATTAGTCTAGGATAAAACATTTTTTTTTTTTTTTTTTTTTTTTTTTTTCTTAAATTCTCGTTTTTTTTTTTGGTAAATGATAATGCAAATTAATTCTGTATGACAGATTGTGATTGTTATTCCACTTAATTTTTTGCAGTAAATGATGCATAATTTGTTAGTGGTTTATGTAAATTTATATCGATAAAACTATATTATCGCGGGTGTCGGGGGCATTGGAATGTTTATTGTGATTGTCATTGAGACACTGCATTTTATACCTACCCAATATCTTTATTGCTTTACCATAACCTTACCTCTTTATTGCTTTCTCTACCTCATGCAACATCAATTAATTCGTAAATAAGATCAAGTTACGTAGGTTTTTTACCTATATCATCATTATAAGTGAGACAAATCAAGTAATGCCTCCTGTTAAGGCAGCCAAGAATTAAAATGTTTATTATTAACCAGAATCAATTAATTCGTATTTTATTCTTTAGTAGGTAATCAGTCCGAGCTACGCGAGAATAGCTCATGTCATGCTCACGTTTAGTTACACGAACAGACCGCCATCGCCAGAATAATCTCTGTAACTGAAGTAAACATTTTAACACGTTTATAAATAGCTACAAGCTTGCAAGTAGCAGTTCATGGTTAGTCGAAATTTCAGCGAAGTCCCCTATAAATCCACGTTCCTTGTACGCGATCAAAGGTCCTGCTTCCTTGGTAACTAAAACACTGTTCCTGGAACTAAATGCTGCGCGGATCGCATTCTAATGAGACAAGCAATTAAATAAAAAAATGCTCGTTTCGATGGTGGTTACTGTCAGGAGATAATTCAAGCAATTAAATGATACAAGTTAAATGACTTTATTTTGTGAGCTTACAGATATTAAAAATCGGATATTAAAAATATTGTTAAGATTTTCTTAGAGCCTGCTTTAGAGTCATTGAAATTTTCAAACACCGAGCAAGATAATATACCTACTTACCTTACATAATCTTTTTGGCGAATTGAATCTTTTTGAACCCACAAAATATTCTTAGATACGCCTCAAATGCTTTAGAAGTTTAGATTGTAGAATGCATGTTCAGGTTTGCAATAAAATCTCGCTTGCACAATGTTCACGACGGGAAACGATTGCCCAATGATAAACCAAACTAACCTATAAATCTGATATAGCCCAGACAATGTCCCAAGTGACGGATTCGTAGCTCGTACCGTGGCATTTTATGATTGCGGTTCAGGATTTTGTTTTATTTGCGTTTATGTGGTACGTAGATATTGTATAATCATGCATGTATATTAAGTTAGGAGAAGAATTTGGGCTGCTTACTTTGGCTCCGCACAGATGTCCATTTAGCTAGTTTAGTGCCATATGGCACAAACTGACAAACTAAAATAAGAACAAAATAAATAAAATCTCGAACACCTGAAATTAGTCCGATTTTTCTTTTACTTTCTTTTGCTTTGGTTAGAGAACAATTTATTTATTAAGAATTAAGCACACGATAATCGTAAGTTAATTAATAATAATCAGCAAGCAGGGTCTAAATCCAATTTCGAACGCATGCTCCGCCCCTTGCTCCCCGCCACTCCGTTACTTGCTAAACGCTAACTCATCAGTAATAAAGTTGAATATCGCGTGCGCTCTTTGATCGTGTTCGAGCACGAAACTAAATAGCGTAAGTCTCAATTCTTATTTCGTTTCTAAAGCTCAGACCAAATAAAAAAGGTAGACGGAGCGCGTCGCTCTCAGAGTGAAGCAGGGTAAAGTAAGCCAAATTTGATATAGGAAGCCGACCGTGTTCCAGAGCGACGCGCGACACCGAACGCGCTAGACATCATAACCATGAAAAAGGAGGCTTCACTTATTTTAACGCTATTTTTTTTTTTTTTTTTTTCTTTTTGGCTTCGCACGGTTTGTCCATTTAGCCAGTGTCATGTAATGTAAAATTAGGTAACAAGTACAAAGTTGTGTAAATAATTATGCAATGAACTCCATTCAATGCATGATAAAGATGATAGATGATATCCCGCCCCGCTCCCCTTGAGTTTCAGTAAAGACGTGGCACTTTACTGAAACCTCGCGCGGACTTCTTGAGAGAACTTAAAGTGATGTTGCACTGTTTTCTTTCATTTGCCTACACTAATGCAGGTTCACGAACACTTAATGGTTAATAATCCACCACTATTACACATTAATATTCGGCTAAACACAAATTTTAGAACATAAAACAAAACTGCTAACATGACAGTTCACTTTCCCGCCAAGAAGTCCAGAACGCTATTGTTGGCGTACGCTCCGTCTACCTTTTTTATTTGGTCTGAGTTCTAAAGTAATAATTGATGTAGAGAAAAATATCTTGTGTCGGGATAATAAACTATGTATATTTTCTTGCTGTGAATAATTATTTTAGACATAAATAATCTTGTTTGTTTTTTAAGATTATCCTTAAAAAAGACATGATTTTCGAATAAAAAAAAAAAAATATTGAGAGAAAATATTACAATTACGTAACTGTGTTCAACATGGAAAGAAAAAGATCCAATAAATCATATACTTACTAAAGTTTCATTTTGCTTGTATGTGTGACTGTTTCAGAATAATATGCAAATTAACATAAAAATGTGATACACTTTAGATTTAATTTTGAACGTAAGGAGTTGCACAATGTCAAGGCCGACTTCTTGGCGGGAAAGTGAAGCGTCATGTTAGCAGTTTTGTTTTATTTTCTAAAATTTGTGTTTAGCCGAATATTAATGTGTAATAGTGGTGGATTATTAACCATTAAGTGTTCGTGAACCTGCATTAATGTAGGCAAATGAAACAAAACAGTGCAACATCACTTTAAGTTCTCTCAAGAAGTCCGCGCGAGGTTTCAGTAAAGTGCCGCGTCTTTACTTAAACTCAAGGGGAACGGGGCGG
Organism: Tiliacea citrago; assembly: GCA_963921375.1. Taxonomy (NCBI): domain Eukaryota; kingdom Metazoa; phylum Arthropoda; class Insecta; order Lepidoptera; family Noctuidae; genus Tiliacea; species Tiliacea citrago. The sequence continues at coordinate 19,746,123 of OY992798.1, forward strand.
GATATCATCAATCATCTTTATCATGCATTGAGTGGAGTTCATTTCATAATTATTATAACTTTGTACTTGTTACCTAATTTTACATGACACTGGCTAAATGCACAAACCGTGCGAAGCCAAAAAGGAAAAAAAAAAAAAAAAAAAAAAAATGTCAAGGCCTGTAATAGGTCAATGCACTTTCTTTGATGATAACCAAACGCTAGATAAACCTAGGTTCATTTATACTGCCCTGGTACTAAGGCAACCTGTCGGCTAGTTCAAATCGGTCAAGGTTGCAACAGCGATCGCTGTTGCTGGCTGAGGTAAACTCAACGGGATTTGAGGAACGAAATGCCGTACAGGGCCGTCGCAATCAAAACTTGTAACAGAATAATAAAATTGACACATACTTCATTTAATTCGTCGGTCAAGTGTTTCATGTGGTATTCAAGGACGTATGGAGATTTGAGTTTATCGAGTCCTTGATTTATTTAGACTTGGTGCTAAAAACTTAAAATTTCCAAGCTAGATTTTGCTATTATTTCTAGATAGGTATTCGTTTTATTTTTTGGTTCATTAGGGAAATATCAGGCCGTAAAAAAAAAAAAAATCTGTGGCAGTAAGAAATCATAAATTGTGGATGATTTTGGTACATAATAAACTCCACTCCTATTTAGATGTCTAGCTAGACTATTTAGATGGACGATTGTCATTTAACGAAGATACTTTACAATTTGAATGTTGGAATTCTAAGCTTCAGCCACAAAATCGAAAACGCAGCAAGCCAAAATACGCTCCCCAGTCTACTCTTTGATTATGTAATGTCCTAGCTCTGTAGTCCCATGAAACATGAGGCTCCAGAGGCTAGTCTAAAATAATCTTTGGGTTCATTCAAATAATCGAGTCAGATCAAACCACGCTGGGGTCGGTGCATTTCATTCATTCTATATAACCTGCCGATCTATAAAAATCTTACCGTGAAAACATAATATTATGTGAAGTGAGCTTGAAATAAGCTGTCAATACATTGAAATATATGTTTGCATAACTGTTACAAAACTTTGGTTACAGTTTACACAAAAATTATGACTTGCGAGTTGCGAACTAGGTCATATCTGTTACATCACCCGGTTTTGCTATCAAAAATCAATTTTGTTAAATGTAGGTAAGCAAAGTTTATTTCCCTATAACTAAAGTTGAGTTATTTTTGAAGTAACTTAATTAGTTCGGTTAATTATTTCTTTCAGTGTCAATATCCCAATGATCAATCCTTAAGGGGACGAGCTAAGTTAGCTCGCGAAATTCAAATCTTCTTACGTTTTTTGCAATTTGCACGTCAGTAACAGGTTGTATGTTGATCTAAATATGATTCGCAGCCATAACAAATATGGCTTTACAGAATTAATTAGATTATTTTTTATTAGTTTGATTTCTTCCATAAGAACAAATCTCATGGAAAAGTGCTTATGGAACAACTCTAACTTGACAGAAAGAAAGAAAATTTGAATTTCGCATGCTACAGTTGCAGATCCTCCCTTCACCTACGTTTTCACGGTGAGATTTTTGCAGACTAGACCAGTTGTTGCACCTACTCCAGTCATCCAGGGCCTCAAGTCTGATATTACAATAGTGTCAGAATGGTCGATCATTGATTTCATAATTGTTGATTTTGACAAATTTGGTAATCTACTATAATAATGGCGTCATTATGACTTTCCAATGGTCGGCCACTGACACTACATTGAAAGAAATTGCATATATTGGTAATCTCGTACATAATGACAAATGAATGACATTTCTACTAATGGGTCTTATAATAATCGCAATACAACAATGCCATTATAATAACACAATTATATTACGAGAACATTGACCGACCAATGATCGACCATTATGAATTTACCAGATTACGAACTTTTAGCAAAATGACAATGGCATGACAATGGGATCGTGTTGGAATGACTGAATTTATAAAAAATAGCTGACTAGGGCCCCAGGTTTCCAGAAACCAAATGTTCACACAATGATTCCATTTCTGTAAACTTGTGAGTGAGTTAATAATTCAATGGTGACCAAAACGCACAACAACAGTAACGCTAATAGCAAGTTCAAAATTAGCAGAAGAGCTTTGTGTTTTGTTCGGCTAACTGGCATGACGGCGTAAAGTTATGTATGTGTGTGCTGGAAACGGCGTTAACGGCCCGGGGACGACTGTTCACTTGTTTAGGAGTTAGGACTCACTTCCGCGTGCAATGTTTTCTCGCCAAAATGGTACTGTGAGTAGATCTGGTATTTTTGGTACTTGGATCTCTGTGAGAAAAAAAATACGTATGAGTTGGAATTTGGGTATTATTCTTGAATAAGGATTTCAGGAATCTTCAGACAATTCCTGTAAATAGTTAGATATGAAAATACCAATAAGTGCCATTTTACATTATAACGTTGCTTTATAGCACCAAAGTATATATAGGTAATTACCTAATAGAAAACTTAAGAAATTAAAATAGTAATTCTTTGTAAGTAGATACTTATAAGAAATTATGAATATATAGTTAATAAGTATTTAAACAAGGTCATTTTGGCTAATCATTATTTATTTTTAACGATGTTCGCCATAAATGGACGCTTTGGCAGACTCATATGATAATAATTATGAATCATATTAAAATTCGTAAAATGGTCACAAACTGACAATTCATAATATGATCTGCGTACAATTCATACCCCGCTATTGATCTGTTTGCATCTGCTATTTGACATTAGACTTCATTTTAGCGATTCATAATTTGTGGACCATTTTACGAATCTCCATACAAAACTGTCAATCATATGAATAAAATTGTTGTAAGCAAATCATATTATGAATTGTCAGTTTGTGACCATTTTACGAATTTTAATATGATTCATAATATTATCATATAATGATTATGCCAAAGCGTCCATTTTAGGCCCCCAGGTCCTTCGATTAGATGACGACAATCAACTCAGCCTATCGCAGTCCACTGCTGGACATAGGCCTCTCCCAGGCTGCGCCACAACACCCTGTCCTCCGCCTTCCGCATCCAGTCTGACCCAGCCACCTTCTTAAGGTCGTCGGTCCATCTAGCTGGGGGGCGTCCCACACTACGCTTGCCGATACGCGGTCTCCACTCCAGGGGTCGTCTGCTCCCAAAGCATAGCCAGATGAAGACATTATTGCCAAATATCGATCTTTAGCAATAAAGAGAAGTACGCTTACCCGATGTCTACATGCCAGTCAAGACTCGGTATAAACACTAATAACAAATTATAATTAGTATTACATTACGTTACGTCCCACACATTGATTAAAGTCACATGCACTAATTGTTTTCATAATGATATCAATATGAAAGTTCCCAATGATCATAGACGATGGGAGCGTCCTGTGTCTATGCGCAGGCGCAGCCGGGGCGCACATGTTGTCACTTTAGGGGGTGGACACATGCACTTGAAACAAGGTTGTCATTTGTCAACGATGATCGAGTTGATGTCACACGGGTTTTCGTGACACTTTTTTGTTTAAAGAGTTAAAATTAAGTGGTTTTTTTCGTGTTCTTTTTTACTAAAAATACGCGGCTTTTATGAGAGTTTTAAACCTATGCGAGTAATGCACGAAAGTGCCGTGTCAGCCACAAGACGTCTACCGTTAAACATAGCCTTCGGTTCTGAACAAGTTAAGTACATCCAGCTATTCCCACGACCTTCACCAGGTCATCTGACCGTCTAGTGTAGGACGTCTCAGGGCTCCTCCCAGGCATACACACTTACCTGGTCTACCAATCGGGATATGTATATACGAAAAAAAAATGCATGAAACCCCGTTTATTTTTAATAGCTGTACCTAGTTTTTATTTATATTTATTTATGTACATACAAAACACATAAACCTGTAGAAATTAATAGATAAAGAAAATACACATACAACACAAAATAAAATAAACTTGTTATTTTAAATGTTTTTATTGTTGGAACTGAATTAGGTTTCATCTCCATTTTTCTAAGAACACCAATTCCAATAGTAAGCATGCAATAAGCGCGTAAATTACATAATTCACAAACGTAATTTTACTTTGCAGTTCAATTAAATAAACAAGCATGTGAAATTAATAATTTTTGACAACCCTAAAGTGGTTTACCAACAATGCGCGCCAAATCACCCGCTGCGTTGAGCTCTGCGGGTGTATGCGTTTGACAAGCCGCGTTACGTTTTACGACAATATTCACGTCTTCCGTGCGATTGGCTCTCATAGAGCCAATCTCCTGCCGGTTAATGCTCGCCTAGTACTTTCGTAGACGTTTCGGTGATTTTGGCGACTTGGATGGCTTTCTTTGTTTTAAAAATATATGGGGAAGGAAGGGAGATAAGATAAACAAGAATTCCATTTTTTATAGAGCAAGAGGATTTGTTTTTCAAGGTCATCTTTATTTTTGCATGTGAGTGAGGGTGTGTGTGTGTGTGTTTTAATGAAATGGAAAGTGGTATTTAATAAGACAGATATCGACTTCACTAGAGGACAGACAATGCATTTAAGTAAACTTACTTGGTGCTAGCTATGTTATCATTACTTATCATTCTGTAAAGCTTCTCTGTAACTCTAATAATAAAGCATGGGTACCCATTTCTCAATAAATGAAGGGAAAGTAATAACTACTATGTAAGGCTGTTTCGTTACTTGTAACATTGTTAACTCACAGAACGAAAGTAAAGCTGCGCTCACTGTAGTCCTCTCCCTGAGAAAGTCACGATAAGATTAACGAACTTACTTACTATTTTGAATCGAAAGCCAAGACTTGCTTATAGAAAAATCTGCAAGTTTCGATATGTACAACCTATCTAAAGATTTTCTAACAATTATGAATGTCGTTTGTTGTAAGCCTTGTAAATCTCGTAGCGCATCTCAAAGATTATTAGGTATGTTTCAGATTATTATTTTTGCACAAATCACTGAAGAAATAGAAGTTTTATGCGATAAATTAAACTCAAAAAAAATACAGGCTGTGGTTTTGTTGAAATAACCCTTCACTTACTTGCTGAAAATGATTAGTTAACTACGCGGACCGCAGAATTTCCACACTTAGTACTTTCGCTATCGCTCGCTACGCCATGCGCCTGGTCGGTCGAATCGTAAATTTTCCCGCCAAGGCAATATTTCACGCGCCTCGCTACAAGCTCCTCCGCCATTACTGTTGCGTTTATTTATTCTTCCGACCTAACTAATGATACCCTTCCTAGGAAGTTGGATGCGCCTAAACTTTTACTCATTCTAGAAATCTAGATACGAATCTTTTTATACTTAGAACCTAGTTACAGTAAAATTCTTAAAGTATAGAGTTGAAAGAGTTGGCAAGCAATTATTTATCCATTTACTTACTTATTTGTTTCAGTAATACATCTAGGTTCATCAAGTACCTATTGTTTAAAGATTAGATAAGAGGGAAGAGATTTTCCATTACTTTGTCACAAAGTAATGGAAAATCTCTCTCTCTCTCTCTCTCAAGTTGATTACCACCATAAATGTTTAATGAATAATTTTTCTACAAATAAATACGTGTGAAATCTGTCTGTACCGATAAAAAGTCACGCAATGACCGTAAGTGTACACTTATACCATCAAAGGCTGCCCTTTATCGTACCATTACATTAAGGCTCGAAGCACCGCGTAGTTAATATCTCGTGGGTTAAAAATAAAAAAAATAAGTAGTTTACTTGCAAAGGGCACCAATTATTCTTATCGCGCGTGTTCAAGATGTACCCACACATCCTTGTGACTCATGCGGCCTTAGTACAAGTTACACGGTATTTACAAGGTCCCTTGGGATACTCGGGAATTACGGGAGCCGTCCCGACTCCCCAAGTCGTCGTCGCGTGCTGTCGCTAGGGTTACAGAATCCACAGTAACGATGATGGAGTGAGTAGGTTTACCTACATTTACTAATCATTGACGTTTTAATATGACACGAACGATTTAGAAAATGTTATTCGTATTTCTGTAATTTATTGCTGAAATGTTATTCGTATTTCTGTAATTTATTGCTGTAAACCGTAATTTACAAAAGTTTACTTTTACACAATCATATTCTTGCAATAAAGTAGGGATTTTATTCTATTCTAACGAATGCATGGCAGTAATGTACTAAATGAACTTTTATTCAATTTTACAGATTTTATTAAACCACCAATAAAAACAAAAGATGAATAGTTAATTGTATAAACGACAACGTAGGTGTTTCAAATTTTCAATTACGTGTTCTTTAAGAGTTAATTCGTTTAACTAGTTTTGTAACTGATTTAGGCGTAGGTGTAAATTGGTAATAGACGACTTGTTAAGAAAAGCTAAAAAACTTTCTCTAAAAATATTAATCAAGGCATATTTTTATCCCACGGTGAAAACAGCCGTACACGAAATGAAATCGTTTATTCTGTAAATAGGATATCGGAATCACTTTTACACGTCATAATAAAAATAATAAAAAATAATAAGTTACATGTAGTCGACATTTCCTATCTGACTACCCCTGAGAAGAAATGGCGAAACAAACACAGGGGTCGAAATATCTTTAAATAATTAATTTAAACAAAATGGAAACGTCTGGTAGGTACTCAATTTAGTTCAACGTCGACTGTCGTCTATTCATAACCAACAAATATAAAATTCTCACTTTTGTTCATTCTGTTGTTACTATGTCAAGTAATTCTCAGGCCGACTTCTTGGCGGGAAAGTGAAGCGTCATGTTAGCAGTTTTGTTTTATTTTCTAAAATTTGTGTTTAGCCGAATATTAATGTGTAATAGTGGTGGATTATTAACCATTAAGTGTTCGTGGACCTGCACTAGTGTAGACAAATGAAACAAAACAGTGCAAAATCACTTTAAGTTCTCTCAAGATGTCCGCGCGAGGTTTCAGTAAAGTGCCACGTCTTTACTGAAACTCAAGGGGAGCGGGGCGGGATATCATCTATCATCTTTATCATGCATCATTGAATGGAGTTCATTTCATAATTATACGCTATTAATATTATTTACAACTTTGTAATAGTTACCTAATTTTACATGACACTGGCTAAATGCACAAACCGTGCGAAGCCAAAAAAAATAAATCTCAGGCCATGCACTTTTTTAAACACGTCACACATCACACCACGTCACACATGGCAATGGAATCAGCATCATTGTCAACCTTGTTCCACCCACTGCTGATTATTGCCCCCCTTTTGCGCCATGCTTTCCTGGTCTATGAGAGTCACTTGGAATGTAATAGCGGTCTATAATTTTCTTATTAAAAATAATGAATGCTTCATAACTTAACAATAAAATTGCAGCTGTAATGTTGAATCTTATTAAGGTTTGCAATGAGTTTATTATTTGATTTAGAACTTAATAGTCCTTTGAACGGTTAACTATAGGAAATTGTTCATTTTACTGTTTACTATAAAGCCGTTGGGAGATTGCTTGGGTTACTCAGTATGACACTTATCTCTTTAGGTGAAGTGGTCTTCATAATAGCTTTATGATGAGTTGATGACTGTTTATAGAAATTAAAGTAAATATGTTAGTTATAGAAGGGTTGTTGAATGAGTGGATTTTGGATTGTCGACCCTAAAGCAAGTAATACACATGCTTGTAACTTGCACAAAAGTATGCAAGTTGCTTGCATGCCATTATGACATTCAGTAATAATAAGAGGCACGTGTATTCGGGCGTGTCAATATGTTATTTAAGAAGCGCTTGCTAATATGTAGTTAAAAAACCGGTCAAGTGCGAGTGGGACTCGCGCACGAAAGGGTTCCGTACCATTATCTATAAAAACGGCAAAAAAAATCACGTTTGTTGCATGGGAGCACCCCTTAAATATTTGTTTTATTTTAATTTAATTATTGATTTTTAAAGTGAATATATAACTAAATATTCTGTGAATATTTCAAGCGTCTACCTATTACCGTTATCAATATCGAGCAAAAACGAGAAAAATATCAGGTTTGTTGTATGGGAGCCCCCTTAAATATTTATGTTATTCTGGTTTTTAGTATTTGTTGCTATAGCGGCAACAGAAATACATCATCTGTGAAAATTTCAACTCTCTAGCTATCACGGATCATGAGATGCAGCCTGGTGACAGACGGACAGACAGACAGACGGCGGAGCCTTAGTAATAAGGTTCCCGTTTTACCCTTTGCGTACGGAACCCTAAAAACTGAATCATGTAAGTTTTCCTGTAAGTTTTCATGTTTCATTTCTGTTTCTTTTTTTTTGTGAGGTTAAAATAATGTCATAGAAAAACAAAACTGTGGTACAGTCGCCAGCAAATCAAGTCAAACTGTCTTTCTCCAAATGATTTTAACAATCAATATTTTATATTGATTGTTAAGATCAAAATAGAATGAGAAAATTTGACAGTTTGTGGTAACTTGATGTGCTGGCGACTGTTTATTAAGGGGTTTATTTATAACCGTTCGCGTTGCTCAAAGTTATGTAATGATTCGCGACTTAAACAGTCGCGAATCATTACATAACTATAAATAAACATTTTAAACATTAAAATAAGCAACATTTATTATCACACTAATATTATAAAGGCGAACGTTTGTGAGTGTGTGTGTGTATGTTTGTTACTTCTTCACGCTCTAACGGCTGGACCAATTTTTATGGAGGAGAGATAAAATTGTGTATGGAGGTAGCTGACACTCTAGATTAAGACATAGGCTACTTTTTATCCCGATATTCCCACGGGATCGAGACTTACGCGGGTGAAACCGCGGGGCGCAGAAGGGGAATTTACCAAGTCTATAAATGTATCAATGCTCAATAATTAGTGCATCAAAGAGGATACTTGAGCACGGAACACGAGCAAATTAGATTTTATAAGCAAATCTAAAGCTCGTATTTTCGTTAGAAAACGTTTCGTTAACGTCGTACATTGCTTAAGTAGGTACGGTTCGCTAAGTGTAGCTATATACGCAATGTACGACGTTAATTTTGTAAAGCCATATAAGGCTTTCCCGGAAGAACATCGGGATCTAAGTTGTTGGTAATTCACTACTGTAGAGGTCAAAGGCCTAAGACTCCTTCTGGTTACGTACCTACGCGTATAATTTCTAACTTATACTTCACATAATAATTATATCTTCATATTTAGATAAGACTAGCTGTTGTGTTGCCAGCGACGTTGTCTGCAATCCAGGATGAAAAGTAGTCTATGTCGTTCTCCAGGTTCCAGGCTACCTATCTGTCAAATTTCATCCAAATCCGTTCAGCCACTTTAGCGTGAAAGGGTAACAAACAAACAAATATACTCGCTTTCGCATTTATTATACCTAGTTATTAAGTATATTATTGGATTGGAGTTCGTTAGTTACCTTCAGTTTTACTTTATATATAATCTTTGAAATGAAAAACAATATTTTAGAAATACATATAGGAAGGCCTAACATTAACTTTATTCTCTGGCTTATGTAACATTCAAATAACCCCTAAAATATCTTTACTTTATTTTTCACAGTTAAACCACCTATAAAGGTAGTTATTATTTAATGCAAAATTATTTATTTATTTTTCATTAACATAAACTTTATTTCTGGCATATGTAAGTAACATTCAAGTAACCGCTCAAATTATATTTGTTTTATTTTTCACAATTATACAATATAGGTACCTACCTATATTGTATAATTGTTATGACATTCAGTTATAATAAGAGGCACGTGTATTCGGGCGTGTCAATATGTTATTTAAGAAGCGCTTGATAATATGTAGTTAAAAAACCGGTCAAGTGCGAGTGGGACTCGCGCACGAAAGGGTTCTGTACCATTATCTATAAAAACGGCAAAAAAAATCACGTTTGTTGCATGGGAGCTCCCCTTAAATATTTGTTTTATTTTAATTTAATTATTGATTTTTAAAGTGAATATATAACTAAATATTCTGTGAATATTTCAAGCGTCTACCTATTACCGTTATCAATATCGAGCAAAAACGAGAAAAATATCAGGTTTGTTGTATGGGAGCCCCCTTAAATATTTATGTTATTCTGGTTTTTAGTATTTGTTGCTATAGCGGCAACAGAAATACATCATCTGTGAAAATTTCAACTCTCTAGCTATCACGGATCATGAGATGCAGCCTGGTGACAGACGGACAGACAGACAGACGGCGGAGCCTTAGTAATAAGGTTCCCGTTTTACCCTTTGCGTACGGAACCCTAAAAACTGAATCATGTAAGTTTTCCTGTAAGTTTTCATGTTTCATTTCTGTTTCTTTTTTTTTGTGAGGTTAAAATAATGTCATAGAAAAACAAAACTGTGGTACAGTCGCCAGCAAATCAAGTCAAACTGTCTTTCTCCAAATGATTTTAACAATCAATATTTTATATTGATTGTTAAGATCAAAATAGAATGAGAAAATTTGACAGTTTGTGGTAACTTGATGTGCTGGCGACTGTTTATTAAGGGGTTTATTTATAACCGTTCGCGTTGCTCAAAGTTATGTAATGATTCGCGACTTAAACAGTCGCGAATCATTACATAACTATAAATAAACATTTTAAACATTAAAATAAGCAACATTTATTATCACACTAATATTATAAAGGCGAACGTTTGTGAGTGTGTGTGTGTATGTTTGTTACTTCTTCACGCTCTAACGTCTGGACCAATTTTTATGGAGGAGAGATAAAATTGTGTATGGAGGTAGCTGACACTCTAGATTAAGACATAGGCTACTTTTTATCCCGATATTCCCACGGGATCGAGACTTACGCGGGTGAAACCGCGGGGCGCAGAAGGGGAATTTACCAAGTCTATAAATGTATCAATGCTCAATAATTAGTGCATCAAAGAGGATACTTGAGCACGGAACACGAGCAAATTAGATTTTATAAGCAAATCTAAAGCTCGTATTTTCGTTAGAAAACGTTTCGTTAACGTCGTACATTGCTTAAGTAGGTACGGTTCGCTAAGTGTAGCTATATACGCAATGTACGACGTTAATTTTGTAAAGCCATATAAGGCTTTCCCGGAAGAACATCGGGATCTAAGTTGTTGGTAATTCACTACTGTAGAGGTCAAAGGCCTAAGACTCCTTCTGGTTACGTACCTACGCGTATAATTTCTAACTTATACTTCACATAATAATTATATCTTCATATTTAGATAAGACTAGCTGTTGTGTTGCCAGCGACGTTGTCTGCAATCCAGGATGAAAAGTAGTCTATGTCGTTCTCCAGGTTCCAGGCTACCTATCTGTCAAATTTCATCCAAATCCGTTCAGCCACTTTAGCGTGAAAGGGTAACAAACAAACAAATATACTCGCTTTCGCATTTATTATACCTAGTTATTAAGTATATTATTGGATTGGAGTTCGTTAGTTACCTTCAGTTTTACTTTATATATAATCTTTGAAATGAAAAACAATATTTTAGAAATACATATAGGAAGGCCTAACATTAACTTTATTCTCTGGCTTATGTAACATTCAAATAACCCCTAAAATATCTTTACTTTATTTTTCACAGTTAAACCACCTATAAAGGTAGTTATTATTTAATGCAAAATTATTTATTTATTTTTCATTAACATAAACTTTATTTCTGGCATATGTAAGTAACATTCAAGTAACCGCTCAAATTATATTTGTTTTATTTTTCACAATTATACAATATAGGTACCTACCTATATTATTTTATGCCAAATTATTTATTTATTTTTCCATCTTTCATTCCGTAATTTTACATTTATATTCCGGCAGGTAAATCGGTAAGACACAGTACATCTGTCTGTTAGTCCATTGTTCTTCAATGTAGGTAGGTACTAGACACAAACATACAAATGTGACTATTAGTCAAATTCAATTTTAGGAATATTTATCCAGTTGCTTTGTTTTGAATTGAATTACAGGTAAGTATCTACTTAGTTAACGATCACGAGTAGAGAACAATCTATTTTTAAGAAATCAAAAAATCAGTCAAACTTTTTTTTTTAATTTTTTTTTCAGAATTAAAATAACAATAATATGTACATAAAAAAACTAGCTACTTATACCTAATTAAAGTTAAACTAAACATTAAAATCATGAGAACTATTGTAAATTATAAATCTTAATTTAACATTAGCCTGTATCAGTCATGTAAATTCGCTCAAAGTTTTCACGTCGCGTCGCGCCGCGCCATCGCGTCGTCATTGTTACTTACAGCATACAAGTAAAAGTTTTCCCCAATCCACCCTAACTTTCTGCGGTTACCACCCACCTTCTATCTCTTTCACACATTGTGGAACAATAACAAAGGTCTCTCTGACTGTCTGGTCGCCTGGTAGTTGCCGGGCGTTAGAGCGCCGCACGCCCGCACCGCGCCACACATGCGCGATTCGTTCTCTGTCCATACGCCAATCCTATGCTTCTATTCGCGTTATCTCTCGTGCACACCATACTGTTTTCACATAGCGAAGCTTTGAAATGTCTCACTTTCGTCCACATTCACGGAGCGTAAAAGATTCTTTAATAAAACCAAGTAAAGACAGACCGTTTATCGCATTAAATTATTGTTTGGGTTTATGCTATCAAATAAAGTTAAATTTTCATGTGATTATGCGTTCCAATAAGTAAGTAGGTACCTACTAATTATCACAACTACATCAAACTATACTAGAAGTAACGAGGAATTTATATGCTTGAATGATGAACTAACCACTGCTAATTGAATCGATTCCATTTAAGACGCTGACAACAGGTAAACCGCGGTCTCTGTCAGATTGCATACAAAAGAAAGAGAAGCGCGATGACATAACGCTCGTAATTTATTGCAAAATATGAAGCAATTATCTATTTACTCAAAAACGAATTGAGTAATCGAAAATAAAAACAACCAAGTTCTGCATACAAAAAATAAGACGTCTTGTTGATATTTAATACACATATTTTGGATTGAAACTGCAAGTAAAGAGTTAGTTTACCGTTAATTTTGTATCGAGTTCTTTTTTTCTAAGCCTGGTTTGGTAATTAACCAAGTTCTGAGAATTATATGTTCAAGAATAACATATATTTTTTCCGCTACTACATAGATTTGGCAATTGTTTTGTTGTAATACAAGCTTACTTTTACCATTTGCCTCTTGTCAGCGCCTTAATGATTTATTTATTTTTGTAGTTTCTACATCTCATAATCTGCAGCATAACTAGAACGGCTAGAACCTTACTGAAAGTAATTAAATATTTGACTGTGACTTACCACTTTGTACTTCTTCCTACATAAAGTCAACCGACTGGAGCTGAAGAGAGTCTTCGTGCTGTACATTGTACAATTTTAATTTTATCCATCTCTAACTCTGCTGCAATGCGCTGACTGTGATTGTGCTGTATTCAATTAAATAAAATGTAGATATAACACCCTTTTATCTTCCGTGATTCGTGGTATTCTGATTCAGAGATTAAGCGGAATCTACCGGTTCTTTGATAATAATTATTTAAATTAATGTTTTATTCCCATGAAACGGGAAACCTAAATTCTTGATTGCGTTAAGGCTCGTGCAGACTTATCGCGGGCGCGACATGTAGCACGACAGTTTCCATAAAGTTTTCATAGAAATTGTGCTATTACCTAGTGTCGCGTCGGGCTGTCATGTTGCGCCTGTCTGCGGGAGCCTTTAACAGGAGCTGCCTTTCAGCAGTTTGCCATATAAAACTCAAGAAGAGTCATTAATGAGTTCTGAGTTTTAACCATGTTATCCATGTCGTCACTGTTCTATTATTTATCACCTATGAACTCCTGGTACCTCGGGTGAAATTCTTCGTTGGAACAGTGACGCAATATTCCGGGGTTAATTACAACGACGGAAAGAGAGCGACCCAAGTTCAAGGGTAGTTGGTGTTCTTTCTCGCTCTAGCATTACTGAGATGGTAATGAACTTGATGTAGACTTCTCGGCGGGAAAGTGAAGCGTCATGTTAGCAGTTTTGTTTTATTTTCTAAAATTTGTGTTTAGCCGAATATTAATGTGTAATAGTGGTGGATTAACCTGCATTAATGTAGGCAAATGAAACAAAACAGTGCAACATCACTTTAAGTTCCTCAAGAAGTCCGCGCGAGGTTTCAGTAAAGTGCCGCGTCTTTACTTAAACTCAAGGGGAGCGGGGCGGGATATCATCAATCATCTTTATCATGCATTGAGTGGAGTTCATTTCATAATTATTTAAATAACTTTGTACTTGTTACCTAATTTTACATGACACTGGCTAAATGCACAAACCGTGCGAAGCCAAAAAGAAAAGAAAAAAAAAAAAAACTTGATGTAACCGGCGAGTTGGAAAAGACATTATGAAGCAACAATTTGTAAATAGCATGCAAATATAAAAGCAATTTTTACTGTTACGAAGTCACGTTGTTTGAGTCACATCCTGGGACAGACGGACGGAGTGTGGTAGACAACGACCGACTATTATAAACTTTGTGACGAATATTCAACCAAAACAAGAGGAGCCATTGTTCTAACCGTGTTTGTATTTCCGCCGATGGACAAAAAATGAAACAGTTTGTCCTACCGGCCGCTGTCGTCCATGTATGTTTATAAGATAATTTTTTCAACAATGCATGTTTATGCTGAAACATTACAAAACTGTTTTAACTGCAAACTTTAGAGTTAATCCCCGTTCCTTTAGTTATAGGCGTCCTCATAACTCAAGCATTTACAACTTTTATAGTCCATCTGTCAAAACAACGCATCCATAACTGGCATGCATTACGCAAACTATATAAAATGGCTCGGAAAAGTTCACCTAAATTCCTTCCCGGGTATACCGTATCGTGGTAAATGTAGTAATTGATTTTGGAAACACGGAAATGGCCCGTTGTTCGGGCATACCGTAATATGCCGTACACATCGAATTAGACATGTTAGCAGGGCAAGCTTGTTCATCATTAAGTAGGTAGGTACCTTGTTTTGTTGACTTTATTGTCAAATCTAAGTAGTTATTACGTTTTTAGGGTTCCGTACCCAAAGGGTAAAACCGGGAACCCTATTACTAAGGCTCCGCCGCCGCCGCCGCCGTCTGTCGGTCTGTCTATCCGTCTGTCACCAGGCTGTATCTCATGAACCGTGATAGATAGACAGTTGAAATTTTCACAGATGATGTATTTCTGTTGCCGCTATAGCAAAAAATACTAAAAACCAGAATAACATAAATATTTAAGGGGGCTCCCATACAACGAATGTGATTTTTTGCCGTTTTTATAGATAATGGTACGGAACCCTTCGTGCGCGAGTCTGACTCGCACTTGGGCGTTTTTTTTTAATAAATTCTGCTCATTGTGAAGAAGTAAGAAAAAGCTGCAGACAATTTTACTTGAAGATTCAGGGTAATTAGTTGTTTACCAAATTGATTACCAACTGTAATTTTTTGACAGTTCAATGAAGTGGCTATAACACGGCAAATTGACGTGTGTCAATTTGATAAAAAATGAATTCCTCGACCAAAAGAAATTGTTTCAATCTGCCTATAAGCCTTTCCCCAACTATGTTGGGGTCGGCTTCCAGTCTAACCGGATGCAGCTGAATACCAGTATTTAACATGGAGCGACTTCTTATCTGATCTCCACAACCCAATAACTGCAATGGGTAATACGATACACCTTGGTAAGACTGGTTGTCAGACTTTTGGGCTTCTGACGACCCGTAACGACTGTCAAAGATCCACGAATGACAGCCGGGACCAACGTCTTAACGTGCTTTCCGAGGCACGGAGGAGTCTCGGTAAGTAAAGATGGTCACCCATCCACGGACCAACCCCGGCAAGCGTAGCTTAACCTGATGGGTCGACCCGTTTGGCTGTTATTACTTAATCACGCACGAGCTCCTCACCATAAGAACTTGGTTATAAAGTACTAAGTATGTAATTTTTAAGGTGGAGCTGACATTATTGGATTATTATTATTATTATTCTGTCATTCGTGGATCTTTGACAGTCTGACAACCAGTCTTACCAATGGGTATCGTATTACCCGGTTACTGGGTTGTGGAGGTCAGATAGGCAGTCGTTCCATGTAGAATACTGGTATTCAGCTGCATCCGGTTATACTGGAAGCGTTCCCCAACATAGTTGGGAGAAGGCTAGGCAGATAGATAGATGACCTGGTGAAGATCTTCGGAATCCGCTGAATTTATGTGAGAAGCTGACCTGCACCGTAATTGAGTAACACACTATCAAACACAATCTGAATGATTTAAAAAGTATATTGCTAATCCATTGCTTCATTTGTTGGAAAAATTGGTTTGTTCAACAACGTAAAATACGTAATGAATGTTGTAGAACTATCAAAACGAAATCCATTGCTACTGATTGTGTGTTTGGCAATTATTAGCCCGCTGTCATTGTGATCGTCACAATTTAACCTAATAATTTAAGATGGCAAAGTTGCTAAGTGCCAAAAATTAACTACGATAAACAAAAGCACGGTAAAGTTCGGTGATACAATACAATAGATATTATAACTCCAGCACCACACAATATTATTAAACTTGAGTGTGTCCTAAACGTATGTGGAACACACGAACAAACTTCCATTATTGTAATTAATAAATTTTATCTTTTAGCAACTTTTAGCATTCTGTGGAAGCAGTCCAAAATGAGTTGGTATTGGTGATTTCCTGTCGGCAAAGTATTTGACTATCCGACGGACGTTTCCTAAGTCCGGTAAATTGTTGTGTATGAACAACGTGTTTCTGGCAAATAAATTACTTTGACTTTAGTTGAAGTTGAAATATCTAAATTAGAATTTTGATAACTATGATTCGTAGAATTTTAATCGTAATTTTTTCGTAGAATCAAATGAAATAGTCATTTAATAGGATTGTATGAACTTAGAGAGTTGTATTGCTGATTCTAATGATTATAATTATGTAAAGCCATATTTGTTACGTCCGCGAATTATATTTAGATCAACATACAACCTGACACAGACCTGCAAATTGCAAAAAAATTAAGAAAATTTGAATTTCGCGGGCTACCTTAGCGCATCCCCCTTAAGAGGTTGTGCGTTATTTATGGTACACCTTTTAATTCGATCGTGTACTAGGTTCCTAAGTATAGGCACAGGTGCGTAGGGTCACACGAGTGAAAGCCCGACCTATGACTTAGGAGCTCAACCATTAATCGCATGGAATCAAGCTTTAATAAATTCACTATTGAATGTAACTATCTTGTTAGGAAATGTTTATTAGCTTCCTCCATATTCATGTAGAGATACTTAGATTACAATAAAATTATATGTGGCCTTTAAAAAATGTAATAGAGGTTTATTTTGGTCATTTTAAGTCATTCAGTCCTATTTGTTACAATTTTTTAATTGTTGAAGAATACAATGTCAAGATATTAGTTTTCCTGTAAATAGTACATACTAATTCCATGGATTTTTCTTTTAACGGGTTCCCGGGAGACCCTCCATAATATGTAACGAAAACAACATACCTACCAGGAAAATAGGAGCGTGTTGTATATGAATGTAAAACTCGGTTTACAATGTAAGTATGATACTAGGGAAATAAAAGGCTTACATAGAAGCTAAGGAGATTTTACCTTAACTAATTCTTTAATATTTAGGTAAAATTCAAGATTGTTAGATTAAACTTACTATAATTAAATTGAATGTTTAAAAAAAAAATACAAAGTAGGTATTTATTAAAATCTAGAAACAGAACACTTTGTGTTTGAAAGGAAGACAGCGACACCTTGATAACAACACCACAACAATAACAACAACAATAACTCAATTATACTTGTAGCTGAAAAAGTATGAACATTGTCTATCTGGATCAGAATCATCCATCAAAAACTTAAGTAAACTACACACTTGTCGGTGTAGTAATTTCTTTTCTACTCTATTTATTACCAATTTCTTGAGCTGGTGCTACTCGTACGAGTAATACAAGTTCAAAAACAGATTCACTTTTTAAAGTTTGAAGACAAAAAAAACACAAATCACAAGCAATGGCTGAAAGTTCATGAAAGTAAGATTAGTAGGTAGTACCTAGTATTTATAATTTTTCAGGTCTGTACTCAATTTCAGGTCCAGACTCTGAAATATTTTAAAAACATTGCTACTAGGTTAGCACAAACGGCAGAGTATTGCGTTTTACGGAGTCCGTTCATAGAGGAATGGGGATACGTGCGTGATACACACTGGAATACAGGCACAGATTCCAGGCCGAATTTATAAACAAATTGTGGTCCTGAAACAGGGTGAGGGGGTTGGTTTTGGCCTCACTGGGAGGTACCTCCCTAGTTCATCTGTCTGACCAAAAATTATCATGTTTGTCTCTTTGTGGTGTCCACCTATATTCACGACGTGCATGATCGTTTTATATGAACCTTTGATTAATTTGCTACTGCATTTTTCACAATGTCCGACCGTCTGCATGACGATGGTCATCGGTAGTATCTTCTATGAAGAAATGTTCCTGTAACTCCATATAACAAATAGATTAGGATCATCACTATTCGTTCATTGGCGACCGGAGTTCTCTCCAAACACTGCAAAGATAAACTCTGCTTCAAAGTGTTTTCCGAGCTTCCTTGTATTCTTCTTGTATTTACTCTTTTGTATTTGAGGGACTACGGTCTGTAAAACATTTTTAAACAGTACCCCAATTGCGAAACACACTTTAACAATCCGAAGGATTTTGAAAGAAATTCTTAATGCATTGCTTCTTATGATTGAAAAATTCGTCTACTTGACAACGTAAATAACGCAATGAATGTTGTCGAATTGTCAAAATGAAAGGAATTGGGTTGTTACACGCAGTTACCCCGTAGGGTCTGTTAAAAATAATGATGGATTACGATCAAATACAACCTAAGTCTAAGAGTATACTAACTTATATACAGGGTTACTGGTAACTCGACGTATTCCTTGCACGACGTCATAGTAAGGTTAAAATGCAACAAATTAAGCCACCAAATGTTCTACCGAAATTCAGTAGTTTTTGAGTATTTTTAAATAAAGTAATGACAAAAATTACGAAAAATAAAATGTTTAATTAGTGATCTCTGCCAAGTTTTAGGCATTTTGGATTTTTTAATTATTAACAAAGATTTGCTACGGCATCAGCTATGATAATAAATTAAATTCCTGTATAGTCGCACCGTAAATCAATTTTAAATTGTATTTTTTATAAAACAACTAAAAACCTAATTAACTCAAAAACTACTTAATTTCAGTAGAACATTTGGTGGCTTAATTTGTTGCATTTAAACCTTACTATGACGTCGTGGAATACGTCGAATTACCAGTAACCCTGTATAATACTCATCATTACATCTGATACATGTACCTATTCCATGAAAATCAATTACAAAGTAACGGCATCAGCTGATGATGTTATAAATGTTGAAAGGCGAGATCAGAATCACTCGCGGTAAAGTAGGTATTAAAGTTAACAATAATGGGGAGATATTATTATTATAAAGTTTACGGTGTTTTTACGTCGCTTCCCGGTGCCCCAAATCCGATTCAAGAGTTCTTGTACCAAGGAATACGTCAAATTAGTTTAGGGCTGCTGTTAAAAACGGAATTACGGCAGTAAAAAGTATTTTGCGATTTGATTGCGCGGTTAAATTCTTTTGTGACCGTTTTATGGCAGCAGAGGTTGTGTTTTTTCTTCAGATTTTTTTACTAGGGAATTGCCCCAATAATTTTTCGGAAGTTCTTATATATGTTGTAATACTTACATCAATATTCCGGAGAGCGTTATAAACGAGTGCATATAGACATGAAGATAAAAATCCACCCACACTTTCATCGACTTTGTCTCTGTCACCTCTGACCTAGACTAAGGTCAAGAGCAAACCCATCCCAAATAAAAAAACTGATACCTTGGAAGTACATAATTATATAAGACATAAAATAATTGAGACGAAAAAAATAAATGAAAAGCGACATGCCAGAAAAAGAATTATTCAAAGTTAGTACGTCAAAAAAAAAATCTGCTGTTCCCTACATTTATGTTCGCTTAGCTCGTCAAAATGTAGGGAACAGATTCGCGATTTCAACTGTGGTCCCATAGTAAAAGTTGTTCATAATGATGAGTACAATGACCCCTGAAGAGATTTCGTGTATGAATAGATACACCTTAATATAGAAATGATTCCAATAATTAACAAGCTTTCTAAAATAATTAATGTTTTGTAAGACTGCGGCAACCCTAACTTGATTGCTCTTAAAATAGCCGACGAACTAAGTCGTCTTCGTACATTGCCGGCTATAGAGGAAGGAAGCGGGGCACGTGCCTTGAAAAACGGTAATGATAACAGGAATTGATTTATTGCTCAATATTTTGTCTGTTTATTAAGTTGCCTGGGTGGTTTCAGAGATTCCAAAGAGAATTATTATTATTAATACTTACAGCTTGAGTCCTTTTCTTTTTAAAGACTAAGTTTTGACTTCCGGTGAGCTTTAAATGGTCTAACTTGGGAAAAGAAACATGTGACTGAAAGAAAAAACATCTGAAGATCAACGGCTTACATTGTTTTATTAAATAGAAATATTAGAATGTACTTACTGTCAACTCGAAAAGTAACAGGTGATGAGAAAAGGAAGGAAATACTAAAACAGAATGACGCTATAGCTGAAAATGAAAGCAAAGCCACACAGTCACACAATGTTACATACAAATTCTAAGCATATAAATGTATCCCAGTTATATTATTATTTTGCTACAAAATGTAAACATCGGTACCAGGTAAACACGAAATGGAAGAGATGAAACGCAAACAAGTAAACCTCACCCTACCCTATTTGGGAAAATATGCCTAGAAATAGAGGCAAGTATGATAATCGAATTCGTTAGGTTGCAATGATTAAATTACATAATAGACGGTTCAAAACAGTTGTAGATAACTTCTAACTATCTGATGTAATTGGAAAATTGTCTTAATCTGCCAGTTCTAATTTAAGTGTAACTGAGTTGTTCTCACAATTAGCTTCATGCTCTAGTCCTATGCCCTAGAATCACTAATGTTTAGATCCTACAAACCTAGTCTGGTTTTGTACCGAACGGGTACCTATATTCTCATCTGTATGGGTATACGAGGCACCGATTTGCTAGTCTTGTCATTTTGATGAACTCGACCTCCTGCCTTGACAATATTCTATGTTACCTGCGTTTCAAAAAGTAGGGCATTGTGTTCATTTTGCTTTTTCATAAAACATTACAAGTATTTGTGTTTATAAGCCAGTACATTAAGTTGATAGACGCAGAAGTATTGTAGCAGCGGGTATTCATTGCTCCGCGGCCTAGTTTCATAACAAATCGTTGTTTAACAAGTGACTGCTATTAACTACAATACTAGATTATTCGTGTATATGGTTTAATTTACATAATACTGTGCTTGCAATAAATTAAACGAACATACGTCAGGTACTTACGTCCATGAAGATTGTCATCAACACAGTGCACGGCTCTATTACTATATGAATCAGTGAGCTAGTCAATGTTGGTAATATTAACCTGAATTTAATTCATCTTTTGTGTACATTGCAGTCGACAGTGATGTGGATCAATTTCTAGACGCCATATTTTAGTTTGTGAATTTATAGTTTTAGTTAAGTCAGGATAGGATATAATTTTGTTATTTTTATTAGTTAATTAGGTGTAAGTTTTTATTTATGTACATATTATTTTAATCATACAAGCCTGTAATTTGCTGCACTTTAGACAACATGTTTCTTCACGAAACTTTCCTTCATCATACGTCATCGGTAACTGATATTAAAAAAATAATATAATATATTCAGAAACTTACTTTGGTATTGGTCAGTTTTATAAGCAAGCAAGTTTCTGTGCTCAGTCGCTGTGCTCAAGTTTGTAAATCTCTTTCATAGTCTTATATTTTGAACCCTTTATTTTTGTATTTTTTTCATAACGGGCGAAACGTGGGTGTACTATAGAGTACACCTCTGCATAACCCTTCGGGGATTACAGGCGCGATGTTATGTTATCTTTGTTTTTAGTTCTTTACGTTTTAGTGAATCTTTTAAACAATATAGCAGGCGACTTTTTTAATTGGACAGCAGTACAATTTAGTATTTAGTAGATTTACTTATTAAATCTCATTTAAATTGAATGCGCGGATAGCTTCTCTGTGCAGCAAGTGAGCAAATTGTTAGTGTTGTCTAGTTAGTTTTAAGTAGGTAGAGGCTGAAAGTTGTCTTCATCTCATTACTTATAATCATTGTTACTTAGCTGTTTATCGGTTATTGGCAAGGAATGTACAACAGCTACTTTTAGTTCTGTAGATTTAATAAGTAAGATAATTTTTTCATTTTCTTCTTTCTCTTAAGCCTCTCTATCATTCCGTTCTGTATGGACAAGGGTTCTTATAGTCTTAAAGAATTTACAATCATGATTTTTTTTTGTGAAATAGATCAAAGAAAGAGTTCAGTGTAATTTGTATTTTAGCTTGAAACCCACGAAATTGTCTAAAGAACATGAAACTGAAAAGCTTACTTTGGATTCACAAACAGTTAAAAAGTTATTTATAAAAATGCATTGATTTTTTCTAACATGAACACCATGCTAGAAAAAATCTACTATTCTAAACATCCTCCAAACACTGTATCTAAGCCAAATTCCCCTGAAAAGTATGATCTAACACAAGAATGATGTAAATCCCATATTTTAGAGTCTGCATTACATCACCGAGGCAGAGTGCAGACATATGTAAACACTGAAACACAGTGGTTTACATTAGACCAAATGTTATAACTAAATTCTGGTCTAGACTAATTCATTTTTATTATTCACTGTGTAAACCATGTGTTGATTACTTTATGATCGTGATGATAAATCACACTTAATTTTATAGAAGGCTTTACGTACTGTTTTGCACGTCGTGTCGTTACGCCAAAGAATTAGTTATAACCATTTTATAGTTCAGTTGAACAGTTTTTATGATTTTTAACGGGTGTCTCAATACAACCGCTACAGGTTTATTGTGTGTTTTGTGGCTGCAGGCAGGCTGTTGATTGGATATCGCCAATCAGCAGCACAGCCCTGTGCAAAGTGTTGCTTATGCAACTCAATCGACAGATTACTAATTGCTTTATTGACAGCGATCTACTAGAAAAGCTAGCATTCGTTGAACTAATTCAGGTCTACGAGTATAAATCTTTAGTCTCTCTGCTATTGGATAAATAAGATCCATTAAACAAACTAAAATACTTTAAAATAACACCCTAATGTCTTCCACGTTTATAATTGCTTTATTTTTATAGCGCGATAATATTTATTTTACGTTTATGACTTCAGCTCGCGCCTGTACCGATTATCGGCCATGTGGCTGCATCTGTTAACAGTATGTAAGTACTTACCTAAATGACATAAGTCTGTTTTCATTGTTTCATAAACTAGGCCAGTCCTTTGCCCGGCAACCGTCAGAGAAGAATAAAAAAAAAATTGACTGGCTCCGAATTTATGGCCGGTTGTAGGCGCCAGATACGGTCCGTCGGGTTTAGCTCGGCTAATAATCGGCTTTTGCTTGATTTCACGAAATGTATTATTTTGGTTTCTGATTCGTAATTTTTTGTTCCTTTTGGAAGATGAATGGGAGGATAATTGGGTAGAATGTTGATTGATCTGACGTGTTTAAACAGTATTTCGATTTTAAAATGCTACCTACGCCTTTAGTTGTGAGTTGTGACTGCCAAATATTGTTCAAGTAAACCCCGGGGAAATTAAATAACAGTTAGGTAACGAAACTGTCATGTCCATTAAGACACTATCAACACCACATTACCGCAACTCAAAGAAACCGTTTCACAGCTCGTATCGGTTAATTATATCAAAAAGCCAGCTCCTTGGAAGCATTACCTGTATCCAGTCAGTCGGAAACCTAATGTCGGTGGTCTGACCATAGATGTAACGGTCAGAAATTTGATATCGCACGTGCAAACCACACTACTTTGAACTTTATTACTAGGAGCACAGAGGTCGGGGAAGCTAAGACTTGGGAACTAGGACTAGAAATACCCGTTCCTGATTCCCGTTAATACTGAAGTTTTGATCTTGTTGTTATGGAGACTGGACATTGTAGTGATTCTTTGTGTTTTGGATGATATTGTTGTAACGTTTGACAAGTCGTCGATCGATACTGAATGTTAAAAGTTAGTAGGTATTAGGTAGGTATATAGGTGAGATGACTAAACGATGTCAGTCAGTTCTTTTTTTCATCTTTTAATGAGGTTAGATATTGCCATAATAGTGCTAAACGCAACTTTAAACAATAAGAAAACTCTTAGAGGAACTATCACTGTAATGTTCAGTGGACTTAAGGCTCGTACAGACAGTGCAATATCGCGGGCGCGACGCGACACTAGTAGCAAAATTTCTTTGTCGGTGCCTGTCGCGCCCGCGATATCCGATTCCCGCTCAATCTCATCCCAACATGGCTAAAGGCTCGTACAACCATGTTGAGATGAGATTAAGCGGGAAACGTTGAAATAAACTTGCCTCCCAACATCCATTGCTAATACTAACACTATTCCTGTTAGTTCATGCTTGCCTGGTACAAAACAGGAGCACACAGGTGATCGTGTCTTTTTTAACCCCTTGATCCGAATTGGTGTTATTCTGTTCGATTTCATGCCTTACACCTATTTCTGTATTTAATAAACAAGATAAAAATAAACAATACAACCATCCCGTTTGCATACAGAAGATTTCTTTATTGCATTTCCCTGTCAAATATTGACGCTAATATTGCACAATGTGCCCACCGAAGTTTACTATTTGCGACTTTAATTTTCATTGTGAGATGACAATGTTTACTAACAAATGTTCAGGCTCTTTGATAGAAGTAATGCGGGGGCAGTGTACCATTTCGCAATATAACCAAAGCGTAACGTTCTTCCTACAATTACCGTGACTTTCTGTAATTAATCAGCCGAAATAAAACTAATGGAAGCTTGGACTAATTTCTCAACCGGTGGCAGTTGTGGGAATCTAGTGTGACGTAACGTATAAATATTTCTTTAGAGTCACGGAGTAACAAAAGGGACTATTAATTTTATAGCTGACATCAGACGGATGTCTTGAGGGACGTAGGTGTAACGAAAATAATGTTCGTGATTGAAAATGTTTTCTTTTAACCATTCAATACAACATGTTTGACTACAAAAGTACGAAGTCTGATAAGCAATCTGATGGTATGGAAGCAAGAAATTCCCATCAATGGAAGGAGTCAATGATCAAATCTACCAATAGTAATGATAGAACACAAAAACTTCAAATAATCCCAGCTGTGAATGTATCAGCTTCACGATAATGATCCACAAAAACAGTTCGTCTCCATATTTTTTTCGTAGGCCGTATCTTAATGATCTGTGTCGCAGGAGAGCTACGCGTTGATGCACTTTTAAATGCGCGGGCGCACTAATGGCAGCTCCCACGGTACCGCGCGCCGCCCGCACCGTCGCGCGGTGCCTTATTAAACTTTTACATGGAACTTGCTTCGGATTAGACGAATGTGTGAACTTTTAAGGAAATGTTTTGAACTTTGATTTTGGAAGCGTTCAAATCTTGTTTTTTTTTTGTAGCTAGTGTGCTGTGTTTTTAATACAAAATGAATGCCCTTTTCGCATTTTGTTTATTAGAATCTGCATTGTTTGCTCTACCATGAAGATTAGATGTGTCGAAAGCTTTAGCTGAGACTAAATATTTCAACACATTTAATAGACAAGCAAGTGAAAAACTAGTCATGCTGCTGTAATTACTCCTACGGTGTCAATCTGAATATATTTAAGTCATGTCCAGAATATGCTCCACTGCATATGATTGGTGGGAACCCCTGCCATTATAGAAGACTTGAACCATTAGTGCAACGAAGAGTTACTTACGTTACGAGTCTGTGTAACGAGACGACACCTCTCAGACGTCATTTCAGATAACAAGATTACTTTAAGTGAGGTATATCCTAGCACACTTGAAGCAGAAAATCTCGATGTTTACGTAGTTACAAGTAAATTATGGAGTGTAAAAGTGAACGCCATTGCTATAGAAACCCTTCGGTTTTACGGCATCGCATAATGGAGACAGCACACAACGCACGTGCTATCCCCGCGACTTTATTATCCTGTAAAAGATTTTTTTTTTCTTTTACGTAATAAAATATTATCGTGGAGCGTTTTATGAGTGCGAGTAATGGAACAATTGACAGCTTTAGTTACAAGAAAATGAGATAGCAAAATTGCTTGATAAACGCGAGATGCGTCGAGTAGTTTTGAATTGAGTGTTTTTTGGTAGACCTCGTGTTCACTGTTCAGGAATGTAGAAGTAAATACTTCGTTTGAGTACATCATGGTCAGGAGTCAAAGCCAGCACGTGTTGGTTTTAGAGGAGCGAAGAGCCAAAGTTAAAAGATATATTTTGTACAGATTTTGTTTAATTTTCCCATTCTCACTAATATTATAAATGCGAAAATGAGTTTGTTTCTTTGTTTTTTACGCTTTCACGCTAAAAAGACTGAATGGATTTGGATGAAACTTGACACATGGGTAGACCATGAGCTGGATAAGACATATAATACTTTATATCCCGATATGCCTACAGGATCGAGACTTATGCGGGTGAAACCATGGGGCGCAGCTAGTAGTCTAATAAAACTTTGCCATTATTTGACTTAAGACTCTTGATCATTCACTTTTTGCTAATGAGCTGAACTGTGCTCTGTTCTAAATCCATATATCATAGTTATAGTTACATTATACGCAAATTCGTCTTGCTTCAATTTAAGAGCAGTCGATCTTAGACATAGACTTTCATTGCATCTCCGCCGTACTATTTCCAAGAAGCGAGTTTAAAGTCGGCACCAATCAGGTTTACTGCTGGGCCTTTGATGTGCCCTCGGCCTGAGCTTTCGCCTGTGACACTGTTATATGTGTCATAAACATTAAATTTATTGACGCTCATACTCCCAAGAGTAACATTAGCACATGCCCTAAATAGTCAGCCTGTATTCATGATCGTGTGTAGTTAGTTCTTAGTGCTTAAGATAAATGGATAAACTTGCTTGCGCATTGGTATGGAATGTTCTACAGAATTAAGATGTCTTATTGTGCTGAAAGTCTTTATCATATTTTGTCACAGCATAACTTTTTTCTTTTATCTAAGCCATAAAATGGCATTCAATGTGAAGATTTCAGCAAAGAAAATCATCATGTAATTTCCTAATCTTCTGATCCTTGCTGATTGTCCGTTTATCTTATACTTACTAACGGTGCGTCGAATAAACATCTGTGAAGCTTCCACGAAATATTGCCAACAACATATTGTTTCAGTGCTCAGCGACAAGCAACCTTCAATAACTTCTTGCTGACGTAACTTGTCGGAATCTAGACTAAGTTCGTAGAACATAAAATCACGCCTGTGATCCCTGATGGATTAGGCAGAGGTGTACTTACCTATAGTACACCCACATTTCGCGAGTTATGTTTAAGTCCCATGTAATAGGGGGCGATCCTATTGCCATCAACCGGGCAAGAGGGGACAAATCCAGACTCCGGGCTGCTACGGAGAAATTGCTGATGGGAAAACCCAATAACACTTAGCCCGACCCAGGATCTAACCCAGGATCTCATGCTTAGCAGTAGAGCTTGGGATCACGCCGTCATTTTTGCGATGCGACATGCCTTTTCAACGACATACGCCTTTCTACTGAAAGGAAGCGTGAGAATAAGTTGGAACGAAAGGCTTCGGATTTCGTAAGCTTAGCAGCAAAATAAATGTATCAGCATTGCAATATGATATGTAATTCCCCTGGAGACGTGACAATTTAATTTGAGACAGTAACTCGTACTTATGCAGTATCTGTAGGTATGCGTATTGATACGCTAATCATGTGTGTGTACGTACTGGGTATAGTTTTTTATTTTATTCGTTTATGCCTACGAATAGGGATTTATAAAATTATATGTTTTGCAACAAAACCATAAGTTTAACGATGCTAACGAAGTTTTAATTTCTCATAACGATATAAAAATATAGAAAATAAATATTTTGATACAAAAATTGCTGTACTTAATATCTTTATAACGCGTTAGATTAAAATGTATTTTAAGTTTTATCGAAGAAGCGGCGTGTTAATAGTGCAATTAGAGTGAGCCGATGCATGATGCCTAATGGTCAATAATCGTTACTCCCAACACTATGTCGATAAAATTAGGAACGGCCGTACACTCTTGTGTAACTCGTCGGGAGAGATTTTGTGTGAGAACGTGTGTAATGCACTTTTGGAGAGATTGTGGGAGATGCAACTTTGTAATGACGTACAACTTTGAGGTTATTGGGTAACAGAAAGTCGACGCGTCGGAGCTATTCATCATAGAGAACATTGTACGTTCACAATTTTCTGAGTTATGACACGTCGTGTATAATTAAATGCCTTGTAACATTTTACTTATTTTATTTATACCTATGCTTATGGAAAAAGATAAATTCCTAGAGCCTGTCTCTGCATTAAACCTTAATAAAACATTGGCAATTCATCTTACTAAACAGTCGAAAGAAATTCTAATTCACCATGTTATAACACAGAATATTTGACTCTTTCATTAAATCAGCAAGACTGCCTAGGGTTTATTATTTTGGTCTTAAACCATTCCTTCACTATCATCACTTCATTCTTCAACTATTTCTCTACTTCT
This sequence comes from Tiliacea citrago, assembly GCA_963921375.1. NCBI lineage: Eukaryota > Metazoa > Arthropoda > Insecta > Lepidoptera > Noctuidae > Tiliacea > Tiliacea citrago. Next base: position 19,774,797 of record OY992798.1, read on the forward strand.
TAAAATACCTCAAAGTAAATAAAATGTTTGTGGAGCCGGATGCTAAAAACTACGTATAAAAACGGCCTATCTGATTCATTTAAAAATATACTCGCAGACTTTGATTCGCGAAATATCGCGAGCATCCTCTTCTACTGTTCTCTGATAGAGCTAATACAAATATTACAGGTTGTAATATAAACATGTCTACGTCGAAATTAGGTTACGCGAGTGCTCTGTTTTCCATTAAATGGAATATATTCACATACCTGCTTTTACTTGAAATAATGATCACTATTTTAACGATTATATGACCACTATTTTCAGTAAAGTAAAGCGGGTCGTGTGCGAATCTCTCATGAACGACTACGAAAATGAGTCACTGTAACGATCGGAAATACGGCTGCTAAACATTTGTGTTAGCGCCTCGTTTCTCCAATCCTCTATGGTCCATTTTCCTGTATGATCTCTAGTGTAAACTTTTCTTATTTACTTACCTATTATCTCTAAAGATTTTTCATTGTAAGTGCAAACTTCCTTATCGTCACTCTGAGCTATAATTCAATCTGGAAATTGACGCAACTTCCCGCCAAGTTTAATTGTTCTTGAAACCACAGATTTAAATTGGCAACTTCGATTCTTTTGCTACAAGGGAATTGCATTCTAGGAATTCCGCCATAATTATGTTCCCAGCCTACGCTGACCCATGAATCTTGGATGGAAAGTTGCTTACGCTAGCCTAATTTCTGTACCATAGATAGGATGTTTAAAAATGTTTTATGTCTTTTCCTATTACGCTAGCGGATTTTTGCAGTTTATTTTCGTTTCTTTTTAGCTAAATCTGGCGTTACGTCATTGTTAGCCGAAGGAAGTTGATTTGTTATTTCATTCAACATGGTATTAAATGTTTATTATCATAACTATAAAATTATCCGACTAGTTCTGCAAAGATTGATGTTAATAATGACGTAATAGATAATAAACAACACCGGATCGGTCATATGACTACCGAAAAAGTTTAAGCATATATGCCATTAGCGTGACTTCATAAATTAATTATAATACTGTAGGTAGTATCTGCCGATGGAATCTTTGACTGAATAAGGAAAAAAGAATAGGTTTGTTTGTTAAGTTTTGTTAATGCTCCACATGGACAAAACTTGCATGCAGAATCGGATCGACAAAATGGTGACGTAACGTTTTGCTGAAACTACCAGGCTCACAGAAATTTGTAGGAGCTCTCCGCTCCGGCTCTTTGTTGAATGGCAAATGTTCATGAATGAAAGGGGGTGGCTATTGTAATAGGGGCTGTACTTACGTTGTAAAATGGTAGAAAATAAACAAGTATTCTATCTCATTCTGTCGTTTTCACTCTTACACACACAGGCAGATCATGTTTCACAGACACATCATGTTTCGGTTGTTTAGAATTTTAGATAGATTATGAAACGGTCTACAGTAGGTATTACAAATCCTTACGTTAAATTATTTTGTTTGTTTGTAACTTCTTATACCTTCATCTTTATAATAAAATCAACAATGGCATGTAACAAGGGAATCATGAAAAGCGTAATTTTATCACAGAGCTTCTAATTACATTGTATTCATCCAGTTAATGAAAAAAATTGTGAAGTCATTAATCAAAGTTAACCAGTTTGGCATGTGACAGCGTTAAAAAGAGATGGGTATAAAAATAAAAGGGACAGTGCTACATTCCTTCGGGATGCGGCCAGCATTCTTTAGAAAGGGAAATTGTTTATGTTTTTTTTTCTAAACCGCTTATTATACATTTCTTTTGTAAGGTTAATTTTTAGTTTTGATGTTTCTTCTACCATGATAATAAATAAGGGTGTAAGGAGGTGTGAACTTTTATGAACTTTTTCTATTGGTTTATTTTAATTTATTGATGGCTGCCACAGCTAGTTCCAAATTCAATTATTTTTAGATTGGTTTGTTGGATGGCTTTGATTGTGTTTTATTTCTATTTGATTAATTGTGTTGTTGTAAATATTAAAAAATTAAAAAATAAATTGTAACTAAAAAATTACGAAGAACAATTGGATCGCATCTTGGATTTATTTGAAATTATAAGATAGTGGTAAGTTTTCTACGAAATTAAATAGTTTTTTTCATTGCCTTAAGTAGGTAGACTATTATTAGATAGTTAAGTAGCTATAAAAATTAATAGGGGTAAATAAATGTCCTTAACAAGAGCTTTTCCCATAAATCGTTGAAACGAGCGATCCTGGCAGGATATTACCATAGTTAACGCAGTTGGCAGGGCGATTGATGATGCTAGTAACCTATTACTTACGTTAATTTACATGACTTTACATCACGCCTTGTTTCCCCGAAGGGGAAAGACTCAGGGCTGTTACTGGGAAATTCCAGATGGAAAATCCCAATAACACTCTGCCCGACCCAGATATCGAACCCAGGAAGTCATGCTCTGCAGTAACGCTTGCGACCACTAGGCCAATGAGACAGTCCAGGTAATTTATAGTTCACAAATATTCAATGTCTGGACTCTTATGCGAACCTAGTAGGTCTGAGCCTGATACCTCAAAAGTGACAGGGTTTGGATGCACGCAATGCAAAGTAGTTCCTTTGTTCAAATCCGGAGATAGTAAAGAACCCAATAATTATAGGCCTGTGTCAATTCTGCCAGTTCTCAGTAAGGTGTTTGAAAAGTTGATGCTCAATCAAATGTTACGTCACTTTAATAAAAATTTCATCTTTCATGAACAGCAGTACGGTGTCACTAAAGGGCGTTGTACCACTGACGCCGGTGTTCCCCTTATAAAGATCATTTTTAACGCCTGGGAGGAAGCACAAGATGCCATTGGAATCTTTTGCGACCTCTTTAAAGCGTTCGATTGCGTGAACCATGAGACACTTTTGCTGAAACTAGAGCACTATGGGATTAGGAATGCAGCTCTTGATTTACTAAGATCATACCTAAAAGATAGAAAGGTTAAAGTTCAAATAAACGGCGTTAACTCATTAGGGTCTGAAATGGCAATGGGCGTTCCTCAAGGTTCGATATTGGGTCCATTCCTCTTTTTAGTTTACATTAATGATTTACCCCAATTACTTCAAAATCAACCGAAGATGGTGTTATTTGCTGATGACACATCATTGATCTTTAAAATAGATCGACGATCACAAAATCTTGACGAAGTGAATAACTCTATTCTTCAGGTCCAATATTGGTTTACGGTAAATAATTTGGTACTAAATGAAAAAAAAAACCAAATGTATTAGATTTAAATTACCTAATGTTAGAAGTAGCGAATGTGATATCATATTGAACGGAGAAAAACTGGAATTTATTAATCAAACGGTTTTCCTAGGAATCACTATAGACGAGAAACTGCAATGGGGACCACATATAACCTCTCTGGCGGGGCGGCTAAGCTCGGCCGCTTATGCTGTTAGAAAGATAAGACAGCTAACAGATATAGAAACCGCACGTTTGGTTTATTTTAGTTACTTCCACAGCATTATGTCGTATGGCATTTTACTGTGGGGTCGGGCTGCTGACATTGAGTCCATCTTTATTTTGCAAAAGAGAGCTGTCAGAGCAATTTATAATCTCCGTCGCCGCGAATCTCTTAGGGAACTATTTAAAAGGATTAATATTATGACGGTACCTTGCCAATTCATTTATGAAAATATTATATATGTAAGGAAAAATCTACATATTTTTAACAAGATAAGCGATAGACATAATTTTAATACTAGAAATAAAGATAAAATAGATCAACCATTTTTCAGATTATCTAAAGTACATACATCTTTTATGGGGTACTGTGTTAAATGTTACAACAAAATACCTTGTGATATATTGAAATTAAATGAGAGAAAATTTAAAACACATATTAAAAGTACACTTTGTAAACAAGCATATTACAAGTTAGAGGATTATATCCAGGACAGGAATGCTTGGAAACATGCTGGTCCAGCTCCATAGGACAATCTAGAGTCTAGACAAAATCAAACTGGTTGCTATTTTTATGGTAAAATCTGTTATTTTTATGATATTGATTTTACATTCTGTGATAACCTATACTCACACACTGACTTATTTTTTTATTTTTTTAGAAAAACATACTTGTATGATGTTTGTAAATATGTGAACACCACGTATCTACCTAATAATTAAGTTATTTTTCATTGCTTAGTTTTTAATTCATTTTACCTATTATGGTATAGTAATTTTATTCTAGGTGCATCGTCTTCACATATAATCATATAATTAATGTAATCAAACAAAATATTGTAAAACATTTTTAAAAGAGTACCGGTGGAGTTTCTTGCCCATTCTTCTCCATACGAAACTACCTTTTGGAAGGGGTAACTAGAATCAATTCTATTTTTTTTGTAAATTTTGACGTTCAAAAGTGCCTCTTATGTGCCTATTTGAAATAAATGGTTTGACTTTGACTTTGACTTTATACATAATCACTGTCACAAATGACGTCATGTTTTCTAATAAATTTTCGTGCCCATTCATTCTTAATATGAAGTCACTAAATATAATCTTAATAAAGTTGAAGATCTGCTTGATTTTGGGAGAACCCCTGACTTATGTTATTTTATCTACTTTCATAACGTAAAATTCTAATTATAGCTAAACTTTAAAACGAGTTTATATAGACATACTCCCAATGTATGAGAGTACATAAAGTAGTGTATGAAACTGCACATAACTAGGTATTAAAACACTCGTGTGATATCTACACACTCGTGTTTTAATACCTCTCATTATGCAACAGTTTCGTAAACTAATTTTATCTACACCTTAACTATAAATCCTCTAGGTATAATATATGTTTCTGAAACAGCTTTTTGCCAACATGTTGCCAACATTAAAACAACCAGTGTCATACTAACCATAATATCATCCAAACGAGTGCTATAATGTTGTACTCGATCCCTTCCTTACTCTGTTACTCATCAAACAGCCACATTCTCACTACTCAATTCGTGGTATCTTTATGAATTTAAAATCAAGAGCGAGTCGGGCTCGCGCACCGAGGGTTCCGTACGTATATTATGATGTTGATGATTTCTGAAAAATTGTGCTATTTAGAGACATCGTTTTATTTTTCCTGTAATCTTTACATACACTTCTATCACATAGAATAATTTCAGATTTTTCTCTATGCAAACTTCGGAGATAAGGGGAACGGTATTTTTTCTTACATTTTTCATCAAAAGTCGAAAACTATGATGCCTAAAAAAAAATGTTTGAGAATGTGCAAACAGCGCTCTTTCATATGATACCCCACATGCCCTAGTAGACTCCATTCGAATTTTTAAGACACTTTCACTTTCTTTCAGGCCCTGTTGCAAAAAAGATATATTTTTTTTAATTTCTTTCTTGTTTGCTAAATAGTTGGGTAAACGTCATCTAAAACTATTCGTATGTCAGGTGGTTAGAAACGAAATTCTTCGTGTAAACGGGCACAGGTCCTAAAAACGAGCAAGAGGACTTATATACACTACCTATTTACAGTCAGGGAAATAAATTGTTAAGCAAATTGACACCCTTGCCGTTTTACAGAGATTTCATAAAACTGTGAAAGCATGACAGTTGTGACTAGAATACGTACGGATAATTTGAGTTTGTAATGAATTTGCTTTAAAAATATTTTCCTTGACTTTACCCTACTGGGTCACAAACAAAAGCGAGATGCAGACAGCTCGACTCCATGATGTGTAATAATACTTGAAAATAGTAAAAGCTTCGCGTATTGTTATCGAGCTTTAGAATCAGATGAGGTATTGACAGCAACCAGTTAAATAAACATTGTAGGTACTGATAGAAGGGCGAAAGGTTTCTACTTGTAACCATTCTACCATTTCTACATTCACTGGTAAAATTATCTCTAACCATGGCTCCCATGACCATTTCCAGATAAGTTAACTTATCTAACACTTCTAGCAATGATGAATTGATGACGGATGATAACATAATCCTTAATTCCTAACTAAATAATCAGTCTATAATGTTCCTACTGCTGAGACACAGGCCTCTTCTCTGTGAGAGGGAGTGGGCCGTAATCAGCCTATAATGTTCCATTCTGCTGGGACACAGGCCTCCTCTCTGTGAGTGGGAGTGGGCCGTAATCAGCCTATAATGTTCCATTCTGCTGAGACACAGGCCTCCTCTCTGTGAGTGGGAGTGGGCCGTAATCCACCACGCTGGTGTTCGCGTTGGTGGATGTCACACGTCTTCGAATTTTTGGTTCTACGACTTGCCGGTTTCCTCACAATGTTTTCCTTTACCGTTCACAAAGTAATGTGAATGGATTTGGATACAATTTGGCACATAGGTAGACCATGACCTGAGTTAGGACATAAGAATATAAGATACTTTTTATGTCGGTAGTACAGTCACTGCTCTGCATAAACTGATCCCTTTTCCCCTCTTTTTCTTTGTAAGAAGGGTCAGATAATGCAGAGCACCGACCGTACGTTCCCGTGGGATAATTTCCGACGTCCACGTGGGCGAAGCCGACGGCAAAAGCTAGTAATACCTATATAATTATGTTCTTTAATAAATAGATAGACTGCCTCGTTGATTGATTGCAAGCGCTACTGTTGAGCATGACGTCCTGGGTTCGATACCGGGGTCGAGCAAAGTGTTATTAGGTTTTTCCATTTGAAATTTCTCAGTAGCAGCCCGGAGTCTGGTTTTGTGTCCGGTTGATGGCAATAGGCTTTCCCCCGTGGAACATAAACATTACTGGCGAAATGTGATTGTACTGTAGGTACCTGTGCTAACCCATTGGGGATTACAGGCGTGATGTTATGGTCTTTAATAGGCACTAAATTTGGTACCGTAGAGACAAGAATATAAGTGACCTTTTGCCCTTACGGAAGATCAGTGCAGCGTATTGAATGATGAAGCGGTCAACTGTCATGCACGGTGAATTATTTTAACATTTAAAATGAATGATCGGTTCTAAAATAGGCCAATATGAGGGCCTAATTACAGTTAATAGAAATAAAGTAAGCAAGTACAACAATCTCCGTATAACTAATTGGTACTTGCAACAAGGCGTCAAGTTGTCAATGCATTTGACAGTTAAGTCAACATGGCGGAACACGCATGCGCTCTGCACGCGATGGAAAAGTAAATAAAGGCGTATTTATCATAGCTATTTAACAATCTGTATTGAAAATCATTTAATTTTTGTTTGTTTGACGACACACATTTCATTGTTTGAGTTTTTATTTATTTGTGAAGTTAATGTGCCATTAAATTATTCGAACTCTGTATGTGCACAGAAAGCTAACTTTATAGGTACCTACGTAAGTTAAGAAAAAGGAATAAGTAAAGGAAATTCACCTTGATCAATAATAAAAAAAATAGAACCAGACACTACCTGTTATGTACAAATTGTGTGATGAATCGCGAAGTTTCCTAAATAAGTATTCATAAAATACAAAACACCAATTGAAATTGAAGAGATTTAAAGTACCTTCTTACCTCTAGGATAGATGATAGAATGCAATTATAACTGAAGCAAGACTTTTTCTACAGGAGAAGCAGACAAGTTATTTTTTTAATCGATCAAAACCATAGGTTAAAACTGATACATAGTCATAAAATTATTCCATTGCCAAGATTAAAAAAAAAAGCTCCTACGAAGTCGTGTGATGTCGGAATTACGTTTATGATTTATGGGAACACATCCAATTCCCTATGACTTAAGTACTATGGAGATGGTATACACTTAAGTACGATATCATACATCATGACGTTTCACAGTTTTACAAACTAATCAACAACAAAATACATTACCTCACAATACAGATGAGTCTAATTTCTATGTTAAAACCTCAATCAAGTTTGTACTGTATGGGCCCATCATACATTCAAATGAAGTCATTGAAATACTTAGTTCTAAATCGTTTGGGATATAATAGTCGCATTTCGCGGTCCAATGGGCCTATGACCTCATTACACTGTAATACGTATAGTATGGATGGGCCACGAATTCCACGATGCGTTTCACTGATTGGGGCTTTGACCTTATGTCACTCAAAATACGATGTATGAAATTGATAGAAGAATATATTCATGTTTTTAATGCACTTTGGTGTAATTCTTGGTTCGATTTGATTGTAAAAAGTATGCAAGTGATTGTGATTTTGTGAAGGGCTAAGAGAGTGTTGTATACAATGTATAGTTTTTCAGTTCAGTAAAGCTCTTAGGTGGGTGTATCCCGATTCCCGCCCTAATCATAAAATTATAAAACACCTTGTTTGTGGTAAAAAGTGGCCTATTGTAAATGAAATGTTGCTTTGAGCAACAAAGCAACATCTGCTGCTGAAAGCAGCTCTTTTCATACAATTCTACATATAAAAATCCACCAACTGTAAGTTTTCCCCGATTTTTCGAGTCGTGAATGTGACGACAGACGCCTACTTTGTTTTCTACGCACACATCAATAAGAGGTCAGTCTGGACTCACACACTCACATTTTACAACACTGGCCTACGCACCCTTCAACCCTTACGCACGATTAGCTTGATTCCTCAGGCCATGACATCCCCTCAACCGAGCGCCCTTTTTTTATCGAGTTTTGTCCTAAAATGGAAAACAACTACCAGGCTTCCAGTCTTCGGGAGTGGTTTACGAACTTTCACCCTTAGAACAGACTCCAAGATGCGCAGACTCAAACTTATCTTGTGCCTCCGCAATTCGCGCCCCATATCTAACTCTTTCTAACGCTACGAGCCAGACGATGTTATCTCTTTCGCACCTGCCTAGAGGGGTGGTTTCGACTGCCTGCAAGCAAGTGTGTGTGGATTTAGGTTAGGGGCCACGTACCCCTTCGATATGTGATGCGTGTGTGGCTATGGCGTGTGTTATGTCTAGCAGGGAGGCATACATGTGATACTTCCTACTGGTTTCTGGTGCCTTGGTACATGAGTATGTGTAGAGATTAGAATTTGCTAAGCAAACGCTGTTCTTTTTCTAACACGAGCACACATGTGATAGTAACGTAGGCTTCTAATATTCGTAGCATTATACATACAGCACACAGATCCGTTATTCAAATGTGCATCTAAGTTCTCGTATGTGGACACAATTTTCACACGAGTATTGGACGTTAGAACGGGCAGGAAAATTGTGGATATATATCTGTCTCCTTCTGCCATGGAGGCTTTAGGTTTTGGGAACCTCACACGTCGCGGTTAGAATCGGTACAGGGAGCTTTAAACATAACGTTTAGAATTAAAGACTTTATTGTCTTAAGATGAAGTTGTTGTTACTATAAAATAAACACTAAATCGTTGAACTTAGGTGTAGTATGACGGGTTATTGAATCTTTAGTGGTAGTGCTAGAGCTGCTAAGTAAACTGCTAAGTAAAAGCAGTTCTAATAAACGGTTATAGAACGCTCGAAATAAGTGCAAAATCAATATGGATCGAATTCTACACAATAGTAACGTCGTCATTTGTACAAATATTGCAATACAACTTTTCATATCGTAACTTTGCAAGCATAAAAACCAGCCAAGTGCGTGTCGGACTCCCGGAACACGAAGGGTTCTGTCGTTACCTTATTAAAATCAAGCAAAAAATCCCGAAAAAAACACGTTTCTTGTTCGAAGCTCCCTTTAATTTAAGTATATTAACTATATTTTATCTTTATTATTTGTTGTACACAATCTGTGAAAAGACAGCGGAGGCTTAGTATTAGGGTTCCACTTAGTACCCTTCGGGTACGGAAACCATAAAAACGATGTCCAAATCATAGTTGTTAAACTTAGGTAAATGTTTATCAGCTACTAGTTTCTAAAATTAATTTAAATATTGTCCGCTAGACATAATGTCTCGCTAAGTGGCTTGTGCCGACAGCTAGCGGTCACAATTTGGCTTCTTTGACGGTCAACTGCACGTAATAGTAACACTTGAACTAAGAATGCCGCCCTTAATGTCACGGAATCAAGACGCTTTCATGGTCAAACTGTTAATATTGATGTGTGGTCGACTGTACTACTCTCGTGTCCACATAGCGACGCGGACCGTTTGCTGCGAGTTAACCCCTCGACTGCAGTACCACAATATTTGTTGAAGGTCGCATGCTACAACCAGTTTTCAAGCTTTTCTTTTACCGTTTTGCGCAAAGTTCGTTTTAAAGAGAATTTGTTTTAGAGCTCGTGGCAAAGCAACGGTTTTAATTGCATATGTTATTAGTATATTTTGTAGGTACATGATTTAAAAAAAAAAAACATAGTTTTAGTCTAGACTTTTGGATACACATTTAGTTATCTCATCAGCTGCGTAGAGACGACATTTTTAAACTAAGTGAATATGCAGACAAATAGGCGTCATTATCATGATAGCTATCACATGTTTCCACATGAATAGTCCAAGTACATCTCGTTAGATTGTCGGCCGAGTATAAATAACAGTAGTTACATATGGCAGCGCCGGAAACGTTCATTGCAAGATAACAATATAAACTCGCAAAAATGGCGGAGCGTTGGCTAGGCACGATTGATTCACGATTCTGAAAGCTTGTTAACATCACCTGCGAAAATACAACGTTTAAGTATAGCCAGATCTTTAGAGTAGTTAACCAAAGTAATAATTGATTTAGAGAAAAAATATCTGGTTGCTGGATTTTAAATTAAATAAAATTATATTTAATTTAATTTTTTTTATATAAATTATATTTTCTTGCTGTGAATATTTATTTTAGACATAAAAACCGAACAATCTTGTTTGTTTTTATTAAATAATTATCCTCAAAATGACATGATTTTCGAATAAAAAATGTTTCGAGTGAAAATATTACAATTACGAAATTGTCTTCAATATGGAAAGAAAAGATTATTGGATCTTTTTCTTTCCATATTGAAGACAGTTTCGTAATTGATTGAATTTAATCATACTTATACTAAAGTTTAATTTTGTGACTGTTTCAGAATATTCATGCAAATTAACATAAAAATGGGGAGCCTCCTCTTAAGGCTCGTACAGACTGGTGCGATATCGCGGGCGCGGCGCGGCACTAGTAGCACAATTTCTATGTCGCTGCCTGTCGCGCCCGCGATATCGCGTGAGTCTGTAAGAGCCTTTACAGAACGTCACTCAATACTCAAGCATTACTTAAAACTAGATTCAAGCCATTCGATTGGTTAAAAGTCAAAAGTCAAATTATTTATTTCAAATAGGCATTAATTTATGAGGCACTTTTGAACGTCAAAATTTACAAAAATATATAATTTATTCTAGTTGCCCCTTCCAAAAGGTAGTTTCGTATGGAGAAGAATGGGCAAGAAACTTCATCGTTACTCTTTTAAAAATGTTTTACTATATTTTGTTTGAGTACATTAATTATATGATTATATGTGAAGACGATCTTATATATTGTACCTAGAATAAAATTACTATATCATATTAGGTAAAAAGAATTAAAATCTAAGCAATAAAAATGGTTGGTTGAAACTACTTACTACGTACTTGTAAGTAATGCTTGAGTATTGAGTGACGTTCTGTAAATACGGGCCTAAGATTTCTAGATCAAATCTACAGGAAAAAATACATACCTTCGATCGTTCGCTCCTTTTTGTTTATTCGACAATTTCGAGGTGACAGTTCGAGTAATTTTTTTCTATTGCAAATAAGGATTTTTACTTGGAAATTAGTCTTATAAAATAGTATTTCTTTCCTACTAAAAATCTACGCAGATTTTATAAAGTTTTGTGTAGATTTACTTAATAAATATTTACAGAAAACAATTTTTTCGACTTAATCACACGTTTTTGAAAAAAAATGTTTGGTCTGTGTGTTTACTTTAGTGACAAAAATTATTTATGCAATTATGTCAAGTGCCGTATGTCAGCATCACGCCATATTTGAGTACTGTGACGTCATAAGCAGGTACACATTTGTCGATGTCAAACAATGCATTACTTTTTCAACAAAATGTGTGATTTGTGTGGTTTTTAAATGACGCCTGTACGGTGTGTAGCGAGCCTAAATGTTTTTTAATAATATTTTATGTTTTTTTAAGACCAATTATCACTTTATTTACCTCATTAATTTTATAATAAGTTACTACGACACACTCCCGCTTAATCAAACAACTTTACGATTTTTACGACCACAAATTAATGTTAACCCTTTCTTTGCAGGTAACAAACGCCGCTGCTATCCTGCTACCCTGGTAGTTAGTTCCCGTAAGCATGTGTGTAAATCACACCTAATCCCGTGACGTCACGACGGGCCACCGGGTACATTATATTTTTTTTATAATCCGTAGAATTTTTATTGTACCAGTTATTAGATTGTTCACCTTCCCATATTTTATAGCGCAATATCTTTTTACTAACTAGAATTTACTATCGCTGGCTTCAAAGGGTTTGAAAGGTAAAAGTTAGTTACTTTAATTAAATTACATTAGGTACGGTTTATGTAATAAAAGTGTCCTATCGACGGTGATAATTGTGACTATCGGGGAAAGTGTTTAGGGAAAATAATCATTTAGTTATTATTTATACTAGCGTCATTGTAGTCAGATAGAATATTTTATTAAGGTGAATCCGAATAGTTACACAGACTTAATGTTTCAATTATTTCAAGCTTTCTCACAATTAGATAAGGAATTGACGAAAAAGGGTTTTTTTTGTGCACGGAGCCTTAAATGATTTTATGAAATAGTCTTTCAATTGGGTATCTATTAATATGCACTTAGTTGTATTGTAGTAGTTCTAATAGTATAATAGTTCTATAAATAAATATTTGTTACGGCCGCGAATCATATTTAGATCAACATACAACCTGATACTGACCTGCAAGTTGCAAAAACCGTAAAAAAAATAATTTCGCGGGCTACCCATACGCAAAGCCTTAAGTTGGATCTGCAGCTGTAGCTCGTTAAATTCAAATTTTGTTACGTTTTTTTTTGCAATTTGCAGGTCAGTGTTAAGTTGTATCTTGATCAAAATAATAAATTTATGATTCGCGACTGTATCAGATCTGTATTAACAAAATTATAAAATCATTAGAGTCATTAATACATCTCTCTAAGGTAGATTTGTTCCATTGAATGACTTTGAGTTTTTCATGAAAACATGAAAAACGTAAGAAACTTTGAATTTAGTAGTCTATGACTTCAAATCCATTCTTAGAAGACGCTCAATTTCTGTTTTCACCTTTCATTTAATTCAGAAAAAATATAAGTAGCAACAAAACCAATATAGTAAAGTAACCAACTGGTTCAATTTCCAACATAATTATTTTACCCAGTAAAATGAAAACCTAACAATTTTTTTTTGTGTTTAAATTAAAAACTTAATTAAATCAAATGCTCAGATACACGCCGTAATCTGTACGTAGGTACTTCCTCCTACATAATCTGAATCCTTGAATAGGCATACAGCCGTCAATCGTCATTGAATTCATATGAATGCGAATCTATGACAATGTGAGGCAGTCCCTGACCACTATAGCGGGCGGTGGGCGCCGGAAGGGATAATTTATCAGTTCGCGTGGAAGTCCGCTCCAATACTCCATATCGCGACGCCGAGCGATCAATATCATATATTTTTTATATAAAAACGTTTATAAAAATTATATCTAGAAAAGATGTCGAGAACGCGAACTCTTGGACCAATAAAACAACCGTCTTCCCACCGTAGGTACCACAACTAAAAAGTGAAAAACATAAACATTTTTACAAAAAAAAAAAAACAACCGACTTCCAAAAAAAAATACCAAATAAGTGAAAAATAACTTTAATTTCGGAAGACGGTGTCTTTGGTTTTGTATTTTCGTTTTTTGCCACCGTCTTCCGATTATTTTATCCGTTATTTTACACTTTTTAGTGTTTTTTTTTGGAAGTCGGTTGTTTTTTTTTTGTTTGTTTTGGGTTGGGGGGATCAATATAACTACTTAATAATTCCATGAGTGCACTAATTCCATGCTATTATAAAGTATTTTAGTACTAATGCCATGCTGTTAAAAAGTACTTATTCCATGCTCAAGTTGTCACTTCCTGTTACACACATCCGTCCCTTTTCGCGAAATCACTCTCACAGAAAGCGAGAGGAAGTCAAAGTCAAATTATTTATTTCAAATAGGCACATAACGTCAGACACACTTTCGAATGAAAAATGTATGTTACACATCAAAAATGTCTTATTTTGAACTCATCAAAATACTATTTGGCATAATAGAAACTTGACAGATATTTTTTATCGAAATAGGGAATATGCACGTAATGGAGTCAAGAAACAAATTCCAATATTTTTTTTTTTTAATGCATTACTTATTTTAAAATTAATTAATTTATGTTTTGTTTTTTTGGCGCAAACTCAAAACACGTCGTCTTCGAAAATGACGGAAGTGACGATACAAAACATGTGAATAAAATCTATTCTTTACTAAATGAAGCATAAACAATAATTTAATTTATAAGATTTGGGGCTAAAAACAGATGTAAACAAAGCAGTTTCGTGAACAATGACGTCACATCATGACCGCGACAGAAACGGACGTTTGAACTGTAGTAGAAAATTGTTGTAGTTTCATAATTTTTTTAAGCATCAATCAGTAGTTTAATTTAACTTTCAATACTTTTATTGGGTTTATATTACTGTAAATTATTGATTTAGATGAAAACAAAATTACATGCATATTCCCTATTATATAAATGCATTCCTTTTCAACTGTTTCTCTCACAACTTCAAACTTCTCACAATTGAACTGAATACGGAAGCTCTAACTCATAAACTACAAATAAATCAGAAGGACATTTGACTAAGGAGTTAAAAACTTAAAAAGTGAAGTGTTAAAGGATGAAAAGGATCTTTTTATATCACCCTCGGTTTCTGAGAAGGAAGTGCCACCGCATCCCTTTGAGATCATTCAATTAACCGTGAAAGGATTCATTTATACGATTTTTTTTTGTCAAAAATAGACCAACCTCTTGACATTGGTTTGGTAAAAAATGCTTCAGAGTATATTGCTATGTGTGTACCCCTTGTTATCTCTTTGACTTCTTTTCCAAAGTACTGGTATTATCATAATACTTTCCGTGGTGTAACTGTTCTCTCCCTTGTTTAATTAATGTGAATCCGCAGCTGTAGCCCGCGAATTTCTAATTTTCTTACGTTTTTTGCTATTTGCAGGTCAGTGTCAGGTTGTAGCTTGATCAAAATATGATTCGCGACTACAACAGATATGTATTTACGGAATTATAATCATTAGAATCATTAATACATTTCTCTAAGTTAGATTTGTTCCATTGAATGACTTTTGGGGGAACAAATCTTACTCAAGACTGAATTACATTTTTTTTTATTATGTGTAATATTATTATCTTTCCTCTCGCTTTCTGTGGGAGTGATTTCGTAAAAAGGGACGGAAGTGTGTAACAGGAAGTGACAGCGTGAGCATGGAATAAGTAAGTACTTTTTAATTGACGGCACGGTTGGCGCAGTGGTTAAGCGATTGACTGCTGCGCTGCGTGTCGCGGGTTCGATTCCCGCACGGAACAAATATTTGTATGACCTACAAGTAGTTGTTCCGGGTCTGGCTGTTTGTGTATGTGAGCTTAAATGTTTGTAAACGCACCCACGATACAGAAGAAATTCCTAGTGTGGGGCAACGTTTTTAAAAAAAAAAAAAAAAATGGCATGGAATTAGTGTACTCATGGAATTTGTAAGTACTTTATAGATTGTAAGTAGAGGGGGTCGAATTTCGACCAGTGGGCGACCACTAAATAGTAATGAATAATTATTATTCAATTAAATATTTCAGTATTTACGAGGGCGGCACTGAAAATTTCGGGAATCAAGGAAGTGCCACAACATTACTATTTAAAAATGTATTTATTGCTTTACGAAGTATTCTCCGCGAAATTTGACACATTTTTCCATACGATGGAACCAATCATTGAAGCAACCATTCCATTCGGAAGTTGGGGTCTCCAAAATGGCCGTTTTGTAGGCGTCCACAGCTTCTTCAGGTGATGAAAATCTCTGTCCACGCAATTTATTCTTTATTTTAGGGAAAGTATAGAAATCATTAGGGCTTAGGTCGGGGCTGTACGGCGGATGGTCTAATAATTCTATGTTTTCTTGCTCTAAAAACTCTTTTGTTCTGTGCGCGGTGTGAGAACTCGCATTGTCGTGATGGACGATGATGCGGCGGTTGCAGTTCCCTTTACGGAGTTCAGAAACGACCTGTGGCAAACAAATGCTAGCATACCATTCTGCATTAACCGTTCTTTGTCCCTCAAGAGGAATAGTCGTAACATGGCCGGTTTTGGAGACAAACGTGGCCACCATTTTTTTTGCAACACTCCGTGAACGAACAATTTTTGTTGGCTTTAACTCATTTTCGAACACCCAAACTGGTGACTGGTTTTTTGTTTCGGGTTCGTACGCGTATATCCAGGATTCGTCACCTGATACAATGTTGTATACAGCATTTGAGGATCCTGCGTGGAATCTTTCGAGAGTTCTGACGCACCAAGTAACGCGAGCCGCTTTTTGCTCTTCACAGAGCGAATGCGGTATCCATCGGGAAAACAACTTTTTTACACCTAATTGTTCATGCAAGATTATTTGTATTTGACTCATGCCAATGTCTAAAGTTGCCTGAATTTCGCGGTATGTCACATGTCGATCTTCCTCAATCAGCTTACGCACAGCATCAACGTTTTCTTGGGTGACTGCAGTTTTTGGACGACCTTGACGGGGATCATCACTGAGCTTGACACGTCCACGTTGAAATTCAGCAAACCAGCGATAAATTGTGGTTTTGGATGGGGCTTCATCACCAAATACAGAAATCATCCGGTCAACACACTGTTTTTGTGTTAAACCACTTCGAAAGTCATAATAAATCATCGCTCTTGAATTTTCTCGAGTCAATTCCATTTTCTCAACGACTAAACAAGTTTGACAAAACCTTGTGACAAGACCGAGAATCTTTTTTTAAATAAATAAATGGTATTCGATTTTTAAAACCAAGGAGTTTTCAATTAAAAAGATTTTAATATGACAGGAACAGTGGAAATATTCCATTCCCGATACTTTTAGTGCAGCCCTCGTAGCTTGTTTAAATTTTGTGGTTAATTTCTGTCGCTCCTCAGTTGCTTATTACCAAGGTGAGATGTCAGATGTTACACATCATAAGCGACTACTGTAAGGCTCGCTTGTTTTTAGGGTTCCGTACCTAAAGGGTAAAACCGGAAGCCTATTACTAAGGCTCCGCTGTCCGTCCGTCTGTCTGTCTGTCCGTCTGTCACCAGGCCGTATCTCATGAACCGTAATAGTTAGACAGTTGAAATTTTCACAGATGATGTATTTCTGTTGCCGCTATAACATCAAATACAAAAAAAAACAGAATAAAATAAATATTAAGGGGGCTCTCATACAATAAACGTGATTTTTTTGCCGTTTTTATAGATAACTAGCTGCGCCCCGCGGTTTCACCCGCGTAAGTCTCGATCTCGTGGGAATATCGGGAGAAAAAGTAGCCTATGTCTCAATCCAGGGTGTCAGCTACCTCCATACAAAAAAATATCAATATTGGTCCAGCCGTTTGAGCGTGAAGAAGTAACAAACATACACACACACACTCACAAACTTTCGCCTTTATAGTATTAGTGTGATGGTACGGAACCCTTCGTGCGCGAGTCCGACTCGCACTTGGCCGGTTTATTTTCATACTTTTCCACTTACCAACACCTATTTTGTTACTATTTTACTAATCTGACTTAGTCTTACAAGCTTACAACTAACGAACTTCAAATGTATTTTCTTTACAGTCCATTGCTCAATATGAGTTCTTTGGTAGGTATTTAATTTGAGTTTTACTTCAACAAATACATACCCGGTCGAACATCAAACGTCTTTAGTACGTTACGTCAGTCAGCAATCATATTTGCTCTTAACAAACCGACACTAATTGCTTGGCGTTGTTTCTAGGCTAATTAGTAATAACTAGGTAATTACCTTATTAATATTTTAGTTCTATTGTGCTTCATTTTCAATATATTCTGCATTAACTTTCAAAAATCATAAAATACTCTATTATAAGGTGTTTTTAAACCATAAAATGGAACATTTGAAAAACGAATTATTTGACAATACCACATCTTACTCCGTTTTTAATGACTAGATAAAATTAATAAAATCCTGTCATAGATTCCCAAATAAAATACCAAAACGTTTTCACTATTACTTTAACTTAATTACGTTCACGTTCCAAGTTTTTTGTGTGAGTGTCGAATTTTATTTTTGTGAGAGTCAAATTTTATTTTTGTCCAAATCTCCGAGACTCCTACGTAACAGGATCCGAGGGGTTGGATTAAAAATAACTCGTTTCTATCCTCTTTTTAACATTTGATCCTAAGTAGCGGTGGCCAGGGGTGCTCACAGATTTTTATCTGTAAATGTGAATGCTTTTTTTAATGTACCGTGTAGATGGAACTAATAGCGACGTGTTTTAGTAATTTCAAACTGATTTTAAAAGTTTATTGGGTGCTTTTATTAAGTAAATTTATAATAATTATATAACGTAAATAATAACTGACCACTGTACTTCGAAATAATTTTACAAAAAAAAAAAAAAAAGATTTATTTATTTTATTGTGTTTGGGTGGCTTATAGCTAACAAATACACAAGTAATAGAGAGGTAATTCTCGACAAGCCATTTACAAGCTTCTACAATTAGCAATAGAGTATTAATGTACAAGTTTCGATAAAGCAGTACTTAATGTACGCTAAGCTACATCGCAAGTGTCGTAGTTTTGAATGCAGACCTAAATTATATCAAGATCGTTCTCAGTAATTTAGGGTTAACACATTGAAAAGTTTACCAGCGCGCCTGTAGAGTATCCCTGTAGGGTTAAATAAAAAGTGAACATGTCACATTGCTCAAGCTCAAAAACCAACATTCTTATTTTGGTATTATTTTCATCTCAGCTCCTTGTAAACTCAGTGTAACATTCGTGCGTGTTACGTGTAAAGATCTCTCTCGCGATAGCACTCCGTACAAGGGTTACATGGCTACATGATAGTGCGCGAGTGTGCGGTTACCGCGGCTGCCGATACTACTCCAAGATTACGCGCTTTTAGGGCTGACTCAGGCTGACTATAATCCGCTTCTGAGCTCTGCTGCCTTGGTACTGTGGGTGATGTAATAGTTTCTTTGCATATATTATCTTCGTCATAACTTATCCGTTTTAAGAATTCGAGATAGATTTGGTAGGATAGTTGAGAAAATTGTCATTAGCTTCCCGCGTGATCATAGAACAACCTATGAACAGCTCTGTAGTAGACCAATAACGACCAATAACTACAGAGCAAGGCAAGGAAAATTAATTTGACCAGTCTATTTTTATTGAGTTAACATTTATTTAATTAAGTTAACTATCTACGTGTTATGCCTTTTCATTTTTTTGGTATTCATTTAATTTACTCAAAAAGCAAAATTAATTATTAAAACAACCCAAAACTTCTTCGGATATGGTTCCTGAGTCAACTATCTCGAAGAAATAAATAAGAAAATTACAAATTTAATGTGACAAACTTGTTCTAGTAACATCCAATTTTACCCTCGCATAAAATTACGTGGTATCCATTTAGTAATTTGTGGTTAAAGGAACGCAAGCTTCTGCTAATTTGATCTCCTTTCTCATTTACAAAGTTATAGACACAGCCCTGTCGCTGTAACAAATAAGTCTTACAACACTACGCTACACTCATATGATATAAGGAGGTTATAAAAATGGTCTATTAAGGGAATAAAAGTACACAGTAGATTGGATGGGACTGACATAGAAGGATTTATAAAGCTTGCCTTGCGCGTAATGTTTGACAGTTATCGCTCTCTACCCGTATGCATCATAATTATGGGCCGGTGTAACATACAGCTGAGTTTTCTTATTGTTTCAAAACAAACTAGGTCGCTAATTACCCTTATTTCAGGCCTAAATTGAGTTAATAGAGAACACAAGGATTAATTCTGACAGTTATCGCTCTTGATCTCGTCTCATAATCATCGAATGAGCCGGAGTAACATGCAGTTTAGTTATTCTACTGTTTCAAACAAAGGGTGTCACTAATGATGACGCCTTTTAAGTGTAAATCGAGTTAATAAAGAATAGCTCAAGATTATAGCTGTTCCAAAACAAGGCTAAACAAACTGTGGCTAACCATTTTTGAAAAGCGATACATAACGCTCAACATACGGCTTACTGCCTTAATTATTGGCTCTCTCTGCATGAATATGTGATAACTTACCAACATTTTGTAAAGATACAGAAAAATCCTTCGCTTTAGGGCTTAAAAAAAGTATTAATAAAAAGGAGTCGAAAGATTACCGTACAAAACGAACCTGTAACTTTTGAGTTGTAAACGTATGAAGGCCGTAAACCTGTATTTTTTATGCTTTAAGTTTTAAAAGATAGTCTGCGGACATTAGCAACGCACGGTTGACCTTCAAGGGTTGTCAGTTTCGTACATAAGCTCTGTAAAATATACAAAATCAGTAAAAACTTTGGTTGAAATCGTTTAGAGAATTCATCAATTTAGAATTTTCCGGGAATTTTCCCAGTGTTTCCTTTTTAACGTTCCTCTCCCGATGAGTTACAAGCTTAATTCACGTTCAACCCAAATCTTAAAAGAAGTCCTCCCCATGCTAATTCGCCAGGTTTTCAAAACATATGGTTTTTGGGAGGTTAATCCAGTGTACTACTAAAGGACCAAAAAATTTCGTTTTCACCTTATTATTATAGTGTGAAAATACTATCAAATAACTAGTTATGGGTTATAGATGTTATTAGGTCTCTGGCGGCGCTAATAAAAGTGACGTTGCAATATTAAGCCAGTAGGCGTAACCAGGAGAGCATTATCACGCGGCACGTCTCACCACTTTCATCATTTTTTTTTTTTTTTTTTTCTTTCTTTTTGGCTTCGCACGGTTTGTGCATTTAGCCAGTGTCATGTAAAATTAGGTAACTAGTACAAAGCTGTAACTAATATTAATAATATATAATTATGAAATGAACTCCATTCAATGATGCATGATAAAGATGATAGATGATATCTCGCCCCGCTCCCCTTGAGTTTCAGTAAAGACGTGGCGCTTTACTGAAACCTCGCGCGGACTTCTTGAGAGAACTTGAAAGTGATGTTGCACTGTTTTGTTTCATTTGTCTACACTAGTGCAGGTTCACGAACACTTAATGGTTAATAATCCACCACTATTACACATTAATATTCGGCTACACACAAATTTTAGAAAATAAAACAAAACTGCTAACATGACGCTTCACTTTCCCGCCAAGAAGTGACTTTCATCATTTTTTTTTTTTTTTTTTTTTTTCTTTTTGGCTTCGCACGGTTTGTGCATTTAGCCAGTGTCATGTAAAATTAGGTAACAAGTACAAAGTTATAATAATTATGAAATGAACTCCACTCAATGCATGATAACGATGATTGATGATATCCCGCCCCGCTCCCCTTGAGTTTAAGTAAAGACGCGGCACTTTACTGAAACCTCGCGCGGACTTCTTGAGAGAACTTAAAGTGATGTTGCACTGTTTTGTTTCATTTGCCTACATTAATGCAGCTTCACGAACACTTAATGGTTAATAATCCACCACTATTACACATTAATATTCGGCTAAACACAAATTTTAGAAAATAAAACAAAACTGCTAACATGACGCTTCACTTTCCCGCCAAGAACGACTTTCATCATTATAGGCTGCGCTTACGAGCATAGTCCTAAAGACAGGGAACCTAAATGTAGCATGATCTAAACGGACGCTTTTATAAGAGAGTAGTGACTGTACTGCAATTTCATTCCCTTAAAACTTTCATGAGGTAATCCCATATTTACATGTTACAGATGGTACAGACCTATTACAAGTTTGCTGAAAATGAATAAGATAGGCACTATAGGCAGGTAGAATGCATTGTTCTCAGCTAGACATAGATAGAAGGTACGTCAAATCTATATCTATAGGTAAATAATTATAAATTAAAATAACTTTTCGTGTCTGTCTTTGTAGCCACGCGTATTCTTCTAAATGACGCAATGGATTTTGATGCGGTTTTCACCATAATTTAGAGAACTTATTCCGGAATGTTAGGTAATGTGTATAATACGTTCATATAAAAACTTCAATTAAATAAAGAAATCTCCATGTTTCAGCAAGTCGTAAAAACAGTGCGAAGCAGGAGTGGGTCGCTAGTGTAAAAAAAAAAAAAAAAAGAAAAATGTAATGTGTAGGTATATTATGTAAAATGTAAGCACTCTTTAGAAGCTTGCGTTTGGAATTTGTAGTTAATAAAGTGTTATTTTTCTGCACCTATTAAACCAAGCAGTAGATACAGCTAAAAAAAATACAGTTTGCCTCCCCAAAATGCAATTTCCAAACTTATTTACGACAAAACCTACATAACAAAACGCATCTACAGCCTATCTCCTAGCCTATACCAGTTAATAACGCGGGCGTGTCTCTCCGCCTGACGTAATTACCTCTTTATTGCTGAAATATTATGGCCAGCCCTCAAGGCCATGTCTCTTAAGGTGACTGCACTCCTGGTAAAAAGAAGGTCCTCAGGGGGTTATGTAATCAAGATGCAAATGTCAATTTGTATTTAGTGTAATTGCAAGGAAACGTTTTTGATCGTGTGGCTTTGTTTTTTACGTAATGAAAAAGATGATACGTTTATTATGGCACTAATTTAAGCCTACGTCCAGCAGACTGCTGACATATCACGAACGAGTTTATTTATTTAGAGGCAGTAACTGACCCTTTGCGGAAGCGGAACCCTTCATTGTGCGTGGTCCGACACCACGCACAATGAAGGGTTCCGCAGTTGGGATGAATTTAATCAAAAACAAACTTAACATTGTAGATGAAAAACATGTTCTCCCATGCCTTCTTTTTGCCTTCTACGTAAGCTCCTTGCAGTGGGTATCAGAGGCGATTTATTCAGATGGTGTACATCTTATATTGAGCATCGCTGTCAAACATGAATGGATACAGTTCTGTAACTGTTAAAATACCCTCGGGATACAACAAGCCCTATATCAGGACTTTCCGACTGTTTTGGTTGACAGCGGGATTTAGAGGGACTTCAAAATTATTGTCTCCTTAATAAACTTGAAAAGAATGTTTTGTTAGTACTTACAATCACATTTTAGTATAAGTTACTCAATACTATTGTAAACAGGATATGCGTTATCAAGAAACTGGGTGTAACGTTTGACTCTAAGTTGCTATTTGATGAAAACGTTGTTAATAAAGCTTCCAAAGCACTTGGATTTATACTTAGGTTATCAGCTGATTTTAAAAACGTTAAACCGTTTAAAATTCTATATTGTGCTTTTGTCCGGAGCCATTTGGAGTACCTACGCTCACAAGTGTGGAACCCTAATTACAATATTTATGTAGACAGAATTGAGGGACTTCAAAAGCGGTTCCTGCGTTTCTTGCAGTAATACCTACAAAACTAGGAAATATCCTCCCAATTATATAGCGCGATGTAAGAGGTTCCACATCTTACCACTGCATGAGCGCAGACGCATTGCATATATATATCGTACTTATTTAAAATTGCAAATGGTACTATAGATTGCGCTGAGCTGTTAGGCATTTTAGGATTAGTTACACACTGAAAAATGTTTCGCAAACCTATATTCCGTTGGTTTAGGTAGTTAAATAAAGGTAAACAAAAAAACCCACGTGACAAGAGAGCTGTCAAGTAACCGACTAAACGTAATACCTGGCACTTCAGTTGGCATACTACGTCACAGTTGTAGTCTTCAATTTAGCAACGTTTTATTTCGTTGACGTTTAGAGAACATGTCTTTTTGGGTTCTTTACAATAGACAGATTACAAAATAATATAGTAATATATAAATCTAACTAAATAATTGTGCTCAAGTAATTACATCTACGAAGAGTTGTATAAGAATGAATGATAAAGTAATAAAAGAAGAAACTTTCGCAATAATGATTTTAAAAAATGGTTATAAGCTACAGCGTATTTTTAAACAAGAAAGTGTCATCTATAAAAACCCTTTTTATGATTTGTTTACCTTTATTTAACTACCTAAACCTATGGAGATAGCTTGTTTTACATGCCCCTCATTCGAAGTCCGCGAACAGGCAGAATTCGTTTCTTATCCGTGCGAGCAGAAGTTTTAATAAACTAGTGAACATTATTTAGATATATTCAATACCAGTGTTTCTCGGCTTGCATTTGTTGTTGAAAAGCTTCTTTGCGGAAAAGTAAATGGTTGCGTCTAGAGTTACCAGGTCTTAAAACCGAAAAGACGGACAGACCAGCCAGTTTAGCCGGACATTTGGGTAAAAAGGCCGGATACCCTTAATTTTTTAGTCTTAGTATAACACGACAATTAAAAAAAAAAGTAAAACAAGGCTTTTAATCATTTACCATAAAATCTTCAGAAATTCTACGACACAACAATGACACAACTATGACACAACAATAAAATTGAATGAATGAAAACAACAATAAAATTGAATGAAATTCTTTATTACGAGGGCTGCACTAAAAGTATCGGGAATGGAATATTTCCACTGTTCCTGACATATTAAAATCTTTTTCATTGAAAACTCCTTGGTTTTAAAAATCGAATACCATTTATTTATTTAAAAAAAGATTCTCGGTCTTGGCACAAGGTTGTGTCAAACTTGTTTAGTCGTTGAGAAAATGGAATTGACTCGAGAAAATGCAAGAGCGATGATTTATTATGACTTTCGAACTGGTTTAACACAAAAACAGTGTGTTGATCGGATGATTTCTGCATTTGGTGATGAAGCCCCATCCAAAACCACAATTTATCGCTGGTTTGCTGAATTTCAACGTGGACGTGTCAAGCTCAGTGATGATCCCCGTCAAGGTCGTCCAAAAACTGCAGTCACCCAACAAAACGTTGATGCTGTGCGTAAGCTGATTGAGGAAGATCGACATGTGACATACCGCGAAATTCAGGCAACTTTAGACATTGGCATGAGTCAAATACAAATAATCTTGCATGAACAATTAGGTGTAAAAAAGTTGTTTTCCCGATGGATACCGCATTCGCTCTGTGAAGAGCAAAAAGCGGCTCGCGTTACTTGGTGCGTCAGAACTCTCGAAAGATTCCACGCAGGATCCTCAAATGCTGTATACAACATTGTATCAGGTGACGAATCCTGGATATACGCGTACGAACCCGAAACAAAAAACCAGTCACGAGTTTGGGTGTTCGAAAATGAGTTAAAGCCAACAAAAATTGTTCGTTCACGGAGTGTTGCAAAAAAAATGGTGGCCACGTTTGTCTCCAAAACCGGCCATGTTACGACTATTCCTCTTGAGGGACAAAGAACGGTTAATGCAGAATGGTATGCTAGCATTTGTTTGCCACAGGTCGTTTCTGAACTCCGTAAAGAGAACTGCAACCGCCGCATCATCGTCCATCACGACAATGCGAGTTCTCACACCGCGCACAGAACCAAAGAGTTTTTAGAGCAAGAAAACATAGAATTATTAGACCATCCGCCGTAATTATCCGGAAAAGAACCGGAGTTACCGACATAGCTTGCAGAGTAAGCAAGCTGAAGTGGCAGTGGGCTGGCCATGTTTGTCGAAGGACCGATGGCCGATGGAGCAGACGAGTCCTGGAGTGGAGACCGCGTATCGGCAAGCGTAGTGTGGGACGCCCCCCAGCTAGATGGACCGACGATCTTAAGAAGGTGGCTGGGTCAGACTGGATGCGGAAGGCGGAGGACAGGGTGTTGTGGCGCAGCCTGGGAGAGGCCTATGTCCAGCAGTGGACTGCGATAGGCTGAGTTGATTGATTTTTTTTGATCCGCCGTACAGCTCCGACCTAAGCCCTAATGATTTCTATACTTCCCTAAAATAAAGAATAAATTGCGTGGACAGAGATTTTCATCACCTGAAGAAGCTGTGGACGCCTACAAAACGGCCATTTTGGAGACCCCAACTTCCGAATGGAATGGTTGCTTCAATGATTGGTTCCATCGTATGGAAAAATGTGTCAAATTTCGCGGAGAATACTTTGAAAAGCAATAAATACATTTTTAAATAGTAATGTTGTGTCACTTCCTTGATTCCCGAAATTTTCAGTGCCGCCCATAACACAACACAAAAACATTGAATTAAATTATTCGCCTTAAATTAATAGCACACGCCACTACTCGTATTAAAGCGGAAACCGACACAACACAAATGAAAAAAAAAATACAAATTTAAAAAGCCTAACAAAAGCGGACAGGCCGGACATCGTCTAATTTGGCCGCATACGCAACCAAAAAGCCTGACTGTGTCCGGCTTTATCCGGACGCCTGGCAACACTAGATGCGTCTAAACGTTTTTTAGTTTGTATTCTAGGCGATCGTGTACTATTTATTACCTAATTTATGTAAAAGGTATTTTTTTGTACAGACTTTTTCTTTTCGTTTTTAATATTAGATACTTACATATTATTTTTAATATTATTTTTAACTACATCAGTGGAAATTTGTAAATGGCCTTCAATTTCATATTGTTTAAGAACACTGTATTGGCTATAAGTTTCCCGAATAGTATAAAATAAAATACATCGATATACGTCACGGTCAATTCTCCAGCTGCAAATTTAATTTGGTCGACTATTACTCGTTAACCTGTGAAGCCTACTTAGCTGTGATAGTTTTCCTTTTAATTTCGTAATAATTATGTACTACTGCCATGAATTTTTTCACATATCCAAAAACAACCATTTAACTGGCAGGAAGCTCCCACACCGAGCTTAATATTACGCAACCGGATCCCTGAATCGAAAAATGGTGTTCACAGACCCTCCATATTTTTGAACAGCCTATCCGAGGATACCCCACATCATGGGATAGACGAGAAAAAGAAATATCATCCCCACTTTACGAGTAAGGGCGGTATTTCGCCATGTCCGTACATGGCGAGCCTATAAGGGTTCCTTGGTGACTACAGAACCTTAAAAATGAGATTCGATGTCAATATTTATTGTTGAATGTTGTTAATTCGGGATGTAACGTAGGGTTTGAATAAATATCGAATACACCAGGTAAGTCAATGATGATGCGTTGCTGAATGAGGATTTCCTGGATTTCCTTTTACATAATACTCTAAATAATTTTTTCTAATATAAATTGTCCGCAACTTTCATAATATCCACGTTATCTAATTGCAACTATATAGTTATAATAGGCGTATCTTCGCTGTACTCAGGAATTTTCAAAAGCCGACAACATAAGACTGCTTCTAAAAAAAAAAGTCTTCTGAAAAAGCAACTCTTGCACAACACAACACCTCATACAATTCGAAATGTCTGTATCAAAACCAGTTTTGTTTACACAAGCCGGGGTATCCATCGCGTGCCGTAGTCGCGTGCCAAATAAACGATACGACATGCCAGGTAACCAGAACGCATGCGTTACCACGGTCGCCATTGTAACCAGACCTCACCATCCATCGCAACTAAGTTAATTTTCAAATATCGAAGGGTCCACGCCGCAGTGGGAGGGTTCTTTCTAAATTGGTTTACGGGACAGGTAGAAGGCAGGTGGGCCGTGGGACGCATGCGCCAGCCGCCAGGTAAGCTTGGTAGCAACCTCCTGATAACTCCTGGTATCCTGGTAGGCGGCTGGCATCTTGCCACAGGTATGATCCCAAGGAACAGGTGATAGGGCTCTCATATGGACCCAGGTGATGACCCTACGTGTGAATCAAACACCTGTAGACATGATTTATAAATGTTTTTGATAACATTATTGTACCTATTTAATTTTTAAGCGAATTACAACTTTATTGCAAAGGAATACGGCTCTTCATGAAAAGAAAACGTTTCGTTACGTCTTTAAAAAAAAAATGTTTCTAACACAAAAAAACTTTCTTCTTTCTTAAACATTTCAAATCATAATAATTGTTCAGTTTTATCTACAATGTGCAGTTACTGAACATTAAAAATTCTTCGGTAGCTAAGGACCATATCTCAGATTTGTTACGTCTCGCGTCTGTCTTTACGTGCATTGCGAGTGACAGGACGTCAAAATAAATTGATATACCGCGCCATTCGAACGCTAGCATTGAACTTCTCACCAGATAAGTACTTCACGACATCGACATGATTTATTACTTTACAAAGTAAAGTAAATAGTCTAAGTAATATCTGGTCGACATTCTGTTCATCAAAGAATCGACAGTTCATGTTTTTGGGGAAAAGGACCAAAAATTGTTAAGTTTTGGTGCTTAAAACAACATGTAGAACTGAATCAAAAGTGATGTGAGTTATCTGGGGGCCAAGTCTGCTATTTTCAATGATTGGTCATTATGATGACCATACCAAGGCAACGCCATGACCATTGTGCCAATAGTTTGTAACCTCCTAAATTCATAATGGCGTGACAGTGGTCCATATGGAAGTCAAAATGATATGAGCTTGTCAGTACGAGATTACCAAATACACACAATTTTAAAATGGAGTAGTGTCAGTGGCACGTCATTGGAAAATCATAAAGACACCTTTCAATTAGGAGATTAGCAAAACTGTCAAACTCTACAATTACGGTGCCAATGGTCGGATATTCTGACACATCTGCGTTAGCAGACTTGGCCACCTGATGTTGAGTTGATCTTTCCCAAGGTAACTAAGTTATTCAATATCTTTAGCTACATAGTAACTCAATCATGTGCCCAAATATCTTGCAGAACTAATAATACCGTTCACAAGACTGTAATCATGAACAACCTGAATTTATTGAAGATGCAGTGGTAATGTCTCTATAATAACAATATTAGCATAAAGATTTAAAGTTGCCAGTCACTACACTAACGACGACCTGTGGACATGGTGTCCGGATAAGCGATTTGGTTATTAAAATCACTATCCACCAAAGCGCTTTATTCTCGTTTACTACTTATCTAACTTCGAAGAGACAACTTATAGGGGACAAAGAAGCAAAATGTTTTGATTATGCCATAGAACAAAGTCCCTAGATATTATTACATTAAAAACATCCTAAATTATAAATGAAGAAAGCATTTATAATTTACTAGAATCCTAGGCCAAGTCTTGGAACTTTGTTTTAGTAAGGTTTTGGCCGTTTTGGTTAGCTTCTAGCTCTAAAACATATAGAAAACACTGTCAATATTTCACTGTAGGGTCGTATAGGTTTCCTCACTCGCCACCCAAGACCAATTGCTTTACTAAAACGCTCATCAAAAAATCTATTTACTATGTAATGACCCTAACCCTTTCGCGGCGCGCCGAAGTTTTTACGGAACCACACACAGACTCTTTAGACCTCCTGAGAAGAGGGACGTGCCTTCGAAGGGTTAACTAATGATGACCGTACAAAATGCACAGGTGGAATGGTGGGGCATTTACGTATTATTTTTATGGGCATTTTATTTAAGCTGGCATGTAAATTCGAGGTTGAATGGTTCCGTAGTTAATTAATATAGCAATGCAAAAAGAACTACGTCCCATTTAACAAGATTTATTAATTTTCTATAATCAGCCATTTTCTATAGGAACGTCTACTGCTGGCACGTCAGAGGCCTTCCTCTCTGTGAGATCGAATGTCATGTCGATGTTTTGGGCTTCTGACGGGTTAACGTGCTTTCCGAGGCACGGAGAGGTCTTGGTATGAAAAGATAAAGATGGTCACCCATCTACGGACCAACCGCGGCAAGCGTAGCTTAACCTGATCGAGCGTCCCGTGCAAATGTTATTACTTTGCCACAGGCCCCTCCTATATTGAACAATAATTAAAAGACGTACACAATTACCTACTTTAAAATTAAACACATCAGTACCCCAAGTGTAAGTTTGCAAGAGAGTAAACGTAACTATTTCGTTTGCGTTAAAATTTGACCGATAGATTATAATGCTAAGAATATAAGGGTGAGAATAAAAATCTTAACGCAAACGCGCTCGTTTAGTCTCTTGCAAACTTACACTTGGGGTACAGAAACCAAATTGAAACTTTAAATAAAATAAGCATTTAAAATCTGAAGGTAAGGCGGCAGTTACTAAAATTAACCGTAACAAAAAAAAAGCAGAAGAAAAGAAATGCAGTCATCGGTTTAACACCTTGTTTCAAAACCGCATAAAATAAATGTACAAGTAATAAAATCCTAATAACCATTTTATTAAAACATCAGCTGATCCGTGAACAGCTATAGCATAAGATGATAGCAGTAATACAATTCACAGTAAAAATATAAATAAAACAATAAATCTTACTCTAATAGACCGACTGGAATGAAAAATGACCGGCAACCTAGATTTTATTGATGTACCTAAAAAAAACAATATTAATGCTATTTTACTCTATATATTTACGACTGCAATGTAATAGTTTATAATGTGTTCAGACGAATACCGAGAGAGAGAGAAAAGATGATAGACGCTCCTTATTCTTAAAAGCCAAAAGCACTAATTGAAATTAACAAAAGATCCAAAGAAAACTGCTGACAAAAATGACGGAAAAGAATCTTTTCGAAAGGAAACAATCAATAGTGAAATACCTTCATAGTTCATGAATCATGAAGTTCATGATTCATGAACTTCATGCGCGACCCTACTGCGTGAAGTTTTCACAATAAGCAAATATAATGAATCATTATTATCTTCTGTACAAATGTCGCCGAACAATAAGCTATTGACCTCATAAACGAAACAAAGAAGTTCAAGTTCCTCATATCTGGTATCCCAGTCCCGAGTTCGATGTCCGACTCAGCCAACTGTTACGGCGCGGTACTAATTGATTAGAGCCATCAAATTTGTCTAGACTTGTCCACCCGTGACCTATCTAGGTCCGCTTAAGGCGCTGACAAGAGGCAAATGATAAAAGTAGGCTTGTCTTAAACAAAAAAAAGTGTTAAATTTATATTAGTTTGTAGCGGAAAAAATATATGTTATTCTTGAACATATTTCTCAGAACTTAGTTAGAACCAAAACACGTTTAGAAAAAATAATCTCGATACAAATTAACGGTAAACTAACCCTTTACTTCGAGTGTCAATCGAAAATATCTGTATTAAATATCAACGTACGGTTGCTAGAACGTCTTATTTGTATGCAGAACTTGGTTGTTTTTTATTTTCGATTATTTAACAAGTTTTTGAGTAAATAGATAATTGCTTCATATTTTTCAATAAATTACAAGCGTTGTGTCATCGCGCTGCTTTTTCTTTTGTATGCAGACTAACAGTGACCGCGGTTTAGGTAGCTGTTGTCAGCGTCTTAAATTAGATATCATTAGAGTTCCTTGAAATGCTAACAACATCTTTTGAATTTGAGATTTTTGGTAACAGCACAGTTTACACAAAAGTTTTCTATCTTGTGTCTACTGACTGGCAGGAATCAGCTTTTCTAGCGTTTTAGGGTTCCATAGTCAACAAGGAACCCTTATAGTCCGCCTGTCTGTCTGTCCCCGGCTTAGCTCAGAGACTCTTAGTTCTAAAAAACTGTAATTTAGCATATTAATCACGCCGGCAATGTAGTAAAATAAAATCCAAAATAAAAAAATTGGGGTGGGTACCTACCTCCCTTACACGTAAAGTGGAGATGATATTTTTAGGGTTCCGTACCCAAAGGGTAAAACGGGAACCCTATTACTAAGGCTCCGCCGTCTGTCTGTCTGTCTGTCTGTGTCTGTCAGTCTGTCACCAGGCTGTATCTCATGATCCGTGATAGCTAGACAGTTGAAATTTTCACAGATGATGTATTTCTGTTGCCGCTATAGCAACAATTACTAAAAACCAGAATAACATAAATATTGAAGGGGGCTCCCATACAACAAACGTGATTTTTTTTGCTCGTTTTTGCTCGATATTGATAACGGTAACAGCGTAACACTTGAAATATTCACAGAATATTTAGTTATATATTCACTTTAAAAATCAATAATTAAATTAAAATAAAACAAATATTAAAGGGGGGCTCTCATACAACAAACGTGATTTTTTTGCTGTTTTTATAGATAATGGTACGGAAACCTTCGTGCGCGAGTCTGACTCGCACTTGGCCGGTTTTTTATAGATAATGGTACGGAAACCTTCGTGCGCGAGTCCGACTCGCACTTTTCCGGTTTTTTTTTTCTCGTTCAACCCATGATGTGGGGTATCGTTGTATAGACCGTTCAAAAATATTGCGGGTCTGTGAAAACCATTTTTGCAAAAATTCATGGCAGTAGTATATAAAATGAAATTAAAAGGAAAATGATCACCGGTAAGTAGCCTTTACAAGTTAACGAGTAATAGTCGACCAACTTATATTTGCAGTTGGACAATTGACCGTGACGTATATCGACGTATGGGAGAACATGTTTTTCAACTACAATGTTAAGTTTGTTTTTGGGATAAATTGGCCGGGTTTTACTAGATTTTGCGACATGCATTTTACTAAAACAATATTTCTAAAAGCCTTAACTTATTCAATAGATTCAATCTTGTCGATATAATTCATGCATCCCCTTTACATACGTATCAGAAATTCAAATCGATACGTACGCTTAATGCAATGGAGCTTCTCATAAATATATCAATATTCAGTTTAAGTTTTTTTACACAGCGATTCTGTAAACTGTTGGAAGTTGACATAGTTTAATAATTGCTATAAAATATTTTTGGGAACTATGTACGGAATTCTCACAGTAATAATTGTCAAATTGATTAATTTAGAAAACACGATGTTAAACCGCAGGAACGCCTCCCAATCTCGTTGCTAGCTCTTCTATTAAATTGTCTATTTTGCTGTTCCTAGTTCCTATTGTAAATTACTGTGGTGTATCACCAAGACAATCTATAATCGGATAAAAAGTTTGTATCACTTCTCATTTGTCTTTCTTTTTCTTGCTTGCTACTATATACAGGGTTACTGGTAACTCGACTTATTCCTTGCAGGACGTCATAGTATGGTTAAAATGCAACAATTTAAGGCACCAAATGTTCTACCAAAATTCAGTAGTTTGTGAGTTAATTAGGTTTTTAGTTGTTTTATGAAAAATACAATTTAAAAATGATTTACGGTGCGACTATACAGGAATTTAATTTATTATCATAGCTGATGCCGTAGCAAATCTTTGTTAATAATAAAACAATTCAAAATGCCGAAAACTTTGGCAGAGATCACTAATTAAAAATTTTATTTTTCGTAATTTTTGTCATTACTTTATTTAAAAAAAACTACTGAATTTCGGTAAAACATTTGGTGGCTTAATTTGTTGCATTTTAACCTTACTATGACGTCGTGCAAGGAATACGTCGAGTTACCAGTAATCCTGTTTATATATATATATATACTGGGGGCCGATCGCGCTATTTCTCAACGTAATTACCGTTCGAACGGAACGTTTTTGGTTTTAGTTTAGTTTTGGTTTAGCTGGTGTAAGAAACGGTATCGCGCTTTTTTTTGTGAGAGTATTGTTCGATCGATTGTTCCTCCAACGTAACTTCCAAAGTAAAGATAAATCGTTTCCGTTGAAATGATTAGCGCGATATGAAATGTGTCTAACGTAACGTTTTGGTTGTGGTTTAGTTTTGGTATTAACGTTCAAAACTAGCGCGATCGGCCCCCAGGTGTGTTTCGTGAATTTAATTTACCTCTTACGGTGAATCCGCAGCTGTATCCCTCGAAATTAAAATTTTCTTAGGTTTTTTTTGCAATTTGCAGTTCATTGTCAGGTTGTATCTTGTTAAAAATATGATTCGCGACTGTAACAGAAAGGTATTTACTTATAGAAATATAATCATTAATACATCTATCTAAGATACATTTGTTCCCCAATGTCATGATTTCATGAAAAAGTCATTCAATGGAACAAATACTAAAGCCGGGTCTGCTGCGCCATGTTTGCGTGTTTCAAACAGTTAGAAACACGCAAATATGGCGCAGCAGACCCGGCTTTAGAGAGGTGTATTAATGATTCTCATGATTATAATTCTGTAAACGCTTCTGTTATAGTCGCGAATCATATTTTGATCAAGATACAACCTGACACTGACCTGCAAATTGAAAAAAAACGTAAGAAAATTTGAATTTCGTGGACTACAGTTGCGGATCCACCTTAAAATCTTTTATGTACCTATAAAAATCATCATACTTAACGGAGAATATATTTATTGATTAGTTAGTTTTTATGTGTTCGGCGAAAAATAATCCCAAACATTATAAAACACTTGCGATAAGCAAACAAACGACGTTTGCACCCAGTTTCTAATGAAATTCAAGCTTCTCTTCAAACGTTGACTCACCGTATGAGCGGTTAAATTAATATTTTTCCTAAACTAGAGCTTGTTTACACATACATCATTATGCGTCGGTTCCGATCAAAAGACTGTTTGATCTCACTGTTAGTTACAATTTATTGGGTCCCCTATGTTGTTTCGAACGCCGCTGTTGCGACACACGCTGTTGCGAATTATTTTTCCACTGCCTCACAGGTTCGAAAGCTCATGGACTCGAATGAAGTAGTCGCGAAAGACGCTGTTTCGAAAAACATTTTCACTGCCTCATACGCTCGAATGCTTGTGATAGTAATTTAGTTAAATTGGATATTGATGAAGAGTTTTTGTTTTGGTAACTGAATTTACCAACAATAGAGGGGACCTGGCGCTCGGCGGCCGCTGCCGCGGCACGCTCGCTTCGCTCGCTCGCCTTCGCGCGTTAATGGTCACTGTTCTAACCTAACCTAACCCAAATGATTAAATACTTTTCTGTACACTTTATGACTAAATAAATCGAAATCACAAGCATTCGAGAGTATGAGGCAGTGAAAATGTTTTTCGAAACAGCGTCTTTCGCGACTACTTCATTCGAGTCCGTGAGCTTTCGAACCTGTGAGGCAGTGGAAAAATAATTCGCAACAGCGTGTGTCGCAACAGCGGCGTTCGAAACAACATAGGGACCCCCAATTTATTACCATACTTTGGCTCTTCAACGTGAAAGAATTCCATTGCTCTACCACTTAAACAACTTTCATCGGTCTCTTGTGTTCAACGAGCAATGTAATATTATGTTGGAGGGTATCTTACGGACGTGTAGACAGATCTTTAAATCTAAATAGATGGCCGTGGGAGGCGGTGTTTTAAAGAAAGTGGGAGCCATAAGTGGACAATTAGATCGTCGAACACATAGCAAACGCCGCTTCATTAGTCTTTAGAACTTCAGTAGATAATGTCGTCATATATTTGGGTATGTACCCACGTGCAACTATTAATAATGTCAATTTATCATCCATATTGGTAGCAACAACGACTTCTGGCTCATACATACATGGGTCTGAACGCTAAGTGTCAAAATTGAATGAGTGCCAAATCATTTTGGTGACTCCATACAGTTTATTGGATGATTGCATTATTTGTATTGTTACTTATCCTTGTTTTGACAGCTTCAATTGTTTGTTTAACCACTAGTTGTCGTTAAGGATGTTCTACGAAAAAGTTGCATTGACGTAGTTGATATTTTAGAACACAAGTAAAAACTTATGTACGTGATGATTTAAACGCATTCTAACAAGAGGTCGAAAGCAGGTCGGTGCTGGAGTGCTGAATATTTGCCTCTTCAGAGATGCCTAGCAAAGGTTTGATCTACTTATTTAGTCTAATCTTTTTAACATAACATAAATAATATCACGCCTGTAGGTACTTATTCCCCACATTTCACCAGTTCTGTTTAAGTCCCATGTAATAGGAGGCGAGCATATTGCCATCATCTGGGCACAAATCCAAACTCCGGGCTGCTTCTGAAAAAATCCTGATGGGAAAACCCAATTACAGTTTTCCCAACTCGGGAATAGAACCCAGGACTTCATGCTAAGTAGCGTTTGCAACCACTAGACCAAGGAGGCAGTCTATCTTTTCAAATATAGCAAAAATACCAAAAAAAAAATCGTTGATCTCATAACTCAAGAACCAGGGCACCATAAGTCCAAAGATCGCCATTCCACGTCAATTAGCACGCAATCTAGCACTATAAAAGTAATAACAGTCTCCAAAATAGTCAACCTATTTTCGTGAGTGACTATACAATAGCGGTTACGAGTCGTAAATCAATTTGTTAGTGCTTTCAGGCTAAGCTCGGCTGAGACCTAATTCCCATGTAGAATTAATAATGGAACCTAAATTGCTATTAAGATGTTATGCCTGTGAGTCATAGAGACATTTGGGAACGCATCTGGTATGAACTTGTATTAATAATTAATCTATTTGAATGATCGTTGGGTGGTCTTGGGATACAATAGTTTGTTAAGTAGATCATGTGTGGAAACCGGCATGCGCTAGAACCATAAACTTCGTAGACATGTGACATAGAGGAAACGCCTGAGGTCCAGCAGTGGGAACATTAAAGGCAAATTTTGCTATTTAGATACAGTAGTCTACGTCGTAATGAGGTTCTACTAGCTCTTTTTTAGCTCTCATCCTCTGGATTAGATAAGCCATAAATGGTAATAAAATTACCACGTCCTTTAAACCATTGTAGGAGGACGCGTTTAATGTACTTTATTTATTTATTATATTTGGGACAACAAACAGTAGTGTAAACAAACTTCTCTTCTTAAAATTAAACTTAACAAATATAATAATATCCACAACATTTTCCACAGATTACTTTAATATTAATATCTAATAAAAACAAGCTGTTAGCAAACGTTAACTGTAGCAGGGTTAAATTAATGAAAAAGAAGTTAAAAGAGAAAAGTAATAAATAAAAAACTGGCCAAGTGCGAGTCGGACTCGCGCACGAAGAGTTCCGTACCATTATCTATAAAAATAGCAAAAAAATCACGTTTGCTGTATGGGAGCCCCCCTTAAATATTTGTTTTATTTTAATTTAATTATTTATTTTTAAAGTGAATATATAACTAAATATTCTGTGAATATTTCAAGCGTCTACTTGTTGCCGTTATCAATATCGAGCAAAAACGAGCAAAAAAATCACTTTTGTTGTATGGGAGCCCCCTTAAATATTTATTTTATTCTGTTTTTTAGTATTTGTTGTTATAGCGGCAACAGAAATACATCATCTGTGAAAATTTCAACTGTCTAACTATCACAGTTCATGAGATACAGCTTGGTGACAGACGGACAGACAGACAGACAAACGGCGGAGCCTTAGTAATAGGGTTCCCGTTTTACCCTTTGGGTGCGGAACCCTAAAAAGGTTAAACAACATTCTATAAAAGACGTACACTTAACAAACAAAAATAAAAAAAAACAAACAAACAAATTCAAAAAGATTCATCCGCGATGTATAATGAATTAATGATACCTACATTGTGCAAGTAAAACCTATGGGAGGCTCCATGTCACTGCTGATCCTTTGGAATTTTATTAATGTTCGGAATTACAGTGTTGACCGTCATTTGATAGCAAAAGAGCGTTAATAAAATCTGGACAATGTTGTAGAGTTACCTTTTTTTTTTTGGGTGGAAAATTATCAAATAGCTTCTCCCGCTCTTCGTGGCAGACTTTTACTGACTAAAACCCGCCTGCGTTCCTTCATTTGCCTGTGTGCCAGGGCCACGATATCCCTTTCGGACAAACTCGCAACCCTGGCAGACATTTGGCCTAATGGACCCTATTCGTGCTAACATCTCTTTGAGGCGCGCGTGGAACACAACGCGCCGTCGACCCGGGCCAGCAGTGCTATTCTGTAACCATCTCACCGTGAAAACTTAGATGAAGTGAGCGTAGAGTGAACTGTCAGTGTCGTCCCACATGATGCTAGGGATGGGCCATTGATTACATTTACAATCATAATCGAGATTTTGAACAGAAACTCAATTTTGTTTTTTTTACATTTAGTTTGACAAAATTTCTGTTTTGCTATTTGATTTAAAAACTCCTTAAATAGTAATAATGTTAAGACACATAAATACTAGCTTAAATAGAAAAATCAATAGAATTAGCATAAAAATATTATTGAAATCTCGATTATGATTGTAAATGTAATTAAAGTAAAAAACAGTTCTTACGTGGAGTGAGCTGTCAATAAAAAACTGACAGCTCACTCCACGTAAGAATTCACGGTGAGATTTTTACAGAATCGACACCCTTCCTTCCTTCGGTCCTTATCACACGGTGAGCTATTGTAGAGATCTGCAATTAACAAGATAGTTTTTGATCTAAAAACCATTAAGCTAGTATTTAGGTCTTTATTGATTGTGTATAATGATGGCCATGTCTTCATCAATCAATTACCTAGTTTAGGATTTGACTCGTCGCGATAGCTCCTAATGAAGCTTGGTGACCTTTACTTCTCGTTAATACGGTTAGATTTTAGAAGGCACAAAGTAGAAAAAGAACCATTAAAGCAAGAGGAAGTTTTATTTAGTGTTACTATGATAAGTTATAGATGCACTAAAGCATAAAAAGAAAAAGGGAGCGAGAGAGAGTTGAAATCGATACACCTTAACGCTATACAAAGGCCCAAAGCTAGCCTAAGCGTCCTAACAAGTCTGTCCAAACGATATAAATGAGAAAATAAAACAAAAATTTAATGACCGGTCACCTTTGATCTCAAAGACCGCCATGAAAACTTTAAATAAACTCACTTTCAAATCTAAAATTTATATAAAAAGTATTCTACAAGCTACGCCTGTAACATAATTGTGTATTGTAAACGTTATCGACAATTTCATCAGTTCTCTCATTGTGTTGATTCAGCAACAATATACGAGCTGAACAATGTACTGTAGGTGGTATATATGTGTTGAAACGAAGTGGAAGAACAGAATAGATACAAAACCATAGATGTATAATATTAGAAGCGAAATGCAACGAAGCAAACAAAAGTCTGTTTCGCTAGTTATATTCAACATAATTTTTAAGTAACTATAGGCTTCCTCCAAGCGTTACCACAATCCACATCGACTGGTCCTGTGCTCCTCACATCCAGCGGATTGCTGCGACCTTGACCAGAGGGCTAATTGCGTAACACACTATCAGTAGGAATCGGTTTCAATTTGACAGTCCAACAAGATTCACAGCGTTATTTACGTTGTTGAGCAGACAATTTTTTCTAACTTATGAAGCAATGGATTAGCAATATACTTCAAAATCATTCCGATTCCGATTGAAACTGTGTTACGCAATTAGGGTACAGGTCATCGTTTAGGCTGCGTTTCCACCAGAAATGAGCGAGGATGCGTAGCGAGGGATGTGTGTGAAACTAACCAATAATATCGCTTAGCAAGAGTTAAGCTAGTGTTGTCATTGGTTAGTCTTACGCATATTCCCCACTCCGCATCCTCGCACATCTTTAGTGGAAACGCACCCTTATCCCTGTGGGAGGTCAACCCACGATGCGCCTTTCGGCATGCGGACTCACGTTAGTTAGTATCGATCGTTAATTATCGTTATGTCGATAGATATTATTCACGGAATTTATGAAAGAGTCAGTGATTGCTTTTGGCCCGATAGCACCTGTAAACGCATTCCGGGTTGAATGGATTCGCGCTACGTCTTTGGCTGCTTCTCTTTCGGTGCCGTGGCATCGGCACGCGTCTGTACAAATGAAAGCACATGAGTTTCCCTTCTATACAGTTTTACATCTATGACAAAACCTACATTGTAACTTCTACGAATAACGGGATAACTGTCACGAAGTCCGTGTTAACTAGTGTATGTGGGTGACTTCGTTTTTGCATCACATGAATGTGTTGCATTTGTAATTCTGATCTATGCAAATTGTAGGATTTGAATTAACTTTTTTCTTGTCGATGTGAGCTTTAAAGGTTAGGTTTAGGTTCGACTAAAGAATTAAGTAAGTAAGTTAAGAGCGAAGAAAACTTATCTTTTCTTCACGTTTCATGAAGAGGTAGTGAACTCGTAAACATTAACCTTGATAAACTTGGATCTAATAACAATAAAAAAACTTTATTCAAAAAAATAAATAACCGACTTCCAAAAAAACACTACAAAGTGAAAAATAACTTTAATTTCGGAAGTCGGTGTCTTTGGATCTGTATTTTAGTTTTTTGCCACCGACTTCCGAAATTAAAGTTATTTTTCACTTTTTAGTGTTTTTTTTGGAAGTCGGTTATTTTTTTTTTTTGTAAAAAGTTTTTTATTTTTCACTTTTTAGTGGGTCAGTTTGTAATTTATCTAATTTACAATAGCCTAATGTCAAATGCTCATCACATTTTACAAAATATTGCTTTTCCCGATGCAGGGGCGTTAATTATTAAGGAGTTATCCTGGTAAGAACCAGGAGATTTTTTAATTGTGACTTCACCATATGCATTTTGACGAGCATAAATTGCTTAGCAACCATATTAAAGTGCCTAATCGAATCGCAACGATGAAATACATATTATTAGGAAGTTCCGGTGGCCATCTGTGGTCTTCATCATCAGTTCCACTTCACCGAATGGTGCTTTTCGAGTGAAAATGCACGAGTTACTATAAAAAATACTCAAATCACTATAATCGATTTCCATGGGATCCCCTCATCAGATTCTGATTTGGTGGCAATGGGACCACCTCGGGACTTCGGGAGCATACCCTTCCATACAAAAAAAGATTTTTTTAAATCCGTCCACAATTGACGGAGTAATCGGTGAACATACACAAAAAAAAAAAAAAACAAACATACAGCCGAACATATAACCTCCTCCTTTTTGGAAGTCGGTTAAAAAATATAATATTATCTCCTTAAAATAGCCGGCAATAAATATCACATATTCTCCGTAGTCCCAATAATAGTTAAGCCTAATTTCACGACATAAGTGTCGTGAAATTAGGCTTACCTTTAAATCAATACTACAAGAATAGGCAAAGCTTTAATTCATAAAACATTTTTGGACATCACCCACACGCTAATCGCTTGCCGCAACCCAACTTTCACAACTTATGTTTCTAAGAGAACCTAAGAGACTTCGCAGACAACATAAAAGCTAAATATAATTTTATTTTGCAAATTGGGTATAAAGAATATCAGAATTATTACAAGATCAGCTATATTTTGCAAAAGATACACAAATGCAAAAACATACTAACAAAAAAAGTGTTTTTCATTAATGAACTCACTTAAATTATAATAAGCTATCACCACTAAAAAGTTTCGAAGTCTTTTTTTAAATAAAGAAAGCGGTAGCTCTTTCCAATTCCTCGGTATTTTGTTGAAGATAACTGTAGCCATGCAGTAGATACTTTTGCCCATAAGTGCTGTCTTGGCTAATTGTAGACATAACACACTGATAACACGTCTATTGGATCTACGACTTCTAGACGTCTAAAACGACTTGGGTTTGTCTTCATAAAAACAGCTACTTCTAGTATGTACAGACAAGTTAATGTTAATATTTTGTACTTTTTTAAGTACGGTACACAGCTATCCGTTAATTTCAGTTTAAACATCGCTGGAATTCATCTTTTTTGTGCCGTGAAGGCGGTTTCTTTTTCAGTGGAATTTCCACAAGGAAAATATTTTTCGCAGATTACGTTTTTGTGGACCGATTGTTTGATTAAACCCTGAAACCCAGCTGTTTCACAGGCAGTGCAGGGTCGGTCGTTGCAGCGATGTTTGGTGGGGC
Organism: Tiliacea citrago; assembly: GCA_963921375.1. Classification (NCBI taxonomy): domain Eukaryota; kingdom Metazoa; phylum Arthropoda; class Insecta; order Lepidoptera; family Noctuidae; genus Tiliacea; species Tiliacea citrago. The sequence goes on from OY992798.1 coordinate 19,816,374, forward strand.
AGAAAAAATCCACTGTAAGACATACGCCAATATGTCCAACAGTGGACGTCTTTCTGCTGATGTGATTGCTAGTTTGGATATGGATGTATGGTAGAGATTTACTAAGATTTGGAGATCACGTTTCAGGTTTACTGTTTGAGCCTGCTCGTCTATAGTACATTGCAGGGTAGGTAGGTACAACAAAAAGGCATGTATTTAATGCGGCAACTAAGTAAAATGAATATAGGTTTTAAAAAAAAATAGAGTGGGTACCATATATATAATGGGTTGGCAGCTAATAAGGAGTATCGTAATAAGTAATAGGTAGCATATTAATATATCAGTAATAAGCTCCGTTTTAATTTAAACTGGCATCGAATTTTTGTTTTGGTAACCGAATTTACCAACAATAGAGGGGATCTGGCGCTCGGCGGCCGCTGCCGCGGCACGCTCGCTTCGCTCGCTCGCCTTCGCTTGTTAATGGTTACTGTTCTAACCTAACCTAACCCAAATGATTCAATAACAGTAGATGACTTTGCAGCGATTAAGAAATAATATGTAATCGCTGCCATGTTATTTTTTTTGCAGCAAATAATTAGTCGCCCTTTAAGTTATTAGGCGCCTGGAAAATTATTATCCCAACAAAAACACATCACCTATGTTTTCAGTTGGTACTTCGTTCAGCTCATCCTGGCTACCAGTTGCAGTGACCATAATATATGACAGTTTTAACAAAATTGGACGATAAAATATTTGTAGCACTCAACGTGTGTCAAGACCAAGTTCTAATGCTAATCGTTCGGATTGCCGCCTACGTAGAAACATAATATGTCACCGTTCGAGTCTTTAATGATTTGCGTAACGAGTGCAATAAACTATTAGCAGAAGTTTATTTTTTAATATATTTTTTTTTCGCCGTTATATTGTTAGCGACTAGATTATTTAACAGCGGCTTATTTTTGACAAAATTGGTATAATAATAATAAGGAGCCCTGACCGCCCGTAGCTTGGAGCTCGTTCCCAATACCGGTGGGCGACTATTTTTGATATTTTTAAATGTTTTTTTTTTATATTCTAATATTTAAAAATATAATTTATATGTATATTTAGTGAAATAAAGGAGATAATAATAATAATGCTTTATTATCAGACAACTAAGGCCCATAGATAAAATACACAAATATTTCTTACAAAATAATAAACTAATACATACATATTAAAACACAAAAATTAACAAAGTAGTACGTTGGATGGGCGACATATTGCGCTGAGTCGAGGTGTCATGTAACCTTCCGCGAAAACGCCAATACACGACACCTACACGGCTATGATCCTCATCATCTGCTTTACCCTTTTTACGGGGTTTAAAAAAGGTACTTAGTTATGTTTTATTTAAATCTTGTTTCTACTCTCCCTTTTCCTGTACCCTTTTTAAAAGATCACATTCTTCACCAAAGCCACTATGGGTAAACTAAGACATTTTTTCTCACCGATCAAGTACACCCACATCATAAAACTTTACCACTCAATCGTAAAAGACGTGAACTCGTCTCTGATTGATACTGACATAAAGACGTATTGACAATTGTCCGGCTAATAAAATCGAAAGTTGGACATCTGTTCCATTTTATAGATCCATCATAGAAGTCGTTATTTATTTTATGGCCGGTTTTATATAATTTAATATGACTCAATACGGATCGCTAATATACATTTCAATGGGTTTTAAAAGAAAAAAAAAAAACCGGCCAAGTGCATGTCAGACCACGCACAATGAAGGGTTCCGTAGTTGGGATTAATTTATCCCTAAAACAAACTGAACATTGTAGTTGAAAAACATATCCTCCCATACATACCTATTATGCGTCACGGTCAATTCTTCAACTGCAAATGTAAGTTTGAAAACGGGCAGTACCCCATAGGTTTTGATTTATTTGCGAATATCAAAATATGTCGTAATAAATGGCCGTATTTTTTTACTTGATTTTTTTAGAGCTCCAAGAGACCGTAGACCTACGTACTTATTTCATATTTATTTCAACTTGATACCTCCACCCATTCCTGAGAAAAAGGGTCTTGACAGACTGACAGACGGACAACGAAGTGATCCTATAAGAGCTCGGTTTTTTCCAAAGACAATTAATAGTCATTGGTTCTTTCCTTTTGAGGTACGGCACCTCGTGTTGCGCCGATCAGTAACATGCAATAAAGGTAGAATGATGATAAGATGGTTTATCAAATAGACCTGGTTAATATTTTGAGTCCTAATAAAGTAGTTAGTATCAATCGAAAAATCCAGAATGCCAGATCATTGCACTCAAAAGCATGCGGATATCGAATTACATTAAAAAAAGGAATCGTAACTCTAGTTGATTCAAATCTTAACTCTGTTAGCTGTTATTACAGGTCAGAGAATTTATTTATAAATAAAACACTTATCTCAATCTACCTGAGTAGTCTGGTTATTTTTAAGTACGAAGCAATCTGTTTTTATAATTATATTTAAAAAGTGATAGTTTAGCGGTTCAGTCCGAATTTTTTTTCGTCACATCTTGAAAGCATTTGCGATGTTAGTGTATTTTCTTAAAATAAATAAACAGTGAGTTCCTGTTGCAGAGCAATAACTTGTACTTTTGAATATCTACAAACGCAATGAATTTTAGTAACAAATTTTATAAGACACCCCGCGGTTTCACCCGCGTAAGTCTCGATCTCGTGGGAACATCGGGATAACAAGTGGCCTATTATGTTAATCCAGGTTGTCAGCTACGTCCATACAAAATTTTATCAAAATTGGTCCAGCTGTTTGAGCATGAAGAAGTAACAAACACACACACACCCCCACACTCACAAACTTTCGCCTTAGTGTGATGGGCTTTGAGTCTGTGTGACTACACTGTTGTTCGAAGTATTGGCGGTGTAAATTCTGGTATGTGGCACTGCTTAGCAAACCCGCTCGACTCCCTTAATTATAGTGGACTGTATTTATGGTTTGATTGCCAGGAGATGAGGGATGGGAAGAACGATATTAACAATCACATGAATCCGAAGACTCCTTTTAATGTGCTCACAAAGGTGCACAGAACAACACAGACATATCATCCATCAAAATAACAATAGTATGTAGGTACTATGTTAAAATGTGTGAATACTAACTAAAATATTGCTACTTCCAACAACTGTGGCGCAAAAATGGTGGGCTTAGTAAAGTCGTAACTGCCATTCTTGATCATCATCGTTCTCTTTTTCTTCTATACATCTCTATGAGCCGTTATCTCCGTATTTAACACCTCCAGCCATAACTTTTTTTCGCAAAATCCTTGCATTGTTTTTTGGGTCTGTTCCAATTTATGCTCAAAACTATTATCACATCATGTGGCTCATTCCTCTTCATATTCAGTTGATGAGTAGAGTTTTTTATAGAAGAGTACAGTAATTTTCTTTCTATTTCTATTCTCAGTTTATATAGTAACGGTTGAGAATAGTACAGACAATTGTTTAACTTTGCGTTTGCTTTCTTTGAAGATTTTAGTGCGAATTTTCAGGGCGGTTTACGAGCTTCGTGCGGCCCTAACCCATGCTATTCGCGTAGTTTCGTTACGAAAAGTAAACAAATGATATAATTTCTGAATACTTTTTCACGTCTTTTTATATCTCTACCAGTGTTCAAGTAGTTAACATTGTGTAAAATATAAACAACCGTTTTTAGTTAGATAAAATTATATTCTTGTGACTCAGAAATCTTTTGAGGCGTAAGAGGTCTTCCGATGTAAAACTTGACTAAACAAAAAATCACTAAATCATTGCAATTTGCCCTAGAAAAAAAATACAAAAACGCTTTACTTACTCCTGAGAGATAGGACATAGAACTACCAAAAGTTTGCGATGTTTTTTTTCAGACAGTTTTTTGTACCAACCTAACATAGGCTTCCTGTACTTACATGATGCCAGAGCCGAACCGGCGCGTGCCGGACCGCATGTTTGTGTAAACGAAAGCGAAATCGCGCATGTGCCGCACCGCGCCGGCCGCCGCGCCGCCCGCCGCCGCCGATCCGGCACCGCGTAGGCCGCTGCGCTTGTAACACTTTGTTTTTTTTGGTTAAAGTTAACAACCTAAGGTATATCAGTATTAAAACTAAAAGTAGAAGTCTTTACAATTTCGATGGCAATGCTTTACTGAACTGTGGGAATACTGTTTAACTCGGCATCAATGCGGTGTACACGCGGTTCCAGTGCGGCGACGGTGCGGCGCTTGCGCTGTATTTATTCGTATACACAAACATGCGATCCGGCAATGCGGCTCCGGCGTCATGTACTGGAAGTATGCAGAATCTAGCAAAGATTCAAGTAATGACCAGACTATTTTTGGATGGTCTTTAACACCATGTCAAATCATACACAATCCCAAACAAATCTATAAATTTCTATCGAACTTAATGATGACTAATTCGTATCGAAATTCTTGATCCATCGGATTTGTCATAACCATGCAACATTACCAAATGGCTCGGGGCAATATTCTCATAGATTCGCGACCGTGTTTTATGTAACGTAGTATGTAGTCTGTAACGTAAGTCGGCACGTTAACCTCTAGTTCGTGGGTGCATGCGTAGGAACACTAAAAATCTGGATAAGCAATCAATCAACGCCTTTAGACGAACGGATGTAGGGGCAGGACTGACCATATAGGTATAGGTACCTATCTGGTTTCGTTTTCATTTGGTTTGATCTTACTTTATTTAATTTTCTTCAGGCTTTATTCATTTTATAAATTATCTGTTCGTTTGACCAAGTGTTTAGCTCTAAAACATTGCACTGGTTAAATACCATCTATTTACCTGTCCGTGGTACGTGTGGTGCCGGACGTAAAGACTAGCACCATCCTATTTCTTCCCGTGGGTGTCGTAAAATGCGACTAAGGGAGTTACTAGAGAAGGGGCAGCAGCGTTCTCTATGCATTTTAACACCATACCGCGATCGCCAACCCGCCAGCCAAGGGTGGCGATTATGGCAAACCCCCACCTTTGGGGGAGGCCTTTGTCCAGCAGTGGACGTCTTTCGGCTGATATGATGATGATGATGATTTACCTGTCATTTAAAACAATTAGCCTCACCGTCAGTTCTTCTTGTTTTGTTCTAATTGTCAAAAAAAATCCTCATTTTTTATAACACTTCAAAGAAATCTTTCAAGGTTGTTAACCCCATTTTTTCACTTAGAGCTGCTAGTGAGTGATAGATTTTAGGTTAAAAAATAGATTCAACGATATTTATTAATGGCTCACACGCATGTCTGCGTTGTTTTCAGCCGATACACAATTTACGCCGTGTTTAATGTTTCTCTTTATAGGTAAGTGATTCAGCTACGTGAATATAAGCAGGTGTGTAAGTATTAAATTGTTTACAGCTATGACTATAGCTACGAAGCTATTTTATACTTACATTATACATTACCAGTTTAATTTATTACGAAACAACCCGAGCGCCCGCTCGACTGGATATCCCACCGTCAAAAATGACAAAATTCAATACAAACTTTTATCCCCCTATTCCCCCCCCCCCCTATTTTCAAAGTCCTTCCTTAGTCCTCACTTTCGTTCCCCTAGTTGCCGCGGGAGACGCCCCGGGCGTCGGGAGTCGCAGGCCGATCCCCAGCCACCGTAGGCGCGGGCTTGAGGACGGTGAGCGATGGGTAGCTCCCCGTCCGATATGGACCAGGCCCGGGTCGACGGCGCGTTTTGTTCCACGCGCGGCTCAAAGAGATGTCCGCACTAACTGACGGGGTCCGGTAGGGCCAATGCCTCCCAGGGTTGCGAGTTGGTCCGAAAGGGATATCGTGGCCCTGGCACACAGGCAACTGAATGAACACGGGTGGGTTTTAGTCAGTAAAAGTCTGACACGCTCTCCCGCTCCGCCCAGAGCGGGAGAAGTTATTTGATAATTTACCAGCCAAAAAAACTTTCGTTATATAAGGCACTCTTGCTCAAAGCTTCATGCTTCTAGATTCAACATTCTAGGCTGTGTGTTATCTGTCAGTGATTTAATGAATACAAGAATTTTAACATAACATTACGCCTTGTTGGAGGTTTGGGCAGAGGTGTACACATAGTAGGTACACCCGCATTTCGCCAGTTATGTTTTATCTCCCATATAATAGGAGGCGAGCCTATTGCCATCAACCGGGCACAAATCCAGACTCCGGGCAGCTACTGAGAAATTCCTAATGGAAAAACACAATAACACTTAACCCGACTTAGGAATCGACCCCAGGACCTCAAGAAAAACAAAAAGAACAAGAACAAGAATTTTATTAAGTACATAATGATGATTTCGGATGAGTGTAAACTGCTGTACAGACCTATTTGGACAGCGTACCTTATTATGTTGATTGCTAAAATGAGGTAAGAAACAAGGTAAGGCCTATGCAAGTCTTTGGACACCCCTTCAAAACTTTAAAATTATAACTTTATTCAATTAAAAATTACCATTCCGCGACCATTTAATCCTTGTAACAATGAACTCATCAGTCCAAAAGCGATTTCGCGACACCATGACGATGACAGTGCGTTCAACGCGAAATAATCCGATTACTTCACTTCATAATGTAAATTAAATTGAATGACAATCACTTTGAAGCAGATTAATGAATTTGAATACGACAGCTTATTACAACTTTAATTCCACAAAGTATGGTTTAAAGATCTTTTAAAATCAGATTTGTCACCTCTCGTTACGAAAATGCATTCGGACATAACGGTGTGAAGAAAGTTGTACTTGAAAATCGGTTTTACGGTTATTGGAAATACATACTATGAAAACCTTAACAGTCGGTCGCCGGAACTAGTGGTGGTGACCCTTGCCGGAAGTGAGCGGTAACAACATAAATCCATAGAGAATCAGGTACATAATTATGTTTGGCTCCTAGAAGCCAGAATCATAGATAACATCTTCCTTTTTGGTATTATAAATGGATGTGGCGTTGCAGATAGTAGCGAAACTTGACAAATAGATTTCGAGACAATGGCATGTAGGTGTTTGCATACATGGGAGCATTTTGTCATAACCACTTTCAATAATTATTGCAATACATTTTGGTGACGTCAAAAAAACTCATGGCAATAATGAAATTATACGGCCTATAGAGTCGTGAACAGCTACAGTTACTGATGACTTGTGGTGGAGATGCTTGGAAGAAAAAGACGTTGCGTTGTTTCTAATTAAGGCAGCAGGATGCCGGATGATTTTGATATTGACCAGGGGCCCAAGTCTGCTATTTTTATAAATTCAGTCATTCCAACACGATCCCATTGTCATGCCATTGTCATTTTGCTAAAAGTTCGTAATCTGGTAAATTCATAATGGTCGATCATTTTCTTTGCAATTTCTTTCAATGTAGTGTCAGTTGCCGACCATTGGAAAGTCATAATGACGCCATTATAATAGTAGATTACCAAACTTGTCAAAATCAACAATTATGAAATCAATGATCGACCATTCTGACACTATTGTAATAGCAGACTTGAGGCCCTGATGTCAAAAGATATGATAATATTTTTATATTTCGTGCAGACGCACGGACGAAGGAACAGTTTTTAAGAGAGATACTCGGAGATAACTTGAAAAAGTTTGTCAAATATATTAAATGTCGAGGAATCAAAGTATTTAATTGGTCATAAGAGCCATAAAACATGGAATACTAATGGCGGCTTTCTCTAATAAAAAGCTCATAATTTCAGCTGTCTTCCTAACTGAAATGTATGGCCAAGCAAAGATTATGGAGATTAATACCAGCTGAGTCCTAAGCGAAAGTCATTAATAGCAATTGTTCTCTATTAAGCCGCGTGTCTTAGTGTGTGTGCCTAATTAGGCAATCAATGTCAACGTTAATATAATCAAGAGAACAATTAGCAAATTCTGAGGACGTTGACAGTTGATTAATCTTTGGATGAACTACTTAAATGATGACCAAACCGTCATTGCTAATCTTGTATTTTTAATCAACATTTATTAAAAAAATATATATATATTCTAGTCTATTCAATTAAAATTGTAGTTTATTTTCCTATGCATTAATGAATTTGGTTAAAGCAGACAGTTTGCGTTACAAGATTATAATAAATATATGATATTATAATAAGTATATAAGTATATATAAGTCTATGAGAAAATTCTGTCGTGCAGGCAGGCAGCATTCTGAAAGATAATGTCGTGTCGTGGCAAAAAATTTGCCAGTCAGATCGGATATTAGCAGGGCTGATTGTCCTCGGGGGTGCGGCGAATGTACAAGTATCTCCTGGGCCCCCGAATCATGGTAGTAGAAGGAACAGTGGAGTTTTAGTCAGTAGGAGTCCAACATAACCCTCCGTTCTCTCCAGGCGGGGGCTATGGAATTCCAAGGGAAAAAAAGGGCTTATTGCCCAGAGCTGGACATCCAGCCCAACCTCTGCGCTTAACCGCGTTTTGGAATAAATAACAACGATTTCTTGTATTTATTTAATGTAACCTTGATGTGTCCTTCCATCGTAATCAGGCCAGGCAGAAGTGTTTTCGAAGTTTGCTGTGTAGTGTACCCTAATGGGTTGAAAGCGTTCGATGGACACTGTAAACATACTTGTTTGCTGGGTCAACGAGTAACATACTGTGAGCAAATAGGTACGTGGTTGTACGAATATATTATTTGCATTTTTAAAAACACAAAGCTCGGAATTTTTTAATTGTATTTATGTTTTACTAGCTGCGCCCCGCGGTTTCACCCGCATAAGTCTCGATCTTGTGGGAATATCGGGATAAAAGTATTCTATGTCCTTAACCTAGGTCATGGTCTACTCATGTGCAAAATTTTATCCAAATCCGTTCAGCCGTTTCAGCGAGAAAGCGTAATAAAAACATTAATGAAATAATATAAGATAGGATTTTTTTTAAATAAATTATAAAAAGAATAAAAAAACTTATTCTGTACAAATAAAGGCTCGTACAGACTAGTGCGATATCGCGGGCGCGACGCGACATTAGTATCACAATTTCTTTGTTGGTGCCTGTCGCGCCCGCGATATCGCGCGACTCTGTACGAGCCTTTATTAAGACGCACATTATAAAATAAACATATACAATACAAAGTAGCTAAAAGCCTCGTATTCGACAATAGAACCTACTAAGAACAAACATTGAAAAAATAATTACAATATTGTCGTACTATCTACTTCTCACAGTAAATTTAGGATAAAATACCATCATTGTGATGTATGATATTGATTAGACTATAAACTAGCTTGGCGTCTATACTGACCAAAAGCGCTTATCAACGCCATCTACAATCTAAAAAGCCATCACAAAAAAAAAATCTTGTTGCGAACTTCTAATCGATGGAACATCGCGATTATCTAAGTGCTATTTTTAGTGAATCGCTGTGCGAATGTTAATCGTCTGTTCGCAGACGCTCCGGCGTCAGCTACGCGGGCGGGCGGGCGGCTGCGTCGGAAGCCGCGCGCGCGCATCGCATCGGCATCACACCTCTTTACATATTTTAACTTCTACATAAATAACTTTTAATGGCAAACTATTGATAGATTTTAAGAGCTTTGGACTGAGGTTATTGGAAATGGCTGACAGATGCATTAGTAGCTCATAACCATCTTCAGAATGCAAGATTGTTGATTGCAAATGACTGATAGATTGATAACTATCTTCTCACTACAGTCTTATTTTCAATTAGGTGCCTTCGACAGTGCGCATCTTTAACTTTATCCCTAAAGTTTATTAACGATGGCATAGACATGCATAGTAAATAAACTTTAGGATTAAAGTCTTTAAAGTTCTGTACCCTAATTGCGTAACACAGTTTGAATCGGAATCGGAATGATTTTGAAGTATATTGCTAATCCATTGCTTCATAAGTTAGAAAAAATTGTCTGCTCAACAACGTAAATAACGCAATGAATGTTGTTGAACTGTCAAATTGAAACCGATTCCTACTGATAGTGTGCTAAGCAATTAGCCCTCAGGAGCGATGCTTGGAGCGTTGCTTACGCTGATATCAGCAGTAGAATGCGGCATGCTAAGATTATAAACGACTTTAGCGGCGATACAAGTAGTTCTCTATTAAAATTGTTAAGGTAAACGTAAAACATAACTTTGGTCCTTTGAGACGAACACCCTTCTTTATCCATTTAAGCTCGTAGGAGTTAAGACCCTGATTTGTTAAGTTCCTAATTTTAGTAGCTACCGTTTCAAAAGCTTGACTTTTATTTCAAAACTAGCTGCGCCCCGCGGTTTCACCCGCGTAAGTCTCGATCCCGTGGGAATATCGGGATAAAAAGTAGCCTATGTCTTATTCCAGGGTGTCAGCTACCTCCATACCAAATTTTATAAAAAATAGTCCAGCCGTTTGAGCGTGAAGAAGTAACAAACATAGACACACACACACACTCACAAACTTTCCTGTATAATATTAGTGTGATGATAAGTTTTAAACAAATCTCCGTTCTTTAACATCCATTCACAATATCTCTACAACAAAAGCTCTTGCATACAAACTGCTAACTACCCACATTCGCGATTCATTTGTTCAGTTCACCAGACAATAGAGTGCCAATGTATGTACTTATTAATATTCGATAGGGGACAGGACTCCGATGAAATTTATGATAGTTTATTATTAGGTGTAGTGTCATAGTGATATCATGGCGAAATTAAATGTATGCGCTTGTGGCGGCCTCTTGCGCACGTACATGTAAATGACGCTTAACGGTTACTTTATTGCGCAGGAGTCGTGTTGCAAATGTCTAAGTTAGCAATGGCATCTGAATTACATTGCGATTGTTCTAGCATTTTATTGTTTTGATGACTTATGTTTATTGTTTTAAATCACGAAGTGTAGTGGTGGCCACGGGTAAAAGTGTAGTGGTGGCCACGAGTAAAAGTGTAGTGGTGGCCACGGGTAAAAGTGTAGTGGTGGCCACGGGTAAAAGTGTAGTGGTGGCCACGGGTAAAAGTGTAGTGGTGGCCACGGGTAAAAGTGTAGTGGTGGCCACGGGTAAAAGTGTAGTGGTGGCCACGGGTAAAAGTGTAGTGGTGGCCACGGGTAAAAGTGTAGTGGTGGCCACGGGTAAAAGTGTAGTGGTGGCCACGGGTAAAAGGACCACAAAATGACGTATTCAGTGTATTCGTACACAGTTATACTTTGAACTACGGTGAAGTCAGAAAAGAAACCTACCCATTGAGTATCAGTAGGTATTCGTTTACTTCTATGAATGGGGATGCATAGAAGTAAACGATTTGTTCTTCGTTCGGCCCACTGAGTTTTGTCCTACATAAAAAAATCCTGGATCGTCCCGAACAATATGCTTCGTTCGTCCCAAAATATAATTTTAATTATTTTATTCTCGTTTCGTCCTATTTTATATTCCTTGTACAGCCCGTATTTTTTTTGTATAGGCCAAACTTGCTTTTTTGTACAATCGGCAAAAAAGGGTTACGTATTAATAAGTATTTAACATCATTCAACTCACACTCACTGTCTTCTCCGCGAGAGAAAATTTACTCGTATTATTTTATATTAACATTATTCATGCAAGCCTAGTACTTTTTTTTAGGTCTACTGCTCGACATTGTGCACAACGTGTCGTGAACAGAATACCGTCTTGTATGCAACGTACTACTGATAAAAAGTATCCAGGTTATATATAAACTATTTCATCCAAATCCTAATTGTGGGATAATACTAATGATTGAAATACTATCTTGAATTCATGGAAGCCTAGTACTTTATGTTAGGTTACTGGTATTTCCACCTACAGAGAAATTATTAAGCTATTTCTGATTTTCTTAATTTTTCTTTCCATAGCAATCTTCTACAAAGTATTGGAAAACTTGAAAAAAAAGATGAATGTAATCGGTAAAGTCATTGTCAAGTTATGGCGTGACTAAGGGAAATAGGGATTAATTTTTATATAGATTGTTGTTTCAAAAATATCAAATAATAAAATTTTTAAAAAAAATTGACTGTACCTTTAAAGTACTTGAGAAACACAACTTCAATAGTGATGTGGGGCAAACTAAGATTTTTTGGAATGTGGGACAAAACTTCGGGACGAACGAAGAATAAATCAAGTAAACGAATCTTGTCACTCAAAGTTACTACTTAACATCCTCAGCGCCACTTTTACCAAGTAGAAAGATACTTTTAGTATTAAATAGTTTTTTAGTTTTTTCGCCGAAGGTGTTAAATAGTTTTTTTTTACATACCCATTAAGAGCGTCCGTAAGTTTATGAAAAGTCTGATGGTAGGATCGCATTCCGATTCGACGTTAGACTTTCAAATGAATGACAGTAAACCCATCTCTGCCTAACCTTCAAAATAACATAACATGACACATAATGTCATGAACAAGTAAACTTTCTCAGCACCACCATCAGTCCATCAGCTCATAGCTAATTGACAGCGGCGTGTCGGACGGATGCCGCGTCATTACGTGCGGTGTCGGGTGCCGTGGCCGACGCTGACAATTTATTATACCATGCTGATTAGTAGGAAGTGGTGTCGGATGTCGGGATGTTGGTGTTAGAGTGCTGTTCAATCTGGGGAGGATGCAGGAAAATGGTCCTTTTGGATACATTTTATAGATTTAATCAAGCTGGTTGTGTAGACGGGGTCCAATAAAAGAGCCTTCACCAGTGACGGTACTTTAAGCATCCGGTGCACCCTGGATAGTCAGCTGCACTAGGAACCACCTGACTGGCTTCTTCTTGTCCCACGCCACCACAAGCTCGAGTGTGCCTAATACCTATAAAACCGCCCCTGGCTGGAGGCTTTAACACCGGTAGCACACCTCCGCGAGCGGAAACATGACGCGAGCCAGTTGAGTTGAACTACTGCGGTTTTGCTGCTATGGTTTCATGGCGTTAGCTGAAGTGGTACCAGGTGTGGCCACAGGATAGTCCGGTTAAGTAGTTAAGACCTCTCAAGGTCAACTACGAGATGCCATACATTAAAAAAAACCTCCCGAGGCTTGCCGTGGCCCCATTCCCACCACCGGCCTCATAGGATCGACGGTTCCCACAGCCTGTAAGCCTGGCCAGGCGCGATATGGCCTGTGAGACAGCAGACTGCAGCATACAATATTTCTAAGCATGCTTACTTTGAAATGCTTGTCAGCATCCGCACGTATCTACTAGAAAAAATAATTAACAGAAAACTTAAATTAGGTATCTCAACAATTCCTAACAACCTCACCAAGCTTTTATGTACACGAAACAAGGAAGTCATACTCAAACAGCTGAGCACTAGGCTATACAAATACAACAAACTAATCAAAGAAAGGTGACAGTACGCAACCGCAACCCGCGACCTATTGCATAACCATCAGTTACCAACAACCTGTGCGACTACCCGACGACTAACAGCCACTGTTTGTCGGCAGCCGTTAGTTTTCGCTACAATGTTTAACTTGAGAACAATAGCTGATGTTATGCTTACCCGTCATGTTTAAATGTTGAGACACTTGACGCAACACTTCTTGCGACCAATGATAGGGAATTCTAACAACACAGATAAAAACATTTAGTAAACTACATTATTATGTTAGCAGCATAAAGACCGAGAGGAAACCTGGACAATAGGTCTTTATCTATGAAATTGCCGTTCTGCGGTACTGGCCATTTCAAATCAAAATATTTTTTGTTTGGCTAAGAATTCTAATTTCAAATTAATTTTATTTTAAAAACTTGGAATTCATTTTTCAAAAAAGTTGTCTTTTGATGATTGACTAGCGTTATGTTTTCATCTCATTTGAATCTTTTTCGTCGACATGGATACGTTCATTAAAAATTCTAGTAATTATGGCATATTAGTACCGTCGTGGCAGCAACGCGGCATAATCGGCACGCAACATCAACGACGTTTACGGAGCAAACACTACAAACGAACGCGCCACCTGTTATTGGTTTGCCCGCTTCTGTTCTGGAAATTTCGACCTGAAAAATGAACCCCGTGGTCGCGCGGTCGTGTGATAACTTTGGTCGACAATGACGAATCAAACGCGATTATGGAAGCTGATGATACTCTATTAGATACGGCTGAATTAGAAAAAAGCCCAAATTCGCTAATGATTCCGAAACCAATGTTGTATAGGTCTTTGTTCTCACAAATCATGCTCGTGTGACGGTTTATTGGCAAAGATTGAAGCTCTTTGCGGCTCCCTTGGAGTTAGAGTGTTCACCCTAAGTACTGTTTACTCTTCTCGTAATTCATCGGTATTTGTTTAGCAGTTACAAAGAATTCTTGGCAGAAATAAAATAAACTTGTTAACCGAATTAGATTTGGAAGATTGTTTATTCTAAAATTCTTTAGAGAATCGTAAACTAAATAAGGCAGGGAAATCTTCTGTTTCTTACAATTTCCTATTGATAGCATGATTAATCTATCTGGATACTTTGACAACATAAATGGATAGGAATAGAGCTCTATTAATTGTAAATTTGCTAATAAGTTCTGTAAAATAAGAAGTCAAAGAACGGAGGGAAACCTCATCATCACACTTATGTATGTACGTCAAGAATACTTATCCGGACAAGTGTATGCACAGTTCGACATCCTTCCAATATTTGGTTTGTTTAATTCGAGGACTTAAAAAGCGAAACAATACGTGCATAATATTATTATAATTTGTAACACATCAATGCACTTTGCTAATCGCATTACAAAATAATCATTACCGAATTAAATATACGCATAGCGACCGGATGCCATCGTCGTAAGAATGTATTACCGACACTTAGCTGGCTTCATGAATCATTATTGATATGTAATTGTGCATTCGTGTCATACGATGGGCGCATTTGCATCGTAATATTCAAATTATTCAGACTCAGGCAGCCTTGGCAGCCTAACTTGTGACTCCGAGGACCATAGCGGTAAGGAAGTTAGTCCTTTTGAGATTGACCTTCGATTCCTTAATGTTTGGAGATGATGATTTATGTTGGGTACGCTACAGAACTTGATCCAGACGTAAGACAAGATAGATTTGGGTGCTTAAATTTTAAATCATTCCACCTCCTTACTTTAGCTAGAGCCCTGATCATGGCTTGGATTCAAAGATTCAAGTATCTCGGCATGAGCTTGGATGAAAAACTGCACTGGAAAGGGTATGTCAAAAAGAAAAGACCTGAACTAGGTAATATATACAAAAAAATATATTGGCTACTTGGTAAACAATCACCATTGTCAATATCTAACAAATTGTTGTTATACTAAAAAAAAAAGCCTGTATGGACCTATAGTATTCAGCTGTGGGGTTGCACCAGCCAAAGCAATCGACAAATTATACAACGATTCCAAGACAAAGTACTCAGGGATATAGTCAACGCGGCCTGGGGCCGATCGCGCTATTTCTCAACGTAATTACCGTTCGAACGGAACGTTTTTGGTTTTGGCTTAGTTTTGGTTTAGCTGATGTAAGAAACGGTATCGCGCTATTTTTTCTAAGCGACAAAATCGTTGACGTTACCCAATACTGAAAGTTCAATCGATCGTTCCTCCAACGTAACTTCCAAAGTAAAGCTAAATCGTTTCCGTTGAAATGATTAGCGCGATACGAAATGTGTCTAACGTAACGTTTTGGTTGTGGTTTAGTTTTGGTATTAACGTTCAAAAGTAGTGCGATCGGCCCCCTGGTACATTAGAAACAGTGACCTCCACCGGGACGTCAAGATGGATGTCGTAAACAATAATAAAAAAATATGCAGAAGCTCACGAAAACACAGACTTCATCACGTGAATGTAGAGGCGATCCAACTTCATGACATTACTAAATTAGTGCGAAGACTAAAAAGGGTAAAACCTTTTTGAGTTAGTTTAGTGCAGTGTGAGTGAACCTAAACTGCAGTGCAAGTGCTGACTAATTCTACGTCTTCCCCTTAACATAAAGTGAATATTTACTTAGCAGTTTAAGTTATATTTAAATGACTTATTAGCGAATAGGTTAGATTTTAATGTGAATAAAGTATCACCAGCCGTGATCATGACCGTGACCATCCATGTTATCGTGATGATAAAAGGAAAAAAATAGATTAAAAAAGTTCGTGTAGAATCTGTAGAAATTTTTATACTACCGGTTTATGATGAAACTATTAGTTCTTAGTATTCCTGGTATTTTCTATAAATATTTAAGTTGCTGAGAACAAAGGTTGTGATATGTTTCGGAGATTTGTGATTTGTCTTTAGTATTTGACCCCAGCACCTCTATGCATTGGCATATTCAGGCAAACGTATGTGGTAATATACATCAATGCAAAGCCACAACCCATCTGCCACCAACCTAAGCTTAAACTTAAACATTTTAATAGTAAGTACATAACACTTTTATTACCGAACCATCATGCAAACTAATTAACAGTATTAAAGAGCAATGAAACGTTATTCCGACTCAGATTACTTTGGTGTTAATTAAACCGATGTAACTCGGTTACTGTCGGTTTGTGAGGGAACAGCCTTTGTTCGGTCATGGCGGGTAATTAACTCTTCGCTTTCATCGTGGTCCTAAGGACCAGTGTCCCGTGGGACTCAGTTCAGTTCTGAATACGTGAGTCATGGAAGTTGCGCGGACTTATTTTGTTACATGATACGCTTTATCCATTTTAGAGGAGGTTTGATAGGCAGTCGCTCCATGTAAAATACTGGCATTCAGCTGCATCCGGTTAGTCTGGAAGCCGACCCCAACATAGTAGGATAAAGGCTAGGCAGATTGATACGTTTTTTCTTATTTACGGAACTATTGCAATTAAATGAGAGAAAATTTAAACACATATTAAAAGTACACTTTGTAGACAAGCATATTACAAGTTAGTGGATTATATCCAGGATAGGAATGCTTGGAAACATGCTGGTCCAGCTCCATAGGACAATCTAGAGTCTAGACAAAATCAAACTGGTTGCTATTTTAATTGTATAATTTGTTATTTTTATGATATTGATTTTACATTATGTGATTACCATACTCACACACTGACTTATTATTTTAATTTTTTTAGGAAAACTTATACTTTTACGTTGTTTGTAAATATGTGAGCACCATGTATCTATCTCATAATTAAGTTATTTTTCATTGCTTAGTTTTTAATTCTTTATACCTATTATGGTTTAGTAATTTTATTCTAGGTGCATCGTCTTCACATATAATCATATAATTAATGTACTCAAACAAAATATTGTAAAACATTTTTAAAAGAGTAACGGAGTAACGGTGGCGATAAGTCCCCTCTTTGAGGAGTGGCTGGAGAGGCGCCACGGCGTCCTCACCTTCCGCCTGACGCAGGTCCTCACCGGACATGGATGTTTCGGGAGGTTCCTGTTTAGGATTAAGCGGGAGGAAACGCCCGGGTGTCACCACTGTGTGGATCGCCCGGAGGACACGGTGGAGCATACGGTGGAGGTCTGCCCAGCTTGGGCGGAGCACCGCCGTGTCCTCACGGAGGCGATCGGCGGCGGCGATCTCTCGCGTCCGGGCCTGGTTCAGGCCATGGTTCGGAGCGAGAGTGCATGGGAGGCCGTCACCTCCTTCTGCGAAGCAGTTATGCTAGCGAAGGAGGAGGCGGAACGCGTGAGGGTGAGACAAGGTTCGCGCCCTCATGCCCCTAGTCGCCGCAGGAGACGCCCCGGGCGTCGGGAGTCGCAAGCCGATTTCCGGCCACCGTAGGCGCGGGCCTGCGGACGGTGAGCGATGGGTAGCTCGCCGTCCGATAAGGACCAGGCCCGGGTCGACGGCGCGTTGTGTTCCACGCGCGCCTCAAAGAGATGTCAGCACAAACTGACGGGGTCCGTTAGGACCAATGCCTGCCGGGGTTGCGAGTTTGTCCGAAAGGGATATCGTGGCCCTGGCACCCAGGCAACGGAAGGAACACGGGTGGGTTTTAGTCAGTAAAAGTCTGACACGCCCTCCCGCTCCGCCCAGAGCGGGAGAAGTTATTTGATGATTTCCCACCCAAAAAAAAAAAAAAAAAAACGGTGGAGTTTCTTGCCCATTCTTCTCCATACGAAACCCTTTTGGACGGGGAACTAGAATCAATTTAATTTTTTGTTGTAAATTTTGACGTTCAAAAGTGCCTCTTAAGTGCCTATTTGAAATAAATAATTTGACTTTGACTTTACCTTTATAGTCTTTTATTTTATTTGAAGATATAACATGTGGGGTGTTGGTGGAAAGTATGGGAAACCTAAATACAGTCTCACACTGATGTAGATAAAACTATGTCTATACTTAAATCAACTGTCTGTATCCCTGGAGCCCTTGATAGCATAGCAACAGGATCTTGCCATCTTCAACTTGCAGTTTGCTTGTTGTATTACCTAAGTACCTTCTTTCTCAAAATAAGCTCAATCTGCAAATGGCTGTGACAGACGGACATACAGACAGACAGACGAGTGATCCTATAAGGGTTCCGTTTTTTCCTAGTTACGGAACCCTAAAAACCACTTAATTTGGGTCTTACACCAGTCTTAAATTGCATATCTTAAACAGTCCCGAAAATCGCTGACCTCTTCTAACTCGATCTATTACATAATAGAGATATTATCGATACCAGCCCAAAGGTACAGTTAGGCCCGTGAGTCCTTTATCGAAGAATTATATCGACGTTTCGGTGTTCGGCAGACGACACCGAAGATGAACGCATCGATTAAACTTTTATTTACATACCATTACGCCTTATAATTGGTCTTTCGGACTGTACTTAGATATTCGAAGTCGATAAATATGTTGTTTTCTTTTTAATTGAACAGTATCCTTTTTTGTTTTGCTGCCGTTGGTCGCAGGTAATCTTAGAGCTATTTATAATTAAGCAAACATTTTATTTTAAAACCCATGTATTTTATTTAAAAAAAAGACTAGGATTGTGGCTATTGTTGAAAACAAAAAAAGATTACCTGTTTACGCAAACTTAATAAATTGTTTTATTGTTTCAGATCGCTGCTCCTAGCAGCAATCGTATTAAGTAATTGTATAACATGGACGGCATCCAGGCATCACTACGCACATAATGTAAGTACATTTCTATGACAGTTCTACATCACAACTTATTCACATTCTGAAATCTCTCATTTACCATGAAAACCATAAGAAATAGGCATCGAAATAAATCCGATCCAATTCCCGAGAGCGTCGACCGCCAAACCTTGACACTGGTTCAACGAGCCACCGTGCACCGCGACCAAGCGATCAGATTTTATGACAGTACCGACCGCGACCAGCCGCCGCGGTAATATTCCAATCATCGCATCGCACTTGCGAATGAGCAGCTGACGTTTAATGCGATCACCAATACATGATTGACGAGTTTCATAAATAAATTCGCAATGTTATTTTATTGTACCTAAGTAATTTAACCATTTTTAAAGTGGCTGAGTGCTGTTACTCATATAGATTTATTGGTGGTCGTTTTAGAAATAGTTTTTATATGGGGGTACGAGTTTAACTTATGATTTGCTACAGCTATTTCAAAATAAAGTGGGAAGATGCATGACGCTAAGAGTGGTGTCAAAGATCTAAGTTCAGTAAGCTCAACGATTTTCAGCGTCAAGCGTCGAGAAAGCAGTTTAACCCCGTCAAAAGATTGACCATTCCTGAACGCAACCTGGTGGCGACGACGTCATTATAAGATGACCCATAGATAAATATTATCCGTCTCTCCTAGGGCTTTCAGTCTCGATGCATTACTGAGTCCCGGGATAAAAAAAAACGAGACTCGATGCGGTCTCGAAATTCCCGGGGAAAACGAGACTTTCGAGACTATTTCAAAACTATTTTTCTTACTTATAGGCTATGCAATAAGGCAGTCAAAACAAGATATTTCAATCAAGTACTTTAATAAACAAACGCAAATTAAATAATTAAAAATTATATGAAGTTTTTTCATTTTTGTAGTGGGCGCGTAAAAAACAAAGAGCGTTTAATGTGCTTTCAGACAGAGAGGACCTAATTTTATTACAAACGTAACCCGCGTTAGAAAAATCGCTCTCTGCTTCTACGCTAGTGGGAGGAATAGATATTAAATAATTGTAGCAATAATTTTGGTATTTCCCTCTGTCGCCCCCATTATCAAAGAGAGTTTTTTCTACGTGCAAGGTTGTTTGCAAATCATGGTCATAGTAGACATGGAAGTTATAATCTGTCCTCTAACTTCTTGGGGGTTTAACAAATTATTAAGGTCACATTCCAGCTGTTCTTCTGTAGTTAAACTTGTAAGCTCCGCAATCATCCCATCATTTGAATAACTGATATTTGCGGTCTATGATTTTCAGATTTGTCAGTTGTGGATTTATTTAACCTTTCGTACAATTCTTTTAATTTCGTCGTTGCTTAATATATTAAAGCTTCTTTTCAAAAAAAATGAGACGGACTGTGCAAGTATTGTAAGATACTTGCCGCAGTGAATTGGCGAGACTGCTAATTTTAAAGAACACATGTGATGCTAATAACTTCGCACTTTCACAATTATAATAATGTAGACAAAATCTGTGTCGTTCGTCAACAGGGTTATTCAATCTGCACAGATAATACTAAGCTCAAAATACCTAAATTGACCACCTAAGTACACAATAAGGTAAAGCAATAAAGATATTGAGTATTGAGCTTTACTCTACAGTGCAGCTATTGCCAAATGACTGTTGGTTTAGTAGATTATTTAATACTATTAATTGTGTGACTCAAGTCTCAAAAGTCTCGTTATTCCCGAGATCGAAAATGTTAGTCTCAAGTCTCGAAAATACCAAAAAATGTCGAGACTCTCGAAATTTTCGAGACCGAGACTCCCGGGATGAAAGCCCTATCTCCACTATTCCAATGCTTGCTCAAGGATGCATATCCGGTACGGCTCTAATAATCCTTCCATATCCCAAGGGCACGTCTTCCCTACCATTATCGCGCCCCCCGGTCTACTCTTTGATATGCAATGGTCTCTGTAGTCCCATGAAACATGAGGCTCCAAGGGCTAGTGTGAATCTTCGGGTTTATTCGAGTAATCGAGTCCGGTTTAACCACACTGGGGTCGGTGAATTTCATCATTCATTCATTCATGTAATATGTTAAATCAGTAAATTTTTTGTTGCATTCCGAAACCTTCAATGCGACAGGTGCAGATGATTTAAGTGGTTCTTGCTTCAATGGTCCTTGTTACCCAAAGTTAGGGCGGAAGAACCAAATTTTTACACTTACACAATGATTTATTAAAACAAAGTTGAATTGGTGATCACTAAAATACAAATAGCCATAAACTAATGAACATAGCCTTATTACAATTACTACGAGTATGTTTCATTGGATTCCGTTGAGAGTGACGCGTATGATGAAGACTCGTGGCAGTCCCAGCGTGAGATCATGTGAGTCGATCCGTTTCATCGCTTAGAGTATTACATGCAGGGCTGGCAGTTCATTATTCAGCTTATTTATTACTACACTAACGAAAATGTACGTATTGCATCACATGGAACATACGATAGCGAGGTAGATACTGTCGTGCCTGGGGTCTCAAATAAAGAATAAAAAGAGCGTTATTCCTTCTTTTAATCAATCCAATCTAAAACATTGGTTTAATCATAATATTCTGTAGGTGTTATAATTAGAAATCTTCATGAGATTTTTTGTTCTTCTTTGCTGTCAAATTTCTTCTTCCAAAAGAAGGTTTATTAATTTAAAGCGGTTTGTCAGATCTACTGATTTTGATGATAATGTCATAAATGCCCATAGCAAACTTAGTACTTACACATCAATTGCTGAAAGCTAAAAACTAATGTAGATATTGCTCAGAGTCAGGGTGCTATGTTACTCGGAGTCCTGTTAACAGACCCGGAAAAATGTCTGATTCAGTCTGCATTCCAATATTTAAATAGCACAGTCAACAGCATTAATATTTAGTGGCTGCATCTTTATGAAGAGCACGTTCTTCAATCAATGCAGACATTCATAGTTAGAATTGAAGGTACCTACTGAAACTCAAAATAGGTAGGTACCTACACTTAAGAAAAAACATTAAATAAATGTGCTAACTGACACCCCTAATCAAAACTAATAGAAAAACATGAGAATAGTCATAAATCTAATCAGGGCTGGCGCCTATTGATGGGTGCGCGCGCGCTTCGTCCCCCTTTGTAAGTACTATTTCTGGATGTATGACTTGATGATCAACATACGAATTTATCATTTCTTAAACTGGGTGTCGTTTGTAATATTTTATTTTTGGTTGATGTATTCTGTACTGGTTTATAAACGACTCCGGCGCCTGCGCATTAGATTATTTAGATCAATGTATTGTTTTTAAGACAGTTATTGTGGATGATCATGACTGGCATTGTGTTGGAAAATAAATAATTTAGGTACTGACGCCTCGTGGAATCTAAATCAATAGTTTAGATTCCACGAGGCGTTCGAATTCATTTTCAGAAATGAACAAAAGTAGAGCCATTTATGGATTATTATTAATGTAAGAATTTATATTATAAGTGAAAAAAATTATCAGCAAACACACTAACGACCTAAAAACACTTTCAAAGCATCCAACGTCTTAACAGTCTAAAGTTTACTCAATCAACATATTTTTTCTTCCATTACTCGCTTCACAAGAGTAATTAAACCTGAATGGCGTTCGTTTCCTGCTGTCGCTTGTCGCCGACAGGTGGCGTGTCGAGTGGGGGAAATGAAAATAAACTGTCGCCTACAACCTGTGACTACACTTGATCAATAAGAACCTTCGCTTAATGCAATTGTGGGCCGGACTTGGTGATCGGTTCAGGTGCATAGTACAACACTTCAATTAATTAGATGTTATTTTTGCAGTCTTGTTCCACGACTCGGTTAGGTTAAGTTTGACTTGAGTTAGGTTAGGTCGCTCAACGATCCATGGAGCGGGCTATGCTCGGACTTTCTTTAAAAGATAAAATCAGAAATGAAATTATTCGGGAAAGAACTGGAGTTACCGACATAGCTTGCAGAGTAAGCAAGCTGAAGTAGCAGTGGGCTGGCCATGTTTATCGAAGGACCGATGGCTGGCGGAGCAGACGAGTTCTGGAGTGTAGACCGCGTATCGGCAAGCGTAGTGTGGGACGCCCCCTAGCTGTATGGACCGACGACCTTCAAAAGGTTTCTGGGACAGACTGGATGCGGAAGGCGGAGGACAGGGTCTTGTGGCGCAGCCTGGGAAAGGTCTGTGTCCAGCAGTGGACTGCGATAGGCTGCTGATTGATAGGTTCGATCTGCAATGTCAACATCACCTGCATCCACGCAAATTGGGGCATAATTAAGACCTCACAAAGCCAGGTAAATCAGGCACAAAAGGACGATAAATTGTCTCTTAAAATGATTTTATAAGTCTAGATCGGTTTCTGGGTTATGTTGAAACTAATTTAAAGATTTCACCATAGCTACAAAAATGCACCTCTTGGAATTCAACTCCGGCCCATCTCCCAAAGTGCTCATCGCCCGCAGAGCAGCACGTTGCAACACTCACGCAGCGTCGGTAATGTTCTACAAGTTGTTTATCGTCATAACATTTTACATTGCAGCGGTGACGCGCGTTTTATTCCTAAGACCTGTTTCACAACGCGCGTTACTTAATAAACGCGGCGTGTGGCGTGTTTCTATGAAGCCACCATATTGTTTAAAACAATTTATAAGAACTGATTTAAATTTAACGTCTAGTTGATATTTTTTTTTTTTATAATTATTTGTTGGATACGTAGGTTATACTCGTATTAATGTTATATTTAAATCCATAATATGGAAAAAAAGGTCTGAAGATTTAAATAATATACAGTGGGTAAAAGGACCAAAATTTTAAAGACTACGATATCGCGATATATTAAAACCGGCCAAGTGCGTGTCGGGCCATGCACTTGCACAATGAAGGGTTCCGTAGTTGGGATGAATTTATCCCAAAAACAAACTTAACATTGTAGTTGAAAAACATGTTCTCCCATGCATCAATATACGCCAAGATCAATTTCCCAACTGAAAATGTAAGTTTGTAATCGCAAAAAAATATTTGTTTGTGTGATAAAAGTACAAATTAACGATTTTCGGACTTTTTCCTTTACTTGTGCTGTGAGACCTTGCTGCTCATTATTATAATCCAATTTATTCGAAATTGCCAAGACGACGTACATTTATCAATAACATTTTCCTATATAGTTTTGTCATTTAAAAAGTCTTTATTTGTGTTATAACATTTCTCCAGCAATAGTCTTGTTAATTGTTTAAAAAAAAATATGGGTAGGTCTTTTAAATTTTCAGCTAATTTATTATATATAAGCGCTCCCATGGAAAGGATGCTATTTTTTAATAAGGCTGTTTTATGACCACCTGTGCACAATTGGTTTTTATACTGGGACCTCATTGGTGCTGTGCGTTGTCTTATGTCAATCATTGAGGTAAATAGGTGTTTATTTAATTTAACAAATAGGGCAATTTCTAGTATATATAAACAAGGTAACGTCAGAATTTTTAGGGATATAAATACAGATTGACAACTTTCAGTAAACTTAAGACCTGTCTATGATCTAAGACATCGATGTATTTATGTTTAGCTTATTAAACTACTTGACCGTCACTGGAAGCTTTACTATGAGATGGCATTTCCGTTTCCCGTCGATTTCTTACCAGTTTTCGTACTTTTATCCCCTCAATACTTCCGGTTCAGTGGCGCCACCTGGTGGTTGCGGGTAGTTTTATAGTTCTTGTAAAAGGTGTCACGCCATTTTGTTCATTGGCTTTTTATTCTCCGTCGAAGCAACTTGTGCGCCGTGACTGCGTCCGCGACAGTTGCAGAATACGTAAAAGTGAATATTAAGTGAATACATATTTTATAAATTTAGTAAAAAGTGTAAAGTGTTCTTCAAAGAGCATAAGTCTTGGACCGTAAGTACCCTCTTTTAGAGGTAACACTTTTTGATTAATTCGTACGTGATCAAAGTTTTTAACGGGTTTTCCGTTCGGATCACTACTGTAATTTTTTACTTTGAATATTTACCAGTAAATTTTCGTAATCGATATTTGAATGTAACTGTGTAAAGTGTATATAAATCCATTGCAGATCTAACATAATTCCTTTGCAGTGATAGAAAGTAATAACCAGAGCTTGAAACCGGGTAAAATTTTTATTTCTGTAGATACAAATTATTTTTGATACAATTGATATTAGCTTCAAATACCTATTGCTTCATCACATTAAGTTCAGCATTGATTTTGTAACAAAATATTAAATAATTAACGAAATATGTTCGAAAACCTTTATAATAACGGTTAAGTTTACATAGAAAATTAACCGGTTTCCGAGCCCTGGTAATAAAAGTGCACATCTCCGATACCCAGCCACAAGCTTTGGCTGGGCCGAGTGCACTGAATCGCAAATGAATACTAAAAGTAACAATAACAATAACAAGCAAAACATAATGCTTCTGTTTGTTCTGGAATTAGTGGTCAGCTTTATGAACAATGTAGGTAGTGACGAGGGTTGGTCAAATCAACCAAAATATAAGTTTAGATTTCACTTTTGACATTGATACTAAGCTTAAGGAACCATTAGTTCCAAAAACCCCCGATAGTTTTTTGAAGAAGTTGGTAGATATCCAGCGTTTTGGTAGTACTTCTTGGTCAGAAGTGAGATACGCAAAAGTTGTATAATCATACTCCTGGCTTTATAGACCTGGAAACAAATGATGAGGTAAAAGCATATGACGCCTCACGTCATCTGGCACATGCCGATAAATCCTATGCAGCCTTAACCTACTGCATATTAAAACAAAGACAATCATTGCAGGAATGTATTCGTAATCTTCTTTCATGGGCAATAATGTACTTTGATGATTTAAATGGAAAGTTTGACGAATTATTTCACAAAGGCGAATTTCATAAAATATACTCGGATACATATTTAATATCGAGCCCTTTACCTCTACGCTAAAGAAGGCTGGCGGAGTCCGTAAGGCTTTTTGGCCCCCGAAAAACGGAAAGGTCTTCACAAAAGCCATACCAAACCTAGTAGCCGCCCCTCGCGGGGATGGAAACCGATAGTTCCATCGCGTGGAACTCAATTTAACGAACCAGGATCGCATATGCATACCCGTCATAACCCACCGTCGCGGGGTGAATACCATGGTCAGTGACATACACATCACTCTTTCAGAGGTCATTCCTCGAGTAATCAAGGTGATCACTTCAATACTATAAGTTCATTTCGAAACCGTGGCTCGCGGCCCGAACGTGGAAGTACACGGGGACGTGCAAACTCCTCAAAAAGTTCCAGGGGGAAAAAAAAAAAAAAAAGGTATAAACAATGACATGACACCGATTCGGTAAGGTCGGTTGATACACTACCAAACACAATGGGCGGGGGAGCAACAAATAGTTTTAAAATTAATTCAAGGGTATCGCATACTTTTCTTTCAAAAGCCCCCACTTGTCTATCCAGATGTAACGAAGGGCACAGGCCTTTCCAAACTCCTGTTTCAGAACAAATCAAGAAGTCTTCAATTGTAGACAAAATGAAACAGCAGTCAATTCTAAAGAAAGCTTTACCCTCGCCAAGCTTCATGTCCCCTCTATTTCTGGTTCCAAAATCCGACGGATCTGTCCGTCCCAAATTCAATCTATAATCACTAAATGAATATGTGATGACCGAGCCGTTTCATTGAATAAATATGTACCGCATTCCGGACTTTCTACAATCTCAGGACTGGATGTGCAAAATAGATTTGTCCCAAGCACACATAACTGCGAATTCACAACGCATCGCAAATATCTGCGCATAAATCTATAATATCAATCATAATATCGCATCGCGTTGCGGTTTTGCGTGGGTGCCCTTAATGTAAGCGTACAAAAATCGCACAGACGCTGTCTGCGCCTAATATACAACCAGCAGTTGTATAGAAAGAAGAAATGACTTGTCTTCCATTCGGTCTGAGCACTGCTCCAAAAACGTTTTCCATGCTCACGAACTGGGTAGCCCAAACATTGCGGGAAAACTGGAACATGAGGACCTGATATACCTGAACGATTATTTATTAGTACACCAGAATGTTCGCACGCTTCGCGAGCATTTCAAAATAACTGTACAAATATTACAAAAACTGGGGTGGCCAAAAATTTCCAAAAATCTGTTCTTACTCCTCAAAAGAGTATAATTTATTTACGGATACTATGGAAACCATGGGGAAATCAAAAAATCCTGCCAAAGGAAAAGGCTCAGGGCATCATCACAAAGATAAATCAGCCTCTCGAACAAGAGCACTTAACTCTGAAGGAGTTGCTGAAAATAGGACTTTTAAATTTTGCCTGTTTTGCTGTCCCACGGGGTCGGCTCAATCATCGACAGTTAGTAATTTTCATGAATTCACTGCCAGTCCTGCCACCAAAGACCTACCCACTACCACAAGGTGTCTTAGAGGAACTAAATTGGTGGGCCCAAAAGTGGCAGCGGTCAACCCCTCTTCAGTACCCTCCTCCAATAAATATTCTGGCTACAGATGCATCAGATCAAGCGTAGGGGGCACAACTGAACAATTTGGCTTTGTCAGGAACTTGCTCGCAAGAAGAGAAAACCAATCAAAAAGAGATGCTAGCAATATTATACGCTCTTCAGATCAAAGTTCAGTGGCTTCATCAAAGTTCGCTCCTTATTCAATGCGACAACAGAATTGCGGTCACATACCTTCGAAAGGAAGGAGGTACGAGGACATGATCCCTGTTGGAAATAACCTATCGAATTCTGAATTCGTTAGACCAACATCATTCAGCATACACTACATTCCGGGCAAATACAACAATCATGCGGACCACTTATTGCGCCTTCGCCAACCTCCAGAATGGCACTTACTACCGACTTGTATAGAAATAGTGTTTGCAAAATGGGAACCCCAATAATAGATCTATTTGCCTCGGCGACTGCTCACGTAGTGTACAATTATGTGTCTCTAGATCTAAAAGATCCTCAAGCTTTGTTCCACGATGCCTTCAGTGTCCCATGGAATTACCAGCTCGCATGGATATTTCCACCACCATTCCTAGTCCCCAAAATCCTGTCTCACTTAAACCAGTCTACAGGATTATTCTTAATAGTAGTACCTCGATGGGAGAGAGTATTCTGGCGTGCGGATCTAAATGCCCGAGCGCTCGCGGCTCCATTAACTCTGAGAAACCTGCAGAGATACCTAATAGACACGTCGACGGGCCTCCCACCACCGAAGGTCGAAAACATCGTCCTCGATGTTTGGAAATGTAGGGGTGGAAATGTGGGTATGACACAATAAAGACATGGAACGCTCAACAACTATCACTACGTAAAGATTATTGGCGATAATCGACTCTAAAACCCTATCAGGTAGCCTGAAAGCGCTGGGCGTCGTGGTGTCGAAATAAAAACCTTGACTGTGTGATTTATACTTAATTGATAAGTTGTCGTATACTTCAATACTTTTAAATAAATCAGTAATATCTTCACTAGGTAACGCTGAAAATTCAAGTCGGTTAAGTTAACACGTTCTAGTAAGACATGTTTTAAAATCAATTGCCTTAAAAAATCCAAAGGTCACTAAGCCTCACAATTGATTCAAATAACCTATTTCAAACATCAGGTCATACTGCAATATTATTGTTGCTTTGCTCTGGTAGGCGAATACACGATCTAACTCTGCTTAATATTGATCCTAATCATTGCATAAGATCTGATAACGGTTTAATATGATGGCCTCTGTTTGGCTCCAAAACGGACAGCAGTAATTATAGGCTAGGAAATTGCTTTCAAATACCGATAATTCTAATCTGGGCCCTATATTCTAGATAGAAAGAACTATAGCATTTTTAAACGACAGACGTAATGTGGCAAAATCAACTCATTTATTTATTACGGTAAGAGGTGCGGCTAAACCTGCTTCACGTAGTCATTGCAGGATGGGTAAAGACCCTGTTTGGCGAAGCTGGCATTGCAGCCACTCCAGGTAGCACCCGGTATGCTGTAGCCTCAAAAAGCTGGTTTCAAAATCATCCTGAAATTGGCGATCAGCCAATACATTCCAGAAGTTTTATAGACGAGAAACACAATTGTTTAATCTAATCGATTAACATTACTGAATAAATATGATGTTACCTAGAACGGATATTCTTAAATTGGTTGTTAATGATTAGAAATTATGATTTTTCATATTTACAATTATATTTGTAGCTAAAGTACACTTATCTAGGTACTTTAAATTGAATTGCTTTACTTATACATTTATGTAATTAAAGGCATACTTATTAATTACACATTTGTTTAGTTTCATGCTTTATCACATTGGCCTATAGTACTACATACTTCCAAGTATATATAATACATCAAAGTGGCGTCACCAGGCGATAACAAACAGATCTCATAGTAAAGCTTCCAGTGACGGTCAAGTAGTTTAATAGCAGCGTTTTACCTGAAATAAAACGCATATTAAAATACTTACCTCACTGGAAGCTTTAACTTTATTTCTGCCTGGTTCTATGAGACAATGAACAAAATGGCGTGACACCTTTTACAAGAACTATAAAACTACCCGCAACCACCAGGTGGCGCCACTGAACCGGAAGTATTGAGGGGATAAAAGTACGAAAACTGGTAAGAAATCGACGGGAAACGGAAATGCCATCTCATAGTAAAGCTTCCAGTGAGGTAAGTATTTTAATATGCGTTTTATTTCAGGTAAAACGCTGCTATTTGAGAGGTTATAGAGTAGATACATATGAAGATTTACCTACTAAGTTTTTGGCACACATTTTCAGCATGAGATTTCCATGTCAATTTGCACGTGCATCTCTTTCTTTTGTATGCAATCTGACAGTGACAGCGGTTTACCTGTTGTCAGCTCTTAAAGTTGTCAAAAAATAATAGGCCCGTTTTGGCATTAACTTGAATCGATCGCGATGGTCAATCGCGAATTCGCGACGTAACTAGTGAAGTAACCATACGACTCGATACTCACAATAAATCGATTCAAGTTAAATGTCAAAACAGGTCTATACTTGTTGTGTAAATTACCCCCTCTACTTACAATCTATATAGTACTTACTAATTCCACGAGTACACTAATTCCATGATATTAAAAAATTCTTACTTATTTCATGCTCAAGCTGTCACTTCCTGTTACACACTTCCGTCCCTTTTCACGAAATTACTCCCACAGAAAGCGACATCGACATGTGGCATGTGTAACATCATAAACTGTTGATTCAAGGCACTTTCTTGACTACCTATATTATTTACATTTTAAAGAGCTTTCTTGTTAACAGCGTTTTTAAGCGGCATTATAAAATGTGAACAAGGCTTATGCCCAGTTGTCAAGTCAAATCGGAAACACGTACGGCTAGACAGTGCGTTTGTTGCCCCACGCACCTCGGCTAACAAGACAAGTGTGACCACTCCAACACCGCAGCTTACGTGTGCTAGGACACGATATTTATTTGATCAAGTCGAAGCGTTTCCTACTTAACTTCACATGTACGAATTTATTTTATTTATCTGCTTTTTGTTGTATCCCGAAGGACTTGTAGGACACAATCATGTTTTAAGTTTTAGATGTTGTGGTAATTATTGTAATTACTATTTTTCTAAAATTAAACTCATTGTTTTTCCAAAAGTGCGAAGCTTCAGTGCAATGTTTTACTGTTAACCACTGAGTTTTACGACACGAACGGAGTTAAATGGGCGCGAGCTCGAACTGCGTCCGGTCCCTAACAACAATAAATGTATTAACTTAGGGAAAGTCGTAAGAATTAATAATTTCCTTTAGACATGTTGGCTGTTTTTTTTGGGTGGGAAATTAAGATAAATGATTTATTTCTGTAAGTAGGTTTGTACAAACACTTTTACACGTCAATCATATTAAAAAAAACTAGATGAGGTCGGCGTTTCGTATCCGACCACTCTGAGAAGAAAGGCCGAAACAAACTCAGAGGTCACAGTCTCTTTTAAAGTCCAGACATAATCTTGGTCAGATCATGTGAAGACCATGTAGATTGGTGCCTGAAATGATCTTTTGATGAAAGAACCACACAGATTGAGGGGACCTGTCCAGTTAGTGCACGCATTTGTCAGTAGTCGTGCAGCTCAACTATGAAATGAAATGAAATGAAATCGTTTATTCTGTAAATAGGATATCGGAATCACTTTTACACGTCATATTAAAAAGTAAAAAATAAGCTAGATGTAGTCGACATTTCCTATCTGACTACCCCTGAGAAGAAATGGCGAAACAAACTCAGGGGAAAAAATGAAATAACATCTCCCACTCTGGATGGAGCGGAGTCAGACTTTTACTGACTAAAACCCACCCGTGTTCCTTCAGATGCCTGTGTGCCAGGGCCACGATATCCCTTTCGGACAGGCTCGTAACCCTGGCAGGTTCAGCACCCTTACCGTGTGTACGATAAACGATATCTTATCAACCAGCACTTCTGATAGTTTGCAGTTTCACTTTCTTATCATGATATTGTCTTCACCAGGTACACCAACACCGCACCAGACACAGGCGGCAAGGCGCCGGGCTGTACCTACCCGCGTCCTACGTCATCCCCGGAGGGGAGGGCGGGGGCCCGTGGGGGGAATGGGGAGAGGTGTCCCCCTGCTCTAGAACCTGCGGAGGAGGCGTGGCCAGTCAAAAGAGGATATGTTTGCAACCAGGGTACGATTGATGAAAATTATGACTTTCTCATAATCTGCCTAGTCTTTTCCCAACTATGTTGTGGTCGGCTTCCAGTCGAACCGGATGCAGCTGAATACCAGTATTTTACATGGAGCGACTGCCTATCTGACCTCCACAACCCAGTTACTGAGTAATACGATACCCCTTGGTAAGACTGGTTGTCAGACTTTCGGGCTTCTGACGACCCGTAACGATAATTAATACTCACCTAGTCTAGTACCTATGCATAAGGTACTTTTTTACTATTTTTATCTCATGGTATTATGATGATATCGTGCCTCCATTATAATTGCATTAGTGAGTTTCAAAAGCATTAGATTAGACTAACATCAGGTGCCATGTTTTTGGCTTTTTCTGTATTAGTCCTAGTGCAGTAGAGCATACGGGCCAGGTTTCACATGAATTTGGGGAAGACTTTGTCTTTCTCGAAAACAAAAGCCCCAGTGAACGCGGAAAAGAAGCTAAGATTTCTAACTTAAGCAGACATCAGAAGTTTTTAACTGTGTTTTTTTTATCGTCCCGGATTAAATTTCTCGTTATCAGTTTATTCAGGAACTGCAAGTCCTGATGTCCAATCGCAATTTCCTTCCATTAAACACATTATAATTTTATATTAAAATTCGTGTGCAGGCCAGAAGGTCAATGTTCGGGAGGCGACACGAAGTACTTCTCGTGCCAAACGCAGGACTGTCCTGACAGCTCCGGCGACTTCAGAGCTGAGCAGTGCGCTGAGTTCAACGACAAAGCCTTCAGGGGTTTCAAATATAAGTACGTTCTTGTTATTTATGCTTATATTTTCCATTTAGGTATATATATACAACTGAGTATCTTGTGTTTTAGGTATTATTATATGAGAGTGTGACATCAAAAAGTCGTTCTTAATCTTTTATCAACTTGAGTAAGCACACAACCAGCAATTTGCAAGATGTAATTTCTACAGCTTTAATTGCTGCACCGACGAAATATGCAGAATAAAACAAATCTTCAAACCAAAAGTCTGAACTGTTAAACATATATGGGCGTTGAGTTGAGACTAGATTCGGTATCTATTTTAGTCAACTGATAATAAGGGGGTCTACTCCGAACATAAATCCGCAGTAACGGTCGAATGTTCGGTCGTTTTTTTACTACGGCTAACTATCGCTGACTACGACGAAAAAAAAAAAAAGACAGTCGAAGAGATTAGCCAGTCAAAACTGTGACTTGAAGTCAGGTAAGGACTCAAAGTCAAAAAAGGAAACTGTGGAAGTTATAAAACGGCCGAACATTCGGCCGATACTTTGGTTTAGCGCTTCGGAGTAGACCCCAAGGATCAAAAAAATATTCAAAAACTGGCATATTTTTTTATCAGACATTTGAAGATGAAACTGAAACCGCTTGATTTGAGAAAAATCAGTTTCGAATTTGACCATTGTTACCTTTTTACTAAACTTTTCTCTTAAAATTTCTGATACTTAGAAACTTCATATTAAGTCATATACTATATGATCTTGGAGATAATTGAGCATTAATTAATAATCAATTAAAATCGCGAAATGCAGTTTTTTCACCCAACTTTACAAAACTACGTATATCGAAAACTAAATGCCGAGAACTGTACCCTTTTTGCTTGGACGCCCACATATTAAAAGATTACACCAATAACTCTTTGATACATTTTCTGGCGTCTGCAGAAACGTTATTAGGTATCCGAATAATCAGTACCAACGCGAAAGGCATGAAACGCCAAAGACTACAATGTTCTGAGTGTGAGCTTTTGTCATCAGCTGGGTGCCATACACGAAGGCTCCGAATCCTTGCGAACTGAACTGCATGCCACATGGGGAGCGGTTCTACTTCCGACACAAGCTACAGGTGACAGACGGCACCAAGTGTAACGACGAGTCCTTCGACGTCTGCGTCAATGGAAAATGTCAGGTAAGTCATGGTTACAACTGGATCCTTCGTACTTTATTAGGTCTTACGACTATTAATCAAAATATTGCGTAGAGTTTTTCAAATTAGGAATCAGAGGACCATAAAAGTCTTCTAACTGATTGGGCTATCTTCCTATCTTTTGAGCTACTAAAGTAACTTGTCGTTATTTCCACCAGCCCGTCGGTTGCGACATGATGCTGAATTCCACCGCTCGTGAGGATAAGTGTCGCGAGTGCAGAGGGAACGGCGCAAACTGTCGCACCTATGATGGGATCTTCGACTCACAAGATCTCACGAAAGGTAAGCGGCCTACTTGGTGATGCAATCTCAGTTAAAGTAACCTGATCTTACCTTATCCTTTGTATTTACATCCATTTCTTATTTTGATTATAGGATATAACGACATCTTGCTGATTCCTGCAGGCTCTACCAGCATTTATATTGAAGAAGTGGAACCTTCAAACAATTATTTGGGTATGTGTTACATAGCGCAAATCTGTGTTCTACTGTGTAAATATTCCAACAAATTATGTGATCTTTATCACAATTTAATTTAATTTACAGCATTAAGAGCTAAGAACGGCACCTACTACCTGAACGGCCATTACCACATTGATTTCCCGAGGACCATCATGATTGCCGGCGCCCTGTGGACTTATGAGCGCAGTCAGCAAGGGTTCGCCGCGCCGGACAAACTGCGGTGCCTAGGACCAACCACTGAACCTCTGTATCTTTCTGTAAGAGGATCTTTGTCTTTTTTATTTTTTTATTGTTTGAATTCAGTTTTCATCTTTTGTTCTTGTGGAAGTTGCATTCAGTGATAATTTGAACCTGAATGTTAATTTTTTTTTCGTATTTAAATGTATATAAGCCATGGAGACTTAACTGTTACTGTCTTGCCAGTTTAAAAGTGTATTTTGACTACATCACTCATAAAATTTCTTCTGTACCAGCTTCTCCTTCAAGACGAGAACGTGGGGATCAGGTACGAGTACAGTGTGCCCAACAACTCAGCCCCCCCGACCGACAAGCAATATAACTGGGTGCACGAAGAGTTCACGCCGTGCAGCGCCACCTGTGGCGGAGGTGAGTAAACTGCATATCTACTTGTTGTTCTCATAGCCAGCAACAACGGTCGCCGTTTTCTACTGCTAAAAACACAATAATTAACAAAAGTATTACCTATTTAAACTACTGCGATTAAAATATTTGATCTGTATTTTAGTTTTTTGCCACCGACTTCCGAAATTAAAGTTATTTTTCACGTTGTAGTGTTTTTTTTGGAAGTCGGTGGTTTTTTTTTGTAAAAAGTTTTTTATTTTTCGCTTTTTAGTGGGTCAGTTTGTAATTTATCCAATTTACAATAGCCTAAAGTCAAATGCTCATCACATTTTACAAAATATTGCTTTTCCCGATGCAGGGGCGTTAATTGTTGAGGAGTTCTCCTGGTAAGAACCAGGAGATTTTTTAATGGTGACTTCACCATATGCATTTTGACGAGCATAAATTGCTTAGCAACCATATTAAAGTGCCTAATCGAATCGCAACGGTGAAATACTTATTTTAAGTAGTTCCGGTAGCCATCTGTGGTCTTCATCATCAGTTCCACTTCACCAAATGGTGCTTTTCGAGTGCAAATGCACGAGTTGCTATAAAAAATACTCAAATCGTTATAGGTTTGCCTATAAAATTTGAGAATTTCCCTCGATTTCCATGGGATCCCCTCATCAGATTCTGATTTGGTGGCAATGGGACCACCTCGGTGGTCTAGGAGTATACCCTTCCAAACAAAAAAAGAATTTACAAAATCCGTCCACAATTGACGGAGTAATCGGTGAACATAAATAAAAAAAAAAAAAAAAAAAAAAAACTAACATACAGCCGAACATTTAACCTCCTCCTTTTTGGAAGTCGGTTAAAAATGGTAATTATCTCTGAAGATGAAAATATGATCTTCAAGATCTTTTGTTCAGTTTTTAATCCACTGTTGTGCAATATTGTAGTTTCTATCCTTGCGTTTTTTCAAGACCTTTTTTGGGATAGGCCTTGCAAAAACGCAAAGATAAGCCTAGATTATGATATCGGTAGGCTCTTAAAAATAACTTTTAATACCTTCCCAGGTTTTCAAACCCGTAACGTGACATGTAGATCAAGAGAAGAACTGGAGATTGTAGATCCTAGCTTGTGCGACGAGGGTTTGAGGCCCCCCACCAACCAGTCCTGCAGTCCAGACCCCTGCCCCGCCCAGTGGGTCGAAGAACCATGGGGAGAGTGCTCCCAAAGATGCGGCATTGGTGGTGAGAAGTCAAGGAACGTCACCTGCCAGAAGATTATTGCTAATGGGTAAGTTTTATAGTCAAAATAATGATGAAAACTTTCGGGTGATTTACGAAATAGTTATAAAAAAACATTATTGTTTTGAGTATAAATTTTAACTGTTAAATCAATTAATTTCTTCGTCCTAAGGTCAAATAAATGGCGTGGAGTAAAACTGTATTGCTGAATCTAATCAAATCCAATTGCTTTGTGTGCACAGTATCAAGTCTTTAGTACCGGACAAGGAGTGTTTCGACCTGCTGGGCCGGAAGCCTGAAGTGTTCCAGAAATGCAACGAGGACGCTCCCTGCCCCACGTGGTTCATTGGACATTGGAAACCGGTAAGCACCACCTAGACTTATTAAAAACTCATCCATGCAAAGGCCATTCATGGTAGTTAAGATATTATCTTTAAATGCATCTTTCTTGACACCTTTAGGCACTATACGATTTTTTTTATTTGGCCTGTATCCACCATCCCGCACTGGGCCCGCGTGGTGGATTACGGCCCACTCCCTCTCGCAGAGAGGAGGCCTGTGTCCCAGAGTCCCAGCTGTGGGAACATTATAGGCTGATTATGCTGTGATTAAGTAATAACAGCCGCACGGGTCGATCGATCAGGTTAAGCTACGCTTGCCGCGGTTGGTCCGTGGATGGGTAATCATCTTTACATATTATTATCAAGACGAGGGGTCTTGTGCCTCGAAAAGCACGTTAAGCCGTTAGTCTCTGGCTGTGATTTGTAAATCTTTGACAGTTGTTACGGGTCTTCAGAAGCCCGAAAGTCTGACAACCAGTCTTACTAAGGGGTATCGTGTTTACCCACTGGTAACTGGATTGTGGAGGTCAGATAGGCAGTCGTTCCCTCCATGTAAAATACAAGTATTCAGCTGCATCCGGTTAGACTGTAAGCCGATCCGAACATATAATAGTTAGGAAAAGCGAAAATGATGACGATATTTTTGATCATGAAGTCTACTGAAGTCTATGCTTATCTTTAAGTTTACAAGCTTTATTAAGAATGAAGAGCTCTAACGGGTGTAAAAATACCCGTAATGAAGCCAAGAGTTACTTGTTCTTCCCAAAAACAAAACCTGGGAACCTTCTGGTTATGTCCAACGCATTTTGAAATTTTGAAATGTCTTAACTAAGCAATTGATTTCCCCATCAGTGTGACAAGCTCTGTGACGACGGTAAGCAGACGAGGCAGGTGGTCTGCTATCAGAAGAAAAAAGGCCGCATCGAAGTGCTAGGCGATGAGAACTGTCCTGAGGCGAAACCGGAGGAAGAGCAGCCTTGCATGCTGCAGCCTTGTGATGGAGTCGACTGGGTCACCACCAGTTGGTCTGGAGTGAGTAATCTAATAACTATTTGCTAAATTATAGTACTTTTAAAACCTCGTGTTAAAATCAAATCTTCTAGATATTAAAAGTATCTATAATCAGTAGGTATACAAAAATATGTCTTCCACACTCGCACTTTCTGCCATTACAGTATACCCGCCTATTAACCTTCAAATTATAGCTCGGATTGTTTTAAATTCTTGGCTAACAAATCGTCTCTTGATTGGTCCTTTGTTCCGCATTTATTTTCTTTCTTTTGGTCG
Source organism: Tiliacea citrago (assembly GCA_963921375.1). Classification (NCBI taxonomy): domain Eukaryota; kingdom Metazoa; phylum Arthropoda; class Insecta; order Lepidoptera; family Noctuidae; genus Tiliacea; species Tiliacea citrago. The sequence goes on from OY992798.1 coordinate 19,853,891, forward strand.
ACCAATTTCACTCACGGCGGAATCAAACGCATCTCTATTTAAAGACGATGCCGTCTCTCACTTTCTGCGTGGAAGCGAAATCAAGACTTTTAAGAACGGCTTAAATTGAAGTGTTATTTGAATACCTGTTCAGTGGATTACCTCCTTTCCTAACAATTAGCAATTTCCAACGACTTCAATTATACTCCGGTGAATATGACTTTTTCTCAACAATTCTATGGTTTTTCAGTGCGACTCCTGCATGTCAACGAATCGTACACGACTTGTAGTGTGTTCGACGAAGGGTCGGCAAGTTCTGAACGACAGCTTCTGCTCTTACCACGAACGTCCTAATGACTATGAGGAGTGCAATAAAGATGAGCTGCCGGCCTGCGAGGTGCAGTGGTATGCCACTCAGTGGAGCAAGGTACGTTTGTCGCTTTTGTACTTTGTCACATTAAACTTGAGGAAAAGTCCATTCAGTTATAACATCATGAATGTGTCCATTGCGGTTACGTGTCAGTGTGTGGAAACGACCACGCATCAGGGATCTTCCACTGGCTGTCTTTGGTTTAGCGTAACTTTATCGAAACCATTTGCATCGTATACTATTACAAGGTTTTTAGTATGGTCAAGATTTTGTAGGCTAACAGAACCTGTTTATGCTGCCAATCAGTTCTTGGTTGGAGATTTTGCAATAGTTTCAGGCTTATGACTATTAAATTTTGTGTCGGTGCGTAATGCAATAACGTGTAGGTATATCAGGTCTGGTTCATCCTTCAGATGGATTATCTGCCAATTCAGCTTATCCAGACAAGCAAAAACAGAAATATGCTTCTAGGAAGAACACATAAAAACAGGTTTGGTGTTCTTCCGTCAAAATATATAATTAAGGATCTAGCCATTAGTTTAAGTAAACTTTAGTGTTCAACTAATGTAAGCCCTAATAACCTCTCGTTGTTCCTCAACAGTGCTCAGTAAACTGCGGTGACGGAGTGCAGACCAGGAAGGTGTTCTGTGGCATGTACTACAATGACGAGAGTGGGGAAAACGTGAATGTGGTAGAAGACGCCATGTGCGCCAACCTTACTAAGTACAAGGACACCAAACCTTGCACAGTGCCCAAGGAGGAGTGCCCTTCGCAGTGGTTCGCTGGACCTTGGGGTGCAGTAAGTATACTACTTACATAAATTTCAAAAATAACAATTAATTTAAAAACCAAAATAATATTAAATATTTTTGTTGAGGATTAAAATTAGTAAAATAATAACATTATAATCATAAAAAAATTACAACGGTATTACACTCCTGGCTCACAATCTCAGCTTATGGCATCACATGAGCCTCTAGGCATTGGCGAATGTATCGGTCGCTAATTGATGGTGGCAACCGTGATCCCGTCAAAACCTCAAGGCCAGTTTTTCCATCGGTGGAAATTCAGCCTAAGACTATCCATGTCCCACTGACATAACTAGAGATCGGATATTCGGATGCATATTCACCTAAAGTTTGAGAGTTGACTAGTATGGAGTGCGCTTCGGTACGGGAAAAAGTGTCGGTTTCCAGGACTGACAAGTTTTTAAGAACTACTCTTTTGTACTGTGTATCCCCGAATAAATATATTTCATTTTAGAATAAAAGGTTTTGAAGAAATATTAATAGTGTTTTTCAAAAGTGTTATATTTTCCACAAAATTCATGCCTAGTTCTAAATAGATAATAAATATTTGTTATACTTAGGAATACAAAATTGTATACCTTCACACTGTTATTAATGGAACCCCGCGATCCCGGAATAAAAATATATTTTAAGAAGCCGTTTCCATACTTTGTATCCTTTGCCGGGGAAAAAACGTACTTTAGGTAAATATGCATCCGAATATCCGATCTCTAGTCATAACTCACCTTCTCTTCAATGCAAGATTGCTGAAAACCCTGAATGCCCTTTACTATACGTAAATTGCCTTACAGCATAATCTTGATTTTAGCCGTAAAAAGAACCTGCTCCATTGACGTTGAGTCCAATGCAAATGTTCGCGTGTAAACTGTAGGCGCGCCATTCTGTGAGCTCGTGTCAGTTTGGGACCACTAGCTGGCTTGTGAGGTTTCAGGCCACGTTCTCGAGTCTCCTTCTAACAGTTCGAGCGCAAACAGTCAGTCCATGAATGTCTTGAAGCTGTTCTTGGACCTGTTCTGATGTCAGGTGACGATTACGCAGGCAGGTAAAGATAAACTGATCTTGTCGTGCTGTAGTGACCCGGTTTCGTGGTCCTCCTGGATGGCGCGCGAAGCCGCCAGTCTCCGGGTATCTATGGTAAATTCTTTGAACGGCAGAACGACTTATTTGAAGTTGTGAACTTACGTTTTGCTGACTAAACCCAGACTACGAAACCACCGAAACCACAGCTGTCGCGGCTACTTCAGCTGCAGTATCCATAATTTGAACGCCAGTATCGATAAATAAATAAGGAAAAACAATGACGATACTCTTTTTATGCAAAACAAAACAAATAACGAAATAACTATTGACTTAGAGATGCTCTAATCAAAGTTTGTTGATTCTTTAAGAGAGACCAAACGCCTATTTAATTTTAGTCTCTTTTTCAAATTCGTGTATTCAAATTTAGTACAATGCTGATACCGAATTGATGGTCAGTTCATCAGCTTTTAAACTGCATAAAAACTTTTTCTCCGAGATTATTTTATGTTTTAGGCCTAAATAATGCACGGTGGCTCGATTTAGGAGTCCGGGAGTGTATATTATTAGATACCTGTACTAGGATAAACCTGTATCACAGACGACAGGCAATTACCATAACGTATGCTACGTTATGCACTTAAATAGGTCACTATTATTAAACTATTTATTAAATATTGCTAACGACCATGTCTGTACACTGCAAATGAGCACGACACGATCAAATAATTTGATTTGTATAAGGACCAAACTTTCCAAAAACTTTTGGTCCTGTCAGTCCTTTTCAGACATCAGCGAAGCCTTTATAAAATTGATCGGAAAATCCCAAAATAATGGCATGACTTGAGTTCTCCGGGGTTAAATACGCTTAGGTAACATTTAGAGGTTTTAAGATGAAGCTTTTGGTTATGGCTAAAATACTATTATCTATTTTGTGGCTAAAGTGCTATACCTTATGTGGTTCCTAGTGCACTGAAACTTGCGGTGGAGGTGAGCAGTACAGACGCGTCATGTGTTTACGAGGTGACAAGGAAGACTCCGGCTGTGACGGCTCCAACGTGCCCGACCCCACAAAACTCTGCAACCAAGGATCTTGTGATCCAGGTAATAGAGCTAACAATGCTACGGATCCTTTGTTGGACAAAGTAGAATGACTAAAGCCTAAAGCTTTGGCAGTACCTATCACGCGTGATAATGATACGTGTGAACAAGAATGGTGTCACGAAATCTTATCGTCAAGTGGATGATATCTACTCGTACGTGGCTAAGGACCATTTGCACCACAAATTACTAAATACGTTTAACTCAACATATTTAAAATATCATCATGCTTTCTCAGTCATCTCCAAACATTGACATAAACGGACCGATGTTTTAAATTCGTTTAGCGCTAAGCGTGCTTAGTGATTTGTAGTGGAAGCGGGCCTTAGAGACGAAGGTCTACGTCTAAACTAATTCTGCAGACCATACAAAGAGCTTCTATCAAACTCGTAATATGAGTATATTCTGCGTCTTGTTAGATCAGCTGCATGACTAACCTTGATCAGCTTAGCTTTTTACCATGATTGATTGCATATATACGAGAGAAAAATAATATCTAACTACAAATACCCTTGTTTAATTTTGCGATTTATTTTGATTCCCAGACGATTTGCTGCCTGTATCCCGAACATCTACAGTCATTATGGACGACAAAGAGGAATATTGTGACGATGAGGATTACGAAGAAGTCGGCCTGGACATCTCTACGGTAAGTCCATGTGATAATACACAATATTAAATGATATGAATTGTATGTAACCAGGGTTCATGGAACCAAGGTTCTTCTTTTAATATTTACTATGATACCGTAATAATAATAATTGTTTTTGTTACTTTCAGCCCGATGACATGATGAGTGACAGCCCTGGTGAGTGTTATTACTTTTAATTAAAATTAATTTAACCACACTTAGTTGTTTTTGCTTTGATAGTGTTCGATCAGCCCGTTAAATAATAATGATGCCGTAAAAAGAACTTGAGTGGAGCAATCAATAACACAAAACTATTCCCAGATAGCTCTATTGGCACATCCAGCATGACAAACATCCTGCCAGGGTTGCGAGTTTGTCCGAAAGGGATATCGTGGCCCTGGCACACAGGCAAATGAAGGAACACGGGTGGGTTTTAGTCAGTAAAAGTCTGACACGCCCGCTCTGCCCAGAGCGGGAGAAGTTATTTGATAATTTCCCACCCAAAAAAAAAAAGCATGACAAACATGCAAAAGCTATTTTCTCATTTGAGCATTCATCCTCTTTCTAGCCACTAGTTGGCTTGTCGAACAAAAGGATATACAATAATATAGATTTTATAGCACTGTGTGACCTAAACCCGCATACTTAAGTCACGCTTTTCCGTGACTTAAGTACTCCATTTTTACACCGTGCAAAATGAATCTATCATTATTTTCCCGCATCTAGTTTGCCTGATTTATCGCGACGTACTCGTAATTATTACAAAGTTTTTTAACAATGTGGCCAATATAGTTTGCCGTAGATCGAACATGTCGTTTTATTGCGAAAACGCGACACGAATCTTTGCGCGACAATGAGTTCGTAGCATCATTGTGTCTTGATAGAACCAAATGGCAGCCTTAGTTCCGATTTTGGTCGCGCGCCTAAATAACCTTGTAGGGTTGACCATTGTCAAAATATTATTGGGTGTACAGTTCGCGTCACGACTTTTGTCATCTATGAATTCAGACAAAATCGTAAGTTGGGTCCTAAACTGTATTGCTTGGTATCCACTTTTTGAGTTTTTATCATATATCTCAAAAACTAGACGTCCTAGGTCAAAAATAATGAAATTCTCATCCCCCTGTTGTGGCTCACCCCTCGGGATTCTTGATTACAGATTAAGGATGACCTCTAATAATTAAACTTGACCGTGACCTTATTCAATATATTTTCGAGTATTTGACCTGTGGCGTGTATTGAAATTGTTATTGTGTGTGATTGCGTTATATTATTAACATGACTTTTAACACCTAAATGTCAGTGTCCTTCAGGAGCTCCGCTCCCCGAATAGTAGTAGCCCAGGTTTAAATATACACGTGTTGACCGCGTGCTTATCACGCGGTTTGAAATTGTCTACTTCCCTCCAGTTCCTTATACTATTTTTATTAAATCTTTTCAATAAATTAAAAATATGGCGGGTTTATATCACACGAGCTATAAAATAGTATACGATACTCGTGTCTTACGTAAGTCTATTAATTCACGGCGTTTAGCACCCTCGCTATTCACGCCGTACAATAATGGACTACTTAAGTCACATGTATCGTATTCACAAAAAAACAATTCATTACAAAAATGAACCGCAAAATCACCTTTGTTACACCTAGTTTCGTTTTTAGGTTACGCTGAGCATGAATCTACCATGGAAACTGGATCGGGCTCAGGTACGATTATTTTTCATGTACAGTCGACTTTGAATCATGATCCACCATAAACATATTTTCTTTCAGACATTCAAATACAACTAGGTCGACATTCGCGTAAAAATACATTTCCATGGTAACGACCTTGTTATCTGCCATTTAATTACACAGAGAATTATCTGTTGCAGTCTCCATCTTTGTTAAAGCGCAGGCCACACCGCCAGCTAGCGGGCGGGCGGGCTAGGCGGGCGAACATCATTTCACCTCTTTACATGGTTAGTCGGTAGCTCGCGGTGTGAACCGAAGTATGTAAAGAGGTAAAACGATGTTCGCCCGCCTAGCCCGCCCGCCCGCTAGCTGGCGGTGTGGCCTGCGCTTAAGAGCTTTTACACATGAGTGCGGTGTAAAGCTGAATGCACACCCAAAATAAATACGAAGCGTACGCATTGTCGTACAAAAATCAATGTGTTTTTAATCTAATATAACTGATTTATTGCGTTCAGCTTAAAGTCTTCTACATAATGGCGCAACTAGTCACGCGACGGGACATTGGTAGAAAAATTTCCATGAAATTTTAATAGAAATTGTTCTACCGGTGTCGCGTCGCGCGACAAGTCGCGCCGGTCTGTAAGAGCCTTAAATGTGCTACAAACAAGATTCCGCCATCTTTGCATACATCTTCACTGAAATTTGTTTGCAAAGTGCGGTGAGGCAACAATAAGAAATGGGGAAGTAAAACGCTTAAAAATATATAAATTATAATGTTGAACTCATTATTATATAACAATAGTTAATATCGAGTGTAGCCACCATTGCTTGCAATAACAGCCAATAGTCTTGAACGCATTGATCCAATAAGGCGACTGCAAATATCACTTCCTCTCAAATAATCCCAAATTTCGTTGCAATGTTGCTCAATTGCTTGCTTTGTCCCCTCGTTTCTGTTATCCCACATTTGGACCATCAGACCCCATACATTTTCAATTGGATTTAAGTCCGAGGATTTAGATGACCAGTTAGACACAACTCTGGCCGTATGCACTCTACAGTTATGGTGAACATAATAAAAGCTTGGGACTTCTTCTCGCGGGTAAACCGTTTGCACTGTCGGTAACATAGATTCTTCTAATAAATCCACATAACTCATTGCATTCGCATGAGAAGAAATCTGAACAAACTCTCCTACACCTCCGGTTCCCATCCAGCCCGACATGTTAGCTGAGATTCGGCCAGATAATTGATTCGGCACTACGTAATCCTCGGCGTATCGTGTATTATTGTAACGCCACAAGGTTAAGCGACCGTGCTGAGAAGATCTAAAAGATTTCTCGTCTAAAAAGATAACATTAGTCCAGTCAAAGTATAAATACTCGTATTCACGTGCAAAATTTAATCTTGCCAGTTTGTGTGCATCTGTTAAGTCGACTTTCTTAGCGTGATGTCTATAGTGCAGTCCATTAAAGTGCAAATGATTTCTTATCGTTTGTAGACAAACGTCGTCACGTGCCGCAAAATACCGAGTGGGAGTAAACGGATGTTCTTCGTAATGATGACGCATGTCGGTTTTCTGTTGATTCGTAATTTGAACAACGCCATGATTGTATCGTCGTCTATCTTCCAGGGTACCCTCTTTGGGCACGCCACAATTGTGGCGATAAGTCCCCTCTTTGAGGAGTGGCTAGAGAGGCGCCATGGCGTCCTCACCTTCCGCCTGAGGCAGGTCCTCACTGGACACGGTTGTTTCGGGAGGTTCCTGTTCAGGATAAAGCCGGAGGAAACGCCCGGGTGTCACCACTGTGTGGATCGCCCGGAGGACACGGTGGAGCATACGGTGGAGGTCTGCCCAGCTTGGGCGGAGCACCGCCGTGTCCTCACGGAGGCGATCGGCGGCGGCAATGTCTCGCGTCCGGCCCTGGTTCAGGCCATGGTTCGGAGCGAGAGTGCATGGGAGGTCGTCACCTCCTTCTGCGAAGCAGTTATGCTAGCGAAGGAGGAGGCGGAACGCGTGAGGGTGAGACAAGGTTCGCGCCCTCGCGCCCTTAGTCGCCGCAGGAGACGCCCCGGGCGTCGGGAGTCGCAAGCCGATTTCCGGCCACCGTAGGCGCGGGCCTGCGGTCCGATGTCAGCACCAATTGACGGGGTCCGTTAGAACCAATGCCTGCCGGGGTTGCGAGTTTGTCCGAAAGGGATATCGTGGCCCTGGCACACAGGCAACGGAAGGAACACGGGTGGGTTTTAGTCAGTAGAAGTCTGACACGCCCTCCCGCTCCGCCCAGAGCGGGAGAAGTTATTTGATAATTTCCCACCCAAAAAAAAGAAAAAAAAAGGGTACCCTCTTCTTCATATCGCCTGATCCAGGTCCTCACTGTGTTCCGAGATATATTTAACTCTCGAGATATTTCATGTATACCGTAGCCTTGCTCACTGAGAACTATAATCCGAGCTCTTTGTTCTGCCATTGTACGATATAAATATAAACGAATTATTATTTATTCTCATAGAAATTATTATTTGACACCAATTTCTGAGTGACTGTCATTTTATAATCGAAATAGTTCGGAACATGGTCCTGAAAAAAAAAATACATTTCTATTCTATTTTTCTTTCTGGCAATGGTGCCGTTGTCGACAATTCTGCCAATGTCAGATGTGTTGAGAGAAAACGTGCGGAAGAAAAAAAAAAAAGAAAGAAAAACTAAGTCCAAAAATATGTTGATTAATAATTGAATTTAATGTGAAACTTGTTGACAACTGTTAGTACACTGAAACAAACATAAAGCATATTGTTATTTATATTAATAAATATGTACATAAATGATCACAAACAACACAAAAATAATCATAATTTGATATCATTAACGCGGATAAAAAACATCAAAGCCTCAAAGAGCTTTGGGGAAGAATATGTTAGTAAGGATGGAAAGTTAGTTGGGACAGGGATTTTTAATTTAGGGAGATGACTATACAAGTCATGAGCTGGGTTATTATTGGAGCAGTTAAAAAAGATGTGCTCCAAGGTACCTTCATCCAACCCACATTCGCAGAGCGATGAGTCTCTGACCCGGATTTTGTGAAGAAAAACCGGAGAACAACAATGGCCTATACGGAGACGGCAAATAATGGAAATAACTTTCTTAGATATTTTTTTATAGGGGTAAAACCAAGGCTTGGGTGTAACTTGGGGCTGAATAGCGTGATAAAAAGCACCTTTCCGTTTACTTGAATTTTGCCACTGTACCTGCCATGAGGATAGCAAGCTCTTTTTTGGAAGGCCAAGCAAATCGTAGCCCTGACATTGAAAATATTTAAGGTCCACGGCTTCGGACGTAACAGCATCCTTAGCAAGAGCATCAACATATTCGTTTCCTCTTATGCCACAATGACTTGGAATCCAAACCAAGTGTACGGTTTTGTGATTCTTGGCACAAGAGAAAAGAGACTTTTTAATTTGAAGCAGTATTGGACTGTGAAGTTTACTCTTAAAAAGATTTTGTTCCAAGGCTTGCAAACAACTAAGTGAGTCTGTAAAGATGACACCAGAACTTATGCTATGGGCCTCTATAAATAAACACGCTTCCAATATGGCCACGCATTCGCCCGTAAATACTGAAGATTGTACAGGGCATTTGAATTTTAAAACGATTTTGGAGTTTTGGTAGTATACCGCAGCACCAGTGCAACTTGCATCTGATAATTTAGAGGCGTCTGTGAAAAATCTTTCAAAATTGTACCATCGCTCACCAACCGCCGCATTGAAAATAGAGTCCGCCGAAGGGGACTTTTTCGATATGCCAATGTTGTAGAAAATATCAGGTTTAAAACATATAATTTCATAGTCAAAACTGAAAATAGGGAGTTTCTGAAACTGGATAATAGGGGAATTTAAATTTTTAAAACAACGATAGGATTTTAAAAACAGGGACTTCTTTATGTTTCCAATAATTGGAACTTCGGCATGCTACATCCAAATCGTCTACTTTCTGAACAAGAGGATGGGAAGATTTGGTAATGACTTTAGACCAAAATCTCGATGCCAGATACTGCCTTCTCAATGCCAGCGGTGGTTCTGCGCACTCTACCTGCAACGCGTTAATTGGTGAGGACTTCATACAGCCCGATATGATCCGTAGACACTTAGCCTGAATCCTGTCCAACCTTGTCAAAGCACCTTTGTTGCAGGGAATTAAAAGAAAAGATCCGTAATCCAGAACACTCCGGATTAAAGCATTGTATACCAGTTTCATAGTGTAGGGATGTGCACCCCACCAGACACCGGCGAGCACTTTTAATATGGGAATAGTTCTCTCGCATCTATTAACTAAATAATTTAGGTGATGTAAACCACTCAATTTAGAATCTAAAAAAACGCCTAAAAACTTTACTTTTGAAGAAACCGGTATACAATGCCCTTGGATGCCCACTGAAATTTGTGGGATCAGCCTCCTGCGGGTAAACACAACTACAGCACTTTTATGGGCAGACAAACTCAAACCATGGGATTTCAGCCATTGGTTTAGAGAGTCCAGGGAGACGCTGAGAGATGATGCAGCGTCGCTAATTGAGTTATTGGTCACATATAGAGCCAAGTCGTCGGCATATTGAAGCATTTGACAATCATTATTGAGGCATGAACCGATGTCAGCTGTATACAAATTGTACAGTAAAGGACTAAGAACAGAGCCTTGTGGAAGGCCCTTCCATGACATCCTAACGTCAAATTCCTCACCTGGGACTCTCAAAACCAATGAACGAGACATGAGCAAACTACAGATGCACTGTACCATCCTCTCCGGTATTCTCAGCTGTTGCAATTTTTGCCTGAGAATGGGAAGAAGGACATTGTCATAAGCAGAGGAAATGTCTAAAAAGGCAGCGACTACGGATTCATTTTTCGACAGCGATGAGCGTATATCTGAAACCAAAACCCCAACGCTATCCATGGTACTGAGTCCCTTTCTAAAGCCAAATTGGGACCTAGGAAGTAAGTCTCTGGATTCTACTATAAATTCTAGTCGATTCTTTATTAGGTGTTCTAATAATTTAGCAAGTACTGATGACAGAGCGATTGGTCTGAAGCTGTTTGGGTCATCAGCGTGCTTGCCAGGTTTTAAAATAGGTATGATAATTTGGGTTTTCCACTGATCGGGGACCCAGCCATGGGTGAAACAAAAATTTAAAATATCTAAAAAATATTTTTTTGCTCTATGACCCGCGTGTGACATAAAGGAATAGACAATACCGTCTACACCGGGGGCAGAGTCATGAACATGTTTTAAAACTACGTTAAGCTCCTGCATAGAATATGGTGCATCGAAAGGACCTTCTGAAGTAATGAGAAATGGCTGGTTATTTTCTGCTTCCGATGGTACATATGGAGGTGCCAACTTATCAAAGAACTGCTCAGCAGTCTCTCGAGGGATGGGAGAAGAAATAGAAGGGGAACATCCAGATCTAAACCGGTTAATCTTCTTCCATACAACTGATAAAGGAGTGGAGGGGGACAGAGAACCGCAAAAGTCAGCCCAACCAGCACGTTTCTTCCTTCGCAGCAACCTTTTAGATTTAGCGAGGACCCTATTAAAAGCTATCAGATTATCGCTAACCATCGCCTCATTATACACCCTTTCCGCATCATTCCTTTCTCTTATGGCTGTTGTGCATTCCTGATCCCACCATGGAGGGGGAGGGATCTGCCCACGTGCTGAGTTTTTAATAGGAAAGCATGAGTCTGCACTAGCTGTTATAGCAGAAATGAGGTTATCATAACAGCTTGACACATGGAGGGGACTAAGGGAATCAAAATCACAGGAAACTAAATTTGGAAGTGAATCAATTTTGTCCTCCAATAATGATGAATACTTTGCCCAATCAGGATTAGACAAATTATACCTCAAGAGTGGAGGGTTCGATTTTTCTAAGTAAGTTTTTTCAGCCAAAGATATTATAATTGGATAGTGGTCACTACCATGTGTCAAACTGGTGCATTCCCAATGGCACGACGCCGCGATATCCAGTGTGCAAAACGTGAGATCAACGCAACTCTTATGCTGTCCAGGAAGAGACCTACGGGTTGGGCAACCATTGTTTAAAATACAAAGGTTAAGGTCGTCTAAGACTTCAACTAAACCTTCTCCAAAAGCGTCGCAACGTTCAGAACCCCACCTAAAGTGATGGCAGTTGAAGTCCCCCATAACAAGTACAGGGCCTTCTATGTTTTCCAACATACATTTTAAAATTGAAAGGAAACTTTGATGAGGATGAGCAATATAAACAGATAAGACGGTTATACCCTCTACCTTTCCAGCCACAATGCTATTATCATCACCTAAGGAAGGCAAAGATACAGCCACAAGTGGAACACGATTGTTCACGCAGAGAGCCGACCCACCATAGCCATCAGATCGGTCGCATCTGAGAATATTAAAGGAAGGTAAGCGGAAACTAAGACTTGGAACTAGCCAAGTCTCAGCAAGGGAACAGGCTAAAGGTTTGTATTTGTTCAGAAGAAATGTGAGCTCGTGTTTCTTATGCCACACGCTCCTCACATTCCATTGAAGGAACACAAACCGAGACATTGTTATATGATGAGAGAGAATTAATAAGTGAGGAAGCAACGTTGGACGGTAATTGAGTATTATTAGATGAGGACATTAAAGTTAACAGGAGTTTACTAAGAGTTTCAATGATTGAAGACAAGTTTTCAGGAGATTCTTTTATTTGACTATTGAGAGCACAGCCATTAGGCTGAGAAGATTGAGGTGTACCAGTGAGCTGCTGATGAGCTGTTTTATCATAAGAGGGAGAAAGGGGAGCATGGGTTTTTGGCTTAAGGAACACAGTTTTGCGGTATGACTGAGTCTGTGATTTAGCAATGTCTGCATAGCTACGAGTAGAAGTTGGAACAGTTTTACTTGCTTCTGAATAAGAAATTGTTTTCTCAGCCATAATTGTTTTAATTGTCTTCTGTCTGCTGTACTCCGGGCAAGCTCTGCTATTCGCAAAGTGACTTCCAGAGCACAACACGCAGAAAGCTTCACTCTCAGCAATGCTACAACCATCACCGGGGTGATCATTGCCACACTTGCTGCAACGGGGTTTGGAACGACAAAGAGATTCTACATGACCAAATCGGCAACACTTGCGGCATTGAATAGTGGGGTAGACATACTGTTCTACAGTTAAAGATGTATAAAAACAGAAAATTCGTTTTGGTAAAACTTGGCCATCAAATGTGATGACACAAGTTTCTGTGGGCCTGTATTCAATTAAACCATCTTTGTTAATTTTTCTGTTCAGTCGCCTAACTTTTATTATTGGACCACAGCCTGCTGGAACTTTTAAATATGTCAAGACATCCTCATCTGTGAAGTCAGTAGGAATGCCACTTACAACACCCATACGGGTTATATTAAAAGACGGAATACCAGCCTCATATAAATTTGTCCCTAACACATTATTTGAGATAAAAGCATTTGCATCCTGAGGGGATGCAAACTCAACCGATACGCGGTTTCTACCGACTCGCTTGACTGAAACAATATTAGAAATATTATTGTTTGTTAAAAAGCGCCCAAATGAAATTGGATGTAGGGTAGTACCAGAATTAGTTTGAGTTTCCTGACGGGAAACATGGACGATAAAGGGTCCTTTATCTATCACTGAATACCTAACACGGCCTATATGGGTTCTCGGTTGTTTGGTAGGGCGATTGGATACATCTTCTACATTACCGGGACGTTTACGGATGTTAGACTGGGGTAGAAGGGTTTGGGACTCCAGATTACAGACTACATCTGCAAACTGGCTTAATGGGTTGGGTGTGGGACTTGAGTTAAACTGGGTTAAGCCGGATAGGGGGGTTGTAGGGATATCGTCAGGAGGGTCAGGGGGTTTATTTTTATCCATATTCATACTGAATATGGATAATGGTGATCGGTATCGTTAAAAAACAAACACTAAACAAACCTGGTATCAGGTAACAACAAGATAACACAAAAACAAACACAATAACAAGTCACAGTAAACACAATTTCACAGAAAAACAGCTAAAATTCAGAACACACGTGTCACCCAAAAGCACACTGTGGCGAGAATCCAAAAAAATACATTTGTTCTGAGTTATAGTTAACTCCAAAGAGTTCGGATTCAAAATATGATTATTAATGCTTTATCTAAAATATTATCTATTGCATGTACATCACATGCATGTGATGTTTAAAGGTTAAAATTGCATAGATCTCCAACCCGTATTGACCTTGCTTAATATTTAAAACGTCCTAAGTGCGGCATGCACTGTAAAGGAGGGAAATCTTTGTTATTTTGACGGTGTCAAACGATTATATCGTCAAAGTGGGTCATGATTCAGATTTTTCGACTGTACTTATTATTTTTTTTATATCAAAGAGGGTCATTCCATAAATACTTATCAATGATTTTATCGGAAGCAAAGTGCATGTCAACTATCTTCTTCAAACAAAATATTGTAAAACATTTTTAAAAGAGTACCGGTGGAGTTTCTTGCCCATTCTTTTCCATACGAAACTACCTTTTGGAAGGGGCAACTAGAATCAATTCTATTATTTTGTAAATTTTGACGTTCAAAAGTGCCTCTTATGTGCCTATTTGAAATAAATGGTTTGACTTTGACTTTGACTTCTCTCGACCGCTTCTATTAATATATACCAGATTACTTAGATATTATTATTTGGTTTTATAAATCTGCTACTCTCTTCCTACCTTTCAAAAGACTTACAGCTTGTTATATTCTTCTGTGTTTGCCCCGACTTTCGCGTCATGAAAACCGTTAAACCCAAGTATTTTATTATTCCTCTCGTTTTTCAGGATTGTTGCTATCAACAGACGATCTGACCACAGAAGGCTCAGGGTTCAGTACAACGGACACCACGGACTCCGACTATACGACGGACGACAACACTGGCTCCGGTGAAACATCCCTGACTATAACCGAAGTAACTTCTTCTATTGCATCTAAGGATAAGGATGCAACTACTACGACTACAGTTATACCACCGACGGAAAGTAAGTAGTTTTTATTCATCATTATATGTGTATTTATGTAGCGTCGTCTATTATAACATTTCCATAATATTCTCAAAAACATATTTTATTAATATGTTTATTTCATTTTTTTAATCAGTGCCTGTTTCGGCAGAGATAGGTAAAACTGGATCAGCTGCCGAAGAAACTGGTAGCACACCGATTAGCCTATTCGAAGATATCGACGCATCATCATCAAGTGACTCCACTGGTTCTACTGAATCAATAACGACTGAAGAAACGGAGAGCACACCTACTGGAGATACTGGTTTTACAAGCTCAGATACTGGCTCAACTAGTTCGGAAGAAACTGCTGAAACGGAAGCTTCAGGCACTGAGTCTAATGTCACTGAAGAAATAGGATCCACTAGTGAAAGTAGCTCAACTAGTTCAGGAGAAACTGGTTCCTCAGATACTGATGGTACAGGGTTAACGACAGTGGCAGAAACGGGAAGTACAGAGAGCAGTATTTCTACTGAAGATAAAGCGACAGGGTCTACAAGTGAGACTGGCTCAACTAGTTCAGGGGAAACTGTTTCTACAGATATGTCAGATACTGGATCAACTGGCACAGACGAGACGGAAAGAACTGACAGTAGTGGTTCTACTGACACAAAGGAAACTGGATCTACTGGTGAAACTGTCTCAACTAGCTCCGGCGAAACCACACCAACTGGTGAAACAACAGTCACAGAGAAAACAAGTCCCACTGAATTCACGGTTACAGAAGAAACTGGATCCACAGAATCAACTATTACAGAAGAGACTGGATCCACAGAATCAACTATTACAGAAGAGACTGAATCTACAGAATCAACTGTTACAGAAGAGACTGGATCCACAGAATCAACTATTACAGAAGAGACTGGATCTACAGAATCAACTATTACAGAAGAGACTGGATCCACAGAATCAACTGTTACAGAAGAGACTGGATTCACAGAGTCAACTATTACAGAAGAGACTGGATCCACAGAATCAACTGTTACAGAAGAGACTGGATCTACAGAATCGACGGTCACAAGTGATACTGACTCGACCGGAACGGAAACTACAAACACAGGTTCGACGGATACTGAGGAGACAAGCAGTACTGGTACCGAAGATCTTACATCAACCGGATCTACAGGTATTTGCAATTTTGATGACATTAATAGAGGGGTGTGTTAAAACATAATTTGACTTTACTGGTAGTTGAAAATGGTTGCTCTTCCGACAGATATGCATGGATGTCGAAGAAGGAAAGGTAAAGACAAATGGTAGTTTCTCAAAATAGTTATGTAAAAAACTTACTGTATTATTTTAAAGATGCAAAGACACAAAAGTCCCTACAGGTATATACAATTTTGATTGTGTATTCAGAATAATAACCATCGTCCGCGTTTTCGTAATCGCATCAGTAGTTCCGAAGATTACCACCTACAAACTTACAAATACGGCTTTACAATATTAGTATAGATAAAATGTTAAATTCAGAATATAAGTGAAGGTCTTTATATGTACTTTCAGATTCAACGACAACTACACGTGTACCGCCAACTGGTATGTATTAATTATTTTGAATGTCGTCAGACCATTGTGATATATTATTGAACAAAAATCTAACCATGTTAAATTCAGCATGCCAATGAAACTCTTGAATTATCGTTACAGATTCGACGACAACTACGCGTGCGGTACCAACTGGTATGTATAATAACTTTCTTCTAAACGCCTACAAACAATACATTTCTATTATTAATTGAATTGCTGTAAGCCAACCATTAACCAATTATTTCTCCTACTAAACGACACATTTGTTTTTGACAACAGAAAGCAAGGAAGAAGAACGAACAACCCCATCATCAACAGATTCTTCTACAGCTAATGACTCCTCTACACAGAGTTCTTTATCCACTGTTGAAACAAGCACTTCTTCCGGAGTTGATTATTCTACTGGTTCAGAATCAACAAGCGAGACAGCAGAATCGAGCACTATTTCCGGATCTAATGGAACAACAGATTCGGGCTCTACGACCAGCACCGAATCAACCACAGATGGCGCTGAGTCTAGCAGTTTTGGCGCTGAAAGCAGCACTTCTTCAGAAACTGAATCGACTACTGCAGCTATTGAATCAAGCAGTTCGGCCTCTGAATTTACTGGAGTTGAAAGCAGTACTCCTTCAGGAATCGAGTCTTCCACGGAGACTAAATCTAGCACAGCTATCGGTTCAGAATCAACTACGGAAAGTGGATCATCTACAGGAGAATCTTCTACTGTGTCCGGAGGTGGGTACTTTTTTGTTTTTCTTCTTTTCGAGTCGTTGGTAAATTATTAAATGAGATGGGCCCAGTAGGTGGCCAACTTGTACTTGTTAAACATTTACACAGTTTTTTCCACGATATTTCTTAAATTACTCATAAAATAAAACTAAGAATGCTTTTGTGTAAAACTCGACAGCTTAGAAAACATTCATCGCATGTCACTTCTTTTGGGTAATTATCAACCAAAACTAACTTATAATTTGATTAATGCGCCAGCTCTTCAATCAAACAAGACAGAATGTACATAATTATCGGCTATTTTATGTTGTACAGAGATTACGACAGGAACGGAAACCACAGCCGGTTCAGGCTCCACTACAGGCTCAGAAGAATTTACCACCTCGACGTACAGCACCACCGAAGGCACCACGATTTATGGAAGTACTGAAGGTAATTAGTATACAGAAATACCAATTCCCTACCAAAAAGCCAAACCTATAAATTCAATATATTTTTTTTATTAGTTTATTTATGTATATACATCTTTCTTATAATAAAAACAATTGTAAATTATTACCTATACAACTAACTATTTACACTAGGTTTTATATTAAAAAAACATAAATAAATAATCACAGTAATAATTCATTCCTCAAGTAATTTCCCATACAATGGTTTACTAGTGCCTAAAAATAAAACTAAGTAAAATTAATATAAAAAACCGGCCAAATGAATGTCGGACCACACACAATGAAGGGTTCCGTAGGTGGGATGAAGTTATCCCAAAAACAAACTAAACAGTCCGCCTTAGTACAATATTTTTTTTTTTAAGTTTTAATAAATAAATAAACATTGTAGTTCAAAAACATCTTCTCCCATACATCGATATACGTCACGGCCAATTCTCCAACTGCAAATTAAAACAAAATAACAGTATTTATCTACTAAACGAGTTCTAAACAATGATGCACCACTCGATGGGGTAGGTCAATTTTTTTTTCCGCGCCCGCCTTTAGCTATATGGGAGCCCCCCCTAAAAACATTTCAAAATCTTTTTTGTCAATTTTATGGTTTTGAGTCATCAAGATGTACTGTGAAAATTTGAAGACTGTTGCTCCAACCGTTTGGCTGTAAAACCTGTGTGACAGACGGACAGACCGACACGTGAGTGACAGCAATGAGGCTCCGTTTGGAACCTTCTGATACGGAACCCTAAACATGGTCTATTAACAACTATAATAATAGGTGGTAAACGTAGGTATATAAATACCTATCTTATGACTATACTAGCCCAAGGAATATTATCATCAAGTCAAAATTTCTATTTGTTTTTCTGCGTCTGTGTAATCGAGTATCGCTATATATTCTGATAAATATAAACTAAAGTAAATAACTAACTATACATTTTATATAAGTACCAAAACTATATCATAACGTTCTTTCATAATACTCATAAACGCTGGTTTTTCAGGATCAGGAAGTACAGCCACGGAATTGTCGACCACTGAAGGATCCACAGGCACAAGTACGTGATCAGCTTACTTAATATTATAGTTATTTTAAAAGGATTAATGCTGTTAATTTGAACTGACCATCATCATTGGCTGTCTTTAGTCCTTATGACTTAGCCGCTTTAAGATCGAAAAGGTCGTGGGAGATAATTTCGCCATCACGATTGCCATAACAAGATTCTGAAATTACCTCCCTATTTAGCCCAAATGGGGAGATAATTACAAAATCTTATACGACACGTCAACACGTCATGTCATGTACCTATATGTTCGGTTTGCATAATTTTTCATGAGAGCACACAGGTTCAATCTTCTTTCCTTTGCTATTAATTCTTCTTTCTTCTTCGATTGCGACTAATTCAGATTATTTTATGATGTCATTTGATTATTATTCATTTGATGATTATTCATCTGATGATTACAGCAATATGGACCAAGTCTACTGTGTTCGTGCCTGCCAAGAAGGTCTGCAAGCCGCGATGGAAGCCTAAATGTAATGAGACTAAGTTCGGCTGCTGTCCTGACCAGAAGAGTCCCGCTGCGGGACCGTTCGACGAAGGTATTAATACGTTTTAAGAGGGCCCTTCCCGGTCCGTCTATCGTCAACGCGAGCATGGTCGAAAAGTTTGTTATTTCGTCCAGCGCAAGTGAAAACTATTAACAAACGAGTGAGAACGCGATAACATTGAACGAAAAATAATGTGCGGATTTTTTATAAAACTTGTTCCAGGAAATACGTGTTTTTGAGTAAGCCTTACCATGTTTGTGAAATGAATGTTGGTTATTTAGAATCTTCATTACATTTCAAGGTTTCTATCGTAATGTTTTCTTAACATTTACAATTTATGAGTACATTATGAATGGCCAAAGTTCAGGTAACATTTGTGCAAAAAAGCAGATTTTTGCAGGCTTATACTGAAATTGTTTTTCAAAACTTTTATTTTTTGCTTTCATAGAAACCTAGATATAGTGCACAAAATACCTATTGGTTCAAAAATTTCAAAGAAAGATGTGTTACAACGCCATAATCACGTACGAGCGTTTGTATGAAAAGTATGTCGGGTTGGCCGCTCTTAATCCCACATGCTCAATTTCAACTCTTCCGAATAAGTTTCAGTTAATTTTCTTACAGATGATTTCACATAAATTCTTTTCCATACTTTTTGATCTTGCAAGAAGTACATGTTGTAAGCATGTAACATTATTATTCTTCACTCAGGTTGTAATAAACCACAAACCTGCAAGAAATCTACACACGGCTGTTGTCCGGATGGCCTGTCTCCGGCACAAGGTAAAAACAACGAGGGATGTCCCGTGGAGCCCTGTGCAGACACGCTGTTCGGCTGCTGCGCCTCTGACAATACGACAGCAGCTCAAGGCAACGATCAGGATGGGTGCCCACCTCCACCGCCGCCTTGCGCCTCATCCAAGTACGTAAAAAGGTTTAAAAGGGTTATGGAAACATCCCAACCAAAGTTTCAGTTTTTAGCTCAGTGTGTTTTTCTTGTTGGACTTTGAAACGACACTACTTTTAAGTATTCTAAACCACAACGACACTTCATTAATTAATAAATTTTATAGATACGGGTGCTGTGCTGATAACGACACTGAAGCCGCTGGACCCGAGAAAGAAGGATGCCCCGAAACCGGTGAGTTGAGAATTAAGTTAATTTCAATCTATATTTTCTTAATAATATTGTTATATATTTTCTTCGGTTTATTTGAAAGCGCCACCTCGAAACTCAATACATAACAAGACTTCCTTAAACCGAAGTGATACCTTAGCTAAAGGAATTTGTACTCGTGACTGCTCTTAAAATCACTCTAGTTATAACTCTCACACGAATGAGGCGCATGTTTTGAACAGGTATGACTATAATATGACTTTCTTTTAGAAACCTCGACCACGGGAGCTCTTACCGATACGACAACTGAGACAACCGAATCCATCGAAACAAGTGAAGGTAGCACAACTAACGAGGGAACCACTGACGTCATCGGTACCACCACGCTGGATCTTTGCAGTGGTTTCGAGTTCGGCTGCTGCGCTGACAACGAGACCGAAGCCTCCGGTCCCGACGGACAGGGATGTCCGTGCAACGCTACTGAGTTTGGTTGCTGTCCCGATGGTGTGTCGCCAGGTCAATAACTCCAGATTATTCATTTTGTTATTATACCACTAATAATTACAAGGAACATTCTAGGCTGATTATGTCTTTTACAGCTAATACTTGAGACACATTGTCTCTGGGAAGACACGCACCTGCGATGTCTCTGGTATTGCAGATGTCTATAAACTACTTCATCTCCTAATTTGCGTATTCTCATTTCAGCTTCAGGCCTTGAAAATGAAGGATGCCCAGGCCCCTGCAGTTCATCGCCCCACGGTTGCTGCCAGGACGACAAAACTCCTGCTCACGGACCCGACTTCGAAGGCTGCTGCTTGCTGCAAGCCTTCGGATGTTGCCCAGACAACCGCAAACCAGCTGAAGGACCACATCTTGAAGGTATTTTACCAGCATGTTATTGTCCCACTGTTATAGAGCCTCCTAATATTAAGCGTCTGTACGAATGGCACACTTTGGACAGTCATCCGCACTGCCAACCTGCCGAGTGACTGATTAGCAAAGTTTAATGTATCGTTTATGTATGTGCGTTTATTCTAAGGTTGTGGATGCCAGTACGCGCTCCACGGTTGCTGTCCCGACAACGCCACCATCGCGCAGGGACCAGACAACCAGGGCTGTGGCTGTCAGTACACTCAACATGGATGCTGTCCTGATAGGTAACTTACCACATACTATAATAATCATCCGAAAGCATTGTCATTGTTCTTTGCCAAGCTAATAGTGATATATTATTGTTGTGCAAGCAGTGAAGCCGTCCTACATTTCAATGTTCGATGATTTTTAAGCTTTGCGGTTCTTCCAGCGAACTGCTCTAAACATTCGAACACAACAGCTTATAAAATCGACATCTTTCCCCAGACACACTGTGGCCTCTGGACCGAACCATGAGGGCTGTGCCTGCAACACTTACCAGTTCGGTTGCTGTGCTGATGGCGTCACCACTGCGAAGGGTCCTGAACAGCAGGGCTGCCACTGCAGAGACTCTAAGTTCAAATGCTGCGGAGACGGCGAGACTCATGCCACCGGCCCTGATGGCGCTGGATGCGACTGCTCTTCTAGTCGGCACGGATGCTGCCCTGATGGACGTACTGAAGCCACTGGTCCTAAGTTCCGTGGATGTACTGATGCACCTGAAAATAAACAAGGTGAGCTTACCAATTTGTTTTTTGCTATCCCTGCTTCGCCAGTTTTGGTGTTTATTAACATTTTTTTGCTATTCCAGCTGCTTGCAGTATGTCGACGGATCCTGGTCCATGCCATGACTTTACGGCGATGTGGTACTATGACCTGGCATACGGAGGCTGTTCCCGCTTTTGGTACGGAGGCTGCGACGGTAATGGCAACCGATTCGCGACCAAGGAAGAGTGTGAAGATGTGTGCGTACAACCTTCGCCTAAAGGTAAGACGAAAACTATGTTTTATTTTTTAATGATAGGTAACTGATGTATTATGTTTCGTCAAAACTGTTAGCAGCAGCAGACCTGAGTTAAATCAGTTTATAAAGGCAGATTTTAGTTTTTGAAAAAGCATCTGGCTGAGCCCGGTTTTGAACCCGTTTTTTTTTTACGAAAAACAGCATCCTTTATAACTCAGTTCAGATACATTTTATGTGATTTACCGTCACAATATTTTATTAAAAATGTTAATATTTTAAGTTTCTTTAAATACTCCGCCATAACTTTCGTCATTGCCTTTATTAAACTAAAATATTATTATATGCTTACAGCCTTGAAATTGATCTTAGTCATGTGCTCTACGAGGCAAGGTCGCGATTTAGAGCACTGGTACCAGAACTAAACAATTTATACATATTCAAAAATTATCGTTTCTAGACGCCTGCAAGCTACCAAGCGTGAAGGGTGCCTGCGACGCAGACTACCAGCGCTGGCACTACAACAGCACGCGGGAACAGTGCATTCCCTTCAGATACGGAGGCTGCCTTGGCAACGCCAACAACTTCGACACCCGGGAGCTCTGTCAGAAGCAGTGCGAACCCAGCTCCGCTGCAGGTAAGGCATAAGCATAAAAAAACTACATTCCATAATTTATTTACGTATAAGCTAAGCTAAATGAAAGATGTAGGACCACGGTGTGGGGATGTGTGTCCTAGAGCAGGACATAATTTTCTGCCACAGTAAGTAGAACTACATAACAAAGATTTTTCAGATCAATGCAACCTACCAATCGATCAAGGCTCTTGCGCTGGTAACTACAGCCGCTGGGGCTTCAACTCTGAGGCCCATCGCTGTGAACAGTTCATCTGGGGAGGTTGTGAAGGCAACTCTAACAGGTTCAGCTCCGAGGCAGCCTGCCAGATGCGCTGTGCTGGCACACAACCACGTAAGTAGACAACCAGGTTTATGGTGGTACATTTTAATTGGGTAATAACTTTTACAACTCTTGTTTAAACATTAGGGAGGTTATTAGGATCAGTTGAAAAAATAACGGACAGTAAAAAAAAAATTCGGCCGGTGGTAAATTTATAGTGTGACAGTAAAACATGAACAGTAATATATTTTTTTTGGTAGTAGGTTATTTTTTTTTTTTGTAAATGTTTTTTATTTTTTACTTTTTAGTGGGTCAGTTTGCAATTTATCTAAATTACAATAGCTTGTCAACTGCTCATCACATTTTACAAAAATTTTGCTTTCCCCGATGCAGGGGCGTTAATAGTTGAGGAGAACTGGACCTGATGGTGACTTCACTTTATGCATTGTGAAGTGCATACATTGCCTAGCAACCATATTAAAGTGTCTAATCGAATCGCAACAGTGAAATACTTAATATTAAGTAGTTCCAGTGGCCATCTGTGGTCTTCATCATCAGTTCCACTTCAAATGGTGCTTTCCGAGTGCAAATGTATGAGACTTTACTATAAAAAACAGTGAAATCGATCTAGAGCCTGTAAATTTGAGTTGAGGATCCCTTCATCAGATTCTGACTTGGTGACAATGGGACTACCTCGGAAGCATACCCTTTCAAATAAAAAAAGAATTTTCAAAAAAAAAACATTTAGCTGAACATATAACCTCCTCCTTTTTGGAAGTCGGTTAAAAATATTCAAATAGTGTAGTAAATGAATGGCAGTAAAAATGTTGGAATGGGCGGTTAGATAAATAGTTCGGCAGTTCATAAGTTAGGTTGGAACCACGCGGGAGCCGAATTGGTCGCAGTAACTAAGGCAGACCAAATGGGTTAGGTTAGAAGGTTATATCTGTGATCAACCGCGCGCGAGGCAAACGAGCGAAGCGACCGGTCCCGTGGCAGCGGCCGGGAGTGCTACTTCCAAGTTAGATTTCTTACCGACAAAAGATCGTTTTTTTAACTGGCCACACGTAAAATATTTGTTATCGACTAATTTTTATTTAGTTTACTGCTCAGTTTTTACTGCCAAACTTGTTAATATAGACGCATTTTGTTATTTTAATTTACCAAAACTCCAAAAAACAACTGGCGCTTTAAATCAATGACATTTTAATTTTCGTATGTACAGTCAGAGAAATTAATTGTAATGCAAATGAATACCTTACACCAATTTATAGCTCTGTTAAAGCCATTTCAGACAAATTTTAAAGAATGACATTTGTGATCAACACAACAGATGCTACCAACTTAAATTATCCGTATATTCAAAATATACGGATAATTTAAGTTGGTAGGTAATTTACTTAACGATTAATTTACCAGACTTTACTTGGGGTACGGATGCGATGGACTAATCAATTTGTGAATGCCTCTTTCTTTAATGTACAATTAAACCTTTTTTAGGCTCGTATTCTAAAACGTTGCTCTCGTTTTATGAATCTCTGAAGAATCTCTCATATATTAGATTAGAGTATCAATCTTGATTTTGAAAAGGCATTTGACACGGTCTACACTGGCCTAAGTATCTCAAAACACTTGAATGGATTGAAATAAGGGCAATGTGCTTAAATGGTTTAAAAGCTATAAGGAATCCGAAAACAAAAGTAAGCTCTTTCGGGTGACCAACTCTTCACTGATTTCGGAGTTCCACATGGCAGTGTACTTAGTCACACGCTTTTCATTGTTTATATTAACAATGCTGAGATAATAACATATGCAGTTCTTATAACATCTTAAGAGTTTTTAAATAGATTTTCATTCTTAGGAATTCGTTTCGTTCTAGAATACGGGCCTAATACTTCGCAAACGAATTCTGCTGTTGTGATTTGTTTTAGTAGTTGCTTGGGTAATTTCAGTCATTAACTTGCATGGTGTGGGGTGTGACTAAATCTGTAAACTATAGTAAATCAGGCTAGAGCTTTATTGGAATATTTTTTGTTTAATTCTTGAAAAATATTATTGAAATTAACACAAAGATTACCATCTAAGCTTGATTGGTTTTAATTCCGAAAATATCACTTCGAACCTCACTAAAGTTACATCTGTAAATTAGAATTAAAATATTTCGCATAAGCAAATCATTGCAATTTCACATCTCGTCACTTCAAAGTTCAAAGTGATATTGAGAGAATAACACTGTTTCTGTCTGTCTCCTAACATTTTCTCTTTGTGAACGGCTACTAACAAATGGGTTGCGCAAACAGCTCAGTGCACACAGCCACAAGAAGCAGGCAATTGTGCCGACAAGGAAGCTCTCTGGTCATTCAGTCAGTCAGAGAACCGATGCTTGCCCTTCTACTACAGCGGCTGTGGAGGCAACGACAACCGGTTCAGGTCAAGGGAGACTTGCGAACAGACCTGTCCTACTGCTTACGGTAAGTAAATGCAGAACATGATCAGAGATCTTTGCTCAAGTATTTAGATTCAGCAGCTGGTGTATGAGGACCAAGAGTTCATGTGAGAATTGACTTTCAAGTTTAAAAAAGCATTTACCCTAGTATGGTGAGAAATCCAGTTTTTTTTTTCATTAAAAAATAAATAAAAATTATAGAATTATTGAAGGTGGTATAAACTTGGCGAAAAGCAGCTAAAAAATCAACTACTTAGGAGCAGAAAGTGAATACGAATGAAAATCCTTTGCAGGAAAAATAATGGCCGGTCTTTCATAGTAGGTACCATATTTCATGTATGAACGTGTTATGGAAATATTTTTTACCTATTATTTGTTACAGTTTCTTCATTTATCACTCAAAACTGCATTGAATGATTTTTATCTTTCTTGTTCGTTAACGCTTTTCGGGTGAATGGTTATGCATTTTTTTCTTCTTGCATGTCTTTTTTCTTTCTTCGTAGTAAATCTATTAGTTAGATTTCCTTATACTTAGTAACATAAATACTGAACAATTTAACTTCACAATTCGTTAGGGTAACCACTTATTTGTGCTGTTTTGTGCTGCTTGGTAAAGCAGGAATGGAATATAACAACTCTATAAATTGCAGTGCCCGACAAGTGTACGTTACCTCCCGAGACCGGCCAGTGCTCCATGTATAGAAAAAGATGGTTCTATGATACCAACTTCAAGAGGTAAGACAGCTCAATTAGTTTTAACATCGAAATCATGCAATAATTCCTCAATGCCAGTAAAATTGCGGACAACCGCTTTAAAAAAATACGCATTTTTCCAGATGTCGTGAATTCCACTACGGCGGTTGTGGTGGTAACGAGAACAACTTCGGCACGGAAGCGGAGTGTGACAACAGCTGCTCGGAAATTAAGACCACCACCGCTGCCATTACTACTACCATCACCACAGCTCGAACTGTGGAACCACGGCCTCAGCCACGTCCAGCTGAACCGGAACAAAAGCCGGCAGCACCGGAAAGATCAGGTAGAAATGGCGTAACCATGGGTTGGTTATATAAAAAAAAGATCAAATCTAAATCATTACCGTAATGATAAGTAGATAAATGATTGTAATGCTAATCATAAACGATACAATTGGATGCTGCTATTCTAAATAACAAGTATGAAATGCAAGTCATGAAATGAGATTTTTAAAATCAAACGTCAGCTACCTAGTCAATTTTGACCATGTTAACGATGCACTCTCTAAAGTTGTCCATTGGTTTAATGTAAATTATCTATTATTTTTTATTTATTTTTGTTTTATTTTATCTATTACTTATATATATACTAAATTACATGAATATTTACTTTGAAAAGTAATACTTTAATTTATTGTGAATATGAGCACTATGTGGGTCATTCTATTTTTCTTTATATTTTTTCCTTTTTTTTGCTCTTTCAAAGTTAGTTTTAATGATGGTCTGGCATTATTGAGCTGCACGATTGGACAGGTCAACTCAAATTTGTGGGGTTCTTTCCTCAAAAGACCATTTCAGACACGGATCTACACGGTCCTCACATGATCTGACCAAGATTATGTGAAAAGTTTATGTCAGGGGTAGTCAGATAGGAAATCGGCATTTCCTATCTAACTATCCCTAAAAAGAAATGCCTCCATCTAGCTTATTTTAAAATAATTTTTAATATGACATGTAAAAGTGATTCCGATATCCTGTTTAGAAACACACGAAAAACGATTTCATTTCAGAGGTGAAGTTACGAATGCTCGGTTTTTATCTCCAAAAACAAATATATTTTTTCCAGAATTCTGTTTCAACGCTATCGATGCTGGTCCTTGCAACAACACCGAGACTAGGTACGCGTATAACAGCGAGCTCGGACGCTGCATCACCTTCCAATACGGAGGCTGCGGCGGCAACCAGAATAATTTCCCAGATGAGGACTACTGCTCGTTCTACTGTCAGCCGATGCAAGGTATTTGTTTATGTGTTTTGGGGAATAGGCAAATACCTTAGAAAATGGTTTTTTACTTTAGTCATTGGGAATAGGAAGTAAAGCGAAACTAAGGTTTGATATCCGGTTAATTTCTTTTGCTTGCTGCTCTAAGAACTAAGCTCACATGCCCATTGTTTTTCTCAGATATCTGCCAACTGCCGATGCTGCAGGGTCCATGCGAAGATTCTTTGATGAGCTGGTTCTACGATCCTATCACTGACTCTTGTAGCCAATTCACATATGGAGGCTGCGAAGGCAATGACAACAGGTAGTACTAGTAATATTCTTATACTAAGATAACATTCTTCAATAAATGTTTGTTTTGATCGAAATATTTGCTTCTTCGCAAATATTAGAAATTAGGTTACTTTATTTATAATATTGTGTTTTTTAAATATACTTCCACCCTTTTCCTTCCTTCTTCTTACTTCGTTTGAAAACGGTTTTTGAAACCCGTCTCGAAGGACCAAATTCATATTTAACTGGCTAAAGTCCGGTAGCGACAGAGGCTATATTTTTCTTTTTTCAAAGCAGTTTCATCTATGTTGTAATATTTGTAAGAAAAACATTCGCTAATGACAAAAACATTGTTTAGATTCAAGAGTCTTGAAGCTTGCGAGAATAGATGCAGAACTGGACCCGCGCCGGTTGAGCCCACGACCCCTACGACCACAGTTATCGTGGTAAGTCCCTATCATATCATTTTAAGTTTTCAAGGTCTTAATTTGGACAAAGAGCAAACAAGGAGAAAAATATTGCCCTGTAATAGTATTTAAAGTGAGATCCTCCATTGGAATAATTAGAGTTATGGAACTGCATCTTTCAAGTATTTTTAAAACTCCTATTTCCATAAGGACGGGCCATCAGAGTGCAGAGTGCCCGAGGCACTGGAGGACTGTCGCTATGGCGGCGAGGTGTGGTACTTCGACCCAAGCCGCCACGAGTGCGTGTCCCACGCCAACCAGGAGGCCGGTCCTGTCTGCAGGTACACTGGTACCTTCTTGTCACAGGAGGCTTGCGAACGGTCCTGTGGAGCCTTCCGAGGAGTCGGTATGTAACTCTTACATTTTTAATTCGGCAATACTTTTGATTAAAAAAGTTATCTTTTCTATACATTAGATTGTATGCCTGAGTCTAAACTTATTTTTCTTTTCCTTAATTTATTTATTTTCATTCTTTTTCTTCATTTCTTTTTTATATCTTTGCTTTCTTTTGTAGAGAGTTTATAATGAAACTGTATTTTGTCCCAGATGTGTGCAAACAACGTAAGGACCCAGGTCCTTGTCAATCATACGTCACGAAGGTTTACTTCGATCCGTCCACCGGCCAGTGCCACGAGTTCATTTACGGAGGCTGTCTCGGAGGTGCCAACCGCTTCTCCTCAATCGAAGAGTGCTCGCAAGTCTGCAAAGCTGAAATAGGTAGATATGATGCTCTTACTTTTGATATGTTTAAGTGATTCAGAATACCTACGCAAGACTAATTTATGACTATTTTACATATGACTCCAGTATTTTAAACAATATTTTTTTAAACTTAGCGTTAAGATCTATAAACCTGTACTGTCATTTATCTTACAGCAGATCCGTGCACGCTACCTCCAGAAAGAGGCAACTGCTTCCTATACGTCCAACAATGGTACTACGACCCAAGCCGCGACCAATGTGATCAGTTTGTGTTCACCGGCTGTAGTGGGAACGAAAACAGGTGACTGTTGTGAAATATATTTGCATTTTTTTTAGCAATAATTTTGTCGATCGTAAATAAAACACAAAATATACAACATATTTAACCAATAAAAAAAATTGTGCCCGATATGCCTGATGTCCTTTTTATTAAACATTGTTTGCGTAGATTCGAGACTCAGCGCGACTGTGAGGCTCGCTGCAAGCGTCCGGCTCCAACCACCACCACTTTGGCAACTCCTCCACAGGTAAATATTTTATGACTAAGATACTAGATAATTATAATAAGCTAGTGGTTATTGAGTTATTCCGGACGGAAGGATCGGTTTATCTTTAATTTGAAATATAAATAATATGAAGTATCAAACATTGCTATGTTATCTTACAGCAACTGGCAGAGCCAGAATGCAGAACTCCAAGCTCTTTAGCGCCATGTGGCAACAATGTGACGGTGTTCTATTACGACTCCGAGAGGAAGCAGTGCCTCATAAGTGGCTTCGGAGGCTGCGAACATCCTAATACTTACAGGACGGAGGAAGAGTGCGAGAGGAGCTGCGGAGCCTTCCGCGGAATGGGTGAGGGAAATGGGATTTTACATATAAATATTTCTTTTGCAAGTAATTAATTATTTAAAATGTCCCCGAGGCTTGCCTCCTGTAAGGTTGCAGGCAATAAATTTGCTTATCAACTACGTATAACGATCATTGTATTATGTATACCACGGCTTTCTCTCCAAGATGTGTGTGGCGCCCACCTGGATCCGGGTCCATGCCGCGCGTCCTTCAACAAGATCTACTGGGACGCCATGTCGGGCAGCTGTCAGCCATACGCGTACGGCGGCTGTGCCGGCGGACCCAACCGGTTCTCCACCGTCGAAGAGTGCATGAGTGTCTGCGGGGACACCGGACCTGGTGCGTACCAACACTGTATTACATTTATCTCTCTGGTTCTGGGATTTCCTTACACACTTTTATTTTTAATTTCTTCATTTCAAATATACTCTTACTAAATATAACTCACAATTAATATTCCTAAACTAAATCCAAGCGAAGCATGAGTTTCATTTATCGATGGCCAACAAGCTTCCTCGCTAGTAGAGTAGTCGAGGCTGGCTGTCCGTGTGTAACGCTAGTGACGCGGCGGGCAGCGCGCGCATGCCTGCAGGAGGTGCGCACGGGGCGCGCCTGCGCGGCCGGCCCGGCGCCGCGCTACCGCTACAGCGTGGCGCACGGCGACTGCGTCGTGTTCGCCTACCTCGGCTGCGGCGGCAACGACAACAACTTCCACACCTACGCGCACTGCGCCGACGTTTGCGGAGTGTCGAGAACGAGAGGCGACGGTACTTACACCCACTTCACTCCGTGTGCGGCCGACTTATGTCTCCGTGCCCCAGCTGCTTCAGCTGAAAAGCTTGAGCTCGTTTTCTGAAGAGGCTGATCAAGACTGATCACTAAATTCACTGTTCACAAGACTTAAAAACTGTCAATTGAATAGTCTTTTAGAAACCGGGTGACTATGCACCGTGAGACAAGGTCCGCCGCGCGCGGAACTAGCTAGGTTCACATTATTGTGTCGGGGTGTGTCGTGATGCCATCTGTTGTGTCGCAGAGTATTCATACTAATGTGGTGTGTTGTAACGCTCCCTACGCCATCGCCGTCAATGTGAAAGCCGCTCGTTTTTGAAGTCCTAGGACGTCAAATGCTTATGCTATGTTCTCTCTGCACTGCTTACACACTCGCTTACGTCTCTGTCTTGCACCAGCATTTCTAAACTTTTGTCTTATACCTATTTAAGTGAAGGTACTGCGTTATTATAACATCTAATAAAATTATTGTTCGGATATCTTATGATACGATTTTCTTGTGGAGTAAATCGTGCATCCATGAAGTTATACGTTGTCTAATGCCGTTTTTGAACGTTCAATCACAAGTTTTGTTTTCTAAACTGCCTGTGTGCACTTCATGTTTTTATGGCTGCCTGCATTAATTGGTTAAAAGATAAAACGCGTTAGTGATACACCATCAAAGCAAACATCCATTACATTGGTAACGCAAGAAGAATCCTAGTCTACGAAAGATAACCAATGTATTTATGATTCAAATGTCGATTCAATTATAGATCCGAACCAAGTACTGATACAAGACTGCACTCCGTACCGTCGCGAGTGCGAGGCGCTCGGCGACTGCCAGTATGGCATTGACAGGTTTACGCAAGACGACGGATGCGAGAGGTTTGTGGAACAACTATTTTTGAAATTAAATGAAATTGATTATTCTGTAAATAGGATATGGAATCCCTTTACACGTCATATTAAAAATAAAAAAATAAGCTAGATGGAGTCGACATTTCCTATCTGACACCCCGGAGAAAAACTGGCGAAACAAACTCAAGGGTCAAAGTCTTTTTTAAAGTCCAGACATAATCTTGGTCAGATCATGTGAGGACCATGTAGGTCCGTATCTGGAATGGTCTTTTGAGGAAATAACCGCACAAATTTGAGTCAACCTGTCCAAACCTGTCCAAGCATTTGTCAGTAATCGTGCAGCTCGACTCAAGACTTAAGGAGCTCAACGATTCGACGAACAATACCAAAGAATGGACATTTGGGTAGGCCGCATAAAGTGCCGAAAATGTCAGATCATAATTAAAACTAACTGAGAAAAAAAATACACACATAGTGAAGACTGAAGAACTTGTCTGGACTATTTCATTTGCCTTATAACCAACTAGCGTACCGCCTTTGCTTCAAAATAGATAAACCTTCCAGAATAAATCATCCAAATTATGGTAAAAGCAGCATCAAAATACAATGGATTTTAATGCTGTTTTGTGTTGTGTTAGTTTCGAATAACTAAGCGGTCACACAGACAGACACTAAAAACGACTTTTTTCTACACTATTTATTATAGATTATATAGATACGATTGCAACATAACATTATGTTCTCCGTGTGCTATATAGTGCATACTAATTCCATGGTTCTGCAATTTAGATGTCAGTGTAGAGAAGACCCGTGCGTCAGAGCAAACTGCCAGTCGAACGAGCGATGCGTGGCCGTCGCTTTGAGGAACTCTGCCACCCAGGAATCAGTGTACTCCGCCAGATGTGTTGCCGGTAATTTATACACTCCATGTATTTGGACACACAAATCTAGATTAGTTTAGCAAGCTGTTCCACGAACGTGGAGTGCCCATCTGGAGGTGGTAACGTAAACCTATCTAATAAACGTTAAATTTCATGCAAGTTCGCCGCGTCGCTGCCAGATAATTTACATTTCAGTTTAATGTAACTTATATCTGGCAGCGACGCGGCGAACTCTCAGAAAATCTGGATGCATAGAAACAATAAGTAGCCATATTTTGTTAACTCCCGTCTCACGTCTGGCCAAAGGCCTGCTTGGTTTCTAACTCTCTCGATAAGCGGTTCTTTTCACCATTAAAGATCCATTAAAGTTAGCATTTCGACGAATAAATGATTTGGTTATAAGTGTAATGCCCCAAAAATTCATTCTTAGCGAAGCCGTAGATTGTATTCGAAATACCTGCATTTTGACTAATTGAAACCATGCTTTTCTATCCATATAAATTATGACGATAAAAGCATTTATTGATTTCTTTTAGTACGTAGGTGTATTATTAATAAAAAAGTAATAATTTAAACCCATTACAATTTTTATAAAATAAAATCACAAATTTTTGTTTACTTATACAGGGTGGATTTTTGAGATGCGGCAGTAAGGGCAGCTACCCTAACCGTTGTATCTACAGGAAAACGGTCTTAAGAGACTGTCCTTAACTTTCTGAAAAATTTTGATGTGCATTCACAGATTTTGAAAAAAATGTACAGTCAGCAAGAAAATAGGCAATTTTCACAAAAACTTTTTTTTATGCCAATCGATTCTCTTTCTTATAAGGATCAAAAACCTCTATTGGACCAATTGAGGTTTGAGTACTAGAAAAGTCATAAATCGCAAAAAACTTTTCCCATACATTTCGTAGGAAATGAGAAGTTCCAACTTACATGTTTTACCATCGACAAACTGGCCGCTACAAAAAAGGCTGATCGAAAAACAAATAAAAAACTTCTACTTTGGATATTATTTCACCTTAAAATTAAAAACTTGAAACTTTACATTTGGACTCACCTAGAAATTTTACTTTTGTGCTCTAAGTTATGAGGTGTTCAGAATGGTAGCCGTTTTGACGTAGGCATAGGTTTATTCTCTTTACTACAGAGTGGTTAGCAGCTGATAATGTGCTAGGATTAATTCCATAGACAATCGTGGTAAGTAAATCTTTGAGTTCCTGAACACTGTTGTATTTATTTTTATAAAGTTCAATTTTTAAATAGCGCCACATAAAAAAGTGTAGAGGCGTGAGATCAGGACTGCGAGGTGGTCACGGTAAAGTACCATCATTATGTTCGTATCCACTGCCTTGCGAATTGCCGGAATTCGATTGATGCGATTTCGAAATACGAAGTTTTTTTTTTTGTTTTTTTTTTGACTGTCTTCATTGTAGAGGTCCATCTATCGATCATAAAAAACTAAGTTGGAGTATCATTTCTTACGAAATGTATTGGAAAAGTTTTTTTGCGATTTATGACTTTTCTAGTATTCAAACCTCAATTGGTCCAATAGAGGTTTTGATACTTATAAGAAAGAGGATCCCTTGGCATAAAAAAAGTTTTTGTGAAAATTGCCCATTTTCCTTCTGACTCTACATTTTTTTCAAAATCTGTGAATGCAGATCAAAATTTCTCAAAAAGATAAGGACAGTCTCTTAAGACCGTTTTCCTGTAGCTGCAACGGTTAAGGCAGCTGCCGTTACTGCCCCATCTCAAACATCCACCCTGTATAAGGTGTATCTATTCATACACGAAATCTCTTCGGGGATCATTGTACTCATCATTATGGACAACTTTAACTATGGGACCAAACCTGAACTCGCGAAAAAAAAATCTGCTGTTCCCTACATTCATGTTCGCATAACTCGTTAAAATGTAGGGAACAGGTGATTTTTTTTTCGCGAGTTTTGGCGGAGGTTTGGCGATTCGCGCGTGATTACAATGACCCCTTAAGAGTCCCCTTATTTCGTGTATGAATACATACACCTTATATACTTGGTTTTAACATCACAATTAATATGAATCAATAGAGTAGGTAAATCAAAATTAATTCAAACATCATTCCAATCAAATTCTTCTTAGATTAAGTGTAACAATTATATTAATTGCAAAATCAAATAAATTATGCATTGAAATAGACTAGCTATTATTAGATATTTTTGTCTATCATATACACATCGTCTAACACATATAAATTCATACAACAGAGACGAACGAAGTTTACGACTGCGACGAATACGTAGCCAACTGTTCGCGTCTGCGCTGCGAGTACGGCGTCCAGCGCGTGCGCCAGCCCGACGGCTGCGAGAAGTGCTCGTGCGTGCAGGTCGACATAGACTGCGAGCCGCTGAAGCAGGAGTGCGACCAGCTCAACTGCAACTACGGCATTGAGAGAATCGTCGGAAATGACGGTTGCGAAAGGTTATCTACTCATTTTTTAAATTAGTACCATTCGGTTTATTGGCGCGTTACCATAATCGGAACTTACGCCGCCATCTTCGATTGCATCCAGTTCATGCCTCTTCATTTCTTGTCTGCTGTGAAAACTGCAGGCGATGTAAGATTTACTTGACAGCACTTCGGTTTTCGACTCACTCATAATTATGTTTTATTGATTCATACAGATGCAAATGTAAAGAGTATCCATGTGAGAGAAAGTCCTGTGCAGCAGGCGAGCGCTGCGTGGTACAAACATACATGAACGGCCTCGATCCGGAGCCTAAGTTCACAGCAGAATGCAGAATTAGTAAGTCCTTTATAATTTCAGCATGATACTCCTTTAAAAGAAGTCTTAAACAGTGCATACGTTTTTGGGAACCCCTCACGCATTCAAAAACCTTAGCAAAGTGGGTAACTGTCCAATGGAACCCTATTCAAGGGCCTACAAGGTGCAGTTTTACAGTCTTGTTTGGTAGACTTTACCACGGTAACGAGATAACTATTTGCGTAAACACGTACAAACTGAAGTCTGTCACCATTGCTTTGATTTTCTTCAATGAGTCGTTTCATTACCAGTGGTGAAGGCGGGTGCCTGTCCTATGGACGAGACGACTTCGAACGAGGTGACATGCCGCCGCGAGTGTTCAGATGATGCTGACTGTCGAGGAGTGGGCAAGTGCTGCCGAAGAGGATGCAGCGACTTATGCCTGGTGCCAGTCGAGCAGACCAGCCCACATCCACTTCTTACTACTGTTGCGCCAAGTAAAAAAATTTGAAAGTATCCACTGTAGAAATCCTTTGTAGGTTTTCTTTGATTTCTATGTTACGGGCGACTCGAAGGATCAATTGTTGTAAAAAACCGATCAAGTCCATGTCGGACCACGCACAACTTTGTAGTTGAAAAACGCGCTCGACTACTTATTACTCGTTAACTTGGAAAGCCTACTTAGTTGTAATAGTTTTCCTTTTAACTTCGTTATATACAGTACTGCCGTGATTTTTTTCACTTATCTAAAAACAACCATTTAGCTGGCATGGGCAGCTTAATCCTATTACGTAAATCTCTGAATCGAAAAAGTGATTTCCACAGACCCGCAATATTTTTGTATTCCCATGCCAAATTACAGCTTTCTAGTACTAAGAGTTTCTGAGCTAAGCGGTGGACAGACAGAAAGACAGACGGACATGGCGAAACTATAAGAGTCCCTTGTTGACTACGGCACCCTAAAATGTGGTCCTTCCAGTCGAACCTCCTAAATAAGAACGAAAAACGAAGCAAACTGTCAATACTAATAATATACTTAAAAATAGGGATTACTGTGTTATTAAGATTTCAGCCGTGATTAAAATCAAGTCTACCTACATCGGTTATGCAAATTTAACATACACGTTTTATTCGTAGATGTGCCAGCAGCACCTCAGGCGTTGCCGCAGAGAGAGCCGGAGGTGTCGGCATCTGAAGGTGGCACAGCCACACTGCGCTGTCTGTTCCATGGCAACCCACCACCCAAGATTACGTGGAGGTTCGGAGAGCTCACTGTGAGTATCAAATGCTACAATTTAAGAGTAGGTACCTCATTGAATAAATCTGATTCTAAAGATTAGGATTTGTTAGCGTGGTGTCTCCCTAGCTTATTGAGATGGCCTAAATTTCTTAAATCAAGTCAACATGTTTTCTGACAATTTGTCCCAACAGATCGACGATAACGCGGGCCGCTACAGATTGATGTCGGACGGCGCGCTGGAGATCGTGTCAGTGTACCGCAACGACACTGGCGTGTACATCTGCGTGGCTGACAATGGCCTCGGCGTGGCCACGCAGGAGATACATTTGGTCGTCAATGGTGAGTGGGGGTGAAGCACGATGGTAGCTTAGGGAATGGGCTGGTAGAGGGCGTTAGTTGTTGTGGACTTCTGTTACATTATATTGGAAGAACGGTATTTTCCTGTGTTAGAGAACAAAAAGAGATGGGAACAGGGGGTTTTATTCAAGTTGACATAGATTTTTGTTTTAATTTAATTTTGTCATTAGTTTTCCGTTTTGAATTATTCTAGGTCTTAGATTGCCACAAAATAATATGGCCGTGAATGTTTTTCGCGAGAATAGATCCCACCTATAATGTTTGTACTTTGTATCAATAAGATCCACAGCAACTTGCGACTTTCAAAGCATTGGGTTTTGCATTTGAGAACATGAATTAGTTTGGGATTTTCAAGTAGTTAGAGGTTTTGGATTGATAGTATTTAGAACTTTAACTGATTGCCTTTCTGGTCTGTCTGTCTTTGACACTAACTTTTCCTTTTCCTCACTAAATAATAGGCACATTTTGAGAACAAGCGGCAAAATGTTTTTTTTTCTTTTCTGAAGGTACATTTATAATCAGAAAAACAATAATTTGAATGTCCGTTCATCTTCGTCATTAGGTATGCAAGGCGAGTTAAACAGGAGACAACGAGTATTAGGTATATTAACGTAGATATTTCAAGTCTTGAACTTCAATAGGACAAGTTAAATCGCTGAAACCGGTACTGAGACTATCGACCTAGCCAACGGTCAACTTTCTCAAACTCCCTGCATTTATTTATTTACTTGCTGACCTGACAGCCGTTGTCGTGTCCAAAAAATAGTTCATACAATCAAAAATCAAACTGCTTAGCCTTTTCCCCTTGGTAAGACTGGTTGTCAGACTATCGAGCGACCCGTAACGACTGTCAAAGACCCACGAATGACAGCCGTTACCAACGGCTTAGCGTGCTTTCCGAGGCACAGAGGAGTCGCGGTATGTAAAGATGGTCACCCATCCACGGACCAACCCCGACAAGCGTAGCTTAACCTGATGGATCGACCCGTGCAGCTATTATTTCTTAGCCACAAGCTCAAACAAATACAAATAGTTCATACATTATTCCCATAAAATAGCTCTTTCAGTAGATATATCCCATTTTTTCAATTTTCCGAGATTTTTTACGATTTTTCTTTCCCAAACCTTATTCGGACTAATACAGACATTTTATAATGAAACATAGCCATATTGGTGCAGCCGTTCTCGAGTGATGAGCTTACCAACGCATAGCTTTTCATTTTAATTTACATTGTATAGATTTATTGATTACCAACTCGAAGTATTTATTATAGGTATTAGTACCGAGTGTTAGTATTTATTTCATTTTACCAAATGCCCAGGGCCAGAAAATCACTGGAACCAGTGATATTATAAGAATAAAAGTCGATATCATAATATCGATTCTAAAAATTATCTAGGATAAAACTCGGGCAAGCACAGAATATCTACTATCTTGGGAAAACAAAAAACTAGACTGGTCAGGCATTTCGGAGTGTTTTAAACAACCAAACAATATAACAATCTATTGGTCTAAAATAGAATAAGGTAAATCAAATCAATACGGATGTGCGATAGACACAATTATCTACACGAGTATTGCTCGATAGTTAATTGTAAATAAAATATTACTGTTTCTATCGTGTGTTAATTAAGATCGTTGACACACATCACGAGTATTATTATAGGCGATGCTTGGGAGTTACTTAGTCGTTCGTAGACATATCTCAGTTTTACATAAAAAAATACTTTAATTAAACAAAAATAAAATGAATTATTTCTGCATTACACACTCATGGTTGCGAGCAGTAGACCAAAAAGACAGGTTTTTAGGGTTCCGTAGTCAACAACCCTCATAGTTTCGCCATGCCCGTCTGTCTATCTGTCCGCGGCTTAGCTCAGAGACTCTTAGTTGGTACTATAAAGCTGTAATTTAGCATGGTTATTTATAACGTCAACAATGTGGGAAAAAAATCATGAAAAAAAAAAGTAGGATACTCTTGCACGTAAAGTAGGGACATCTATGGTGTGGGATATCGTTGGAGAAGCCGTTGAAAAATATTGCGGGTTTGCGAAAACCATTTTTTTTAAGCTAGCGCTTGTTTTTGTTAGAGTCAAATGTGACAGCTAAATGGTTGTCTTTGGATACGTGAAAAAAATCACGGCAGTAGTATATAACGATGTGAAAAGAAAAGCTATCACAGCTAAGTAAACTTTTTATGTTAACTAACCAACCAACCCACAAAAAAACCAACACCAAAAACAACCAACAAAAAAAACCATCCAACCAACAAATATCCAACAAAAAAAAACCAACCAAAAACAAAACAACAAACCACCAACAAATAAAAACCCAACCAACCAACCAATCAACAACCAACCAACCAACAAAACAAAAAAAAAAAAACCAACCAACCACACCATAACCAACTTACATTTTCAGTTGGAATATAAGGGAGAAAATGTTTTTCAAATACAATGTTAAGTTTGTTCTTGTTTGTTTATTCATCCCAACTACGGAACCCTTCATTTTGTGCGTGGTCCGACACGCACATGGCCGGTTTAAAATTGAGGTCACTCCTGGTTCTTCTGGGTTCGATTCCCAGGTCAGGAAAAGTGTTATTGTGTTTCTTCTATCAGGAATATTCCTCAGTAGTAGCTCGGAGACTGGATTAGTGCCCGTTTGTTGGCAATAGGCTGGCCCCCTTATTTTTAAACCCTGTTAAATATGAATTATCACAAACTGTTCATTGCTTAGCATAGGTACTATTCTGATCATGCACATCAGTAACACAGAAATGGGCTGACTAGGACTTTTATTGATTACAAGGTTTACAGAAAATACACTGCCACGTGATTCCTATATGTCTTATTATAACGTGATTATTCAGCCACTATTTCTATTATAATTAATGCAAGGATTAGTTTTATTCATAGATCACGTTTTCGTATCGTAATCTTATTCTTGCTTGTCTGATCGTTATTCTTGACCCGTCATTATCAGTGCGACTGTGTATGTACCCTCTCTTACCCGTAAACAAATAAATATGATGACCTTACATTAAGATAACGAAGATATTAGACTAAATAAATATGAACATAATATGAAATAAGACACGAAATAACAAAAATTAAAAAAGTTAACTCAAGTAGGTACGGAAATAAAATAAAAGAACTTCTAGAAAGTATAAATAAATAATACCTAATAATAAATAAGTTTATTTATTTTCTCTCACAATGGTTTTGTAGCACAACAGTTTTGAACTATTTTCACACTGTGAGAGCTGGTGCCTGACTTTTTTGGTTTTAGAAAAAACCTGTATTACAGGTCACTAGGCCCCACTTAGTGGCATCATACAAATAAACAAGCAGGTGACATTTATATGGATGCGTAATGTTTGTGGGTACCTATTGTATTTTTCTGTTCCTTTCTTCTTGTCTTTTCTTCTGCCCGCTTTTAAAAGTGTGTCCGTAAACGATTAAATAGTTAAACAAAAATAATATATTAAAAAAACAATCAATAGATTTGGTGGTATTACTTCTGAAGTACTCGCGCCATATCGCGGGCGCGACAGGCAGTGACAAAGAAATTGTGCTACTAGTGTTGCGTCGCGCCCGCGATATCGCACTAGTCTGTACGAGCCTTAAAAGAACACGAAGCAAGACCTACGTAGAATAAATGAATTTTAACGAAATGGCAAGCTTTTGAATAATTTCGCAACAAATGCTACCTTTAAACAAATTATAAATAACTTCAGGAAAACTTATAACATACTTATTCTCGTTTACCAACGTGCGCACAGGCTGCAATCTTTCGCAGTCGCAGTCAACAGTCTTTTATCAAAACATTAACGTAATCAGTAGGAGTCTGTCCATTGCTCGCGCCGGTCGTATACTCTTGCAGTTGAAGTTCGTGTTACGGTGTTACTCTCTCTGCATCAGTCGCTCTTCACGCTCGGTCGGCATGTCAGGCGTCTGTCTCCTGTCGCTCGCCGCGCTGCTCGCGTGCGCAAGCGCATACCAAGGTGAACGACACTCTTTACACATCTGCTGCTGGTTGTCATAATTGATACTTTGTTTTGGGTGTTTCTAAAGTTTGACCATGGTTAGATAAATAAAATTGCTCGTTTGATCGATTTAAAAAAAAATATCTGTAAGAAAGTGATGAAATTCTCGACGTTAAAAGGTCTTCATGGATGGAGACCTTTTGACGTCGACAATTTAGATACAGTACTTTAGAAGCACACAAAATATCTTCTAACTTCATTTGTTATGTCCTCCCATTTCAATAATTTTACGCTTAGTAGTCAAAATGTTTAACAAAGAGTTCATGAATGTAACTTAACTCACTAAATACAAAGTAGACTATGATAAGAGGATGCATTCACGAACTCTAACATTGGTCCGCTAACAATCGGGGGGCTGGTAGATCCTGTGAGGATGCCTGTCGGAATTGCTGGAGACGAGAACGCCGTGGTGACCGGAGAGCTGGGCAGACCATTCCATGTACGCTGCCTAGCGTACGGGTACCCACCACCCTCTGTGTTCTGGTACCGCGGCTACGACAGTGTCATGGTGCCATACAACGACGCAGTATACGAAGCGAGAGGAAACGTACTCCTCATAAGAAGTTTGGCTCTCGATACTCTTGGACAGTACACATGTCAAGCGTACAACGGAGAAGGCAAGGCGGCGTCATGGGTGGTCTTCGTGCGAGCGTATAAGCCTGAAGGGCTCTTCATTGAAAACGAGTTGTTGGTACCACGAAGCATGGTGGTACCCAGACCCAGGACACAACCACCCACCACCGCGGAGACGACTAGCACCACCACTTCCACTACTACTGAAGTGCCTAGACCTTTGTTCACGGGTAAGATTAGGAACTGTCAACTATATGAATGAACTTTATTTGCTGATTGTTTGTCTTACGATAGTTCTTTTGCATTGACAGTACGAAAACATTCTCTAATCATTTAACAGAGATAACTGTGAGACTATTAATTCTTCTTACAGATAGTTGCAAATGTTACAATTGACGTAAGATCAACAATCAGCTAGTTCCCCTAATAGTACGGAATGGCTTATCTCTGCATGGAGCATGTTTATGTAATCAGCTTGCATGGTTCTTCTTGCGATGTTGGATTGTTTTTGTTAAGGCCTAAAGTAAACAACATATTTATAGACTTATTGGGAGCAACTCGTGTTCTACTGACGTACGAATCTGGTATGTATACAGTGTTAATACATTATAATGTTGTGTGAGAGATACGGCGGTTTTTCTCCGAAAGAATGACTTCTGCCTTATCTTGTCAATATTCAACAGAGATATTTGTTACCAACAATGTAAAAACGATGCGGTGTCAGTAGCTTTTGTAAGTATGTAGAGTGTATGGGACTATTATTATCGATTATAACATGTCGTATGTTGGTGATGAAGTTCGCGGATGTCTAGTTCTATTCATTCTGGGTGCAGCATTTTTGATTGTGCATCGGTGAATGTTTCAATACGCTCGTATTTAAGCTGTACATAAAGCGAGCTTGATGTTATGTGTTGATTAATAATTAAGATCTTAATTGACTGTTTTTATTTATTAAATTCAGATTTCTATACCCGTTCAAAAACGTAAACAAATACTTACTTATAAATAATGTATTTTTACCATTATTTGTTATGCTTAATGGACATTATCTTCGTATTATATTTTTCAATCATCTTCAATTATTCGTAGTGGTCTTTATGACAATGAATATTGAAAATAGGTAATATTTGACATTACCTAACATCTTAAAACTACCCTCTAACTCAATTTTCCACAAACAGTTCCGGTCAGCACTCATGTGTCAACGCCATTCTCGACGCTGAACATCGGAGCTGACCTCCACCTGTCGTGCGAGGTGGACGGCTTCCCCGAGCCTGACGTGCACTGGACCAAAGATGGTGGCATCATACAGACGGACGGCAGGATCACTATCACTGGTAAGTCTTACCACTAGATATTTAAGTGATACTACAACACTCTCACTCGGAGTTTCTTGAAGAGCTAAAGTAGCGGTGGGCCACCCTTGACTGTCGATAGATCGCTATCCGTTGGAGCAGATGAGTACCTACTCGGTGGAGAGAGCTTGTCTTCAAGGGTACCATAAGGTATCTCCTTGCTAGATGAACAGACGACCTGAAAAAGGGACCTGAGAATAGATATAGCTAGATATATTTATTTGCATTCAATGTTGGTAAAAATCTGTTGTTAGAGTTGTTAGGTATCCATGTACCTACATGATAAGCTGAGTTTCGATGGAGCCAGTCTAGGAAAAATTTAAGCTTAACAAGAAAGGCAGTTGAATAGTTTAATGGGTGGTAGTAGTACCTTTAAACATTAATTTAGAGTTTGATGAGTGTCGTGTAATGAATCACAGTCATACATTTTATCAATTTAATCTTGCCTCTTGGTTCGCAAATAGATGAAGAACATGTGGTAGGAACGGAAATAAACGATTCGATACCTAGAGAGTACTCAAAATGTAAACAGAGTTAGTAATATGAAACACATTCTGTAATGTAATAAACATTTAATAATATTGTTAACAACTAATAACCGGGAAGAGACGGAGAGTTTACTGTTACTGCAGTTTTACACTGTGTGATATGACTTATCATAACGGGTGTAAAAATAGTCTTTTAACGGAGCCGAGAATCTCATAATCTTCCCGTTAGCATGCTTTTTTTTTGTACTGATCCGTACCTTGGAATCTGCTGGTTACAGAGATACTTTTTTGATGTTTTTTTTACAAAAACAAGTTATTAATGTTATTTAAAACTTTAAATATTCCCATGATCCCTGTACCGCTGCATGCACCCATAGGCACAGTATGCGTAGATGAAGGCTTTGTGATGGAAAAATAATACATCCTCTATGTATTATTTTTGGAACGAAGTCCCTTAACGCGGCTTGCAGTAGGTTGACTGGTAGAAATAGTCACATAAAAAAAGCGGAAAAAGCGTTATGCCCCACATGCGACTTTCACTCTCTCTCTCTGTCTGCCCCACATGCGACTTTCACTCTCTCTCTGTCTCTAATTTCTATTAAATACGAGTCAGTGTGTGTGTGTGCGAGCGATTATCTGAGGGCTAATTTCGTAACACACTATCAGTAGGAATCGGTTTCAATTTGACAGTTCAACAACATTCATTGCGTTATTTACGTTGTTGAGCAGACAATTTTTTCTAACATATGAAGCAATGGATTAGCAATATACTTCAAAATCATTCCGATTCAAACTGCGTTACGCAATTAGGGTGCAGTTCTGTGTTGCGAGTATCGCGTAATTAAGGGACTTCGTTCCTGGCGGGGTCCCCCGATCGCACACGTTTTATTATTTCTAATCCACATTTTATTTACACCCACAGGTAGCACGATCGTTTCCCGACTGACGGTGACGCGGGTGTCGGTCGCCGACAGCGGGCTGTACGCCTGCCACGCCAGCAACCCATACAGTTCGCAGTCTGACACTGCGCAGATCAACGTGCAACGTAAGTTATATTCCTTTAAAGCTAACGCAGTTTACATATTTAATCAGCCTATAATGTTCCCACAGCTGGGACACAGGCCTCCTGCCTGTGAAAGGGAGTAGGCCATAATCCACCACGCGGGCCCAGTGTGGGTTGGTAGTAACGCAGTTTACTGTGGATGAATATCCAGTTTGCAGGCCTAAAAGACATTGTTCGAAGAACGCACGGCCATTGGGGCTGAAAAGCAGATGATGTTTTTCAGCTGAATTATAATGATGCAGAAAAGGCATTATGACAATTGGCAATGTTTATACAATAACCGTATTGCACCTACGTATAATATCAAACAGTTAAGTAACTACTATCGTGTCGCCATTCCTCAACAGTCAGTTGAGGATTGTGACACCTTCTCAGCACTGCGACTCGATTTGCTATCGGTACAGAGATTGATGGAGTACCACGTTTCCCAGCACTTCTTGGTGATCCGTCAACTGGCTTGACTATCGCTTAACGCTTCGTGAAGACGAAGCGTTAAGCGATAGTCAAGCCAAGACCAGACCAGACCAGACCAGACAAGACCAGTATTGACACCAAAGATGAATTAACTTGCCGAAAGTATGGAAATTGAAGCACGAATCTGTTAACACAGGCGTTTAACTATGTTGTGAACTCAGGTTTGATCACAAATTTTATATTTTCAGAGCTCGTGGTACCTGCTAAGTGCACAGATAATCCCTTCTTCGCTAACTGTGATCTAATCGTGCG
Source organism: Tiliacea citrago (assembly GCA_963921375.1). Classification (NCBI taxonomy): domain Eukaryota; kingdom Metazoa; phylum Arthropoda; class Insecta; order Lepidoptera; family Noctuidae; genus Tiliacea; species Tiliacea citrago. The sequence continues at coordinate 19,898,514 of OY992798.1, forward strand.
CAGCAAGTTCTGCAGACACAAGTATTACTCGAAGTAAGTACATAATAGTTAAGTGAGGTTAATCGATCAATTAGGTCAATCGATAACATTTGCTGAACAAGATTAATAATAGTGTTTAATTGTTCTTATCGTCTATCTACTCAGTTTAGCTAGTTGTTCATTACTGGCGGAATGTATACTTATTGTTTATGTATTTCACACATTAAACATTTTGACGGCACGGTTGGCGTAGTGGTTAAGCGACTAGACTGCTGCGCTGCATGTCACGGGTTCGATTCCCGCACGGAACAAATATTTGTATGACCTATAAGTAGTTGTTCCGGGTCTGGCTGTTTGTGTATGTGAGTTTAAATGTTTGTAAACGCACCCACGATAAAGGAGAAATTCCTAGTGTGGGGCAACGTTTAAAATTAAACATAAAAGCAGGGTTGAGGTATACTTATACGTCCTCTATATATTGTTGTTGTACTGTGGCCGCAACTAAGCACGTTGTATTGTCCCCAGGTTCTGTTGCAAGTCGTGTGTGGAGGCCGGTCAGCTCGACCCCCAGGAGGCGGAGCTTCAAGCAGACCAGCCCTTGAGGAAGAAGTAGACATCAGCTTCACCAAGATCTTACATAATGTAGTAGCCAGACGCGACCGATAGTAAACATTGTTAGATAATTAGATTAATAATTTTCCCCTCGAATACTACTTAAAAGTATTTATAGTTGCAGTAATGTGTTAATTATTTTGTATTAGAATTACGGAAGACAATATAGTTCTTATATGAGAATGTCACACTCGTTACTGTTACAGCTGATGTGAGACTATGGTTACCTCCTCCGTGCACAGTGTCGGTCGCAAGCTCTGGCAGTAATATTGTTTTTGCTTCATGTGCCATAGCTGGAATAGGTATTATTTCTTGAACGTTGAACCACAACACAGCGGTCTACTGTGCGCATGTTCATAACACGCAATCATACCAATAGATTATAATGTAGATAGTTAATATTACTTGAAATTAACAGTTTTATGTAAATAAATATTTTAAAATGTCACAAACTCCATCTGTGATGGAATATTTTTGAGTAATTTTACATTTCTACATAGTTAGTCAGAAGAATATAGTAAATAAATTATTTATGCAATAAGTTCTCTAGTAAAGTGAATGTTTAGCTCGTAGGTAACGCTAGGGTGGCTAGTTAACAAGTCATAATAATTTGTTTAAGTGAATCTTTTTTAAATGTGACGATGTAAATAGATGGACAATAAAAATGTATTAGCAAAATGTTGTGTTTAGTTACCGTTTCTCAGAATTAAGCTCAGAGTTAAACTTTAATATTATAATCGACAGTATAATGACTCGGAGGCTCGTTATAATAATAATATAATATAATCTTTATTTATCCAAAAACATACAGTTTGAAAATACATTGGATTACAAAATACGTTGGATCCCAGCTATAGAACAATCAAAGCCTCAACCAATCTGCCTAGCCTTTTCCCAACTATGTTGGGGTCGGCTTCCAGTCTAACCGGATGCAGCTGAATACCAGTATTTTACATAGAGCGACTGCCTATCTGAACTCCACCCAGTTACTGGGTCACCCCTTGGATAGGCTGGTTGTCAAACGTTCGGGCTTTTCACTACCCATAAAAAAAAAAGATCTACGAATGACAGCCGGGACCAATGCGACGTGCTTACTGAGGCACGTAGGAGTCTCGGTATATATGTAATAGATGGTCATCAATCAACGAACCGTCTGCGGCAAGCGTAACTTATCCTTTGATAGACCCTTGAAGCTGTTATCGTTTAGCCACGGGCCCCGATACGAACAATCAAAGCCTATTAGAACGTAATAAATACAACCTTTTCTATGATAGTCTGTTCGACCAATATAATTACAATGAATATTCACCAAAAGTCGTACAACTGACAAAACATTAAGCCTTGGATTTCGTAAAACTCGAGTCACTACTGCTGAAACTGAAGCATTATCGTTGAAAGCCAGGTGCTCTAGCTTTAACCTACTGAGATACCTAAACAGGTAAATGGCGTAACTCACTGGGATCTGAGATGGCAATAGGCATTCCTCAAAGTTCAATATTGGGTCAAATCAAATCAAAATATTTTATTTCACTTGAACCTATACATTGGGCACTTATGATACGTCAGAAGCTAGGTGCACGGTTCCAATAGGTCGTTTCCTATAGAGAAGAGACGGCAAGAAACGGTTACTCTTTTAATAATAATGGGCTTTTAAAAATTAGAATAATTAATTTCAGGTATGAGAGGACAGTGTAGGCCCGTCAACAAGTAGGTACCAGGTACTTAACAAAATAGAAAATGGTCTATAAATCTGCAGTGTATTATGCCTACAACGTTGTCACATTCAAAAATTTAAATAAATAATCTATATTAGGCGTGTCAGACGTAGTGACTAAAACCCACCAGTGTTCCTTCATTTGCCTGTGTGCCAGGGCCACGATATCCCTTTCGGGCAAACTCGCAACCCTGGCAGACCCGCAACCCTAATAATTGTAAAACTAACCGAACAGACTGTGTATTTTCGCCCAACCCAAAACCACTTAGAGTAGAAATTCGAAATTTTGTTTGTATGGAAGAATCTTAACAAAGTTCAATTAATTTAAAACTGGTATGTATTAAAGATCTTAATTAAAAAAAATTAACACGTGTTTTTGGATTTCTCGAAATTCAACCCGTAATTTAGGTTGTAGGTCGTAGGTTCGAACCCAGACAGGCACTGTACTTTGTGTAAATTATTTCATCACCACTGCTCTGATGGGGGCGTTGAAGTTCCAAGGGGAAAGCACGAAATCAACGAGGACGAAGTTGCGGGCGAAGAGTTAGTCTGCAATATTTATACAGACACGACGTAAAGGTTAGGTTGTTCCTTATGTTGTTATCAGTGCACTGAACCATGCGGTTGAAGCGAGCAGTATATACCTACGCGTCATGTGCTTCCGAGGAGACAAGGAGTCCGCCGACTGTAACGGCATCACCGTGGTAGACCTCACAAATCTCTGCAACACAGGACCTTGTAACGCAGGTGCATACACCAAGTCAACTTTGCCTAAGGCCGAAGAGGCAGCCAGATATTACGGGCGACCAACCTGCGCCTGCGGCTAGCTGGCAATCAGTATCAGCCTAGGTAGGTGGTAGGTATCGGTAGACTCAGTAATTAATGCGAGCTTTGACGGCTAAGGTTACATTTTTACCCCGCATTTACAACAATTTATAAAACGTATTTTATCGTTCTCATTTATCGTTAAAAAGGTGAACAAAATAGTTAACAATACGTCTTAAAAAACGTCAATACATGTTTCATACACGACATGTTTTTAACAAGTTTTTTTATAAGCATATTGCAACTTGTATAAAAACAACCGGCCTATATCTTGATCTTTATTTTTTTACTCTGAACAACAGCTCGCTTCCGTGGCTGCTATAAACTATACGCATACCTACTCGTACATCTCCATAAACCTCACCTACATGGCTGAACTAGAGTGTAAGCCGCATAAAACTCAAAACTATACTCTGTACATTTTTGATTATGCGAACGAATAGCATAAAATATCTTGGTGTTATTATCGAGATCGACAGTACTATGTCATGGACCCGTGTCTGCAGTGACCCGATCTGTTCAAGATCGGGTCACTGGTGACGCGGGTCAGTAAATTAATATTTGTGTTTAAGAATTTGAGATCTGCTGTCGACTGTCATACTCTGAAAATGGTTTACTCTACCTTGGCGCAACATATTTAAATCAAAGGTAAGTACCTATGTGTCACGAGATTTTCTAACTCCTCATAAGTTAGGCTTTGGAGCCATTTGTTCGTGACCTACACTCCTGTAAGGTAAATGGATAGATATTTAAAACCTTATTTACTCTGTTGTACGAAACAGACCCAAAGACGTGATACTGACGTTTCACCAACACAACATTGGCCGGCTCAGTCTGGCACACTCTGTCCGCTCTTCGTTTTTAGGGTTCCGTACCCAAAGGGTAAAACGGGAACCCTATTACTAAGGCTCCGCCGTCTGTCTGTCTGTATGTCTGTCTGTCCGTCTGTCTGTCTGTCTGTCCGTCTGTCACCAGACTGTATCTCATGAACCGTGATAGTTAGACAGTTGAATTTTCACAGATGATGTATTTCTGTTGCCGCTATAACAAGAAATACTAAAAAACAGAATAAAATAAATATTTAAGAGGGCTCTTGTTGCTCGTTTTTGCTCGATATTGATAACGGCAACAGGTAGACGCTTGAAATCTACTCCCATATACAACAAACGTGATTTTTTTTGCCGTTTTTATAGATAATGGTACGGAACCCTTCGTGCGCGAGTCCGACTCGCACCCGCACTTGGCCGGATTTTTTGTTTCTTTTTCTCGCAAGTATGTTTAAAAACATCGTTGGCATACTTTTATTTATTCAATAAGTACACCAACAGCTTAAACAATACATATAAAATTGGCTCAATAGTTAAAACAGAATTTAGCTATTACTTCTAATGTATACACAAATTATAGGCGTACATACAGTTGAAACAAAAAAGACTCGGAAATGGATGCGCCCTTAAATTGTGATAAAATGTGTGACTCAAGCCATGTCACAGTAGGCCATGCTCGCCCCGCTGACAGACACACGAGTGATCCTATGGGTTTATTATTTTCCTTTTAAAGTACCGAACCCTAAAAAGAGGGTGTGTGCTTATGACCACACGATAGAAATAAAATTTACGGTTGGAGCAGAGTATACGCCATTCAGCGTCACCGACCGACTGGAACAGAGTATATCCGATTCAGCCTCGCCGACCCGAGCATGATGATCCAGTTCATAGATTATACACTTATAAATAGGAAGTCCGGTTTCGTTCGCTGTTCAGAAAGAGCGCAACGTGCACCTAAAGAAGTTTTAATTTCAATAAGCCCGATAACGCCCTGTGTAAACGCGGTGGCTAAACAGCCGAGGGCGGCCGAGGCTACTAGTCCGTCTCTAGATAGTGGTTATGGACCTTATACCTGTGTGACTAGTTGTACCCGTGGCTTAGCTCACGACTCGACTGTGTATTCTATGGGCAATATAAGATAATGGGAAGCGTGAAGTAATATTATCGTGAAGGTATATTCGTAAAAGAGTATGCTTAGATGGTTTGGTCATGTTGACCGCGACTAACAAGCGATGAGTGGAACGCGACTAACAAAAGGTATTTATAAAGCAGAGGTGAGTGGAAACGCCGGGAGTGGGACGTCTTAGGAGGACATATAGTGACCAAATTGGTGATGTTCTTCAGAAAGGTCAGGTGCGTAGTACTCGCAATCGGCGTGCGTGTATGACCAGATGTATGAACGTAGGCGAAGCAAAAGGAGTATGTAAGGAGCGTAGCAGGTGGCGTTCTATAGTTTCTGCCTACCCCCATGGGAAGGCGTGAGTTTATGTATGTGTATGTATATTCGTAAGGAAATTGTCCTCTACATCTACCACATTAGTTATCTTTTTTCATCATCGCCGAAATACTTATATGTTGTTATAGAGGTTGCAAGCGACAGTTACAACATTCGCTGTGGGTTTTTCTATTACGGATTTTTCAGTATATGCTCGGAGACTGGAATTTAGGTGCTCCGACTCCTATGGCAATATCCTTGCCCGTCGACGATCACCGACGATCGACGATCGCCTTTTCCCAATATATTAAACATACAACTGATGTTCTAGGTAGGGGGAGGGATGTTTAATATATCTGGCAAAAGGCGAATAGTCGACATCGTAACTGCTTTTTAACTTTTTACAGCAATTCCCAGTAAATTCCCACTTCACATAGGTCTTGTCTACACTTGTATCATTTTGGTATATCAGATGTTCGCTAGTTTGGTCGCAAAATTACTCAAATGGAGGCGTAATATTGGTGCGGAAGTCGCGGGCAACAGCTAGTAGCATATAATTTTCGCACGTTTGTTCGTTTCGAGTTGCAATTTGTGTTCATTAATTTCTATTACTATAATGGTTTGCTAAAAATATTGTGTTCTGTAATCAATTCTTGTCTATAATCGTGAAAGTTGCGTAATTTTGCTAAGTGATTGTGAGTGCATTGTTGACGAATATTTATGTGAAAAGTTATTTTTTGTTTCATTTTAAAACCTACGGATCTTCTAATCACGGTCGTAAGTTGAATATTTGAATGATTAGTGTAGTGGCAGTAGGTACTCTAATTATCTTGGCCGAAGTAAGACGATCTCTGAGTTACTCTTGTTTTTCAGTCAAGAACTATTGAAGCAAGAGTAATGTCTTACACTACTGTACGGCGACTATTTAATAATTATTATTTGAGGGGTTTGGCGCTGATAGCCGAAGGATAGCCGCTGATATAGGCTTTCGCCTAGTTCGGCTACAGATGCCTAGTTCATTTGTAACAGGAAACTAATAAAGCCTTTATCATGTGTATCATTGTAAACAATTATTGAAATAAACTTATATTATCTACATAAATATTACTGTTTGTCCCAACTTTTATATACCATCAATCTCAATCACGGTTGGCGCAGTGGTTAAGCGATTGACTGCTGCGCTGCGTACGTGTCGCGGGTTCGATTCCCGCACGGAACAAATATTTGTGTGACCTATAAGTAGTTTTTCCGGGTCTGCCTGTTTGTGTATGTGAGTTTAAATGTTTGTAAATGCACCCACGATACAGGAGAAATTCCTAGTGTGGGCAGCATTAAAAAAAAAACTGCCTAGCCTTTTCCCAACTATGTTGGGGCCTGCTTCCAGTCTAACCGGATGCAGCGACTGCCTATCTGGGTAATACGATACCCCTTGGTAAGACTTACCATGTCTAAAAATGTAAATGTACTGAATGAATAAATAAATAATCTATGGTTTTTATTGACACAGTTGTACGAGGCTAACCTGCTAGCAAGTAGAGTCCCAATACACAGCGACATATAATATACCCGTATCATAACCGCCACAGCACTCCGTTTCGGGCAGGTCAACGTGACGTCCCCTCATGAGCAAGTCACCCGATTCTCAACATTTGTTACCCGTGGTCCCTTCGAAAAATACAATGCAGCCAAATTAAAATGGTAGACCGTTAGTTTTAGCTCTTAGTTACTTGAAACATTCAAAATGATTAATCAAAATAAAAAAAGAGGGAATCTGGCGCTACCGCGGCACGCTCGCTCGCCTTCGCGCATTAGGGTCAGCTCACACCGAGACGCGACGCGACGCGACGATACTGGAAGAGGTCAGTGATTTCGCGCTGCGCCGCGCGCCGCCGCTAGTCGCATCGCAACGTCGCGAGGCGCATAGTAAAAGTTCACCGCTGCGTCACTCATACAAATGTACTCTGTGCGTCACTCTACGCCGCGAGGCATCACGAGGCGTAGTGCTACGTGGTGTAACGATTCTAAATTCTCACAATGAAATGTGTATCTTTTCGTGTAGAAAATAAAGTTATATTTTGAGTCGCTCGTTTAAAACGTGCGCGCAGCGTCGCGTCTCGGTGTGAGGTGACCCTTAATGGTCACTGTTCTAACCTAAGCTAACCCAAATGATTCAATAACAGTAGATGGTTTTTTTTTTTTGGCAGCATTGTATTTCTCGAAGGGACCATGGGTAAAAAAATACCCGTGGTCCCTTCCAAGCACTACGGGAAGGACCACGGGTAACAAACTATTCGCAACTCTGCAGATAATGTACAGTCGACAGCACATCAGGTTATATGGAACTGTCATATTTCTCTAAATTATTTTAAATAAACCTTACAGTATAATAGTTGTACGGAACAAGGTTCAAAATCGGTTTACATTTCACTGTTCGTAAGTTTTTGCTAAAAACCGTGGTAGAGCCGCCAAAACAGTTTCGCGAACTCAAGAGCAACCGTAGTGTCAGTTTATCTTATATTTTTCTGTGGTCTGACAGTACTGTGCCGTGGTTATCTGTGGTACGCCGACCGTTGAGTACGTATGAGTATGTGTATACAGGCTGACTTTGACAACATCGGTTATGTACCTTTTAAGCGCAGGCCACACCGCCAGCTAGCGGGCGGGCGGGCGAGGCGGGCGAACATCGTTTCACTTCTTTACATGGTTAGTCGGTAGCTCGCGGTGTGAACCGAAGTATGTAAAGAGGTGAAACGATGTTCGCCCGCCTAGCCCGCCCGCCCGCTAGCTGGCGGTGTGGCTTGCGCTTCATAGGAAGGTCGACTTTTTTTTTGCGAATTCTAATTTGGTCCTATAGTCAGTCACCCCCTTAAATTTTGTCGCATGTTTTCACAGTCAGCCTGTATTGTTCTGTGCAGTTTATATAGGTTGATTTATGTCGCCGAAATTTTGATCGGGCGCGAGTCGAGACACGCGCCCGTATCGACTGTGGATGTACTCTGTGCTGTGGATTGCTACCTGTTTATGTACTATACTAGCTGCGCCCCGCGGTTTCACCGGCGTAGGTCTCCATCCTGTGGGAATATCGGGATAAAAAGTAGCCTATGTCTCAATCCAGGGTGTCAGCTACCTCCATACAAAATTTTATCACAATTGGTCCAGCCGTTTGAGCGTGAAGAAGTAACAAACATACACACACACACACACTCACTCACTCACAAACTTTGGCCTTTATGATATTAGTGTGATGTGATTATTGTTATTTGAACTTTGAACCCAACACGGCGCTCTACCGTGCGCATGTTCAACGCAATCATACCAAAAATTAGATTATAATTTAGTGAATGTGACGATGTAAATATATGGGCAATAAAAAACGAATTAGCAAAATGTTGTGTTTAATTACCGCTTGTCAGAATTAAATACAAAGCTGAATATTATAGACAGTGTGATGGAGAGGCTCGTTGGATCCCAGCAATAGAACAATCAAAGCTTAGTAGAAAATTACCAAATGAAATACATTTACTGTTCTAATATTCGGGAAGTCGTGACGCCAACAAAAATAAAAAGAAACATTGCGATAACATAAATTTTTATTTACATTCCGAAATTCACAATCAAATATAACAATAAACGTCCTACGTCCAACTTACCTGTCAATGAAAGTACAGTGAGAAACACAGAAGTCTACTGGTGATTTATCTATATACACACATACATTCACAAGTTGATCGCCACCGCCCCGACCGGCGAGTGCTGCACTAGCTACACTTCATTGCCAGCTCGTCCGCGGTATCGACTCCACGACTCGACTGAGGTGGCTAGGCCTGTACACAATTTACTACCAAATGAGTTATACAATTTATTTATTCGTATAGTCCAGCCGCCTCCGACAACTCTTATAGAGCAATACAGCGATACATATAATAATATATTCTTAGAATACAAAAATTAAAACAATAAGTTATATACATCAAATTATAATTTCATGTACATATGTGTCGGCACGCCCCGCGGCGCGGCCCGCGCACGACGACACCGCGCTCAGTTACATGTCGTCGCCCGTACATCTACTCCTCCTTAAATATCTTACCGGGCGCCGAGCGGGCCCATTTTAGTATCACAATGTGTGTTAAACTAAACAGAGGTCCCACTAAATCCTAAACGCCTACTAAAAAACTATATAAAACCGAAATCTACTACAAAATAAAAAGAAAATTCTTTACGAACAATAATAAACTCGCTAGAAACGTGTGACGAGCGTACGGTAGGTGCGTCGGAGAGTCGCGATGCGTCGCGGTGGGAGGTGGATGGTTGTACTTGTATCTCGCGCGGGGCGGGGCATGTTCGGGTGAGTTCGAGCGTGCTCGGGCATGCTCGGGGCTCAGTCGAGGACCTGCGAGACGATCTTCTCCATGTCGTGATCGATCTCGTCGTTCGTAGGCGGCGGCGGCGCGGGCCCGGGCGCGTCGGGCGCGGCGGGCAGCGTGAAGGGCTCGTCCAGCTCCTCCAGGCCGGCCGGCACGGGCAGCTTGCCCAGCTCCTCCTGCAGTTTCACGTAGTGTCGCTGCGCAAGTATAAACACCTCATTGCTATGTCCAACAGTAAGCCCTCGTACTTACTCGGCTCGGATTTTTTATCGCGCACTGTGTTTTCAACGCACTGCTTAGCGCCGAGAGTTGTAACCACAGATTTAGAGCAGGCTAGATACCATACAAGCCATCCGACCAAGCGTGCCCCGAAGTTTGTACTGTGCGCGAACTTCCGGCATTATTGCGACTTCCTATTGCATGTCAATTAAAAAAATATCAAGTCACGTCCACTCCTGACGAACTCTATTAGCTCACAGACGCGCTTAGCGATTGAAAGGATTCTGTTTACGTTGAGCACATCACTAAATGGCTGGGATGACGTCATCGTAGGTATAGAAATGACACGCTCGGTTTTCATACAATCTAATGAACATGCGGTATCTAGCCAACTCTAAATTTCTGGTTGTATAACAGTCTATTTTTTTGTAGCGGTGGGAAGCACTCCATTGGACTCTCAATGCTCGTCGCAACACCGGCAGTTGAAAATCCAGTGCGCGATACAAAATCGTCGCATTAAAATATCGCCCGTGCGGACTTTTCTTTTTTTGTCCCGGGGTGTAAAAACCTCATGGTTGTCCTCCTCCCTGGGGCGGGCGGAGCGGTCTGTCAGACTCTTACTAACTAAAAACCAACCCGGTGTTCCCTTCCCACACTTGCACCGGGGATCATGGGATCATGTGCGACTTGCCCGTGTGGACCTGGGCTAACAAAATCACTACCGAGGGTAAAACTCCTTATAGAATTAAAAAAAAAAAACTGTACTTGAAATATTTTTAGTTTTGTGCCTTACCTTGAGCGCCATCAGGTTGAGTTGTATGCTCCTCTGCGTGCGCTCGTCGCCGCTCTGACTCTCCAGCTCCGTGATCCAGTTCGCCACCGTCTGCATTATTTCGTTGCGTTTTATCCAGAAGTGCGTCTGGATCACCTGGTGAACAAAAATACATTATCAATTTCAATTTTGATCCCGGATTTGACCGCTGCATATCGTTCGAATGATACATACATACAAAAACTCACACCTATTACCCATGATGATAGGCAGAAACTACAGAACGCGCTACGACCCCAGCACGTAAGTCGTAGGGCTTTCTGTAGTTTTGGCGTCCTTTGTTTACGTTCATACGTCTGGTCATAAATGCACCCATGCCAATAACTCAACATTGCGATCCCAAAATGTGATTCAAGCAAATTATATTTAAAAAAAATAAGATTGACATATCAATCTTAGATTTCATAAATTAGATAAGGATTAATTACTTAATTTCCGTCATTAAACAATGAATATTTACAGTTCATTGTACAAAAATTGCACCATATACACTAAAACACTAATACATTCACTGGCCCTACTTGGATTCTGTGTCGTGATCCTGATCCTGATCTTCCGCAAGAGTATTTATGCAACACAATGAAACAATAACAAAAGGAGATTAAAAAATATGAATTGCAATTATAAACATACCTCCTTGAAGCAAGGCTCAGGGTTCCTAAGATGGTCCAGCATGGCCCAGCGCACACAAGCCTGGTAGATGTTGGAGTTGTACTCGAGCGAGGCGCTGGAACCGACGCGGGTGCCGCGGCTTCGCTCGTATCCCGGCTCGTTGAAGTACGGCTCGGGAACCAGGATCAGAGACTGGATTGACACCAGTACCTGAACACGAGCAATGATTAGGCACGCGAGACTAAAAGCGGAATTAACGCCGCCATTTTGTTTTGTCAATACGATTTCGGGTATGATGGGCGTGGTTGGCGAAGGGGCTTCTGGCTAAATAATAACAGCCCCACGGGTCCATCAAAGGGTAAACCACGCTCGCCAGGGCGGTCCGTGGATGGGTGACCATCCACTACATATCTAGGTCTTCCATGCCTCGGAAAGCACGTTAAGCCGTTGGCCCCGGCTGTCATTCGTAGATCTTTGACAGTCGTTACGCGAAGTCAGAAGCCCAAAAGTCTGACAACCCGTTGGTCCCGGCTGTCATTCGTAGATCTTTGACAGTCGTTACGCGAAGTCAGAAGCCCAAAAGTCTGACAACTAGTCTTACCAAAGGGTATTGTGTTGCCCAGTAACTGGGGAGTGCAGGTCAGTTAAGCAGTCGCTCGATGTAAAATACTGATATTCAGCTGCATTCGGTTAGATTGGAAGCCAACCCCAATATAGTTGGGGAAGGCTAGGCAGATTGATTGGGCGTGGTGATCAATGCCCGTGCCTTCTCTGTATAAGAAGAGGCTGTTGCCCTGCAGTGGGATTGTAATATGCTGGTATGATAATTTCGGGTAGAATAAGGTATGGTATTATAAGTTCCGTGTGGTGTCGGACGTAAAGAATAGCACCATCCTATTTCTTCCCGTGGGTGTCGTAAAAGGTGACTAAGGGAGTTACTAGAGAATGGGCAGCAGCGTTCTCTATGCATTTTAACACCATACTGCGATCGCCAACCCGTTTGCAAAGCGTGGCAATTATGGCAACCCCCCCTAAAAATTTTAGGGGAGGCCTATGTCCAGCAGAAAACGTCTGAAATGATGATATTTCGTGCGGTGTTGCAGACTTGCCTGTAGAAAACTTGAAGTGTGCGCGTTCCACTTCTCCTCGGGGCGTCCGTGCCAGGTGTTGAGCACCGACAGGCACACCTTGCCGTCGTTGTACAGGTTGGGGTTGAAGCGCACGGAGTGTCGGCCGGTGGTCTCGAGGTTGATGAGCATGGGCACGGCCGGGTACTCCGCCGGGAAGTACACGTCGAGGACGAAGCAGCCGTTCGCGTAGGGCGTGTCCGATGGACCTGTTATTAGGACCTGTGAGGGAATTGGTAATTTTAGTCTAATATCACTGACTTTTACGACTTTTTAATAGAAAAAAAACTCGCTCGCTTTTTTTATATGAATGTGAGTTAGAGTTTGGAGTGCGTGTGTGTACCTTCATGACGTCGAGCCGGTCGGCGTCGGTGCGCACGAACACGGACGAGGAGTAGGACAGCGGCAGCGACGTGGCCAGCGTGGCCGCCTCCTGCGCCAGGCGCTTCATGCGCGCCGGGTGCGCGCGCTCGCCCGCCGCGCGCACGGCGCCCTCGAAGTGGTACGGCACCAGGAAGCGGAACCCGGACTCTGCGCATTCCGCTATCATCTCGAAGGTCTCTGCAAACATACAACATTCATTGAAAGCGCAATCCTAGACTGCAGAACTCGGTGAGAAGAGTGTATTTTGAAATTCACTAAACATCTGAAAGCGAGTGCGTGAATCTATATTATGTGTCGCACCGAGCCCAATGTACCCTAAACATAGCATTGCTTGGCCATACATGACCGCAAGCTACACCACCTAGTTACTACCACAGTTTTCTATGCAAGAGTCTGCTCAGTACCGTAGCTTCAAAAAGAATTGTATCCAGCCTTGATAAAGGAAAGAATTTGTGAACTGACGAAGATTTAAAAGTCTAGACTGTACTTTGTGTTTCTGGAAGGCACTGGCATCGGAGAAGATTCAGATACAAATAAAGAATCTGAATCTAAAGAAAGACATAGTGAGGAAACCTGGACTTATAATTAACATTAAGTCTGAAATCGCCAACCCGTTTTGAGCAAGCTTGGTAATCAACAGTCGCCTTCTGTATATGAGAATAGGCCTTTGCCCTGTAGATGATAACAGGCTGGTATTATAAAGTTAGAGGCAGATCAGGCTACTTACCGAACTGCATGGTGCGCATGAGCTCGATGTAGCGCGCCTCCCGCGAGGCTCCGCTGAGCGGCTGCGGCGCGCCGCTCGCGCGGCCCGGGTCCGCCTCATTCTCCGCGCGACACATCAGCGCGGACGTCGCCTGGACAGATATTCATAATATTAACTCGTGAGAGACAACAAGGTTAGAAATCCTAACTAATATTATAAAATTCGAAAGTGAGTTTGTTACGCTTTTGGATGAAATTTGGGGGTAGACCATGACCTGGGTTAGGTCATAAGATACTTTTTATCCCGATATTCCCACGGGATCAAGGCTTATGCGGGTGAAACCGCGGGGCGCAGCTAGTAGTATAAAGTATTACATTCACAATACATTTTGAATGACGTAAAACTATTATTGCATAGCGTTACTGGACGCATGACCGACTTCTGCGACCCGTGGTTATCGTAACCCGGACGCCACGAAAACTACGCACATTACGTTGTTTTCGTTGCCCTTTGGGAAAACTGGTTCAGGCCCCGCTTGCAGAACCATCACATCACATCTTCACAGACACAGAAACGAGATGTTAATTTCGCTTAGCGCTAAATGTATTTAGTGTTTTCTGGTAAAAGCGGGCTTATGTGTCGCGTATTCCTATTCAAATTGCAAAAAAATAATTGCTGTTGACGAATGTAGAATGTTCTGACTTTTTACAGCGTCAATCAAACATCAACATTATATTTTTAACTTACTTGTATGTCGGCAATAAGTGCGGCGAGTCCCTCATCCTCCTCGGACAACTCTGAATTACTTGAAGTACTAAATCTTTGGCTATATGTCATTTTACCGAATATATTCTTCTTACTCATCCTGAAATAGAAAATATGTGGTTAAAAATAATGATGTCAGTGCTAAACAAGCAGTATTGCTTGCAAAGATAATTATGTCGTAGGTGTCTGTTGGAAATGAAACATCGAGGTTCAGCAGTGCGGCTTTGTAGAGCAATGTCTCTGTGTGTGTCAACCAGTTATCATACTAGTGTAACAGTCAATTTAAGTAAGATGTGCCATATTTACGACATTCGAGAACCGAATGTGTTGAGACCAGCCTTCTCAACATCTCCGCGCGCTGGCGGCAGTGCACGAGGGGTTCGGCTGCAGCGGCGAGAAAGACGGCCGCACGGCCGGACGCGGGCTCCCGCGCTACACAAGTCAGCTGTTGCACGCCTTCACGCACGGCTGCGCGCGCCGCTTTTTTAATTAACGTCTTTATTCTTGCTTTTAACCGCCACAGTCTATACAATTTCGTATTTCCTTTTATCTTTCATTATATATGATAAACAGTCCACTCACCTTTCATTTTGCTCCACTACGACCTATCGTCGCAAACAGAATGCTTATGGAGATATTGAAGGTCAAAGCCAAATATATTTTCACGAATAAATGTTTGAAACTGAATCCCAGTCTGCTATCAATTTGTTTTTGATCAATGTTACCTGGTCAGATGTAGTATGCTCAGATGGTGATGACGTAGCTTGGTGATGAATACTGTGGCGGCGTACCTTAGCTTGGTGGCGTAGGAGTTGGTGGTGCGGCTCATCATGGCCAGCAGACGTGGGAGCGGGCGCAGCGCCTGCGTCAGGCGCCGCGAGCTCAGCGCGTGCAGCGCGCGCGCGCAGCGCAGCACGTGCACGTACAGCGGGATGTGGCGCGACATGTCCAGCACTGTGCGGGAACGTTCATAATAATATTAATAAGCTCCCGACCGAATTGCGGTCACGGCGGCCAATTGGAGAACGCCAGGCACGCAGGTAATATAGTGCACGAGTGTGTGCGCAAACACAGGTGCACTTTCAATTCCTCTCCTCTCATAGTCCGATGGGACGGCAATCCGACACGACCGGAGAGAGATCAGGCGCAAGACCAATAGCTTGAACGTACTTTCAGAGGCTCGAAGTTATCACACCACCAACTTTTAGGCCCGTATTAATACGTTACTCAGCCCAAGAGCTCGCACTTGATAACAGTCTTGAGGTCATGATCGTATTAATAAACATAAAATTGATGTACTCAAGTTACGGCTTGGGTTTACGTTATCAGCCGAGTGATGGACTGATTAATAAACGAAAATCGACACTTAAGTATACAATTAGGTGTGTGTACTAGAGATCCTTAAATCTGAGTGTAGGCAGTCCGTGACTTGAGGTTGTGATTAGTAGCGCGAAACATGGAGTTTGAAAATATTTTGGGTGAAAATATTTTGAAAATAATTATTTCGATGAATAATTAGAGTAAGTACTATGACGATATTTTTGCCAAAAATCTATTTATGGGATGCCTCGAATCCTTTTGAGTTACCAAGTGAAAATAAAAAAAAACAGCCAATTGCGTGTCGGACCACGCACAATGAAGAGTTCCGTAGTTGGGATGAATTTATCCTAAAAACAAACTTAACATTGTAGTTGAAAAACATGTTCTCACTATACATCGATATACGTCACGGTCAATTTTCTAACTGCAAATGTAAGTTGGTCGACTATAAATTATCTACTAGTTAACTTGCAACTTTACCACTTTGTCGGCGTGATTAATAAGAGTCATACGGAAAGACAGACAGACGGACATAGCGAAACTATAAGGTTCCTTGTTGACTTCGGAACCCTAAAAATGATCCAGATTTCAATTTCCCTAGAAATATTTATAACGTGATACAGCGACTTATCAAGAACGAAATGTGATGAATGTCATTCTAAACTTCGGTCTATGTGATGTAATCGTTCATGAAGTACAGCTCCTTGAGGAGCTGATCTTGGTAACTGAGATACTGTTTTCATGTGTTTATTAATTAGTAATGATCTTGAGATGCTGATATCGTTATAATGGCGTTTCAAATAATTACGCACTTGA
This sequence comes from Tiliacea citrago, assembly GCA_963921375.1. Lineage (NCBI taxonomy): Eukaryota > Metazoa > Arthropoda > Insecta > Lepidoptera > Noctuidae > Tiliacea > Tiliacea citrago. The sequence goes on from OY992798.1 coordinate 19,915,054, forward strand.
GTACGTCGTTGGGGTACGTTTATTAATACGGGCCTTAAACTCCAGGTTGCTACTGAGAAATACCTAATGAAAAAACCCAACAACACTGCCCATGCTCAGCAGTCGACCATGAGACCAACGGGGCAGTTGAAACATACACCGTTATTAAAGACAAGGAATTGTAATCCCTGGTTACTAAGATTTTTAGGATAAAATCGAAAATGCCTCGTAATTTTCTTTTTATATCCAATAGATTGATCGAAAACAAAGAGAAAACCTCGGAGTACTTTTCGTCTACGATCAACAGCTCAAAATATCAAATCTTAGAGATTGTCAAGTAAAATAGACTGTACTTGCATAAACTTATACTCCATTTGATATAAGATTAGACATCTATATAAATCTTTTTTACAGGCCGATCAACCGATTTTGAGTTCTATTCCGTAGGCATAAAGATGGCATTAAAAGCAAAAACGTGGTTACAATACCAACTGTTTATTACAGCTGCCATTTGTCATGCCACCAACGCAATAGAAGTCAAAATCGGTTGAATGGACTGTGAAAAAGGTTTATTTAAACATTTAATCTTATTTCAAATGGAGTATAAGTTGATTTTTGACTGACTGTATTAAAAAGGTCCAAAATTTTCTGTTGCTATGAAATTTGTACTTTGTCATGCAAACATTAAGTTTTTAGTCCCAAAACTTGAGAATTATCAGAGATTCTAAATTCAAGTTTAGATAGATTCTAATAAGGAACCCTCAAAATCACTTTAGAGCGCCAAGATACAGACTAACTGCCTAGTTTGGGGCTCACTGGCAATATTAAATGCGTAAAATAGCTGTAGATTTTACTTTTACTGTTAACTCATCGTCATCTGCCCAGCCTTTTCCCAACTATGTTGGGGTCGGCTTCTAGTCTAACCGGATGCTGCTGAATACCAGTATTTTACATGGAGCGACTGCCTATCTGACCTCCACAACCCAGTTACTGGGTAACACGATATGCCTTGGTAAGACTTTTACTGTTAACTATAAGAATGTTATTCATCATTAATAAACATATTTCTATTTTACTTACCCGAATCGTTTCTTAGATAAGAGCAGATGGCGGGTAAAAGCGAGCTGTTGGCGACGAGGTCAATGAACTCTACGGGCAGGTCGTGAGTGTCGTCGGAGTCGCCGTCGCGATCTGTGGTCTCGGCCGCGCCCTCTTCGGGAGGCCACTTCTCTCCAGGGTTCATGTATGATGCTAATACCTGTGTGAAAAGATGGTTAGGTTAATACAACTTCGAAAACGAAATCGAGCTTTGGAAAAGATAGTCACACAGATATGAGTAGCAGATATGACACTTTACAAGATATGCGACGCTTTTCTCGCGCGAGGAGCGTCTACGTCACACCGAAAAAACCGCCTCCCCGACATCGCCTCGGACGCGCTAACACTCGGTTAGTGTTGAACTGTGGACACGCTTCACGCGTCACGCGTGGCGTTTTCACGTACTAACACGTACGTGAGTTTCCTTCGCGAAGCTGCCCGGTCGGTTTAGACCCGGCTATGGATGTGTGGTAACAATTAATCTTTCTGTCAATACTCTGATTTCTTTAAAGTCCTTGGCAGAAATCAAAAAAAAATCAAAATCATTTGTTTTTTTCACATAAACCTACATGGGCACTTATGAAACGTCAGAAGATAGGTGCACGGTTCCAATAAATTAGTCGTATTACCTGCAGCAGCACAGTCACGTGTTCCTCCTCGGTCCTCTGCCTGACGAGCGCCTGCTCCACGTTCCACGATTGCTGTGTGGAGCCGGTGCCGAAACCCGTGCCCTTCGCCCAGTACAGCTGGCTCTTCTCTTCGGACTTGCCTGTAGAGCCGTTTGAACCTTGGCTGTTCTGTAATAATACGTAAATATGAGAAAAATGAACAAGTACTATCTATAAAGTCAATAGGAAAGGAGACGTTCACGAAATGTATGGGGCTTGGTACTAAAATAATTGACAATTTAAACAGCCTTCTGACCTATATAGGCTGAAAGAGGGTAATTATTTTGACGTCTTTGGGCATTTAATTTTTTTTTTACAGCCGCCCGTTTTTTTTTAAACAAGTGTTGAAAAATAAAATGTTCCTCAAGCATTATTTATATTTTAGGGATGGCAACCCTGTGGCAAATGACGTGACAATGACAACGTCAGTCAGCATGTCTCGGCTTGACATTTACAGCGTATATTTAGTCCGAGTTTACAGCTTTGACTTTTTTCGATACGTTTTGTTATTGCATTGTCATGATAATCAATATTTTTTGTCTTAATTTCATGGAGCTGCAGCTAAAATTATAATAAAATCTCAAAGTATTTAATACAAACGGAAACATTAGCCACATAAAATAATTATATTGCATAGAAATGAATAAATAAAGACTATGTGCGTTTTGTTTGTATTGAAACATTTTTCACTTTTTCACAAAAACGGGCGCCTGAAAAAATCAGATTTAACTATAATCGAGTAGCATAATAAATAAGCTTTCTAATAAGGTACATCACATTAGCGTTTAAAAATCGTCTGAATATTATACCAATTTTGACCTCTCCTTTTATTTATTTATTTATTCTTCGTAAAGCTTACAGTCTAACATCTGTAAAGGTAAGTTATTGACAATAGCGCTTACAATTGCCATTTACAAGCTTCCATAAATTAAAAACTATGTACCTAAAATTAAAAAGAAAAGAAATATACAAATATAAAAAAAAAAACAAAAACAGAATCTTCTTATAGATGACTTAACAAATTCTTCTTTAAACAAAACAAAATCAAGGAAGCAGAATTATCTGGAGTCTGCATGACTCAAAATTCGAAGTTGATCCATAGTAAAAGTTATTCAGTCTAAAGCACCTCTTAAAGTTTGTTGGGTTAATTTTGAAACACTTTATACAATCAGCCAATATGAAACAACCCTATTTATTATTATCACTATAGTCAGCGCGCGACTGCTAGTCACCGCCCGAGGTGTGTGAGCGGTGAGACGGAGGAAGTAGACAAAGGCAAAGTTAACTCAGTCTGCCAATCTTGGCAATCGCACCCTCCCCCGTCTCACCAGTCACATACCTCAGGCGGTGACTAGCAGTCACGCGCGGATTATAGATATTGGAATAAATTAAATCTAAATAAAACTTTAATGAATTATGAAACGGAGGGGGATAATACCTCCCTCTAAAATCCCGGAATGATGGTAATTACGTATTAATTCCGGGATTTTAGAAATGACTAATTATTTATCGCATTTTGACTATATTCGTTACAAATTACAATTTCGAAGAACTTTATTACGGTTCCGTAAAAACAGTTAAAGTTAACCGGTTATTGTGTGGTTTTGTATATAGCGAAAAACACTTTGTTACTAATGTATTCAAATTCAGATAAATACTTTTTAATTTCTTGAATCACGTGTTGTAACCATCAAGACTTAAATTCCGGGATCGATCTCTGATTCAAACACTTACAGAGTATACAATTCGTGTGTGTACTATAGGTATACCTCTGCCTAACCCTTCACGGAAATGTGTACATACACTTACATCATTGGAATTAGGTCTGTGATGCGTGAAGACAGCCAGACAAGCGAGCAGTAGTCGCACGGCGCCTCGTTGCAGCAACGCCCGTCGCAACGCGCGTCCGTCGTCCGTGTTGCGCGGCGCACGCTCCAGCAACCGCGCGACCACGCTGAACGGCAACGTGCCCAGGGAGCCCGCGCCGCCTACGCGACCGTCACCTACTGCGATGCTGCCTGTTGGAGGAAACAGAACAACGCGTTTCAATGTGATTTTTCTTTTCTTTCGATTCATCAAATAATCAATTACCCAAATATTAAGAACTTCACATCTGTCCAGATGCTTGACTATCCCAACCTCATCAAAAGGGACAGCCGTTAGACAAAAATGTATTGCCAGATGTTCGAACTTTAAACTCACTGGTTTGGAAGACAGGATCCGATGTTAACACAAATTTTCTGGCAAAGGCAGTTTCATCTCCCAAATCTATTGATGAATATTTTCGACAAACAGTCACATGATTAATTACTATAAATTCTTAAGAAGAGCCACTATCCTTACACTACGTCTTGCACAAGTTATAATGCATTCCAGAATGTGCACTTACGTCCGTCCTCATCATGCGTAACTCCGAGCAGCAACCTCAGCAGGTGACAAGCCCGGGCGCCCTCGTCCAGCAAGGCATCAGCATACCCCGGCAGCTTCAGCAGCAGTCCCAGTGCGATCAGCGCATGCGCGGGCACGCCGGTACAACCACTCTCTTCTATACCCGTGTTGGCAGTAGTGACCCCGAGTTCGACGACCTCCTGCAGGTAGAATGGACACTATCAATATACATACAACTGTCCTTTTAGAATGGTGATTGTAAGCGGGATGAGGAGAGGGTGTTGGGGTGCGTTTATACTGAAGCGTGGCAAACAGGAGACGACATGACAAGACACGCTTCATCCAATGTGATTGGTCGATTCTTTGCCCTGCTCCGCCCGTCTACGCTTCAGTGAAAACGCACCTTTAGGCCCCATAAATACGTTTAGCGTTAAACTTATTTAAAACATCGTTCTGTTAATCGTTAGAAGATGACAGATAAAATGATGTTTTAAATATGTTTAGTGCTAAACGCATTTAGTCATTTGAGGTGCAAGCGAGGTGATAGTGAGGGTTTGGGTTGTTAGCAGCAGATGGATAGTGTGGGGACATGGGTCACATAGGCACCACCATCTGTTTCCCAGTACCAGTAGGCGCATGTCATGTTACGTCATCAAAGGATTGGCGTCAATAGTCGCAATAGAGTTAAATTGAGAATGAAAGTATGGAAGTTAGCCATTTTTGCCGATGGGAACCTATCGGGCGCAGTCTTGTTAAATCATAAAGCAGCAAATTCAACTTTTACCTTTTAAATCTACGATTAAAAGCATGCCATCTTACCCTCCACCGGACAGAACCTACATTCAAACCTTATATTACCTCATAAGGATCATCGAGCTTGACCCAGTCCAGGTCATGGTGATGGTGCACAAGCGCGGGCGGGTCGGGCGGCGGTGCGTGCGGGCGCGGCAGGCGCGCGGCCACGAGCGCCAGGCCGCCCACGGCGCCGAACCAGCGCAGCACGGCCGAGCCGCCCGCCGCCGGGGCCGCGGCCGCCGGGGCCGCCGAGCTGGGGCCCGCACCCGGGCTGGCCGGCGCCGCGCTCTCCCACGTCGGCCCGGACCATGCTTCTGGAATGGTAGCGGAATTTCATTATACAAAATACCAGCCTATTAACTGCAAGGCAAAGCCTCTTATCATACAAAGAAGGCATGAGTATTGATCACCACGCTCAAGACAGGTGGGCTGCAGCTGACCGACACGACAGACGTCCTGTTCAAAAGTTCATACAAAAATCACATAGAAAACAGGATCCATTATTCACAAATTAAAAAAAAAAAATGGGTAAACTTCTCAGATTTTTCTTTCCCTAAAAACCTAATTCAGACTATTACGAATAATGTCTATATTCTCAGCTAAATAAACCGATCAAGAATTAAATAGATCGAGACACTCTAATGAAAGACGTACAAAACTTAATTATAGATCTACGGACAGTATAAAATACAATAAAACGCACAATTCATTCATTCTAGTTTTAAGAAGCTTTTCTTTGCAGTCTACCCTCAAAGTCCTTTAGCAGTACATACCTCCGTTGGTGTTGAGATGTAACGTGAGCGCTAGATGTGGTCCGAACACGTGCGGCACGGCGGCAGTGAGCTGCGCGAGTGTCGTGCTCGGCGGAATGAATCCCTCCAGACCTGGGACTTGCACCCGGATTGTGGTCTCTATTAGATCTGTAAAACGTTAAAGCAAACGTGAATATTGGCAATAAACGAATAAGAATTTTCTTGTTAAGTAGTTCTTTAAGAGCCTATACTACCTCAAATGGCTTAGCATGATCCTTCGTTATGTCAAAAAAACTGCAGCATTAATTTTGAAATAAATATATAGTAAAGTTGAAGATTAATGTTATGTACTATGTTTGACGAAAACACGATTCCATAAAATTTTCTTGATAGAAAAAAATTACAAAGTTACCTCCAAACCGAACAATAAACCGCTCGTATTAAAAAAATACTTCAAATTAGATAATGAAACTTTTCATATTAACTGAACTAACTATAAAGCAGATCGTATGTTATTTTTTTTTTATTTACCATGATTTTCACCGTAAAAAGAAATTAACTAAACTATCAGTGCCTTGGAGTCTTCTCCCTGCCACCCTATCTCGCTTGCTCGCGTGACCGGCAGCAGTAGGTGCGAGTGGGATAAAGAGTGAGGTGGCGCTAAGGTAGTATAGACTCTTAATCATAAATGACCGCATGAGATTACGATACAACGTTATTAACTTATTATATTACAGTTCATGACACCTGTCGGCTGACGCAGACGCTGGCGCAGGCGTCGCGGAGGTAAGGGAGGGAGCGAGACAAAACACTGGATATTCTCGTATAATAAATGTTTTAGGTGGGTTCTTTATTTATGCATGGTGATGCCTATAGATAATTATTGTTTATTGAATAATATTTATTCTTATAATAAAATTGGTTGTATGGGCATTATATTCTAAATACAGTTTATTTTATTTTATTACCTACTTACTTATGTACACCTCATTAAACCTGACTTGGGTTCCGTACGTGTTTTTCGGGTGACCACTGAAAATTAGCGTTGTGCTGTGGGACCCCCCATAGCACAGCATCATGCTGAGTGCAAGCCTTCTTGTCACAGTAACGACGTGCAGCTGCCGACTATTTGCTTTTTTGTGCTCGTGATTGATCCAAATCATCCAACTACCTTATAATCACATTAACGGAAAGGGTTGAGTGTCCTTTTGTGGGGCACTGGAATAGGGTACACAGCTGTGGTGATGTCCTTTTCAATATAAGATAAATAGATTAATTTAATTGAATAAGTACTAACATAGTTTTAAGCTTTACTAACAATTTTATACGGAAGTTATGTTCTGAAATAAACTTATAAATAAATCAATAAAATAATTATGTAGATTTGTTATTTGTTTTTTTTTTTGTTTACCTACTCGAGTTAATTATGTTTTCGTATGCACTTGTTCCTGTGACAAAAAAAAAATATTTCTGAGTACATAGGAAAACGTGTTTTACCAATTTCAACTTTATTTGTTCCTAATCGTCTCCAACTGACAGATGTCAGGAACGCATTCTTTCGGCGGCCGAAATATAGTTCAGATTCAATCGTGTTTATGAAAAAGACGTCGCAATAAGAGGTCATTTCAGTGTGTGCACTACTAAACGAATTACTTGGTCCGTAGAAATTACCTATAAAAAAGCAAAACACAACATTACGTCTATCTGCAGTCCCCCAAAGTGTTTGGCAGAGTTGCATGTATAGTACCTACACCTTTTGAACAAAACATAGTTTAACAAAATCTTTCTGTAATGTTTCCTACAGGGACACAAGTCACATCTCTGTGAGAAAGATAAGGCCGTAACCGATCACTCGGGCCCAGGGCGCTAAACCCATAATACGCACGGGCGGTTTTATAACACGAAGTTTTTGAACGTACTCTGGATTTTCAATTCTTGGCGTCGAACCGAACGTTGAGAATCAAAAGAGTGCATCCCTAGCGCTTTGAAAAAGTGCACAGTGGGATTTCCAACCTACGCTGCTAAGCCGAGCGATGAAAATCCATGGGATCTACTACGAAGATAAATCCGAAGTATCGGCCGAATGTTCGGTCGTTTCCTGACTACGGCTAACTATAGCCGAGTATGGCGAAAAAATAAAAAACGACAGTCAAAGTCAACAATATGACTTGAAGTCGGGTAAGGACTCAAAGTCAAAAAAGGAAACTTTTAGAAGTCAAGAAACGGCGGATACTTCGGATTATCGCTTCGGAGTAGACCCCCAGTGCGCGGCAATTAACGTCGCTTTAAAAAGAGCGCCTGTGCGTACGTAGGCTTACAACACAATAATAAACTCACCATCAGTAACAGAAAGCACGGACGCATCGTTGGTCTTAGTCTGCCTCTTCTTGTTATTCTGTTGCTTCAACGACGTATTCTTCACATCCTTGACTCGTTTGTCTTTCGAAGCGCTAGCGGCGGCCAGGCTTAGCTCCCAGGCCTCCGCTACTGTAGTAATGGCGGTGTCGGAGGCGCTGCGGAGCACAGAGGTGCCGCCCGATGTGGGGGACGTGTTCATGCATACTTTTGTTGTTTCTTCCATTATTGGTACTGGAGATGTAATAGGGAATAAGTTAGTGATAATCACAAGACTTAGAAAAATATTATCTTGAAAAAAATATTAATAAAGACTAACTTTAAGATCTTGTCTAGAAGAGAATAGATCGACGAAATTTTGAAAGAGACATTTAGAGGTATCAGGACCAGGGTGTAAAGTTCACTCATCGTCTATAGAAAAGGGAGGATCCTCCGACCACATGGGTGTTGTGTCTCAACCTAATTAAGCACGTATGGGATATGCTCCAAAGAAGAGCTCTGCCGAGTATGGATGCCGTGCAAACCCCACAACAACTTTTTGACTTGTTAGAAAGAACGTGGGCGGCCATTCCTCGAAGGGATTTTTATGAACTGATTTTTAAGCATGCCAAATCGCTGTGATTATGTGATTCGTGTTAATGGCGGAAACACAGATTATAATTTATTTATCTTTACAATAAAAATTTAAAAAAATCGAATGTTTGCCTTTTATTGCCATTTAATTGACAACATCAACGTAGGTTAATTTCCTACAATTTGCAATTTATCTTAATTTTTTCAAAATATAGGGCTAAGTTGTTAAATTAAACACAGGAATGAGGAGTAAGGAGCCAGTCTAGAAGACTAGATTTGGTAAATACTAATTGGATAATTTCTTATAGTTAAAAATGTACTTGACCTCTAGAACACTTTTGATGTGTGTACGTACGACAGCAGGCAGTCGTAGATGTCGAAACATTTGCGGTACGATACAGCATTAAGACAAATGCGGAACTAGATACGGCGAGCTCGCTTCCGAGCCCGCATTGTAACCTGTTATCTTATTTAGTTGGTCCACTTACACATGACATGTGTGGTATACTCACGCGGCGGGCGGTGCTCGGCCAGCAGCTCGCGCACGGTGCTGCACAGCGGCAGCGGCAGCACGGCGTGGCCCAGGTAGGCGGGGTGCGCGCAGCCCGCGCCCGCGCCGCCGCCCTCGGCCCAGCGCAGCGACACCCACACGCGCTCCGGGGACAGCACCAGGCGCAGGATCAGTGCGCGCGTGAAGCCCGAGATACCGTCTGCAGGCGGACAGATTGGATTAGGATTGTGCGATACAGGTTATATAAGGAATGTTGTACACCGGTTTCGCATAGTAGAATATAAACAGTCTACATGCGACTCGGCGAACATCCCTTATTGTGTCCCATTATTGTACCTACTATCTTTTTTATCGTGCTTGTTAGTGATCCTAAGACTTCCATTACATTTTTCTGTATTTACCTGTGAGAACCTGAAACTAGCTCAATGTTACTATTCCAATCGTTATCTTTCTGTTCTAACTATAACAGAAAGATGGTCGAAAGAATATCTCTGACGGAGAATGTTCTCGGAATATCTAGAATTATTTCAAATTGGAATAATTTCAAAGAAGTAGTTAATTAGATGGACAGGAGGCTATAACTGTAACTGCCAATACCAAGTAACAACCAAAATCGTGTTTCAAAATAAGTCTGTTTCAAAGAAATTTTGATTATTATTTTGTTATTAGGGTTCCATACCAAAATAGTAAAAAGGAACCCTTATGGTGAGACTAAGTCTGTCTGTTACAGCTGGATATCTCAAGAACTACTAATGCTATCAACTTGAAATTTGGAAGTTTTAGATGACGTTTACCCAACTATTTTGCAAACAAGAAAGAAATTTAAATAAATATGTTTTTTTTGCAACAGATCCTGAAAGGGGGTCTTTAAAATTCCAATGGATTCTACTAGGGCATGTAGGGTATCATATTATGAAAGAGCGCTGTTTTCAAATTCTCAAACATTTTTTTTTACGCATCATAATTTTCGACTTATGATGAAAAATGTAAAAAAATACCCCCCCTTTTATCTCCGAAGTTTGCATAGACAAAAATGTGAAATTATTTTATGTGATAGAAGTTTATGTAAAGATTACAAGCAAAATAAAACGATGTCTCTAAATAGCACAGTGGCACAGTTTTTCAGAAATCATCAACATCATATATACGTGCGGGAACCCTCGGTGCGCGAGTCCGCCTCGCTCTTGACTGGTTTTTAATTAAATGCCTTTCCTATAATGTTTTGTCATACATTTTATTAAAACTGATTATTTGTAAGTCCATAAAGTCCAGTAGCTGTAAATTATTATTTATTAGTTTATTTATAATAACATTTTAACTAGCTCATACGTTGTGCATGCTGTGTTAACTATTTTAGGGAATGCAATGTAACCTTGTATGTAAGTAATATTACATTGCACGATTTGTGGCCCATCATAAAAAAAGTATATAAATCAAAAATTAACATTCTTTCTTGGAAATATTCTCGAGAATGTTATCGCTAAGGAGAATTTACTGAGATTTTAAGTGGTGGAGTAGATACAAAGTACACAAAAACTCACCGGTACATTGCAGCCCCTCTAATATGCTGTGTAGTGTGGACGCGAACAGCTTCTGATTGACCGGATGACATACGGTCAGCTCGGCGAACAAACGAATCGTACTCTCTTCAAGCTGGGCGTATTGAGCGTCTTCTTGCCAGGTACTGCTAGGGAAATTGTATCGTTATAAATGTCGGGTTGGATAGAGGAATTTTGTGGTATTTTTCTACCAAGCGAATGTAAATTAAACCAAGCATGTCAAACCGAATTAAATATTTTTTGTTCATAATGAGAAATAATATAGGCCATAATTATAAAGGTAACCAATATGATATTTGTTGTTAAGTCAGTAATTAGTTAGCACTATATACAACATTATTTTTAGTATACGCGAAACCTGAATAAAGTTTGTTCAGAATAAGGAACTGAATCGATTTCAATAATTTTTGCACCATGGTATATTTTGTCCCAAAAATATTTTAGTGTGATGGAAAATGTTATCACCATTTAATTACTTACAAAACAATCGCCGTACGGTTAGATTCCTACTGCTAAATTATTATTAATGAGCGCAAGACGACCCTGGAGGTGCGGGGGCGCCGTTAGCATGTTTTTGTACGGACAACCCGGTAACATTACAACCTTATAACTTTGTGATTTTTCATAATATAGTTTTGAAATTTTGTACAGACGGCTACACATCAAGCTATAATTTTCCAGTATACGCTGATCTCGCATTTTATAGGATTTCCGTACAATGAGAGGTCAGCGTATACTGGAAATGTATAGCTTGATGTGTAGCCGTGTGTACATAGATTCTTTACATAAAAATACTAGACACGTGTTTGGGGTTTCGCATATACGGTCTAATTTTGACCAGTGGGCGACCACTAATCATGAATAAATATTCCAGAATTTAGCTTTTTTAAAGTTTGAGGTTAATTACTGTCGCTGCTCAATTGCTTACATCAAGGTAAGATGATGATAAGCTGTCAGATGTTACACATCATATAAGACATTTTCACATTTATTAGCAGTAACAACAAAATACCTGTAATGCGGTCTAGGATGACACAGCAACGTGAGCAGTGGTCTCCAGAACGTGTTGCCAGGTCCTCCGAGCCAGTCCTTCAGCCGCTTGGACCAGCACACGGCCCTCGCCCACTCTACCAGTTGCCACACACTCTTCATTGAAGGAAGGTCGGACTTGGGTTGGGTGGACTCCTTGTCAGGGTCAATCATTTGCACGTCTTCTATTGAGCCACGTTGCTCTTTGATTGTTTCTAGTTTTGCTTCGCTGAAGTCTGAAATAAATGGATTAATTAGAAAAGTAAATAATGAGTAGATAATTTTAAAATAATGGGTAGTACAATAAGACATCACAACAATAATTAGGCCCGGCGCCCATTGGCGGCACGGCATGGCAAGGTATTTTTAGGCGACGAATAAAAATATAACTTAATAGGATGTAAATAAAGTTGAAATTATCTACAGGGTCAAATTAAATTAGCTAGCGAAACTCCGCAGACGTGATGGGTATCGATATCTAAACACACGAAAAAATACAACCGACTTCTAAAAAAAAAACACTGCAGAGTGAAAAATAACCTTAATTTCGGAAGTCGGTGTCTTTGGATCTATTTTAGTTTTTTGCCACCGACTTCCGAAATTAAGGTTATTTTTCACTTTGTAGTGTTTTTTTAAAGTCGGTTTTTTTTTTTTTTGTAAAAACTTTTTAGTGGGTCAGTTTGCATTTTATCTAAGTTACAATAGCTAATGTCAACTGCACATCACCTTTTACAAAAGATTGCATTTCCCGATGCAGAGGCGTTAATAGTTGAGTTCTCCTGGTGACTTCACCTTTTTTTTATACTGTGCATTTACTGAGGGAGACAAAATAAATCTACTCATCAATGTTATGATGGGAACATTTGTTATGGCTTCCTTGGTGTGAAATGATGGGTTTTTTTATTGTTACTTTTCTTTAATGTTTAGTTTTGTTTGTTTGTTTAGTTTAACTTTTGTTTTAGGATAAGTTTTCAATTTTCATATCATGGGTGCTAATGCCTGAAATAAACGATTAATAAAAATAAAAAAAAATATGCATTGTGACGAGCATACATTGCTTAGCAACCATAAAGTGTCTAATCGAATCGCAAATACTCATTAACGTCGTGAAATACTTTATTATTAAGCAGTTCCGGTGGCCATCTGTGGTCTTCATCATCAGTTCCACTTCACCAAATGGTGCTTTCCGAGTGCAAATACATGAGTCAACAATAAAAAATACTGAAATCGATATAGGTGTGCCTGCCTATAAGATTTGAGGATTTCCCTCAATTTCCATGGGATCCCCTCGGGAGCATACGCTTTCAAACAAAAAAGTAATTTTCATAATCGGTCCTCAATTGACAGAGTAATCGATGAACGTACAGAGAAAAAAAAACCAAACATACAGCCGAACATATAACCTCCTCCTTTTTGAAAGTTGGTTAAAAAAAAAGATGTTTGTGTGGGGTCATCGACCGCATTTAGTGTAGTCACTTGCAATATCCGTTTAAAAATCACCTTTTTTTTGTAAACTTCACAGACGTGATTTGTATCGATATCTTAGCTAGTTTTAGTGTGGTCGTAGCTTAGCTGCAAATTTGTTAAGAGCCTTCATTATTTTCGTGACAGTATGAGCTATTTTTCACACTCATGAATTGTCCACACCCGCATGTATCAATGAGACAAATATGAATTGGGTATAATGTGTCAATGATAAATATTAGGTTGGGGAAAAAGTCTTTTCGCATTATAGTATGTATGAACTTGTAATAAAATCTCTTTGGCTATACTATTTGTATCTGGCTGGTTTTGGTATCATTGAAAGTTTAAATTTTAAAGAACATAATTCCAAATTCAAATTATGAAAATGTGTGATTTTCATTTGTTTTTCGTACTGTCAAGATGAGTGAATCTAATGAAGAAATTCGATACATTTTTAAATTTTACTACAAAAAAGGTAAAAATGCAACGCAAGCCGCGAAAAAAATTTGCGATGTTTATGGACCTAGTGCAGTGTCTGTGAGAGTAGCACAAATTTGGTTTAAGCGTTTTCAATCCGGAAATTTTGATGTCAAAGATGCACGTCGCTCTGGTCGCCCTATTACGGATAAAAAGGATGCCATTTTTGAAAAAGTGGAGCAAGATATCAAGATACCAGTAGTTACGAGGTAGCTGAAGAACTGGGAATTGACCACAAAACAGTTTTGGCACATTTGAAAAAAACTGGGTACACAAAAAAGCTCGATATTTGGGTACCTCACGAGCTCACTGAAAGAAACCTAATGAACCGTGTACTCATTTGTGATTCTTTATTACGACGCAATGAAACCGAACCATTTTTGAAGAAGCTGATAACTGGTGATGAAAAGTGGATCACGTACGACAAGAACGTGCGAAAAGGTCGTGGTCAAAGGCCGGTCAGGCTTCACAGACTGTGGTGAAACCCGGGTTAACTCGCAACAAGGTGATGCTGTGTGTGTGGTGGGATTGGAAGTGCATTATTCATTATGAGCTGTTACCACCAGGCAGGACCATCGATTCTAAACTCTACTGCGAACAACTGATGAGATTAAAGCAAGAAGAGAAAGCGGCCGGAATTAATCAACAAAAGGGGTGTGGTTTTTCATCATGATAACGCTAGACCTCACACATTTTTAGCCACTCAGCAAAAACTAAGATAGTTTGGCTGGGAGGTGTTAATGCATTTGCCGTACAGTCCTGACCTTGCACCTTCAGATTTCCACCTGTTTCGGTCTCTTCAGAATTCTTTAGGCAGTGTCAGGTTAACATCACGAGAGGACTGCCAAAAACCACTTGTTGCGGTATTTTGATCATAAATCCCAAAATTTCTATAGCAATGGGATCATGTCCCTACCTACAAGATGGCCAAAAGTTATCGAACAAAATGGTACCTACATACTTTAGTTAAATGTAAATAAACTATATTAAAAAATGTTTTGAATTTTCTTAAAAAATGCGAAGAAATTTTTTCCCCAACCTATTAATAATGAAAATAAAAGTGCCTTGCTATATTTGTTGACTAGCTGCGCATCGCGGTTTCACCCGCTTAAATCTCGATCCCGTGGGAATATCGGGATAAAAAAGTATCCCAGGTCATGGTCTACCCATGTGCTAAATTTCAACCATGTCTGTTCAGCCATTTTAGCGTAAAAGCGTTACAAACTCACTTTCGTATTAACAATATTTAGTTAGGCTTAGGATTGCTTAGTACATTTTTTGTGAGTCTTGAAATTGTTAGGCATTTTAGAGGACGTCAATCCATTATTCTTCCTTTCTTACCAGCAATAGCCTTAACAACGGCAGCGGGTAGCCTGGAGTGTAACAACGCCAGGGTGGCTGCAGGCGACATAGCGGCGGCCGCGATGGTCTGCAGCTGCCAACCTCTTGCTTCCCAGGACACGGCGCCCGTAGGAGCTGATGATGAGGGCAAGGGACTGCTACTGCTTGGAGACTGGACCTTTGTGTCGTCTGTTAGGCCTTCCATGCTGTAAATAAAACGAATAATGGTATATAGCAACCCTGTGCGGCTGTTTCCACGGCGCTGTACTGTCCGATTATTTTTAATAAAATTTTGGGTCTATACGACAACATCTCACTGTTTACATGGATAAAAACAAACACTGTATGAAACTGCCCAAATGTATTGTTGGTTTATGCCCCGTATGATCCCAAAATTATACAACAGTATCGAACAGTTCGCCGCCAGGTGGTCACATGAGCAACAAAAACCTCAAGACAGCAAAAGAGACAAGAATTTCTTAGTGAAATGAGATGTTTTTATGTTTCACATATTATCGTCAAGTAAATTTACCTCTCGTCTTGATCCATGGGTATGTCCATATGTTCTAGAAGCATCTTGAACAGCTCCGGCCTAATGTAGCACATCGAACATAGAACTGCAAAACAAATACAAAATTAGTGAACAATACATACTATTGTCTCACTTGTGTTATATTTCTACATATAAATCTGTAATTTTGATGGTGTACGTACATAATAAAGAATATTCTATTGCAAAGCATATAAATACCAGAAAATGATACCGTACACGATTTGACTTTGATCAGAAACACCGGCCAAGTGCTTGTCAGACAACGCACAATAAAGGGTTCCATAGTGGAGATATTTTTTTTTTTAGTTTAAATTATCCCAAGAACACACTTACCGTTGTACACACGCCAGCAGATCCAGCTACCCGAAACTGTCAATTTTTCCCAATCAACCTTGAACCTTATGCTGTAGGGTTAAAGTTGAAAATTTATTGAAGAAATTTGACAGATTGTAGTAGCTTGATGTGCTGGCGTCTGTACTTGAAAAAAAAGTTCTCCAATACATTCCAACTGCAAATCTAAGGTTTTACGAAAATAACATAGTACATCTAGATAACAGGAAAACCTATAAGAAGTCTTTATAAGTATAGTAGATTTTTAGGATTCCTTGAATTAATTACTAACTATCTAGCTAATTTTATTTGAGTAAATAGTAGCTTTTAGATTTCATTCAGATAGGCGCTTTATTAGCGCGCAAACACTGCGTTGAAAAGCATCCTTGCGAACGAGGACTTGACAACAGATTTATTGAACCATAATTTACAAAGGCTTTTCCATCCAAGAACGGGTTACGAATTTATAATCTTAGTGTGGCTGAAAGTACAATACTCACTAGCATCGAGCGACTTCTTGAGTAGACTAGATTCGGGCACGTCTTTGACCCAAGTGTACACCAGCTCGAATAAGTCGTCTGTTATCAACTCTTCCAAGTTCTCCAGGATGCGCTTCTCCTTCAGGGTCCATAATACCTGTAAAGGAAATTAAGTTTTACATCCGTAACAGAACATAATATTTTCTAATTAAGTTCATTGGACTACAACATTTCAGTTATTTGAATAAATGTAACTAACTACAAGGTCTGTCTATAAATCAATACTTTATCTGGAATTTGAGTTGGAAACAAATACAAGTTAAATTGGCAGATTTGATTTAACGTGGTGAAACTTCACGGTGATCGAAACCGTAATCCACACTTCATCACCGGATTTAGCACACTACTGCTGGACCCGGTAACACGCTACTGCTGGACATGGTCACATGGGTATTTCCTACCGCACGTCATTTAATTCCATCCTCGGATACTTTGATTTAGCTGCTATTAGCAATAGTTGTGACCATCAAACGTATGTGAAAGGTGAGCAGTGCGTCGCTTGATCTCCCCGTTCTGTTTTCGCCCGTTTTGTGGCCTAGTTTGCGTAAAAACTAATATGAAGGATATTGTCATAATTTACTGAAGCCAGCGTGTGCGTGAGCGCGGCGGAGGGCGGCTCGCGCTGGTGCAGCCACAGCTCGGCCGCGCCCGCCAGCCACTGCACGTAGGCGGCGACCGCGCCGTCCGCGCACCAGCGGCACAGCTGTCGCACCAGCTCGCACACAGCCCACATGCTGCCGTTCACACGGCCGTTTGTTGATACTTGGAATGCTGCAAAATAAAATATATTATAATGGCTGTATTTTGTGCATAGCAATCGTAGATGGGCCCTGGCTGTCACTTGTAGATATTTGATAGACGGAGTCTAAAATCTGACAACCAGTGTAACCAAGGGATATCATGTTATCTAGTTACTGGGTTGTGGATAATGGGTTGGTAGTTGTTCCATGTATAATACGGGTAATTAGTTGCATCCGGTGACTGGCAGCTGATCCTAATATAGTTGCGATAGGCTAGGCAGATGATGATGATTATGCAGCAATTTAAAATTATTTCTTAATGAAATTCAGCGTCACGTCTTTGCTTCTATGATTCATTGCAAAGTTACCGTAGGCCACATAATTATTCGTCGGGTAGATTAAATATCTCCAAGCTATTTGAAACAAACGTTATCGGCTAGTTAGCTATTAGTGTATCAAATAATATACGATGTAATTCTCACCGTGCGCATGAGCGTGCGCGTCCATGTTGAGCAGCTGCGCGATGAGCGGCGCACGCAGCTCGGGCGCGCGCTGCGCGGCCTGCAGCAGCGCGGCGTGCGCGTGCGCAGCGGGCGCGCCCCCCGCGGCCACGCAGGCGCACAGCGCGCCCACGCCGCCGCCGCGCGCCAGCACGCCGCCCGCCGCGCCGCCCGCGCCGCCCGCGCGCGTGCACGCCGCCACCACGCACGCCCAGTTGTTGCTCCTGGTCATGAAGCGATACACGTCGCGGATAAATATTTAATAGCTATGTACCACCTAAATTTAAAAATTATTCTGAACAAAAATATACATTCATATTCATTTATTTTTTAAACAACTTTAGAAAAAAATAAAAATCCTATCTTTTAATACAAATTGCCACAATACTAACACTGGAGGCTAACTAATATGGGCTGCTACTGTTAGCCACCTAAATTGTGAACCAAAAAAAAAAAACCTTTATTAAAATAATTAATAAATAAGTTAAATAACCAATAAACCTATTTCTTAACGAAGAAAAAAATAAACCCATTTTTAAGTCTTATAACTTGTACAAACTGATTTGGACAATGGTGCAAACAATGGGTCTGAAACCGACAACGAATCGGCGCAGTACCGGTAGTTATGGCAATGTTTGAGGGTACCAACATCAGAACGTTTTTCAAATGAAATGATAATACTTACGTTATAGGCGTAGAACTCGCGTGACTGTTGAACGCGGGAGCAGCTAACAACCTCAGCTGCAGTAAACCCATGTTGGACGAATCCCTGGGCTTATACAGTCGTATTTGCACAGTGGTACAGACGATAGGCCGCGCCACAACCAGGCGGATGAAGGTCATGCCGGCCGTGTTCTGCGGCGGGCCCAGCGGGGCCAGCGTGCCGCCGCAGCCAGCCTCCACCGCCACCGCGCCGGGACATGCTAGGAACATATACACACTGTTAGTGATGCACCCTCAACATACTCAACTGCCCACGAATTTAAATGATTTAGGAAGAGTAACTTCACCCCCTTTTTTTACGTTGCTTACAGTTCAGTAATGATTAGCGACTGTTTAACTTTAAGCAACCTTTATAAATAAACCCCATAGTAAAGGGCAGGGGGGCTGTAGGCACAAGCCCTCCCCTGACTCGATCGATTACGTTAAGCTACGCTCGCGACGGTTGTAAAGATTCACGGACCATGCAACGGGTTAACGTGTTAAGCCGTTAGTCCCCGCTGTCATTCGTGGATCTTTGAAAGTCCTTGCGGTTTGTCAGAAGCCCGAAAGTCTGTCAGCCAGTCTTACAAAGGGGAATCGTATTACCCAGTAACTGGGTTGTGGAGGTCAGATAGGCAGTCGCTCCATGTAAAATACTAGTATTCAGCTGCATCCGGTTAGACTGGAAGCCGACTTCAACATAGTTGGGAAAAGGCTAGGCAGTTGATGAGTAACGTAGTATTTTGAATATTAAACTAATGGTTCGAATTCGCAACACAGTAATACGTTCGAAGACAGGCATCGCCAATTCTGGCGATAAGACCGCGAAAGTGAAATGGGACTGGGCGGGCCACACCTACAGGATACATCAGGACAGATCGGCCAGGTCGACACGCAATGGGTGCCTGAAGACGGGAGTCGTCACCGAGACAGGCCTAAGAAACGCCGGCGCGACGACCTAGACTCGTTCTTGACTGATTGAAAAGGAAGCAGACAAAGATGAATGGAAAAGTATGATGAGATCTATGCCCAACAAAAATCTGCAAGTCCGTGATGTAAGGCCTGGGGTCTACTGCGAAGCGCTAAACCGAAGTATCAGTCGAATGTTCGGCCGTTTTATAACTTCCAAAGTTTCCTTTTTTGCCTTTGAGTCCTTACCCGACTTCAAGTCACAGTTTTGACTTTGGCTTATCTCTTCGACTGTCTTTTTTTATTTTTTTCGCCGTAGCCAGCGACAGTTAGCCGTAGTAAAGAAACGACCGAACATTCGGCCGATACTTCGGATTTATGTTCGGAGTAGACCCCCGTCTTACTGTATGGATCGGAATGCTGTGCCGTGAATAAAACTGATGATAAAAGATTGCATGTAGCGGAGATCAGAATGTTGAGATGGATGTGTGGAGGGATGAGAATGGATAAAGTACCTAAATTTAAAATGAAGTGTTACGTTGAGTGGAAGGAGTATTTCGATAAACGTGAATTGGAAAAAGGGATCTAGTTTTAAACAATGCAGGGTCAGGCTTTTTGTGTGACTTTTGTCTCAACCAAATGGTGATGATGCGAAGAGTCTATTTAGGTATTATGGCCCGAATACAATACATAGCAACGTGTATTTATAAGTATTTATGTGTATATAAGTAATAATATGTATTATAAGCAATTAGGGTATGATAGGAATGTCATACGCATTGCGATTATAAAAGTCCCTAAATAAAATAGAATTAAAAAAAAATAATGTTGAGATGGATGTCGTAAGATGAGAATGGATATAGTAAGAAATGAGTATAAAACGGGAAGTTTAAAAGTAGCGCCAGTGGCTGAAAAGTTGAAAGGAAATCGCTTGGTATGGGCATGTGATGAGGAGAAAACGCATTTGACTAAAAGATTGATGAATATAAATATTGATGGATGGAGAGGGAAAGGAAGGCCAAAGAAGGATGGATGGATTGTGTGAGGGTTGATATGAAAGAAAGGGGAGTGAATGGTAGCGTGAGCGTTGACAGGGGAGAATTGAAGAAGAAAACGTGTTGCACCGACCCGAAGTAATATGCTGCATGGGCAGGAGGATGATGATGATGGACCTGGGTCAAATTTATTTATTTTCTTTCTTTCTTTCAATACTCACTAGCTAGACTAGTCAGATGCGGCTGCAGCTGCACCTCATGAAGCTGCACGGCGTAGGGCAGCGTCAGCGTCAGCGCGAGGCTGGCGTCGTCTGCGCTGAAGAAGTGGTAGGACCACGCGGCCGCGCGCACGCGCCGGGCTGCGCACGCGCCGCGCACGCTCATGCCGCCGCCGCCGTCCAGCAACACGTCGGCTGCTTGCGCGGTCGGGTTGCCGCAGGATACTGTGCCTGAGAGAGGAATACACGTCAGTTATTTTTTAATGTACGTATTTTATTCAGTTTAATGGTCAAAAAAGTAAACGACCTGCCATTTGAGTAGTTCGGCAAATGATGCGACCTGTAACGAAGGCTCGAAACAACGTTGGTGCGTACTTATATATGGACACAGATAGCATTCAGCCATCCAAAATTGTATTGCAGGTGTAATGTTCAGGACGCTTATGTTGGAATGCGCAGAACATACAAAAATTATGATATTTACCTATACCTATTGGGATAGGCAATTTAGTAGAAAAAAAGTAGGTACAGTGCTTCCATTTTTAACCGACTTCCAAAAAGGAGGAGGTCATATGTTCGGCTGTATGTTTAAGGGTATGCTCCCGAGGTGGTCCCATTGCCATCAAATCAGAATCTGATGAGGGGATCCCATGGAAATCGAGGGAAATCCTCAAATTTTATAGGCATACCTATAGCAATTTGAGTATTTTTTGTAGTAACTCGTGCATTTGCTCTCGGAAAGCACCATTTGGTGAAGTGAAACTGATGATGGAGACCACTGATGGCCACCGGAACTACTTAATAATAAGTATTTCACCGTTCCGATACGATTAGGCACTTTAATATGGTTGATAAGCAATTTATGCTCGTCAAAATGCATATGGTAAAGTCACCATCAGTTCTCCTGGTTCGTACCAGGAGAACTCCTCAACAATTAACGCCCCTGCATTGGGAATACCAATATTTAGTAAAAGGTGATGAGCATTTGACATTAGGCTATGGTTAATTAGATAAATTACAAACTAACCCACTAAAAAGTGGGTTAGTTTCAAACAGATATAGAAACCGCGCGTTTGGTTTATTTTAGTTACTTCCACAGCATTATGTCGTATGGCATTTTACTGTGGGGTCGGGCTGCTGACATTGAGTCCATCTTTATTTTGCAAAAGAGAGCTGTCAGAGCAATTTATAATCTCCGTCGCCTCGAATCTCTTAGGGAACTGTTTAAAAGGATTAATATTATGACGGTACCTTGCCAATTCATTTATGAAAATATTATGTATGTAAGGAAAAATCTACATATTTTTAACAAGATAAGCGATAGACATAATTTTAATACTAGAAATAAAGATAAAATAGATCAACCATTTTTCAGATTATCTAAAGTACATACATCTTTTATGGGGTACTGTGTTAAATGTTACAACAAAATACCTTGTGATATATTGAAATTAAATGAGAGAAAATTTAAAACACATATTAAAAGTACACTTTGTAAACAAGCATATTACAAGTTAGAGGATTATATCCAGGACAGGAATGCTTGGAAACATGCTGGTCCAGCTCCATAGGACAATCTAGAGTCTAGACAAAATCAAACTGGTTGCTATTTTTATGGTAAAATCTGTTATTTTTATGATATTCATTTTACATTCTGTGATAACCTATACTCACACACTGACTTATTTTTTTAGAAAAACATACTTGTATGATGTTTGTAAATATGTGAACACCACGTATCTATCTAATAATTAAGTTATTTTTCATTGCTTAGTTTTTAATTCGTTTTACCTATTATGGTATAGTAATTTTATTCTAGGTGCATCGTCTTCACATATAATCATATAATTAATGTAATCAAACAAAATATTGTAAAACATTTTTAAAAGAGTACCGGTGGAGTTTCTTGCCCATTCTTCTCCATACGAAACTACCTTTTGGAAGGGGCAACTAGAATCAATTCTATTTTTTTTTTTTGTAAATTTTGACGTTCAAAAGTGCCTCTTATGTGCCTATTTGAAATAAATGGTTTGACTTTGACTTTGACTTTGAGTGAAAAATAAAAAACTTTTTACAAAAAAAAAATCAACAGACTTCCAAAAAAAACACTACAAAGTGAAAAATAACTTTAATTTCGGAAGTCGGTGGCAAAAAACTAAAATACAGATCCAAAGATTTGACTGACTTCCGAAATTAAAGTTATTTTTCACTTTGTAGTGTTTTTTTTGGAAGTCGGTTGATTTTTTTTTTGTAAGAAGTTTTTTTCTTAATGTCTCTCGGCAATCGTCACATTTCCGACTTTAGCAGCTTTACTCCCATTTTTAGGGTTCCGTACCAAAATGGTAAAAAGGAACCCTTATGGTGAGACTAAGTCTGTCTGTCTTGTCTGTCACAGCTGGAGATGTTAGTAGTTCTTGAGATATCAAGAACAACTAATGCTATCAACTTGAAATTTGGAATAGTTTTAGATGACGTTTACTCAACTATTTTGCAAACAAGAAAGAAATTAAAAAAAAAAAAAAACTTTTTTGCTACAGGGCCTGAAATGGGTCTTAAAAATTCGAATGGAGTCTACTAGCGTACGAGTACTATGTGGGATATCATAATATGAAAGTGCGCTGTTTGCACATTCTCAAGCATTTTTTTTAGGCATCATAGTTATCGACTTTTGATGAAAGATGTAAAAAAAAAATACCGTTCCCCGCCCTTATCTCCGAAGAAAAATCTGAAATTATTCTATGTCATAAAGTTTATGTAAAGCTAAAAGGAAAAATGAAACGATGTCTCTAAATAGCACAGTTTTTCAGAAATCATCAACATCATATATACGTACGTATCCCTCGGTGCGCGAGTCCGACTCGCTCTTGACCAGTTTTTTAAATAAATTACGTAATAAGTAAAAGAGTAGTAACAACTCTATATATTTCCAAGTCGATTGAGAGCGTCCGGCCTGCATCAAGTGCAAAGGGCAACTGATAGAAATCTGACGACTGACGAAACACGAAGTTTGCCGAGAGACATTAAGAAAATAGAAGCACTGTAAACTTGTTAAGTTTATACCGACCAACTTGTTGCGCCACTTCTTCCCAGCTAAAACTAAAGGGCAAGAAGTAAAGAGTGACTTTTGTGTCTATCTATTTTAACTTTACCGTTAAAAAAACTATGACTATCAGCCTAATTCGTATAAATCAGTTATGTATATTATTTTAATATTCATCTTTCAGACATAACTCACAAAGCGGTGCAATGTTAACCAATCCATTAGCAGTCTCAATAACAGGCGTCTGGCTCTTCTTGTTGCCAGAAGCCGGCGTGGACATGTTCATCATCTGTGGAGGGAGCTTCAGGTAGTTCATGAGCGAGGACACCAGGCCTTGCCCGCTGCTTGGACCCGCCTGAGGACAATACATGTTATTTGAGTTGAATACTAGCTGCACCCCGCGGTTACACCCGCGTAAGTTTCGATCCCGTGGGAATATCGGGATAAAAAGTAAGTAAAAGTAAGTAAAGTACAAAATATTATCAAAATTGGTCCAGCCGTTTGAGCGTGAAGAAGTAACAAACACACTCACAAACTTTCGCCTTTATAATATTAGTGTGATAATCATAATCAACCTATATCGTTTACACAGGAGAAACACAATAACCCAACGCATAATCAGCCAATAATGTTCCCCCGCTGCTAGGACACAGGCCTCCTCTCTTCGAGTGGCAGAGGGCTGTCATCTACCACGCGGGCCCAGTGCTGGTTGGTAGATGTCTTCGACGTCAATAACACAAAATAGGGTATAAATAGTATTCAAATAAATTTAATTTGTTAAAAATAACACTTTTACACGTAAATATTTTGATTAAAACTAAAAGAGGTCGGTGTTTCCTAGCCGACTACTCCGAGAAGAAACACCGGAACACCGGCCTCCACTCTGTGAGGACTGGGTCAGTTGGTGACGTAGAACTAATGAGAATTAATTAACGACAATGACTTAGAACACTTGGTTCTAGGTTTCCTGTTTCCTAATTAGCCATTTCCCAACTATGTTGGAGTCGGCTTCCAATCTAACCAAATGCAGCTGAACACCAGTATTTTAGATGAAGCGACTGCCTATTTGACCTTCACAGCACGGTTACTGAGTAATACGAAACCCCTTGATAAGAGGTTGTCAGACTTTGATGACATTATAAGTGTTTATTAAAACGCAATACACAATCAAGGGTATCCAGATTTCCCTGGTCCCTCACGACCGATCCCAGTATGACTAAACATCTCATGCGTGCCTATGTTAGAACAATGACGGATTTAGCGTAAGCACCGATAGGTTCAGACTAATGGTATTCGCTCAACGTTACAGGTATTCCCACAGCCTATAAGAGGCTTTTGCCTAGTAGATAACAATTGAAGGTGAATATTATGTGGCGTCAAATTAACAGACCCCACAATAATTTTGTTCACAATATAGCTACCCTTTTACCTCTTGCCGGCGTGAAGGTGCGCGCACGCGCCGCCTACCTGTACAAGCGTTGGCTGCCGCGGGAACCGGTCGGCTTACCTCACCCTGGACGCCGCACCCCGCTCAACACATAGACGGCATCGACCTTCGAACAGTCAGCCAGTAGCCCTCAACGCGTACCCTCGTCGCTTTGTCTCGCTTCCCCTTATTTTCATTTAGCTCGCGTAATTCTATTTTTCATACCACTATCCTAATGAAATTTATATTGTAACCCTTCTTGCGTTAATTCGTTTCCTTTCTCACTATAACTTCTGTCTATCGCTGTATCGCTATAAATCTTTGCCACAATATACTTTTACATAATCTATATCGTGCAGGGGCGACGGCTTCATACAACCCCATTCCTACCGGCTTCCCTTCGGAACAAAGACTCTATCTGAGGTTACTATTACTTAATAATATAGTACATAGTCATTGCAGGTATTTAATAAGTAATAAGATAAAAACGCGGACTATAGGTATCCTAAATCGCGAACGCAGTTTACATTTTCTGTTTTATCTAAGAATTCCGACAAATTAAGATGGCGTTCAATTAAGAAAAGTAAAGGAATGACAAACATTTTTAAGGTAATTTTGATGTTATCTTGAATTTATGTGAACTGAACAACTTTTTCTTCGGCTTCCCTCTAATGGAAGTTGTAGCTTCGCTACTGATATCGTGCCTCTCATTTACACGCTCCCGTACGCTTCTAAAAGTACATAATCTCGAAAAGGGAGTGTGATTTGTTTGCTGCAAGATGGATGGATAGACGTATGTCGGACATGTTTGAGATTCTGTGAGATAATGACGAATGATGTTTTTTTTTTTTGCCAATATTATTTGATTGTTATTTGTTAGTTTTACTTGTTTTGTTTGTTACTTTTGTGTATTATTTGTTATTATAAAAACATGTGTTTTATATTGAAATTTAACTGTGCAATAACTTGGGATTTATGTTTGTAATGTTGTGCATGTTTTTCCCAAATAAATAAATATAATTATGACATACCTGATGACAAGCCGTAAGTTTCTCGAGCGCCAGTTCCAACCCGCCTGCGTCTATGAAAGCAGCGAGCGCTTCAGGGTAATCGAGCACGCGAATGATCAGTTGCTGCATCGCTTGAGACAGATTTACTACTTCTTCTTTCCCTGTATTATGATAAATAATTGGTTTGGTTAAACAGGAGAGTTACAACATAATCAGCGAACATTATTCCCACAGCTAAGACTCATGCCTCCTCTCTATGAGCGAGAGAGTGGGCCGATATGCATCACGCGGGTCCAACACGGCTTGGTGGATAAATAGGAGAGATATGTTCAGAGAATTCCGCTACAAAATTGAGCGATATTAAGGCTCGGTTTATTTTCTGTGATTACCTGCTGGAAAATATAATTCTTCAAAGTCCATTGTGCACAATGCTAAAAACTTATCGATTAACATTCAATAAGTTGATAACCGCAACAAAATGACGTTCGCGAAATCATCATCTGGCTCATTGGGACAAGCATTATTTTTCTGAAAGATTATATACATAAGATTGTTTATATGATACTTTGTTATTTAGTTACTCACTGAGGAACTCCATGAGACTTGTGACCATGAGCGCAGGGTTGGAGGCGACGGTGGCCATGTGAGCCACCAGCCAGAACACCTCCTCCTTGAGAGACGATGGCTCCGAAGACATTCCTATAATAAAGACATTGGATGTACTAAAAACAATGTTGTGGGAATAAACTATTATTCAACTTATGTTACTTATGAATCATGGCTTTTATATAACAGTAGTTCAATAATATTGTGGTAGTTCCAACAACAAGGAACACAACTTCAAGGAACAGTAGTAAGTATTCACCTGAGTTCAGTGCAACGGTGTTCATTCCGTCGCAGATCGAAAGCGTCCTGTAGAACTTCTGCATTATTTGTTGATGTTGGAGCACTGTTGACAAATAATTCAATAAAAATCAATGTCACAATAAATTATCATTATAGTTAATTGCTTTTCTACGAGGTTTACCGTAGCACAGAATGGTAGCCTTCCCGTAATGACAATGTAGCTCTGACTAGTAAAAAATACAAAAAAAAAATATTATGCTTGTGCCAAATGTTGAAGCATTCTTAATATTTTTTTGTATTTTTTTTAATGTAACAGAACTCGCATGAAATAATGTCCTCTGTGAGTGTGAAAGTGAACCGGAAATAAGTGTGTCATAAGTTGGACAAGGCTGCTTTGTCCTGCATTTCGACGACGGACATAACCTTCTTGACCAAAATCCAACAGTATCATAATTTTGTAGTGACATGTTACCTGTGTCAGCGAAGCACGGTGTGCGTGCGGCTTGCTGTTTCCTCTCATCCTCCACATTAGTAGCTTCGGCAGTGCTGCTGTGTTGTGCCTTGCTTTCATCCGTCTGTGACTGTTCACCGCTAGAAGATACTGACGGGCTTGAGGATGACTGTTTAGGAGAAATTATACAAATAACAAACAAATTTTAAGTATAAATTACTATTAGTCCTATATAGATACAGTGAGGTTCATATAAACATAAAAGGCAGTCATAACCAAAAGCATTTCAATTATTTAAATAAAGGATTTCAAGAGACGTATCAATATACCATTATAATAACCAAGTATTGAGTTAATTATAATAAAGAAACACAAACTGTGTATTTTATCTAAACTTTTTTAGAACATTACTGTTCTCTTACAAAAGCGTACTTGGAAATACAATGTTAAATATATGAATCATGATTACTATGTTGCTAGTGGTTATTCATTCTCATTCATTACATAGTCAAGGGAATCCCAGATTAAAAATCGGAGCTACATTCTTTTTTTTTTGTTGTAAAAGGTTTTGCAGATACTTTCCTGTTTGCAGATTGCTATGAATAGTGATTCAAAACAAATGAATTAAAAAAACTCTAAATTTATACATTTTTGTTCCATCAACTGCAGTGTCCCCCCTTTTTTGAAGTTGATTAAAAACGTAACAGTTGTAATAAATAAAGGTGTATTTATTGATTTCCATTTCGTTTTAGAGTATAAAATAATGAGACATTAATATGATGTGTCTACGATGATGGTGGTCAATCATTCAGTTCAAGGATTCAAAAACATTTCATGGGTGTGATATGTTTCTTTAATTTTTTGCTTCATGGTCAAAAATCTATTGAATGTTTTTCATATCATAAAAATAACATTCAAGTATGGGGCGGTAAAATCATCTAAACT
This sequence comes from Tiliacea citrago, assembly GCA_963921375.1. Classification (NCBI taxonomy): domain Eukaryota; kingdom Metazoa; phylum Arthropoda; class Insecta; order Lepidoptera; family Noctuidae; genus Tiliacea; species Tiliacea citrago. The sequence continues at coordinate 19,943,247 of OY992798.1, forward strand.
CTAAAGTGAGATGAGAATGCAGGTATCTAATTTCCGTAAAAATGATGACAGTATAAGTCAATAATAGACTCACGTTCTGCGGCAACTGCTGCGGCGGCAGCGGCACGGCCAGCAGTTTCCTGCAGTAGCTGAGCAGCTGCTGCAGCACGGCGCGGCGCAGCGGGGCCCGGCGCGCCGCCCCGCCGCCGCCGCCCGCCAGCACGTCGGCCAGCAGCCCCGGCAGGCGCGCCTCCGCGCCGCCCGCGCCCGCGCCCGCGCCCGCGCCGCCCGCGCCGCGCCAGCCCGACGACTCGCGCACCCACCACACCGACTGGTGTGCTGTGGGCTCACATTCATGTTACGACCAAATTGACACACACATGACATGTATATTTTAGGGCCATCAGATAATGAAAGAAAATCTTTTAAGACACTTTTACACGTCAATATTTCGGTCAATATTTTAAAACTATAGGGCGCCGGAATTTCCGATCTGACTGATCCCTGAAAAGAAATGCCGATAACTTTTAACTGAGGAATAAATATTTCAGTCTGACAGCTTTTGAGAAAATGTGTCAAACTGCCATTATTGTATTCTTCAGATATACCCCACCCGTTTTAACTTGCAACTTGTTTCACAGGTACAAGTTTTGATTGAAACTGGAATTTCCAAAAACGCCAATCGTCCAATCTCAAATGTACGAGTATGAACATCCTTTGTACCTACCGTGTTTCTGACAAACAAAGACATTAAATTATTTACTTAACAATTAACGGGACATAACGAAGAGAACCGTAATCCGATACATTTATCCAAGTGGGCAAAAGTCGCTCAGTCTAGTTTGATACGCCTGTATATCAAGTCGCAATTCGTGTCCACCAAAAGAAAATTATTATCGAAGTAATATATACTGAATTGTGCATTATGGTATTGCAAATCGGTAACCACGGTTTATTTTCGTTAATATTTTATAATTTACCTAGTATTTAGACAAAATATTTTTTTTTTTTGATATTTCAAACTATCTGACGGTTGGTAATCAAAGGTTGGTGTCGGTAAAATTTATGTAATTTTGCTCTATTACGTTAGATGTCGTCACTGAGACATGGTGTACGAGTCATGTATCGTACATGGCACGCGCGCATTGATAGATCAGCCCTTTTCCGTCGCCTTGCACAAAATATAGTGTAACGCGACAGTACACGAACAGCATTCATAGTCAGCTGTACTCATTCATACAACATTCATATAGCATTAGTTACGTGGTAGTTAAATATATTCAATAAACCATCATCTTTGGCTATCCGTGACTTATCATTCAAGCTAACATACAAGGTGTATGCAAGGCATTCAGCCGCGCATACACATGGGATCACAATTTCTCTATGACATCACTTTTGATAGCCTCTCTATAGTACCTTTCTTAAATCTCTTTGCTGCCAAATAAATTACTTTGACTTTAACTCTGGCCAAAACCATGAATGCTAGAAAACGCAATAGGATGCACGCGCTTATTCGCTGTTGATTGCAGTCCATTATTTTACGACCTTCAATTTTGATACTTTTCCATAGATTTAATAATTAGATTCTTTACCTTCCAAAATTCTTTGCTCACTCGCTAAACTAATAACAAACTCCCATTTTAGAAATTACCCAATTATAAACCAGTTTAGAACAGGATAAACTCACCAACAGTAAGGAAGAGCGGCAACGCGTGATGCACATGCCTTGCACTTAGTACTTGCAGCATCGGATGCGCAAGTCTCAGTAACGTGGCCTGTAGGTCGTAGGCATGGCCCGGGTCGCTGTCGCGGCGCCACACGCCGCACACGGCCCGCAGCGCGGCCAGCGCGCCGCCCGCGCCGCGCGCGCACACCACGCGCGACACCACGGAGTGCAGGGCGGAAGCTGCGCCTGCGCCGGCGCCGATTTGTGCGCCGCCCTGTGTAATAAACACGGTTATGTTGGTCCTATATCCAATACATTATGTGAAGAGTTATGTTTGCTAAAACTGATTTATTTCACTGGTCACTGCTTGAGGTCACTGCATACGGTACCGTCGGGGGTCGGATTGCCTCCTTTCCCTCCGAATATGGCGAGGGGTGACGGCTGATCTTTGCGTTATGCTCGTGAACAAGTGCTGCTTACAGGGACTGGTCGTCTTGCTGACCATGGTTTTGTTATTGTTATTAATAATTAACTGTTTATTTATTATAATTCCATGATGCTAATTTATCATTTGTGACTTCGAGTTACAGCTATAGCTTTATGTGAGTGGGCACGCCCTTTATGCCTCGAGGCTTTTATTTAGGTACGTTCTGCTTTCGTTATAGTTTTCGATGTTTTATTTTTTTGGCATATTAGCGAGTGCTGGCTAACATAAGGCAAATTTAATGTTTCATGTTGCGAAATGTAAATTATTTACATACTATTGTATAGAATCAAGTTTTTCTAACTGAACAGACAACTGTGCTACTGGGCAGCTTGTTGCGTTGCGCCACTTCTTCCCAGCTTTAGCTGCACTAGGAAGTGGTGAAGGCGGGGGTTTTTGGGGGCCTGTCGCATGTAATTTCGACGTTCGAAAAGTGCTGATTCTCAGCTTAGTTTGAATAAATGACTTTTGATTTTAGTTCTAACTCTTCCATGTTTTAAATAATTCGTAACAAAAGAAATTATGGCGAGGCAAAATTTCTTTTCAAAAATTTCTTAATAATTATTTTTTTAGCAAGCATTACTCAATAATTATGCCATCGCTAAAATATACGAAACTTCACTTCATTCTAAATAGCTTGCATTAGTGGTTGGCTATGATATTATCGAACTCATATGCAAATGCCATTTCAAAGAATATCTTAGTTTTGAGCTTAAAAGCACTAAAAAGTACCAATTATTACTTACCAAATATGGTTCAGAAGAGGCAACAGCACCGTCGGTGTTGACATTCATAGTAATAAACTTGACGAGAGCCGGTACAAAGTGTTCGCACTCCAGAATAACGCGACCCATAGTCTGCGTGCTGCTGCCTTCAGTCTACGAAGAAAAAACGGTTTTATAGACCTGTTTACAAAAACAAAAATATCAATGAGTTCTAGTAAGTTAACGGTACGGTACCTGTAGTGGCAAGCTTGCAATCCACGCCAAAGCCTGCATTGAAAGCACCCAGCATCTTAGTGATATATTTTCTAACCTGTTAGACAAATGCATTTTATCAGACATTTTATGATATTACACAATTTACATGCTAATGGAGTAGTATTAGTTTGAGAGAAAGAATTAGAGAAAACCGAGGGGGCCTAATCCACCAGTTTTTATCCGGGGATGGCTATATGTTCGGCTGTATGTTTTTTTTTTTTAATTTATCCGTCCACAATTGACGGAGTAATCGGTCAACGATTACTCCGTCAATTGTTGACGGATTTAGAAAATTCTCCAATAAAATTGGTATGCTGCCGAGGTGGTCCCATTGCCACCAAATCAGAATCTGATGAGGGGATCCCATGGAAATCGAAAGAAATCCTCAAATTTTATTGACATACCTATAGCGATTTGAGTATTTTTTATAGTAACTCGTGCATTTGCTCTCGGAAAGCAACATTTGGTGAAGTGGAACTGATGATGAAGACCACTGATGGCCACTGGAACTACTTAACAATAAGTATTTCACCGTTGCGATCCGATTAGGCACTGTAATATGGTTGATAAGCAATTTATGCTCGTCAAAATGCATATGGTAAAGTCACCATCAGTTCTCCTGGTTCTTACCAGGAGAACTCCTCAACAATTAAGGCCCCTGCATCGGGAATACCAATATTTTGTGTAAGGTGATGAGCATTTGACATTAGGCTATTGTCAAATGCTCATCACCTTTCACAAAATATTGGTATTCCCGATGCAGGGGCCTTAATTGTTGAGGAGTTCTCCTGGTCTTTGGATCTGTATTTTAGTTTTTTGAAAGTTTTTATACTCCATACATGTACTGGACTCCGATTTACGTCACTAATTAGTTCCCAGTGCAGTTACATCATGCAATACGCTGAATAAGTTGATACAAACTGCTTAATCACCGTGATGCTATTGAACATAACACGCTGCAGTAAAGGACCTTCTACAAGTAACGATCTTTTGATGCGTCCGGTCAACTTGAGCAGTTAGCCCCACTGCCAACAAACCTAACCTTTTTCACTGCGGCATAGGTCACGACAGTCCAAATAGGAACCTTCAATAGATATTAGATAATAATTATACAGGGTCAAATTACGCGCCACTCGCGCGGTCAAATAGGGCGCGGGCTTGCGGACGGTGAGCGATGGGTAAATCACCGTCCGATAAGGACCAGGCCCGGGTCGACGGCGCGTTGTGTTAAACGCGCGCCTCAAAAAGATGTCTGCACCAACTGACGGAGTCCTGCCATGCCTGCCAGGGTTGCGAGTTTGTCCGAAAGGGATATCGTGGCCCTGACACACGGGCGTTTGAAGGAACACGGGTGGGTTTTAGTCAGTAAAAGTCTGACACGCAAAGTTACTTGAAAATTTAAAAAATAATAATTTCGCTAGCTAATTTAATTTGACCCTGTATATACCACCCTGGTCCAGTCACACAGCATAGTAGAGATGAGAGTATACTCACGTGCAAAGCGAGTGCAGTAACGCGTTGACAGTGTCAGAGGCAAGTCGTATGCGCGGCGTGTCAGCTGGTACGGCTAGCGTGGCCAGCGACCACGCGCCGCCACTGCCCCACGCTGAGCCGTTCAGCGTCAGCCATAGAGAGATCACGTTCTCCATGAATGTGCAGTCCATCTGGGTGATAAAGATTTAATAATAATAGTCTTGTCTTGTGTTGGAAGAATAAGATTGGCTGTTGTTAATTTGGTTAACTGTAATCTGAGTTTGTTTCGAATTTTTTTCTCAGAGTATTCAGATCATAAAACAGATCAGTAAACATCAAACTCAGTTAGTTTAAAACATAATTTATTTGTGATGTGTTTTTTAACCAATTATAATAATAAATATTATTCCTGACATATGACAGATAGAAGATGAGAGAGAATTGTTTTGATTTAGTGATATAGCAACCGGGAGTTCCTTTCAATATTTATTTTTAGATTACCTCAACTCACACACTGAGCTATTACTTATTTTTTTAGGAAAATATATACTTTTACAATGTTTGTAAATATGTGAGCACCATGTATCTATTACATAATTAATTTGTTATTGCTTCATTGCTTTTTTATCTATTGTGGTTATAGTAATTTTATTGTAGGTGCATCGTCTTCGCATATAATTATAAAGAATGAAAAAATATTGTGAGAAATTTTAAAAGAGGTAATGGTGTGTAGTTTCTTACCCATTCTTCTCGATACGAATTGACTTTTTGGAAGGGGCGACTAAAATCAATTTAATTTTTATGTAAATTTTGATGTTCAAATGTGCCTTTTATGTGTCCATTTGAAATAAATAACTTGACTTTGACTAAAAGCTTCATTCGAAGTCAACGATTCAGTTCCTAAAACATTGTAACGTCTACAAACTCTGCCAGGATAAATTCAGTTTCAAAAAGTTTCACAAGTGTGCACCACAAAAATACAAATATACTCTAATAGCACTAAGGCTAGTTGGAATGCTTTACAGGAATTGAAAATCGAATTATGGTAGTTGTTTTAACCTGATAATGGAACTCCAGCGCCAAATGCCTGAACACATCGTAGAGCGTGTGCGTGAGCGGCGGGTGCGGGCGGTGCGGCGCGGGCGGCGCGCGCGGCGGCGGCGGCGGCGCGGGCGGCGGCGCGCGCACGGCGGCGGCCAGCGCGCCCGCCGTGCGCAGCAGCGCGCGCCGCGCCAGCCGCGCGCCCGCGCCGCCCGCGCCGCCGCCGCCCGCCTCCACGCGCGCGTCCCAGCACGCCGACACGTTGCTGCAGGGACAAACATTGCATTATTTAAGTGAACGACTCGACAAAATCCTAGCCTAGTCTTTTTCCAACTATGTTGGGATCGGCTTGGGAGCGACTGCCTATCTAACCTCCACAACACAGTTACTAAATAATACGATACCCCTTGATAAAACTGCTTGTCAGACTTTCGGGCTTCTGTCAACCCATAGCAACTGTCAAAAATCCATGAATGACAAACGGGACCAACAGCTTAACTTGCTTTCCAAAGCACGGAAGAATCTCGGTATGTAAAGATGGTAACCCATCCACAGACTAACCCCGGCAAGCGTAGTTAAACCTGATAAATCAAGCCATGCGCCTGTTATTACTTAGCCACAAGCTCCTCTCAAATAAACGAAGTTATCCGCAATAAGCTAAAAAATCCAAACGAATGAAGCATTACAATGCTATTAAGTTCTCTTTTTAATCCCATTGATTTTTGGTTAATGCAACATGCCTTCTTCTTCCACACATGTCTATCAACCAACTCTTATTATTAAACCCATTTCTACAGTGCATTCAATATAACTTGACGCATAATGCGATTGGTAACACTGAATTTTGTTCGTTTTAATAGAATTCAAAATGGTGAGTGACGAACAGAAGTACCAATCACATGACTGCAAAATCAAATGTTATTTATTCAAACTGGACTGAGAAACAGCACTTTTCGAACGTCTAAATTACTCAAGACAGTCCCCCAAAAAACGCCCGCCCTTCACCACTTCCTAATGCTTTAGCTGGGAAGAAAGTGATGCTACAAACTTCCTAGCAGCACAGCTGTATGTTCAGTTAGAAAACCCAGATTATATTCAATAGTATGTCAAATAATTTACATTACGCAACACAAACCATTAAATTAAATTATTTGACTTATGTTAGCTAGCACACACAACAATACCAAAAAAAAAACATTTCTCCATAATATCATACCAATCGCGTCACGCGTCTAATTATAGTGAATGCACAATAACCACATCAATCCATCCGTTTCTTTTATCTACCCCACTCTTATAGCTATCCAAAATCAAATTAAAAAAAAAACAAATATAAAAAACAAACAACAATATAAATATTTTCCTATTATTTTATGCTTTTTCTCAGTTTTAATGGTGGTCTGGCATTTTGAGCACTTTATGAGGCTTACCTAAATGTACTTTCTTTGGTATTGTTCGTCGAGTCGTTGAGCTCCTTAAGTCTTGAGTCGAGCTGCACGATTACGACAAATGCTTGCACTGATTGGACAGGTCCACTCAAAATTGTGTGGTTCTTTCCTCAAAAGACCATTTCAGACACGGATCTACACGGTCCTCACATGATCTGACCAAGATTATGTTTGGACTTTAAAGGAGACTTTGACCCCTGAGTTTGTTTCGCCATTTCTTCTCAGGGGTAGTCAGATAGGAGATGTCGACTACATCTAGCTTATTTTTTACTTTTTAATATGACGTGTAAAAGTGATTCCGATATCCTATTTACAGAATAAACGATTTCATTTCATTTCATTCAATACTTTCTTCACAGTATGGTCTTTCATTTTCGTATCGTTCCGTTATACAGAATTATTTTAAGTATTACCACTACAACATTAATTGATTACCTGGAACTATTGTCAACCACAAGTTTTGTCCTGGTTTCCTTCTTAATGGCATCAATGAAGTATTGCTCAAGCTTCTCTTCGGAAGATTCCGAGTCGTCTGATTCCGCTACTTGCGTCAGTTGTTCCTCCACGTCAATATCTAAGGAAAAAGGAAATAAATAGATATTTAGTGGCAAGAATATCTAAGTTATACCCCGTCATGCCAAAACGAAACAAGCCACAGCGAATGTTCACTCCTTTTCCGAAATAAAACTAACATTGATAAAAGTTCATTCCATTCTACGCAAAAGATTTCGATGTTTACAACATTTTGCCGAAAACCAACGTAATTAATTGAATTATGGACAGATTGCGGTTTGGTTCGATTTCGGATTTGGCATAACTAGGTAAACTTTATATAAAAAGCAAACTCATATAAAGCTAAAACTTAACAACAGTGACGTATGTAATGCTAAAAACGGCGTGTTGGTATAATTGTATTTGTTAAAATTATATATTTATTAAGCTGCTATGACGGTGAATGTTTTATGAGTTTTTCAAACTAAAGCGTGCTTTACTAATTCATTTTCAAACTACTTTTGATGAAATGCTATAATCCTGCTAACTCCTCATTAAAGCCGTTTGGAATGTTTTGAACAAGATTACGAAAGCGAACTGATATTATAGTAAAATTTTTGTTTGCCAAAGTATAAGGCCTTTTTAGGCAGACCTATATTGATAAACCTTAATAAAAACGTTTCCAAAGCCCATTTAGAGCCAATGAAAAAAAGGCCGTTCGCGGTTTAAAAAAAGCAAAATAAAAACATTTAACGCTATGATAAATAAGACACGCAAAAGCGCATTCGATATTTAAATCGATTCGTTTAAATCAATTACAAAGGCTATGGTGCTATGCAAATGTGTAGCGGTTAGGTGTGGTCTGTTCCTATCACACACACTACAAATCAGTGCAAACCGAACTAAGCCCGGTCATATTGACCTTACAGACATATAGACTTGTTATTTTACGTATATAATGTCCTTACTTGCTAAATTGACACCTGCTGTGGAAAATAGTTTGGGCTTGAAGTTCGTAGTCTTCCCCAGACCAAAACTATCCGCTAACAAATCTGCAATGACAACAACACAGCAAGTCAATTCTGCTAGCTCTTTTAGAAAACGGATGTTTAAGTTATTCTGATCGGTTTCGAAACAATTATTCAAAAAGACATGTACTATGAATAAATAGAAGAAAATTTTGATAAAATTGTGTTTTCATAACGAATATTGCTTGTCTAACTGGGTCATTGTGATTATTATAATTCAAAATTTTGAGTAGTTTGAAAGGGCTGCTCCTCGAATGCGGTTTTCACTGATGTGTAGGATATAGGGTGGGTGGGATATCATCAGAGTCCACGTTGCGCTATCAAAAATCAATAGCACATTTTCGATGGCAAATAGTGACTACCTCGTAAACGCTTTAATCGAGTTTAAACCTATCCACTTTTGATATATTCACACTTTACATCTGAAAATAACCTAAATTTTTAAGTTAATTTTCCAAAACAACCCACCCATACGTAGTAAATGCTTTTTATTTCAGAATGAATAATGTAATATAATAATAAACTAATTAATAAACGTCATGCTAGATAAGATAAATTCTTCAGTACAATATTATTAAAAAAATAGAGATGGAATAATTATATTTGCAAAATAAATTAGTTTCTCTATTAACATTTTATCCTAACAAATCACAGATGGTTCTTCATTTTTAGTCTTAAAATGGCAGCTAGGCATAAGTACGATTATTATTTGTCATTCCTGTAATATATCTATATATACCATATTTTATGAAAATTATTTGTTATGGCGGTGAAAATGTGTTATTAGAAAACATTCAAGTCAAAGTGCGGTCTGAGGTTAATGTTTAGCAGCAGGGTGCCTGTTGCCATGAGATAAAGTGCTCGTGTGTAATATGATCACGCTACGTTTCGTTTATCGACTACAAGTTTGACCGATACCGCTGTATCGCGCCTTTTGCACGTGTGCGGCGAGACGGGGGGTAGCGCAGGCCGCTCAAACGTCACGGCCCCCCTTCCTTAGGCGCGGTACAGCGGTATCGGTCAAACTATATCTTGTTACCTACCAACTTCTGCTCCACATTTAGTGGAATACGGGCAAGACAGTATTCTTATAATATCATTCTATAATAATATAGGATAAACTCAATCTGGACATAGTTTTGTTTTAACGATGCGAATTCAATCTAAATCACCTTCTGATAAGTTCCACTTAAATTTTCTAGCATGTTATTCTATAAGAACAGATAGTGCCCAACTGGAAACCATGAACCAGGCCTTATTACTATAAAAATCCTTATGGACTGCGTATTTACTTACATCAGCTGCCTTTTTTTTTTGGGTGGGAAATTATCAAATAACTTCTCCCGCTGCCTAGCGGCAGGGCGTGTCAGACTTTTGCTGACTAAAACCCACCCGTGTTCATTGAGATGCCTGTGTACCAGGGCCACGATATCCCTTTCGGAGAGACTCGTAACCCTGGCAGTACATCAGCTGCCTAAGCTTATATTGCACATCCCTCCATTGCATGAACAGTTAACTGCATGTCAGTGGTAACAACACCAGTAAACTGGTTTCTTATTCTATTGGAATTCCGTACGCTAGCCAGCTCACGTTCAAAGTGTAACTACCAACGTGCGGTCGGCAGTAGGCACATATTTTAAATCACACAAAATTTGGTTAGTCTCTCAGTCACCAGCTAGATATGAACATGGAAATTGTGCAATTGGTGCAAACAGAGGGACAATTCTCATATTTTAAAACATCTAATTTACACATTGATTATGATTACTCATTGAGATGAGCTTACGATTTGAATGAACATTTTTAAGTACAAGAATTGGCCTCCAGCTCTTAGCCTACGTACGGACGGGCACTCTTTTTAACGCGCCGTTTCTTGGCGCGCACTGGATTTTCATCGCTCGGATCAGCGGCGTAGGTTGAAAATCCCACTGTGCACTTCTACAACGCGCTAGGGATACACTCTGTTGGATTCTCAACGATCGATTGGACGCCGAGAGTTGAAAATCCAGAGCACGGTCAAAAACTTCTTGTTAAAAAAAGTGCACGTGCGCATGACTGTGTGCTCACATTTTAGTAAAATAAAATTGCGTGCAATTTTAATTTTATCTTTATTTAGATGATTATAATCTTTGTACTCAAAACAACAAACCTGCAACAGTAGGTCCTTTGAACTTCCTCGTCTTGACCCCTGGCGACGCACCGGGTATGGAGTGAACTCTGATGACACGAGAGGATCCCGCGCCGCTCCATGACTCTTCATTCGGAGGACTTGAGGGAGAGTCTCCGCTCTCGTACTCGACTAGGTCCTGGTGGAGGAATGAGTTAATAGGTGAGTAGGGTATTAGAAAAGGAGTTTTTTTTTTAATCATGTCAGAAAATTATCTGTAAGGTGTAGGCATTAAGCTACAACTTGGACCTGTTAGGGGAAGATTTTAAGATAATTTAGGGCTGATTTTTCCAACGTTAGATATCTTTACATGAGGAATAATAATAAAAAAATACAATTTATCCATAAAAAAAGTCAGCAGTCCGGAGGATAAAAAGCGTCTGGCGTTGGAAAAGTCTCGTCAGGATTTTAGTGAATAATCGTAGGGATTGTTTACATGCTGGTAGGTGCCAACAAATTTCCTAGTACCTTTCGGTTATTTTGTACCAAATCTATATTTTAGATTGTATAACCTATTTTGCACAAGTTGTTTACAAAAATCTACGGAAGTAAATTTAGCAATTGCAAAACGCATTTCTTTTTCTACATTCGGAAGTTTTTACTTAAAGAAAAATTGCAATACAGACCTGTAATAGCGTAGTGAGTGCATGTCGTGGCCAGGGTGGCAGTGTGACTGCCAGCCGCGCCAGGCCCAGGATACATGAAGGATCCAGCAGGCTTGCGCCGCCAGATAACGCGCATAAACGTCCCACTACCTGTTAAATGGGAAAAAAATTACAAGACACTTGGAAACTTCAAAAGTCTTATTATGTTCTTGATGACATAGTTACTATTTTTGTTTATACGAGCCTGTGAAACCGAGAATCATCATCATCCAAGCAGCATCAATCCAGCCGAAAGACGTCCACTGCTGGACATAGGCCTCCCCCAAGGGGGGTGTTGCCATAATCGCCACGCTTGGTAGGCGGGTTGGCAATTGCAGTATGGTGTTAAAATGCATAGAGAACGCTGCTGCCCATTCTCTAGTAACTCCCTTAGTCGCCTTTTACGACACCCACGGGAAGAAATAGGATGGTGCTATTTATTCTTTACGTCCGGCACCAAACGGAACCGAAAATAAGCCTTTTCAATCAATAATTTGTATATATACTGTGCCCGGCCGGTAAATATGCACTTCGGGTTTTAGACAAAAGTTCGATGTTGTAGAGCGTAGTCTCTGCCAGTGATAGCTGTGTGACAGTCTCTTATTATCGAACCGTAGTAGAGCTAGTCTAAGCTGAAATGACGCGCCCCACTACTTAATTAGTATACGTACACTACCTAAATGCGGTAGTGGGGCGCGTCATTTCGGCTTATACGAGCTCCACACTGTTTGTTGATATAAGAAATAATACAGGCCATATAGGTTACCATAGCTATTATGTTGTTGATTTGTCATAGTAGAGAAAAACAGTAGAAAAAAGGATTAGATAAAAAACAAACGTGTTTTTTTATGAAACTCTGTTTTTCTTCCAATTGAAGAATGTTTCATAGACTGCATAATTTAAAGTATTTATTATTGGTGCAAAATAAATTTCACACTAGTAATAGACACTTTTAATAGCTCGCAGTTTCATATTTACGCCCGGGTATTGGCTACATTTGTTTTAATGGGCATTCAGAAACTTATTTTTATTACAAACCTTAGCAGCCAGCATGAGAGCATCAGCATGTGAACACGTATCGGCTGCGAGCATGTGTGCAACCAATGCGTGCGCCAGGCGCGCGGCGAGAGCGGCCGGGAGCGGACGCGGCCGCGCGGCCTCCGAGCTGCCTGAGCCTGAGGGCTCCCCGCGGGAAGCGCCGCGCTTGCCTACCATCGCCATTCGTGCTTTCAGGCTAAGACGGGCGCGCTGTGTGAATAGATAAGTATTATCAGCATGACGGATTCTTTCCAAATCGCTGAACCACGTCTAATCTAGTTTTTTTTTTTTTTTTTTTTTTTTTTTAAACGTTGCCCCACACTAGGAATTTCTCCTGTATCGTGGGTGCGTTTACAAACATTTAAACTCACATACACAAACAGCCAGACCCGGAACAACTACTTGTAGGTCATACAAATATTTGTTCCGTGCGGGAATCGAACCCGCGACACGCAACGCAGCAGTCAATCGCTTAACCACTGCGCCAACCGTGCCGTCAAAACATAAGTAACATAAGTTAACATTACTACACTCTTATCCAAAATATTTATGACAAAAAGCGGATCGATGTAGCCTATTTTAATTTCCAGAAGGCTTTTGACAGGGTTGACAACCAAATACTTTTAAGTAAACTGACATTGGCACATTCTCTGTCACATCGCTAAAATTCTTTGCGAACGATCTGCAAGACCGCGAGCAATTTGTAACATACAAAAATCCCAATTCCGAGCACTTCTCGCTCACTTCTGGCATAGGGGCAGGGCACTAACCTCGGGCCTCTTTTTTTTAATAGCAGTTAACGATCTGCCCACATAATATGTAAAACACTCCACAGTTTTAATATTTATGCTGATGATGTTAAAGTTGCTTTTCCAGTAGCTAACTCGACATCGACAACATTCTCACTTGGATCACTACCTAACCTACTCAAAAGCCACACAACCCGTAAACAACAGTTACACTACGAACAATGAGCCCCCGAAACACGTTTTAACTGTACGCGATCTGGGTGCTCACTTTCATCCACACCTTACCTTTGCCCAGCACATAATACAGACCTGCAACAAATCCCGCAAAAACTTATAGTCTAAAATCCAAAGTAAGATCGACCTTCACCGGATGTTTACCGGATGAAAATAATTTTTTGTCAAATATAATATTATCAATGCTTACAAATATATTGCAAATGGATTGCCTAATTAAATATGTTCATGGCTATACAGGGTAAATTTAAATTAGCTAGCGAATCTCCGCACACGAATCGATATCTCGATATAATCGATATATTTTTAGTTGAAAAACTTGTCTGACATTAATTTTATTATAATATAGTTGTAAGTTTGACATAGCAGTTTTTATTTTCAATTTATTTTTATATTTAATGTGACTAAAATATTTGTACGCCAATATATTATGGCTAAACATGATTGGACTTTACTGTAGTTTATTATCATCTTGCATGCTCTTGTGCGTATATACCATGTTTATACAAATGAATGAATCTTATCTTATCTAAACACGACAAAATAAAATAAAAATATTTAGTAATTTTATTTTTGGGGGCAATGACCGCTAATATTGTTACTTGAAGTATGAGTTAAGAAAATCTGTTTTCTTTTGTTTTATCATGTTTAGATATCGATACTCATCACGCTGCGTAGTTTCGCTAGCTAATATAATTCGACCCTGTATTTAGTTAAAAATACTGTAAGTAATTAATTTTTAATTTTCACTTTTCTTTATCAAACGAATTAGATTCCAACTGAAAACATAAAGCATATAGCACATGGAACAGTTAGGCTGTCTTCCTTTTCCTGGTGCCTATTACCGGGTTGGCAGGTATAAACAGGTGAATTAGGTTAGGACTATAATACTTACAGTATTTTTAATTAATTATAACAATGTTCGTGGTTATAATTAATTATTATATTACATAAATAATAATAAAAACCCATTTGCAATATATTTGTAAATTATATTTTCATCATCATGATCATCTGCCTAGCCTTTTCCCAACTACGTCGGGGTCGGCTTCCAGACTAATCGGATGCAGCTGAATACCAGTATTTCACATGGGTTTTTGGGTGTTACCCAGTATTACTGGGTAACACAATACCCCTTGGAAAAAACTGGTTATCAGACTTTCAGGCTTCTGACGCCCCGTAGCAACTGTCAAAGATCTACAAATAACAGTTGGGACTAACGGGTTAACGTGCTTTCCGAAGCACTGAGGGGCCTTGGTATGTAAAACTCGTCAACCATCCACGGACCAATCGCGGCAAGCGTAGCTTAATCTGCTGCTGTACTTGTCACAAGCCCTTTTGCAAACATATTATATTTGATTTTAAAAAAAAATTGCCGGTAAACAGATGGGTGAAAGTCGGTCTTACGGATCCTATACTATTAGGTTTTTTCTTGCGTCAGGCCAAAATGTTCACTAATCGACAAGCCATAACAATACAACTCATTCATCCGCAGTTTGCTAGAGACTAAAAATGCAATCTGGAACGAAAAAGTTCAGAAGTCTTTTATCCGTGACCTCTACTTAAAACTTTATGAATTAAAATAAAAACGCCATTGTATTTCTACCCGTTCATGTACCCAACAACATTCGTGCTAGGCATGGTTACCAAAGTTTAGGAGTAAGGAGAAATTTTAGTCTAGTGAAATATTTCATCCGCCTTATTCGTGGTACCCACTTCAATTACTGGTTACTAAAGTACATTTTCTTAACATCCCACTACCCATTAGCCACAAACTTCCCCCTCACCAACATCCTCTATTCTCAATACCTCAAACCAGTACCATAAACAGTCAGATCAGTCCATTGTACAGTCAGCCCCATAAAGATGTATACAGGGTGGAAACTTTCAGCGAGGCAGTAAGGGGAAGTACCTTATCCGTTGCAGCTACGCGAAAATGGTCTTAAGAGACTATCCATATTTTTTTATGGAATTTTGATCCCCATTCACAGATTTTGAAAAAAATGTACAGTCAGCAGGAAAATGGGCAATTTTCACAAAAACTTTTTTTTATGCCAACCGATCCTCTTTCTTATAAGGATCAAAAACCTCTATTGGACCAATTGAGGTTTCAGTACTAGAAAAGTCATAAATCGCAAAAAACTTTTCCCATACATTTCATAGGAAATGAGAAGTTCCAACTTACATTTTTTACCATCGACAAACTGGCCGCTACAAAAAAGGCTGATCGAAAAACAAATAAAAAACTATAACTTCTACTTTGGATAATATTTCACCTTAAAATTAAAAATTCAAATTTTTAATTTTAAGGTTTACATTTAGACTCACCTAGAAATTTTACTTTTGTGCTCTAAGTTATGAGGTGTTCAGAATGGTAGCCGTTTTGACGTAGGCATAGGTTTATTCTCTTTACTACAGAGCGGGTAGCAGCTGATAATGTGCTAGGATTAATTCCATAGAGAATCGTGGTAAGTAAATCTTTGAGTTCCTGAACACTGTTGTATTTCTTTTTATAAAGTTCAATTTTTAAATAGCGCCACATAAAAAAGTGTAGAGGCGTGAGATCAGGACTGCGAGGTGGTCACGTTATAGGACCATCATTATGTTTGTATCCACTGCCTTGCGAATTGCCGGAATTCGATTTCGAAATACGAAGTTTATTTATTTTTGGCCAGTCTTCGTGTCATCTATCGATCATAAAAAACTAAGTTGCAGTATCATTTCTTACGAAATGTATGGGAAAAGTTTTTTGCGTTTTATGACTTTTCTAGTACTCAAACCTCAATTGGTCCGATAGAGGTTTTTGATCCTTTTAAGAAAGAGGATCGGTTGGCATAAAAAAAAGTTTTTGTGAAAATTGCCCATTTTCCTGCTGACTGTACATTTTTTTCAAAATCTGTGAATAGGGATCAAAATTCCATAAAAAAATATGGATAGTCTCTTAAGACCATTTAGTCTTAGTGCCCCGCTGAAAGTTTCCACCCTGTATACGGACAAGGAAACATTTTAATGTCTACAACCATTGTTCCATAACATTGTGTCCACCGTACAGGTACAAAACATAGTATAGTTTTACCAAAACAAAGTAAACATTTTGTCCCAAAATGTCTATACACTCTATGACCAAAACAAGGTAATCTACATAAGCCTCACAAATATGTGAGACATAAATGTGGGACTATTTAAGCCAACATGTGCCTGCTTGTAAATGAGTTGTATAAGTCATAATTTGTTTTTGTAACAATGTTTTGTCAATACTACTAACATAGTTTGTAAGTAAATTATTGTTACTAACGCTATGGGTCCATGTTACTCGAAAATAAATGTTTTAATTTCTTTATTTATCACTTATTTCACTACCACCGGATAGGTTCCGGTTAAATTATCTGGCAGATAATTTCATAGCCAGCAATGAACTACTTTCATAGCCACCATTAAAGAAAACGCAAAATCGCCCGAAGAAATAAAAAAATCTACTTTCACAAAAACATTTCCAAGAATGTCAATTATCATCCTCCATATCCTTTTACAACTAACCTGTTGATCCTCCAAAGCGACTTGTATCCCTCTCCTAGCAGCTTCAAGCTCCTGCATTTGATGCAGCAGCTTCTTGTGCAGCTTGCGTCGATGCAGCTTGCACTCGTTGTTGCGGGGAGAGCCTTGAGCTTCGCCCCCCGGCAGGCTACCGCCCGCCCGACCGCCTGTGACCCAGTCCCACCTGAGAGAACAAATAAGTAAAATGAAGGGGATCCGACAAGAGAGCGACGTGAATATGTTTAATTGCTGCTCTGCGTTAGGTCGTGTTGAAAGAATGAAAAATGTGATCCGCGAAATGATAATATTTTACTGATTAATAATCATAGAAACCAGCTTACTGTAGAAAGTTGGTACCCAAACCTCGTTCGTATTCATGTCAAACAAGTTGCATTACTTTTTAGGGTTCCGTACCCAAAGGGTAAAACGGGAACCTTATTACTAAGGCTCCGCCGTCTGTCTGTCTGTCCGTCTGTCACCAGGCTGTATCTCATGAACCGTGATAGCTAGACAGTTGAAATTTTCACAGATGATGTATTTCTGTTGCCGCTATAACAACAAATACTAAAAAACAGAATATAATAAATATTTAAGGGGGCTCCCATACAACAAACGTGATTTTTTTGCTCGTTTTTGCTCGATATAGATGACGGCAACAGGTAAACGCTTGAAATATTCACAGAATATTTAGTTATTTATTCACCTTAAAAATAAATAATTAAATTAAAATAAAACAAATATTTAAGGGGGCTCCTACAACAAACGTGATTTTTTTTCCCATTTTTATAGATATTGGTACGGAACCCTTCGTGCGCGAGTCCGACTCGCACTTGGCCGGTTTTTTATTTTATTGAGAGCAGTAGTGGCCCAGTGGTAACGTCCCCGACTTACGAGTTGTAGGTCGTGGGTTCGAACCCAGGCAGGCGCTTTACTTTGTGTAAATAATTCCATCACCACTGCTCTCTAACCGGTGAAGGAAAACATCGTGAGGAAACCGGCATGTCCTAGAACCAAAAAAATCAAAGACATGTGACATCTACCAACCCGCACTGGGCTTGCGTGGTAGATTTACAGCTAGTGTTGCCCAAATTCAGTCTTGGTCTTGCAGTCTTGGTCTTGTTCTTGCGTTTTTGCAAGACCAAGACCAAGAACAAGACCGCGTATTTTTAGCAAGACCAAGACCAAGATTGACCGTGCAAGACTTGAGCAAGAACAAGACATAGCCTGCAAGACTCTTGCGTCTTGCAGCTAGGACTTAACGCTATTTCACTGAGTAGTTAGGTGTAACAGTTCGGTGTATAGGTAGGTACGCTTAGGAATTCTATGAGACGCAAAAAACTGTATCAAAGAATATGAAAAACTGGACCTATGCGCATAAAAATATCTATTAAAATCAAACTGAGTGCATGCATAGTTATGTTTTAACCATCGGCACTTTGATAATGCGGCATCAAAGGTTTTGTACTTACTTCTCAAAGAAATTTGCCGCTTTTCGGAAGTACATGGTTATGATACACGCGCCGGCGGCTTCTTTTGAAATCTAAAACAATCGTTGCCGCCATGCCGAAATCATAACATTTGTGACGTAGGGAGGGCGTAGGTATACTCATGCAAAATAATTTCGAATTTTTTTAAGAGTACCTACAGGTGTTCCAAAGAATAAATAAGTTTCAGAGTGCTTAGAATGAAAATGAATACATTATACTGATCACGCAAGTAGTATTATGATTAGGTTATAAATCAAAGCTTATAAATCATAAATGTTTATTAAGAAACAGTTACTTCCATGGAAAACGACATATAGGTCAGTTGATTTTTCGAATTTCTTATCAAATCTTCAGTTATTTATTAATCTGCTTGATCTTTACTATGGCTATGTTAATTCAAGCTCACAATGTTCCAATTCTAATACGTTTTTCTAAGATTTAAAGTAAACTTTAATAAATAGTAATAGACTAATAGGTAATTGCAAGACTTGCAAGACTCTTGCTGCAAGACCAAGACCAAGACCAAGACTGGGAGCGCAAGACCAAGACCAAGACCAAGACCAGGTGTATTGGCGCAAGACCAAGACCAAGACTGGCTAAGTCTCGTCTTGTTCTTGCATTTGGGCAACACTATTTACAGCCCACTCCCTCTCCACGAGAGGAGGCCTGTGTCCCAGCAGTGGGAACATGGGCTGATTATGTACGTTGCATTACACTGTTTCACCAACAATGACTAACATGTTCTAATGTTGCGGGACATTTGTTGCTGTGTTGCTGGTAATATGCAAAAGTCTCGTATTTATGGTAAACAAGATTTTTATGTGACCAAGAAAGTTTAGTAACTTTGTTCAACCATGAATTCAAGGTATTATCTGTGGTTTGTTAAAAGATATTCCTTACCTGGCATGTCTATTAGAGTGTGCAGCCACAGTATCCAACACAGAGGCGAGCGCAGTCAGTAAGGCGGCCGTGACAGCCGGCTGCGGGCGCGGTGCTCGAACTAAATCTAAAGCACGGGAGGCGAGGGCGGGACATACTCCGCCTTCTGCTGTGGTATGCGAGTATAAGCTCTTGCGAGACATGTAGATTATTAGGACCAGGCATCTGTGGACAAAAAAAAAAAATATTCAAAGGGCTCTATGGAAAACCACGGTTTAGGTGGCCTTAGGCGCCATCTCCACGGGCCAGAGGATTGCGGCGATAGTCTCGCCGTGCCATCAAATTCTTAGGGGGTAGTTTAGGGGACCACACATATCAGGGTTCCCGGGCCAGCATTTGAATTGGTAGTATCTTCCTCTCAGCACGTTCATAATAACAAGTTGAAATTGATAGCGCCTTTATTTCGTAGCAGAAAAGACGGTTTTCGTAGATCAAGCTTTACTACTTTTGACATAATCATCAGTTTCACCAAACCGCACTAGGCTTGCGTGTCCCGCTCCCTCTCATAACGGGAGGCCTGCCAGCAGTGGGAACATTATAAGCTGATCTTGAGTATATGCTATCATCAGCTTCACACAAACTTACTTGTCAAGCGACGTAGGCGGCGCGTCATACGCAGCGAAGGCCGTGGTCAGAGTGTCAGCGAGATGCGCCCCCCACCAGGGCGCGGCGCCACACGCTCGCGCCACCAAGGTAGCGAGTGCGCCCGCGCCGCGCCCGCCCCACTCCCATACTAGGGGGAGCACTGTGGCGCACCACGAGCGATTCACGTCTTCGTATTGCTGAAAACAAAGTGGCGTTAGTACTAATAACATCACGCTGGTACGAGGGCGGCACTGAAAATTTTGGGAATCAAGGAAGTGACACAACATTACTATTTAAAAATGTATTTATTGCTTTTCGAAGTATTCTCCGCGAAATTTGACACATTTTTCCATACGATGGAACCAATCATTGAAGCAACCATTCCATTCGGAAGTTGGGGTCTCCAAAATGGCCGTTTTGTAGGTGTAGCTTCTTCAGGTGATGAAAATCTCTGTCCACGCAATTTATTCTTTATTTTAGGGAAAGTATAGAAATCATTAGGGCTTAGGTCGGGGCTGTACGGCGGATGGTCTAATAATTCTATGTTTTCTTGCACTAAAAACTCTTTTGTTCTGTGCGCGGTGTGAGAACTCGCATTGTCGTGATGGAGGATGATGCGGCGGTTGCAGTTCTCTTTACGGAGTTCAGAAACGACCTGTGGCAAACAAATGCTAGCATACCATTCTGCATTAACCGTTCTTTGTCCCTCAAGAGGAATAGTCGTAACATGGCCGGTTTTGGAGACAAACG
The DNA here is from genome assembly GCA_963921375.1 of Tiliacea citrago. Classification (NCBI taxonomy): domain Eukaryota; kingdom Metazoa; phylum Arthropoda; class Insecta; order Lepidoptera; family Noctuidae; genus Tiliacea; species Tiliacea citrago. The sequence goes on from OY992798.1 coordinate 19,963,968, forward strand.
TGGCCACCATTTTTTTTGCAACACTCCGTGAACGAACAATTTTTGTTGGCTTTAACTCATTTTCGAACACCCAAACTCGTGACTGGCTTTTTGTTTCGGGTTCGTACGCGTATATCCAGGATTCGTCACCTGATACAATGTTGTATACAGCATTTGAGGATCCTGCGTGGAATCTTTCGAGAGTTCGGACGCACCAAGTAACGCGAGCCGCTTTTTGCTCTTCACAGAGCGAATGCGGTATCCATCGGGAAAACAACTTTTTTACACCTAATTGTTCATGCAAGATTATTTGTATTTGACTCATGCCAATGTCTAAAGTTGCCTGAATTTCGCGGTATGTCACATGTCGATCTTCCTCAATCAGCTTACGCACAGCATCAACGTTTTCTTGGGTGACTGCAGTTTTTGGACGACCTTGACGGGGATCATCACTGAGCTTGACACGTCCACGTTGAAATTCAGCAAACCAGCGATAAATTGTGGTTTTGGATGGGGCTTCATCACCAAATGCAGAAATCATCCGGTCAACACACTGTTTTTGTGTTAAACCAGTTCGAAAGTCATAATAAATCATCGCTCTTGAATTTTCTCGAGTCAATTCCATTTTCTCAACGACTAAACAAGTTTGACAAAACCTTGTGACAAGACCGAGAATCTTTTAAAAAAAAAAAAAATGGTATTCGATTTTTAAAACCAAGGAGTTTTCAATTAAAAAGATTTTAATATGACAGGAACAGTGGAAATATTCCATTCCCGATGCTTTTAGTGCAGCCCTCGTATTCCCTGAACGGGGTAGGTACGGGTCCCACATTTCGCAAGTAATGTTTCAAGGACTTTTCGCCGCGTTTTTTTTACTGACGTCAGAACAAAGCTTCTGAAGCTCAAAATATGTTTAATTCTCCTCTTTTAGAGTTTCACTACTAAATTCACAAGATTTTTAAAAATTAAAAAAAATTTGAGTATGTTCGGTTGAATTTTAACAGATAACCAATTAATCTGACTGTTTCAGATTGGAATTTAAAAGTGTTCAAACAGGTATTTTATGCATTTAATAATTTAAAATAATTCGCAAATAATTCAAACAAAAAATATACATTTAAAATATAATAAAAACAGGATTAAAACTCACCACATCCCCGACTTGGAAATAGAAAAACAGCAGCATATCAACAATCGTTTCACTTATAACCCTCAGCTTATCAGTCGAAGCGGCTTCTAAAAGCGCTTCAGACGACACCTGTCCCTTATCTATCAAATCAGGCAGATTCCTTTGCCCTTCTGCATTGTTCTGCAGCTTCCTTGACATTGAAGTGCAAGTGTGTAGTTGCTGCTGTAACTCTATGCACTCCTGGTAGGCTGTGACGACTTTAGTATCGGTGTCATTGCTAATGTTCAGGTATGACATCATGTGGGCTGCGTTGCCGTTGTAAAGTTCGAGGTACGGGTTGAGAAGGTCCATTAGTTTGCCGGTTGCTAATCTGTAAGAGAATGTGTGTTTTAGAACTTAGGTACAACTTTTGCTTTATATTGCCAGCAGCAGAAGATCATCATTTTGGCTACAAGAATAATTTCTTTTTCCCCAGCATGCTCGTCGTAAAACTTGAAATTATCAATGTATGCGTTAAAACCTCACTTAACACAAAAATATATTTGAATATTATCCAAAATTACTGGCGTCTTGAAAGCCTCAAATCATAACATACATAATCTGCCTATAATGTTCCCACTGCTGGGACACAGGCCTCCTCTTTCTATGAGAGGGAGTGGGCCGTAATCCACCACGCGGGCCCAGTGCGGGTTGGTGGATGTCACATGTCTTCGAATTTTTTAATTCTAGGACATGCCGGTTTCCTTCACCGTTTTTGAGAGCAGTGGTGATGAAATAATTTACACAAAGTAAAGCGCCTGTCTGGGTTCGAACCTACGACCTACTACTCGTAAGTCGAGGCCGTTAACCGCTGGGCCACCACTGCTCTCAAATCAAAAAATCAAAATATTTTATTTCATATAAACCTACATGGGCACTTATGAAACGTCAGATGCTAGGTGCACGGTTCCAATTCGTCGTTTCCTATGGAGAAGAGCCGGCAAGAAGAAGGCAAGCCGGCAAGAAACTCCTGTTTTCATATACCTACTTACTATCACATTCTGCAGAATATAATGGTAATGTCTTGCTATTATGTTATTGCTAATATTTAATAGCTTATCTTTTATTATAAATGTTCTGCATGCCTATGATGTTTTTACGTCACAATCTGAGTAACAATAGGTAATCACGAATCTATACAAGCCTATCCTGTATTGTTACTATCCTTGTAAATATATATTATGTCATTGGTATGCCTTTCATAGTCAATAAATGTATTTGTGAAAAATGATGTTACATATTCGTTGCGTTGTATTTTATAAGGAAGCATTCTCCGTAGGTTTATTATTATTATTACCTGAACCGGCACGTCAAGTCCTGGTGCAGTGCATTGAGCGCGTTGATCGAGGGCTGCACGTGCGCTATCTCTGCCAACTCGCCGTAGAACCAGCCCAGTGGGATCTTGCACTTCATAGCTGACATGCCGTATCGTCCTATTGTGGTTATCTAGAGGAACAGACAAGGGTTATATAAAAAATGTAATTTATTAATTATGCTGTAAATTTTGAAGGGTGAGGGAAGGGGGAAGGATATGCTATTACAAAACCTCAAAAGGTGTAAAGCGTTTGAAAAATAAATGAATCAAGAATTTTATAAATCACCTGACTACATTGTAAGTCACCCATTTATTTATTAATACCTTTGGAATGTAACAAGCAGTATGAAATAAATAAGTTTTTATTTGTTGTCAATGTGTAGATGTAGTTCTACGAAGGTCTTCATAGTTAACAAATCACACTCAGCCAATTATTTATTTCAGAATTTAATTAACAGGCAGGGCAGCAGTATCAAAGCTTCACCCATTATAGATGTGGTATTTCACGACCGCACATCAATGCAATATAAACTTTTTGCCAATAACATAAAAATCACACGACACGCGCTCGTAATTATAATTATCCTTCTATTCAACCACTGACTTAGCAAGAGTTAACCTAGTAATATTTCATCATATTACCTTCATATATCGGCAGATCGGCGCCGGCTGTATATCCGTCAGCACTAGATGCTTGGTTGCGATGTCAGTCGCGAAGGCAAGCTTCACGCAGTCAGTCTCTTCGCCGGTTACCCACAGGTCGATGCAGAGAGTCACCAGGTCAGAACAGGATGGTATTATCTATGAAAAACAAAGAAAATTGTAAGAATCTGGCCGTCGAGAGAATGGGTTCGTGATAAGTCAGTTTCATACTAACGAATATGTGTTTTGCGAATTTGATCCTTATAGTTACTAGAAATTGTCCAACTGACAAAGTGTCAGGAACGCATTCTTTCGAAGGCCTGACTGTAGATAGAATATGATTTATTGTATACCAATATTTTACAAATCTTATTTACAAAACCATTAATATTCAGAGTACAACGGCGCTCTTATCGTTAATAGTAAACTAAGAGACCGCAACAATGGCTAAAGGAAAAAGGCACAGACGGCTTGTTTGGCAGTAAACTGAAAATGCGTATTTTTTTTTTAATGTACAGCCGCCAGCACGTCAAGCTACTACAATCTGTTAAATTTCTTTAAGAGATTTTCCACTTTATTTTTAAATCATAGGGTTCAAGGTTGCTTGGGAAAATTTGACAGTTTCGGGTAGCTTGACCTGCTGGCGTCTGTACTATTCAAAGCTAATTGCTGCTGCGATGCGGGAAGCGCATAGATTTTCTTACAGAACTAATCAAGAAAGAAGAAATAAAATACATTTATTTAGCTTGGACTTAAATACACACAACATGTTAAGCAAATAAAAATTATGTGGGTGTGTAGTGCTAATATTTGTGTACGGCCCACAGAAAGTTAACTGGGCCTGCATGTTTGCTGTATTAGTATGGCCTGAACCACCACCTATCATAACAGTATTATTTTAATATTACTTCAGTGTCAGAAGGAGACGGAGCTCTACAGGACGTATAGCTGCATCTCTTTCCCACTGTTGAAGTTATATTAAAATAATACTGCTTTATGAGGTGGTGGTCGGCCCCCATCTCAGTAATAGTATCCTAGATCATGCTGTATTTTGTTTTACAGAAACGGTTTTAGTGTAACGCAATGGGTAGCCATAACGAGAACTAGTTTGTAGCCATTAGAAATAGAATTAATATTTATTTGCATAAAACATGGTGTATAAAGTTGTTTTAATAAGACAATGAAGAGCATACATGTTTTGCTTTTAGCATAGCATGCAAATATTAAATACAAAATGTTGCCCAACAGTATTTTTTTTATTATTATTGTTGTTTAACAATTTCAGTAGTATTACAGAAATGATTCATGCCCTAAATTGGCCTAAACGAATTACTAATTTGCGTTAGAAAATTAATTTATTTAAATGATTCAATTATGGTTAAAAAATATTTTAATATAGTTCAGGTTAGAGTACTTACAACATCAGTCAACCGCACAGGGTGTCCGAAGTCAAGCACGATATACCGTCGTGCGCCAGAGTGCATGCGTTCCACCACCAGTGTGTGTTGAGGCGGCCGGGTCACTAGTGAGGCCCATGGTATCCCGCACTGTTCTTGGTCCTAGGTATAAAATAGACAACAAAATTATAGTGTGTGTTGTTATTTACGTTTTGATGTTTATAGTAGTTCGGCTTTGTAGTGCGTCGTCAGATCATACCAGTGTCATCACACTGGTATCTCTGGAGTCTCTTTCTAAAGGTCCATGTGCCATTTTAATGGCCGTGTAGTTCATACAATAACAGTGTTTGAAGCTAAATATAAAGTTAGCCTTTGAATAAAGCTAGCCTGCGGACAGTGAGCGATGGGTAGCTCGCCGTCCGATAAGGACCAGGCCCGGGTCGACAGCGCGTTGTGTTCCACGCGCGCCTCAATGAGATGTCAGCACCAATTGACGGGGTCCGTTAGGACCAATGCCTGCCATGGTTACGAGTTTGTCCGAAAGGGATATCGTGGCCCTGGCACACAGGCAACGGAAGGAACACGGGAGGGTTTTAGTCAGTAAAAGTCTGACACGCCCTCCTGCTCCGCCCAGAGCGGGAGAAGTTATTCGATAATTTCCAACCCAAAAAAAAAAAAAAGCCTTTGAATTTCATTTGCTTTTCAGCTTTAAATTTGCTTCCATAGTGGGAGGCAATTTAGAAAACTGATGATAACAAAATCGGGGGTTACAGTTAGGTGTTGCAGCTACATGTCTATCATCAAAATTTAACTACACCACTCGATAGCTAAAGGATCAAAGAAATTGTTACCAAGAAAATATTACCCGTTACATACACGTATTCGTTAAATAGGAGCTGGTGGCTAAGTAATAACAGCCGCACGGGTCGATCCATCAGGTAAAGCTACGCTTGCCGAGGTTGGTCCGTGGATGGGTGACCATCTTTACATACCGAGACTCCTCCGTTCCTCGGAAAGCACGTTAAGCCGTTGGTCCCGGCTGTCATTCGTGGATCTTTGACAGTCGTCAGAACCCCGAAAGTCTGACAACCAGTCTTACCAAGGGGTATCGTATTACCCAGTTACTGGGTTGTGGAGGTCAGATAGGCAGTCGCTCCATGTAAAATACTGGTATTCCCGACAGCAACACCCCAATGTTTTTTTGGTTACATTTTTGTTTTGTAAATTCAAATATACACAATATGTCGGCGGTTAACTTGATATATTATATTCAAATAAAATAACAAGTTTAATAAAATCTTACCTTAAAAAGTTTCTCCTCTGAGAACTCCATCTTCTCCTGAGGATCACACTCCATAAGGGAGCTCTCAACGTCCTCCAAGGAGTCAGGGTCTTGCGACGACTGCTTCATCTGACCTTCCTTCACGACCGACCAGAGTTGCTGGAAACAGAGATGAAATTATTAACATGAAAAGTGGGATAATGAGTGATTGTATTCTATCAAAGTGGCACTGGATTGTGTCAAAGGGAAACATAGTTAACAAAAATAATGTGATATCAATTTAAATTATTTTTGTTAACTATGTTTCCCAGCTTCAGCTTCAGGCTTGCCCAAATTTTACGATCACTACCTTTTTATCGGAGCCACTTATGTTTTCTTTTAGAGGAGCTTGTGGCTAAATAATAACTGCCGCACGGCTCGATCGATCAGGTTAAGCTACGCTTGCCGCGGTTGGTCCGTGGATGGGTGACCATCTTTTCATACCAAGATTCCTCCATGCCTCGGAAAGCACGTTAAGCCGTTGGTCCCGGCTGTCAGATCTTTGACAGTAGTTACGGGTCATCAGAAGCCCATAAGTCTGACAACCAGTCTCACCAAGGGATATCGTGTTACCCAGTAACTGGGTTGTGGGGGTCAGATAGGCAGTCGCTCCATGTAAAATACTGGTAGTCAGCTGCATCCGGTTAGACTGGAAGCCCACCCCAACATAGTTGGGAAAAGGCTAGGCAGATGATGATGACTTAGGTTTTCTTTTCAGCAGAATTAGTAGCAACACCTCAGGTGCCCGGTTGATGGCAATAGGCTCGCCCCCTATTACATGGGACTTAAACATAACTGGCGAAATGTGGGTTTACTATAGGTACACCTCTGCCGAACCCTTCGGGGAATACTGGCGTGAAGTTTTATGTTACCTGAGGTGCAAATAAATTTGGATGAGGGCAGGAGGATAATAGTTAATAGCGGGCCCAGGAAAAGCCAAGGATGCGCCTGAAATATTTCAGTATTGCCACTCAGAGAAGATCTTTTAATATTTTAACTTTTAGCTATTCAACTCGCAGTTAAAATTAGTACATTACTGCAGCGGCCTGCAAAAAAAGCTTTGATGGACGAACGTGAAAATTTGGGCCGAGGCGAAGTCGAGGCACTCATACGTGAGTCCATAATGCCTGGTTGCGGCCAAGGCTTGTAGTGCTTTTCTCAAATAATGCGCGGAAATTTAAACTAAGTAAATTATTTATAAATTCCAGATTCAATGACGAACAACGATCATTTTTCACGCGCCAATATGTTCATTTGTTTCTTAAAGGGAGATGCGCTAAGGTAGCTCGCGAAATTCAAATTTTCTTACGTTTTTTGCAATTTGCAGGTCAGACAGAAGCAGATTGTATGTTGATCTAAATATGATTAGCGGACGTAACAAATATGGCTTTACAGAATTATTATCATTAGAATCAGCAATACAACTCTCTAAGTTCGTAGAATCCTATTGAATGACTACGAGGGCTGCACTAAAAGTATCGGGAATGGAATATTTCCACTGTTCCTGTCATATTAAAATCTTTTTAATTGAAAACTCCTTGGTTTTAAAAATCGAATACCATTTATTTATTTAAAAAAAGATTCTCGGTCTTGTCACAAGGTTTTGTCAAACTTGTTTAGTCGTTGAGAAAATGGAATTGACTCGAGAAAATTCAAGAGCGATGATTTATTATGACTTTCGAACTGGTTTAACACAAAAACAGTGTGTTGACCGGATGATTTCTGCATTTGGTGATGAAGCCCCATCCAAAACCACAATTTATCGCTGGTTTGCTGAATTTCAACGTGGACGTGTCAAGCTCAGTGATGATCCCCGTCAAGGTCGTCCAAAAACTGCAGTCACCCAAGAAAACGTTGATGCTGTGCGTAAGCTGATTGAGGAAGATCGACATGTGACATACCGCGAAATTCAGGCAACTTTAGACATTGGCATGAGTCAAATACAAATAATCTTGCATGAACAATTAGGTGTAAAAAAGTTGTTTTCCCGATGGATACCGCATTCGCTCTGTGAAGAGCAAAAAGCGGCTCGCGTTACTTGGTGCGTCGGAACTCTCGAAAGATTCCACGCAGGATCCTCAAATGCTGTATACAACATTGTATCAGGTGACGAATCCTGGATATACGCGTACGAACCCGAAACAAAAAGCCAGTCACGAGTTTGGGTGTTCGAAAATGAGTTAAAGCCAACAAAAATTGTTCGTTCACGGAGTGTTGCAAAAAAAATGGTGGCCACGTTTGTCTCCAAAACCGGCCATGTTACGACTATTCCTCTTGAGGGACAAAGAACGGTTAATGCAGAATGGTATGCTAGCATTTGTTTGCCACAGGTCGTTTCTGAACTCCGTAAAGAGAACTGCAACCGCCGCATCATCCTCCATCACGACAATGCGAGTTCTCACACCGCGCACAGAACAAAAGAGTTTTTAGTGCAAGAAAACATAGAATTATTAGACCATCCGCCGTACAGCCCCGACCTAAGCCCTAATGATTTCTATACTTTCCCTAAAATAAAGAATAAATTGCGTGGACAGAGATTTTCATCACCTGAAGAAGCTGTGGACGCCTACAAAACGGCCATTTTGGAGACCCCAACTTCCGAATGGAATGGTTGCTTCAATGATTGGTTCCATCGTATGGAAAAATGTGTCAAATTTCGCGGAGAATACTTCGAAAAGCAATAAATACATTTTTAAATAGTAATGTTGTGTCACTTCCTTGATTCCCGAAATTTTCAGTGCCATATAAATAGTCATTCAATAGGATTCTACGAAGAGAGTTAGTTAAACACCTCGATTTGCAAGCCAGTTCGAAATTTAAATAAAATCTTTGATAAGCTACCTCCTTGGTTGCCATGTGCCGACGTAAAAAGTTAGTTCTATTTTTAAATTACACGACAGATATGAGTTTTCATAGTAATTTATTCAACCGCTAAACACGACAGAAATGGATTTCCATACTAACATTGCCAGCATTATCGATTTATCTCGAAGAAGGTTGTCAAAATAATGCTCGAATTTCCAAGCATGTTGGAGAAAAATAAATGAACATATAGTACCTGGCTGGGATCCCCCGGGCCGGCCCCCGGCAGCGAGCTGACCACGGCGGAGTGGTGCCGCGCGCCACTGGACTCCAGCTTGGTGCCATCCGACGCCACGTGGCACGTCACGTGCAGAGGCATGGCCTCGCTCAGCCCGGCTCCAAAGACGCCAACACCGTTGTTCTGAGCCCACCATGCAGTTGATGAGGTTGCGCTTTTTGCATCTGTTGAAAGGACTTTGTTTTAGATTATGATATTTTATTTATGGATGTGTTTATTTATGTACACTTATTATTATTATGTCGGCATGAATCTCGGCATGTAACTGTCATTCTACATTTAAGTTCAGGTTCAGGAATGTATCACTCAATAATTATTATTACATAATCTGCCTATAATGTTCCCACTGCTGGGACACAGGCCTCCTCTTTCTGTGAGAGGAAATTATTATTATTTTCACCATTTGTCAAAAGTAATTTACTCTGTAAAAGCCGCTTTGTACAAAGCAGGGAAGCGGATACAGTTCCAATGCAAATGGATATATCAGGAGAAAAATGCCAAACAAACAACATCCTTTTTTTGGAACACGCACCACATTAATATTACTAATGGTCGCCCGCTGGTCGAAATTCGACCCCCTCTACTTACAATCTATATATGGTACTTACTAAAATTCCATGCTCAAACTGTCACTTCTGTCAACTATATAATATTATCTTCAAGTCATGAGACCCTGGATGTGTGTGTGTCAAGCACACGCAGTGTGTGTAATGGATTTTTATTAATTTGTTTATTTCTAATGCTTTGGAAATAAACAATGAAATTAATAATTTAATAAATTAATAATGAAATAATGTCTGTGTGGTGCCGGACGTAAAGAATAGCACCACCCCATTTCTTCTCGTGGGTGTCGTAAAAAGCGACTTACTAGAGAATGGGCAGCAGCGTTCTATATGCATTTTAACACCATACTGCGATCGCCAACCCGCCTGCCAAGCGTGGCGATTACGCCCCCCACCCCTTGGGGAAGGCCTTAGACGTCTTTCGGCTGAAATGATGATTGGCTTTCTGCACTACTCCTCCATATAAACTTCAACTGTGGCTTATTTCATACTCCTACGTCCGCGTAATTTTCGTTAAAAGGGGTACTAAGTTTTCGCTTCACATATTATTATAATGATTACTCACCCATATCCAAAGGCAAGTTGAGCAGTTCCTTCAGCTGGTAGTCAGGCTTAGGCACGGGCGGTGTAGTGGTATCACCAGCAAGCACGCTGGCGTATGTAACCGGGGTGGACGTGCCTCGCCCCAGTTCGGGGATTTCTGTTGCGAATATTGAGCGCTCCAATGGCAGGCCATAGAGGCCGAATCTAAAAGAAAGAATAATTTGAAGTTGGGGTATTATAGAGAGGTTATTTCTCATAAGGATATAACTGTGGGAACTACTATTATAACTTTTTAGATAGAGCTTGTTAAAGTTATACAGTATGTCTTAGCAAAGTTTGGTTAAAGTAATTCTTTATATAAAAAAAAATGTGCCGTCACGGGACGACTGGCAGATGTAAAACATTGCATTACATACACATTTACACACTCCTACAGTATAGTGGCCGATCGCCACGCGGTATGCGTCGCCCCGCCAGCAATCGGTTTTACGTGCGCTTAAAGATGTTTCACATCAAAAACTACATTCTTCGATCTTGCAAAGGAATGGCAGTTCTATTAAATGAAGTATTTATTTCATTCTCAATAACATTCAACAACAATGATTGAATAAAATTATATTACAATAATTTACCTGGCTCTCAAAAGACTGTGATACACATCAGGCCGATCCCTCAAACACCTCGCCGCTCGCTCCAACAACGCTAAACTCTTAGCCACGAGCGCCGGCGCCATAGCCCGGGCCGTACACTGCTGCGCTAGCGCCGCCAGCCAGCGCACGGCGCCGGCCGACACGCTCGCTCCCACGTACGGGATGCAAGCGCACACGCTGTTCGATAGTGTGGCTTCGAAGGTTGATTTCCATGGTTTCGGGAGTTGTTTTTCACCCCTAATGGAATAAAAAACTTGTGAAAATAAGTCATATAACTAAAAACTTCAGTTACGCTAACAGTTGTCAAATAAACGTATTCACAACAACAAAACCTACCAAAATGAACGCTTTTGTGATTGGTGGATCAAGTACCAACACCCAAGTTGGCAGCATGAGATTTATATAGAAAATAATGTTGATGCAAGAAATCTTACATTATGTCTAAGCAATTGTATCAATGCAGATAATTTAATGTTATGTAAAAAGTGGACCGTTATTTGCATTAAAACGATCAAAACAAAATCATACTCACTCGCTAGTAATCAGAAGAATTTTCACACACTTCTTCGCCGTACTCCTACTGGCGCACAGGATACAGTTCTTGATCAAAGCATCGGTATGCTTCTCAATAATCTTTATACACTCCAACTGTTGAGTTTCAACAGATTTATCCTTCCCTTTCTCAGTCTTCGCAAGTCGCATCCGCTGCAGCCTTATCGACACAACCCAAATCAAGAGGTCCATTGCTATATTCCTCATTTCAAGGTCAGCATTGTTTATAGATATCTCACAAAGCGTGTTCAAGAAGCTGTTTGATTCTAACATTGCTATCCGTTGCTGTCTTTCCATTGCGACGTCTGTATGAGGACTGGAGCGAACGGTCAATAAAATTTGGTGTAACCAATCACAACCAATAAAACCCGTTTTCTTTGAACTGCTTTCTCCAGTTTTATTTGTGCCTTTACTCATGTCTTTCGCAGGATCAAAGAGTGTTTTAATATGGATTAGGAAGGTCCTTCCTCTGGCTCTATATAACCGAGGGCTAGTCAGTATCAATGTCCCTGATTGTTGCGTCATGTCGAGTCCTGAAGACAGTAATAAAGGCCCTGCTAAGATTTCCGCGTTATGGGCCTGTAAGTACTCTTCGCTGTTGACAGGGTTCTCCAGATTTGACATGTCTGCGTCTATGACAGGGAAGTGTCTCGGTGAGTCGGATCTATGACCGAAAGACGCGTCTTTCTTGTACCCTATTCCGTGTAAATTCTGTTTTAGTAGGGTGACAAGTATGATCGGGAGATTGGCTGAGCAGGCAGAGTGTAGGGTAAAACCAAACTCTATATGAGCTAAAGAAACGCTGTACGGTAATGTAAGCTCTAACACATGCTCATCCCACGTCGAAGAAGTATTCTGTAACCTCCAAGTCCTATTGTTCTGGTGGTCAGATCTCGAACGCTGTGCAGGTGATAGTTCGCACCAGAAACCAGGCACAACCGCGCTATAAGGCACTGTTGTATTAGTACCGTAGTAGCCAGTTATATAAATCAATGTTTCTAAGTCCGACAAGTCTAGTTCAGTCTTATTGGCAATGATGACGGGTGCAGGCGACGGCCCGCATACTTCGTCTCGAGGCGCTCGCTGTAGCATATCGAAATCAATGTTAGCGAACTCGTCTTCGTCAATATCCCCTGTGTCATCTTTCTCGCCGTTGTTCAACGCATAGAAGTATATCATTCCGTGTTTAGTTGACACACTGAGTCTTTCCACAGAAGCACAGAACACTACTGAAGTAAACTGTCCTTTCGGTACCCGTTTCTCTGACAGAGTCTTGAAGTCAGGTAATGAATACAGCCTTAGACTGCCGTCAACCCCTATGGCCGCGAACGAATACTGATCGTGCTTATTAGTCGGTAACAAACACAAGTCTACCGGACTCTCGTTGAACGGTAGCTCTTTGAAAGACACCGGGTGGTCATCTAACGTGTATATTGAAGTTTTATTGTTAATTTTATACAGGAGGAAGTAGGCTTTAGCGTCGGACTTTGGTTTGTCACTGGGTTCAGTGACCTCGTCGATTTCCATCTTGGTATCACCATCGTTGTCGGTCTCCTCTTCGACCTTGACCTTATCGGGTTCAATACTCGATATGACTACGAGTAAATGTTCTTTATCTTCTGTTGGTAGTAAATGTGTTACCTTGGCATTGTCTTTGAAGTTCAGCTTGGGTGGGAGAGTCAAGCACTGGACGGCGATGCCTTGAGACACAGCCTCTTCTTGTGGAGGATCGCTGTCAAAGCCGTCATTATTACTGTTAGTTATAGCTGTTTGTGTACCAACTTTGCTTCCACCTCCGAAGGTTGTAACCTTCACTTTTTCTGTTCCATCTCCACCTTCATACCACTTCAAGTCGGAGATCTCTAGAGGTCCATTCATGTTCAGATAGTGTGTTATAGGGTCCGCTTGTTGCAACACCGCGTCAGTTTGGTCTGCTAGTTTAGTACCAACGGAGTCGAGGTTGCCGCTCTTCCAACTTTTGAGCTGCGATATCTTGCCTACGAAGTCTAGCATCGTCGCTTGCCCAGCTTCTTGTAACTCGGGTAATAACGCTGTAGGAGGCGGGGGCGGCATCACTTTAAAATGTTTCGGCAGTAGAATTTTCTTCGTTTCCCACATCTTGCAATCCTCTTTGCTAGAAGACGCGTTTAGGTTGATAACATTACTGATTTGCTCGTCTAGTAAGCTATTTGTGCATTGGGGAAGCTCTGTGTCCTCATCAGAATACTGGAAGAATATTTCGTCGTATATATTCGCGTCGTCAGGTCTAGCGACGGTGCCTACTTTCTTGCTACCACCTGGCTTTGAGTTCCCGCTACTGTTTGACGTGTGCACTACTGTGGTGATCGAGCCGGCTAGGGAGCTGTGTATGTCATAGGTTAGTAGGAACAGCATTTTGTTTGTTGTTAGGTTGTTTTTCGCTTCGTTTTGGTCGTTCATTGCTTGAACGCTTTCTTTATCTGCTCCGGAATCAAAGAGAGCTTTACTGGAATCTTCCTTGATTGGTTGGTCAGTCTGTGCGGAGTTCGTACGGGTGATGATAACGGCGCAGATAAGGGACGGCTTTGTCTTGTTCGTGTTGGTCTCTTTCTCCGTACTTTCCGTGTTCTGTGTTTGTGGGTAAACCTCTTGTTGTGACGTCATGCCGACGAAGGCCATCGCCGTTAGCTGGACGCCATACGTAGCTAAGGAGTAAAACAAAAACACTTATTATTACAAGGTTAATGCAATAATTTTATGTAAAACTATGATTAAATGGACCATCATAATATACTATAGGTAGTACTTGGAATAGCCAAATCAAAATAAAACCTTACGATTGAAAAAAATAATCAAGGCTAATTATCAATTAAACTTGAATAACAACCACACAAAATCATAATCTAAACCACACAACAACAACAACCACAACAAAAAAAAATACTCACAACTATCCTTCTCCAAGCTAGCAGACCATACTTTATTACTATCGGTCGCTAGCATGCCGCTGAATATCGAATCATACGGCGACAGGTGAATGAACTTCACCAGTTTGAGGCCGCAGTCGAACCGCCAGATGTTGACTTTGCCCTCAGGAGTGCCCGTAGCGATTAGGTCCCCTGTATTGCCCTTCGACACTACCGTAACGTTGGTACAGGGAACCGCACATGCCGTCGCGTTGGTCACCTGTTGATAATAAAGGCTTTTAAACTATGACACATAGAGTAATCACACGTCCTTTTTTTCCGCATCGTCAAGAAACAGAGGAGAGAGAGCGGGGAGGAGGGTATTTGAACTCTAACCTAATCTTGGTGTTTGTTAAAATATAATAACAAATAAATATAACTAAAAATGAATTGCGTAGACGTTATTAATAAATATTATTATTGCAATATGGTAATACGGAGATATGTATGACGTGTTATCACTTATCACTAAGATTTGTAGGATTGTCGAGTCACCGAGGCGAGTCGCGCCTCCAAATATAAACTGATAAATGAGTGTTCTCTTGAGTCTGAAAAAATTTACTGTCAGTTACCATAGCGCGTCCACTGTGAACATACAATGTGTAGCGTTGTTGTTTAGGAGTTATTTATCACTGTAGCAGCAAGTACTAGTGCAAAATTGTAAGTAAATCACTATAGTCAGCAAGAGCGTGCTTGTTTAATTTCCCAAACCTTTAAGACAATATTAGATGAAATTTATCCCTACATAAAAACTCTAAGGCTTACCAACAAAATACATACATATCCAACAACCAACAATAACTCGATGCCTTTTAATTCATCAATCTTATTTAGCTATCTTATATGTTTAAATCCATCCGAGCGAAGCCGGTTGCGGAGCGAACGCAGTTATTGAAACAAAAAAAAAATGTAAGGACTAAAAAAAAAATGTTCACATTTAGGGCGAATTTCACCAATGAAACTGAACGCGATCAGCACATCTAAACCGAGTTCAAGAGCTGTCAGTGTCAATATTCCAAAGAAAATAATTACACTGACAGCTCTTAAACGTAGTTTATGTGTTGATCGTGTTCAGTTTCATTGGTGAAATTGGCACTTAGGGTGCCCGGGTGACCACGAGCGTTTTTCTCGCAAAAATCGCCGACAAAAACGCTCGTGGGCGGGCACCGTTAAGGAGATTATGTAAATGCATATGTAACCAACCATTAATAAAGGATCCTGGATATCGTCCGTGTACTTCTGATACCTCCTAACTAGCATTTTTGCGCAAAACTTTATTTTAATTTCATCTTTTGGCACAGATCAGAATCAATTGAATGCATCACCACCAACTAACCTAACTAACTAACAATGCATTAAGAGTTGGCTTCCCTTTTTTATGGTAATTTGCATGAATATTCTGAAACAGTCACACATACAAACAAAATGAAACTTTAGTATATGATTTATTGGATCTTTTTCTTTGCATGTTGAAGACAGTTACGTAATTGTAATATATTCTCTCAATCATTTTTTTATTCGAAAATCATGTCTCTTTTAATTCCAAAAAACAAACAAGATTGTTTAGCTTTTTATGTCTAAAATAAATATTCACAGCAAGAAAATATAGTTTATTATCCCGACACAAGATATTTTTTCTCTAGATAAATTATTACTTTAGTTATAAATGAAATATGAATTGAGACTGACGCTATTTAGTTTCGTGCTCGAACACGATCAAGGATCGCACGCGATATTAAACTTTATTAGTGATGTATTAGCGTTTAGCACATATCGGAGTGGCGGGGACCGAGGGGCGGAGCTTGCGTTCGAAATTTGATTTAGACTGCCTGCTCTTAACCAACAACCAACTACTTTTTTGTTTTAGCAAAATTGTCCACGAAATTTTATTTTTTTTATTTTCCTCCTGTAAAATTTGTTTGTAGGTACATAGAAGATCTCAGACGTTCACAGACGAATGATGAAAAGGAATGCCTTTCGTTGGACTTTCCATTTCAAATACAAGTTTCAATCTCAATTGGGAATGTGCACGTAATTGAAAACATACTCATTATTTAAATATACATTGTATAGGAGGTCAAGAAACAAATTTCGACTGTTTTTTTTTACGTTTTAATGCATTACTTATTATACAATTCATTATTTTTTATTGCGTTTTTTTGGAACGGAACGCATAGTCAAAACACAGTGAGATACCTGTTTGAATAAAACACAAAAAAATATTGTATTTATATGATTTTGGAGATAAAAACAGAAGTAAACAAAGCAGTGTCGTGGATAATGAGGTCACATCATGGCCGCGACAGAAACGGACGTTTGAACCGTAGTGGAAAATTTTTGGAGTTTCATAATTTTTTTGAGCAGCAAGCAGTAGTTGAATTTAACTTTTAATACTTTTCTTGGCATTATATCACTGTCTTTGAATGATTAAGTGAATAAAAAAAAAGCATATTCCATAATTAATAAAATGTTACGTTTCCAAAACGCAACCCCATTTTTGATGTTTGCTTGTGTATCTCCGGCTTTTACCTACCCCTGCATATAAACCAATACTTTCTGCATATTTATTTACATAGACACCCCTATCTAGAAGCATTAATAAGTATTGAGTACCTACCCAAACAATGATGAATCAAATTTATTCAAACTAATCAGCAGCTCACCTATCTTATCAAACAAGACATTTGCATAAGTCAAATTTAATCATCCAGATATTATAAAGATCTTTGTATAATTTGTGATTCACGTAACTTGACGGTTCGGTAATCATGAATCAGCGTGTTTTGAACTGTGACGCGTAGGAACCGTTCTATACACGTACATATATACGACAAAAAAGTTAAATATAAAGGCTACGGAAGACACATACGAAACATAAGTGTCGTCACGTGTTCAGTACCTCTTTCTGTGATCCAAACACAGACGTGTAACGTAAATAATGAATTTTGAACATGGATGTTACTTTTGGGGGGCAAAGCAGAAAATTAAAAAAAAAGTTTAGCACACTGTACCGTGTGACATACCAAATGAAAGGGCTTGTTGTATGAATTTCAGTTTTTTTTTTTTCATTTTTTTAATAATACTTTTAAAGTTATTTAAGAAAATATACGAAAATTGACCATTCCTCCCCTTATTTCCGAAACAACATAACCAAAAATCTTTAAAAAAAAAATACAGAAAATAGTTCTTTACTTATAGATTACAGGAAAACTTATAAGAAGTCTTGTATGGTCTTAAAATAAACACAATTTCTCAATATTGTGCGTACAAACTTACATTTGCAATTGGAATGTATCAGCAAACATGTTTTGCAAATACAATGCTAAGTTTGTTCTTGAGATAAATTCATCCTAACTACGGAACCCTACAATGTGCGTGGTCCGACACGCACTTGGCCAGCCTTTTCGGTCTATCTCTCATTCGCCAAGTGTACAGAGTATAACGTGCAATAAGGAACTTCGTTCCAAAAAAAACTTAATTATACAGACAACAAAAAACATACATTATTAACGAGAAAATATTTGTATTTTTGTTTGTTACGCTTTCACGCTTAAACGGCTGAACGGATTTGGATGAAATTTAGCACATGGCCTGGGTTAGGACATAGGGTACTTTATATCCCGACATTCCCACGATATCAACACTTATGCGGGTAAAACCGCAGGGCGCAGCTAGTACGCAAATAAAAGGACAATATTGCGGTAAACCTCAGGATTCTTTATAACATTTTCACACTTGTAACCACAATATGAAGTAGTAAGGTACTATACGTAGGTACAGTGTATTTACGTTTATTATTCTGTTTCGAATCCTTACTCCCAAAGAGTAGTTACGTATATTCAGTTTAACAGACATGGACGAGACGCATTCAAACGAAAAATTCCAATGAATGCATTTTGGAAAACCCGAAACTAACAAATAGTAAACCTGCAATCTCTGCTGTTCACTATGCGTAAACGAAAGCAAGCGTATTTCATGTATAGTATAGCGTATTTCATCTTCTCAGTAGTCAAGCGATTTTCCCGAGACTGGGGAGTTTTCGATACGCACCAGTCAGCCAGAAAAGAGGTAAAATTTGTTTGTAAGTTCGTATGTAAGGGTAATCTCAGGACCTACCAGTCGGATTTCAAAAAAATATTTTTTCATTTGATACCCCAATGCTTGAGGAAGGTGTATGTATGAATGATAGCCTTAACATCACGTTACGACCCTTGGGAGTCGAACAAAAATAAAAAAAGTGACGAGAGAATGCTAAGCGAAAATAAAGTAACAACGTGGGCGGGCGTTATAATGCGACGCAGTGGGTACCTAGATCTAATATTTCAAAAATTGTATAATTTCTTCTTTCTATACCAGCAACTACAGCTGGGCGCACATTTTTATGGTGAATAAAAAATGGCTAGATGAGCGCAATAGGGCCAGTATTTAATCTCATAAAATCGGAATTATTTATATTTTGTACCCTACATTTAGAGTGTAATAATAGTTATGATGAGACATTTAAAAAACAAAAAAAAAACTGTTAATAAAGGTAAGGTAGCAAAAAATTTTGTTTTGATAAATAAAATATTTTTGAAACATACCCATACTAAGTATATTTCGTTTTTTTCGCCATCTACTAGGTATATTTTTACAGGCAATGGCATCGAAAATACTATATTTTAAAAAGTTGGCAACTCTTGTCGCACGATACATTTGCAAAACTTTTAAAAACATGGCTTGGAACCGGTTAATTTTTATTTCCGAAGATACAAATTATTTTTAATACAATTGACATTAGCTTCAATTGATTTTGTAACAAAATATTAAATAATTAACGAAATATGTTTGAAAACCTTTATAATAACGGTTAAGGTTACATAGAAAATTAACCGGTTTCCGAGCCCTGTCAAAAAAATACCGTTATGGCTCCCAAAAGTGACCCCCATATTCAAAACACGTCCGTTTGTGAGTCACAGAAACTCATATGTGTACCAAATTTCAATCTAATCGGTCCATTAGATTCGGAGCAAAATGGCTGTGACAGACAGATAGACACACGGATAAACCATGACTTAGGATATACTTTTTATCTCGGTAGGGCTAAGCTAGTATAAAATATCCAACTCACCGAGATAGGCACATTGTGCGTATATTCGCCCCTAACGAAGGGGCAGTTGGGCGAGTGCCTTTCATGTTCCACCCAAGGCTCGTCCGACTTCTCCCAGCAGACCAGGCACACGAGGCAAGTAAAACACATGGCTCGGTCGTCGCCGCTTGGTGAAGGCTGGTGGTAGAAACCAGCTTGAGCCATTCGAGCTGGGAGCGCCCATCTGCGGGAACACGAAAATGGTTAGTATAAGACAATTTGCAAATAGCTGCCAAATAATAGTTTATATAATTATCGTAACACTGAATATCTAGTTAAGTTTATGGAGACTCTCCAAATACTTTTTTACACCTAAAAATGTTACAATTCAGTGTTATTACTGAAGTTCATAATCAGCATTATAGTGCACTAAATAAAGATTATTCCGTGTGGTGCCAGACGTAAAGAATAGCACCATCCCATTTCTTCCCGTGGGTGTCGTAAAAGGCGACTAAGGGACTTACTAGAGAATGGGCAGCAGCGTTCTCTATGCGTTTAACACCATACTGCGATCGCCAACCCGCCTGCCAAGCGTGGCGATTATGGCAACCTCCCCCCCCTTTTGGGGGAAGCCTATGTCCAGCAGTGGACTTCTTTCGGCTGAAATGATGATGAAATGACATAAAGATATTTCATCATTTAATTTATAGTATTTTTATTTCACGAAGCAACGCGCGCTTAACTTGTGGTTACCAAGTGTAACATGCTGTGAATGTATGTGTAACCGCAGGAGCTCTCCG
The DNA here is from genome assembly GCA_963921375.1 of Tiliacea citrago. Classification (NCBI taxonomy): domain Eukaryota; kingdom Metazoa; phylum Arthropoda; class Insecta; order Lepidoptera; family Noctuidae; genus Tiliacea; species Tiliacea citrago. Next base: position 19,984,011 of record OY992798.1, read on the forward strand.
TACCGTCCGAGACAACGGCAAAGGCGGAAGTGTGTGTGTTATGTGCAGACGCTACTCGTCTTCACGCGCATATTAAGGCGGACTGGACTACCACTGCTCCTGAAAACAACTAGTCAAGTGCGAATCTAACTCGTACACTACGGTTCTACGCTTCCCTACCATAAAAACGATTGCGTACTCTTTACAAGAGATGTGTTAAAGCAACTAAGCCAGAGCCTAAAACTGGCTCTGGTTTGGACTGTACATGAGCTACCTGCTCTCCTCGTCGCGTGAGCATGGCTCTATCTGGCCCACGCTGGTTGTGGTGACTATACTCACTTGTAGTCCATGTGCGGCCACCGCTTGAAGGTTTCCTTCCTCTCGGCCTCGCTGTACATGAGCGGCCTGGTCTCCTCATCGCGGGACATTGGCACCAGCTCGTTGGCTCGCTGGCCGACCGCGGACGCGATGGCCAGCGCTGGTATCCGCCGGTTCTGGCCCTTTAGCTCCTGGACCACGCCGGTGGTGACCAGCCGGAGCGTGGAGTGCGGTAGGCAGATTGTTACTGTGCTCCACTAGAACATTTTATAGAAGTTAGTTAGTACACTGTTTAAAATTTCGTTGTTTTGATTAATTATTAAATTGATAATACAATCTGTGTGGTTCTTTCATCAAAAGAACATTTCAGGCACCAATCTACATGGTCTTCACATGATCTGACCAAGATTATGTCTGGACTTTAAAAGAGACTGTGACCTCTAGAGTTTGTTTCAGCCTTTCTTCTCAGAGTAGTCGGATACGAAACGCCGACCTCATCTAGTTTTTTTTAAATATGATTGACGTGTAAAAGTGTTTGTACAAACCTACTTACAGAAATAAATCATTTATCATTTAAGGTTTGTTGGAAACGCTTACTTTTCGTAAACTTTATACATCTATATGTGTAATTTACACGGATGTAAGAGTACTCTATTATATTCCTTAAGTCAAAGTCGTGGCTGTGAATTTTCACCTAATCCCAATCCGCTTTCATTATCTACGGATTATACTTTTTTATTTGCAGATTTATTTATTTATTTAGGATCTCCAACAAAGGATACACATATACAATATAAATCACAATAATAATAAAAGGTTCTTGTACGTGTGCTCCTTCAATTACAGGAGACCACAGCATGCACATATAACTAGGTTTAACAGGATAAAAATAAAATAGATAAAATTAATGATGAAATTTGAGGAAATAAAATAAAATTAAAATTAACATGTCATGATTGAGCATTCATATTACAATCGTTTGGTATAATAATAATTCTTACACATTTGTTAACTGTTGGAAGAAAGAAACATAATAGCATACTTAGTTATTTTGCAATGGTTAAATTATTTTTGTTGTTTGTAATGTGGAGGGTTATGTCCAGGTTATAATGCTTTGACAATTCATTGTATTGCCTACAGAGTCTTGGGAGGGCGGCGAAATGTCCCAAATTAGTTTTAGATCCTGAGACGTAAAATAAATTGTAGCTGTTTTTCCGCGGAAGACGAGATGGTGCGTTCATATGCAGTTTGTCTAGTAGTTCGCTACAGTCTATGACTCCATTGAATATTTTGTGCAGTAGTATCAGGTCTGCCGTTTTCCGCCTGTCTGCAAGTGAGACCATTTTGTAGTATCTATCTTTGTAGCTGACAACTTTTTTAGCTAAACGATCCTTGTAACACAGATGATATAGGAAACGTCTTTGGACACTTTCCAGGTGTTTGATATATATGTCGTAGTGAGGATTCCAAACCTGGCTGCTATATTCGAGTATTGGCCGAACCAGTGTGTTAAATAATTTTATTTTGGTAGACGCCTTTTTAAAATCTTTGCTGTTACGTAAGACAAATCCAAGAATTTTGAACCCCCTCGCTGTCATGTTTAGGATATGTTTGTCAAATTTAAGTTACTTATCTAGTGTGACTCCTAAGTCACGTATTTCCTCTACTTGTTGTAGTTTATGTTGGCTAATCGTGTAATTGCTAGGTTTGACAATTTTGTTACGGGTGAATTGCATGTAGTAACACTTTGAGACGTTAAGAAGCATTTTGTTCGTTTTGCACCAGTTCGTCAGTCTGTTCAGATCTTCCTGCAATAGGGCAGAGTCAGATTCAGTTACCAAGATCATCAAAATTGTATGAGAAGCTGAGAAGCTGCAATAGTAGAAGAACAAAGACAAACAGCCAATGGTATGCAGAGAACACTGGTATCCTATAAGTGCCTTCTCTCGTAGAACTATGCGAATAGCTCATGCCGTGGTCAAAATATTAGCTAGTCAGCAAGGTGGTGGGGCTGACTATCCAGGATGCGCCGGAGTACATTTATGAGTACATTTAGTTTAATGCATCATTGATGTCAATCGGAGTGGCAGCACCCAGACACTTATTTAAGTTTAATCATATTTCTTATAAAAATTATTGTTTATAAAAATTATTTAATCAATTAATCTCAATTGCCTAGCCTTTTCCCAACTATGTTGGGGTCGGCTTCCAGTCTAACTGGATGCAGCTGAATACTAAAATTTTACATGTTGCGACTGCCTATCTGATCTCCACAACCCAGTTACTGAGTAACACGATACCCCTTGATAAGACTCGTTATCAGACTTTTGGGCTTCTGACTACCCACGACTGTAAAGACTGTCAAAGATCTACGAATGACAGCTTGGTCCTAAAAATATTTATTAAATAAAAACCTATTAAATATTGAGTATCATGATATTAATAATTGCGGTATTTAAGTACAAAACATAGCCATATTTCATAATTTTATTTAGTAATTAAAATAATTATCTAAATAGCGAAGTATTTGACAGCTATTCGCAATGTTGCCAACAGTCAGAATCACTCTCTTAAAATTAGAGACATTAGTACAAAATGTCGTATTACCTTTTGTGCCTTGACTCCTTTCCTGACAGGCTCTGCGTCGATGGAGTTCTTCAGCTCGTTGATAAAGTCTGTCAGACCCTCGATGGAGTGTGCGTCTAGACTCTGAAGACATTGGTACAGAAGCACCGCCTGTGACAAATCAAAAGAAAGATATTTTTATTTATTTGTATAAGAGCTTACTTGTTTGCACGCCTGCTCTGCCTAATCCTTCGGGGAAAAAGGCGTGATATTATGTGTTGTTGAATAAGAGCTGTTTAATCGGACATCGACGATAAAGTCCTTGGCCCATTTACAGTCAAATAAGGCAACAATTAAATCCGTTAGTAGTACATAACAGTAGTCTGTATATAACAGTTAACAACATTAAAAACCTAATATAAATGAACCTATAATTTTCCATCCATTAGAATGGGGAGAGGGAACGAGATCCGTCATTCGGAAATAGACCGTATGATACGATGCTTGCTGCAACCCGACCGTCTAAATGTGCAGTGGCATTATGTTATTTACCTCTGCACAGTTGACAACCTCGAATACTTCAATTCTTTTTATAAATAATGTAAGTTACTTTTGCGTGTTTTATACAAATATTACATTTCTTTAGTTTATCATAACCACCCCGAAAACTTTCACTCCACCGGCCCACCGTATTTACATCGGATTAGAATAAATTAATTGTAACATAACTAAACGCATTACATTATACGACACTCCATCTCTACACCGTATACTTTGAATAATAAATCGATCGTGCGGTTTGCCCGTCCCAATGCGTAATGTCGTCATCTAAACATTGAGAGTGAGTCATGAACGAAAACATAATATTGACTTGATAATAATATTCTAGCGTTTGCCCCCGACTTCGAAATTTCGAATACAAACATTTAGCCCCTACGTCTGCCTTTACCTAGTCGAATTTCCAAAGTCTTCCTTGGTAAAAGCTTGCCATAATATAAAAGTTACATTCTTCATCTCCTTATCCGTTAATGCTGAGGATCGCGACCACATACAAATCAAATCAAAAGTCATTTATTCAAACTAGGCTGAGAATCAGCACTTTTCGAACGTCAAAAATTACATGCGACAGTCCCCCAAAAACACCCACCCTTCACCACTTCCTAGTGCTTTAGCTGGGAAGAAGTAGCGCAACAAACTCCCCAGCAGCACAGCTGTCTGTTCAGTTAGAAAACTTGATTCTATACAATAGAATATAAAATAATTTGCATTACGCAACACAAAACATTAAATTAAATTATTTACTTTGAGTTAGCTAGCACACTCCACTATACAAAACACTAAAAAAAAAAAATGTCGAAAACTATACTCAAGCAGAAATACGGTAAACAGAACGTACCTAAATAAAAGCCTCCAGGCATAATGGGTGTGCCCGCTTACATAAAGCTGTAACTTGAAGTCACAAATGATAAACTAGCAAAATCAAAGTAAAATATATAAACAGTTAATTATTAATACCTAACAATAACAAAACCATGGTCAGCAAGACGACTAGTCACCACAAGCAGCCTGCACCCGTTCACGAGCATAACGCAAAGATCAGCCATCACCCCCCTCGCCATATTTGAGGGAAGGACGCAACACGACTCCCGACGCTACCGCAAGCAGTGACATCTAAGGGAGCACGACGAACTTGCTGCCGGTTGCTCAGGCAAGAATAATATAATCAATTGTCGAGGTCGCTAGCTAACCACTTATTGCAATACAACTCATAAAAAACATTGTAATGAGTAGATTATGTCACTAATAAATACGACGCGTCTACAAGTTCCGCATATCTTGGTAGACGCGGTCTTCTGCAGTGAGGACCGCTATAAAAGTCTATCTAACCCCAATGTATAATAGACCACGACATTATGATGGAAGGTTGTATTTTTAATCCCCAACGATAAAATGACCTTCCAACAAGTTGCGTCAGAGCAAAATAGTGCGTGGGTAGTGTAAGGTCATTTAACGGTCTCCGACGCCTTTAAGGGTACAAAATTCATTTTCAAATAATCCAGTATTATTTTCCGAGATGTTTAAATAACAATTTTTTAGTGTCGTCATCATTACTCCAGTCAAAGGACACTGTTGCATATAGGCCTACTTCACCCTAGCATCGCCCCGACGCGACGGCTGGTTGGGGCTTTCTATATGAAACGAATTTTAAACCAACGTCAGGCACTATAGTTGTCTAGCATTTATGCTGATCTGGGCCTATCTGGGGCAGCCGTGAGGCAAACAATTTTTTCTGTTGTTTGTGTACCTTATCATTGGTCAAATAAATTTATTTTCTTTCTTTCTTTGGTTTAGGTAAAGATAAATTAATTTAGTCATGGTTTAAACAACTAAAAATAATTAAAGTTTTTCGTGAATACGTCCGCGTGATAAGTTCGTTGATTTCAATATAAAATACATATCATGACGTGCCTGCTTGCTTATCCAGGATACATTACACTTCCGTAAAAATACCTAACAGCTAGAATGACGTAAAGGCTTCTACATACTGGCGCAAAATGTCGCGCGACGCGACAACGGTAGAACATTTTTTATGAAAAATGCAAGGAAATTGTTCTACCGGTGCACAGTATGATAAATGCCTCAAAAATCGGACATTGCTTTTTATTCTTCTAATCGATAGTATGCAGTATTTTGAATGCGAGAGTAGAACTCCCAGATCTTAAATATACTTTAAAACAGAGTTAGAATTGTTATTAGTTTTTCTGGATTTTCAGAAAAACTCTAAAATAAACTATGTGATATACATATTTGATCATTTGTTTTCGTAGTGTATTGACAAAATATACAAGGTATTCTATAGGCGAAAGAGAAAAGATTTTTTTATAATAGAACAGCAAATATGCTTGATTTTCATTTTTTTCCTTTTTATTTTTTCCCTCGGACATCTTTTGTAAGTATCACCTAAGGTTTATCTTAAAATATTCTTCAGAACTGTACTATCGAACTGTAAAAATGAGATGCTAATCTATCAGGAAATCGAAGATATGATGATTCTATGGTTTTCAAAATTTTCTATGATAATAGGGTTAACACTTTCAGAATACAAAAATTTTAATTAATAATTTATGTTGAGACAATTTTATTTTATATCTCAACGCGGGTCCCGGTGCCCGGGCGCAGTACTTATTGATGTCTGTACTAGTTATAAAGAGATACAATTTGTGAATATGTATAATAAGGGGTTATCTCCAAAACTTCTCATCCAATTCAAAAATTCTTTCACAAATAGAGAGCTACACTATTGCCAAGTGCTATAGGATGTTTTATTGTAAAAGTATGTGACTTTCACGTGGACAAACTCGCGGGCAGAAGCTAGTAATTAATTAAAGAAGAAAGTCCTCGTTTTCTGTTACAAGAGTTTGTGTGTCAATATGTTCAAACTCTACGAGGCTTGTGACTTGGCTGGTACTAGATTCCTCTGCTTGGGGTTCTTCTCTATTACTTTGGACATTAATGGGTTATAACAAATTCAAAACTGTGATTGACAGAAGTTGGCGTTTTAACTTCATTAATCTCTGTTGAAGCCTGATATCGGAGATGTATGGGTCTGAAGACTCTAGTGCTCTATGAAATGGTATTTTCGCGATACTTTGATAATTTTTTCAGCTGGTTCCTTTTCTAAGAGCAAAGATAGTCGTTTGCGAGTTCTTAGTTGTTGTTTCTTACTGAGATCTTTATAGAATGAACCATTTGATTGAGAATCATCACTAATGACTAATCTAGGTTCCGGGTCAGGAGAAGACTCGCAATCTAGGGTTGCATTAACGCTATTATCATGTATGGAACTGGAATTAGTTTCGACAAAATCAATGTTACTTGGACCAGGTTCGATCAGGTCGGAAATGTATTGGGAACCAGGTCCAGGACGGTCAGGCAAGTGACTGGTTGGGATTGAAGGTTCAACATATTCATGAATGCAACTAGGGCCAGGTTGGGGCTGATCAGGAATGTACCTGGGACCGGATTCAGGATGTTCAGATACATATCTAGGATTAAATTCGACATGTTCGTAAATACAACTAGGGCCAGGTTGGGGCTGATCAGGAATATAGCTAGGACCAGGTTTAGGATGTTTAGATACATATCTAGGATTAGATTCGACATGTTCATAAATACAACTAGGGCCGGGTTGGGGCTGATCAGTAACGTACCTGGGACCAGTTTCAGGATGTTCAGATACATGTCTAGGATTAGATGCGACATGTTCATAAATACATAATAAATGAAACTCAGACCAGGTTCAGGATGGTCAGATACATAATTAGGATCTGAATCGACATGTTCGCTAGTGCAACTGGGACCGGATTCGGCCTGATTAGGAATGTAAATGGGACTTGACACTACGCGATTATCTATGGTTTTACTAATTTAAGTCTGAAAATTCCTTTTGGAAATTTGCACTTAGAATTTTCGTGTGCTTTTTCGTAAAGTATTTCCAGTTTCGCTTGCTTTGCTTTAATAAGGAATCAAATTTATTCGTGAATTTCGAAACAAATACTTTTATGTCCATTTCATTTTTGTAGTCCTGGTTGAATGATAGAGCTTTTAATAAAGCAACTGTCTGATACTCCAAAGGCAAATCTGACGGTCGAACATTCTTGCCTTTTTGTTTCACTATATTAATTAAGATATTGTAGGCTTGAAGTCTCGTGATTTTTTTTGGTAGTTCTCCTTTCGTACTTGCGGATACTCTTGGAGGGTTGAAGAGCACCGGCTATGGCGCAATCCACAGCTTCCTCAATCGCCACTCGTGGACTAACAAGAGGGTTGGCGCCCTCTTGCCCTCCTAACATTAAGTCAGCCGGTCGGAGCCCAGACAGAGATCCCTCAGCATGCTGAGTCAGGTCATGCTGAGGCAAAGTGCAACCATGGGTCTTTGACGGCTCCATGGAGCCTCACCCCCGTTCCTCCAAAGAATATGTTTCGATATAGGGTTTTAGTTTTATTAAACCTGACAAGAGCGGACCCCTTCCCTATACCACATTTACCCCTTCATCAGAAAAGTATTTAACTATAAAAAATATTATTATATTAAGCAGTTTTATATTATAATACAATAAACAAACAAACGTATGCGTGAAACGAAATAAAATTTACAAAGTATAGGTACTTACAAACAGCTAAGTTACTACGAGGAATTTTCGAATTTCACAAAATATTTTTTTTGCCAATAATTTGTTTTATCCCATTAAATTACCTATGGTACCTCTATACCCACTGTTTATAATTAATGAGTAAAACCTACTTCAATTTAAGACTTAAAATAACCCTAACAAAAAAAATACTGAACTCGAAAAATTCGAATTCCTTCGTGTTATGAATCTGATATTTTACAGGCAGGTTGACTAAACAATAATGTGTGTCAAAATAAAATGCTACTACCCTCTAGAAACTACGCAAAAAAATAAATTCAAAATTACCGAAAAAAACACGTAACTTGCTTTAAATTACATATAAAAAATATTTTTGCGTTTCTAAAAATAGCAGACATTTGGCTTTGTCGCATTCTATAATTAAAATACAAAAATGTTGCATAGATAATAAATTATAACAATTCTTTTGATTTATATGGATAACCAGAATAAAATACTAAATAAATTATAGCTCTGGTTCCAAGTTGAATTCGAATATGGGAGTTCTACTCTCGCATTCAAAACAGTGCATACTATCGATTAGAAGAATAAAAAAGTGATGTCCGATTTTTGAGGCATTTATCATACTGTGCGGTGTCGCGTCGCGCGACAAGTCGCGCCAGTATGTAGAAGCCCTAACTCTGTTACAGCCACAAGAATCCAAACATAACATTTTATATTATTAGGTAGATATCATTAGACAGTTTTAAATGATGTGGAATAAGACATCAGCATTATTTTTAGCATACCAACTAATTCTATTACAGAAAAAATGCTGTTTGAGCTCATCAATCTTAAAAATCGAACAACTAGGTGGAGACCTCGTTTTATCATTTTAGCAAATCGACCTACCATAAAACAATTTTCAGCAATCACAATAAATTAAGATAACCTATTTATAAATAGAACCTATTCCAATAATTCCAGACCAGCAAATGATGTAATTTGTATTGAATAAAATTAAGTAGGTATATGCCGAGGCACTAAGGCCAAGGGATGTTAATATACTTAAGATTTCAATACCTACTAATTATATGAGTCATCTTACATTTCAATTCATGCTGAGTTCTACGGCGTACTGTGCAAATCTCTAAAGCCGATATCAGACGCCGCACTTTTTGTTCGTGTGTGCCTGTCGTTCGGCATCTTTCACTCGAAGTGAAAAACATAAACTGAATCAAAAGCGAAAATGATGAATGATCGAGAAATAAAATTAAATGAGCAGGTGAACATTCATTCCTATGCATTTCTTTCGGTGTCGTGTGATCTCCTAATGACACAAAAAAGGCGGTCAGGTGCGAGTCGGACTCGCACACGAAGGGTTCCGCACCACCGTACAATATTTAACACTACACTTTTTTTTAAATACAGTACTTTATTTTAAAACAATTTTTTTATCAGCTTAATTTTTAACTTTATTTTACACATCATAACATCACGCCCGAAGGGTTAGGCAGAGGTGTACCTATAGTACACCCACATTTCGCCAGTTATGTTTAAGTCCCATGTAATAGGGGGCGAGCCTAACTTTATTTTATTTTTATTATAATAACGGCCGTAGTAGTTCACACTCAATTTCAAGTGTTTACCTACTACGGTTCAAAAGATACAGCCCTGTGACAGACGGGACGGACAGCAGAGCCTTAGTAATAGGGTCCCATGTTCATTTTTACATTCACTCGAGTGAAACGCCTGATATCAGATTAAGATAAATCATCATAACAAACAAATATGCGTTCTATTACAATGAGTTAATGTAAGTTATTCAATTAGGTAGATACACAGATTGACGTCATCATGCGTGCTATCTTAAACTGAACAAGCCTAAGTAGAGCTGGTTGATACTAAAAATCCTTCGGTACTACAATAGCAAAGTACGATGTTATTACGTATTAATATTTTATTGGTCGTGCCTAGGCAAAAGGTTCTCAAAGTCAAAGTCAAATTATTTATTTCTAATAGGCACAAAAGCCACTTTTGAACGTCAAAATATACAAAAAAAAATAGAATTGATTCCAGTCGCCCACCGAAACTCCACCGTTACTCTTAAAAAAAAACGTATTTTTATAATGTTTTACAATATTTTGTATAGGTACAAAAAAATCCATGCAGTAAGCGGTTAATTATATATTATAGGTAATTATATGCGAAGACGACGCACCTAGAAAAACCTACCTACCTAATTAAAAACACAGATAAGTTAATTATGTGATAGATACATGGTGCTCACATATTTACAAACATTGTAAAAGTATTTAGTATTCCTAAAAGTTTTAAAGTAAAGGTCAGTGTGTGAGTTAAGGTAATCACAGAATGTAAAATAAATGCCATAAAAATAATAAATTATACAATTAAAATAGCAACCAGTTTTATTTTGTCTAGAGTCTAAATTGATACCTAGGTAAGTAGGAGAAGCTATTCTGAATTGCTTACAAACAGCTTGCAATTTGCAATTTTTATTTTTGAGTCCTATGAGTTCTTTTGAGTATTTTGAGTTAGTGTTTTATGTTATCAATATTTAAGGAATAAAATTTAAATAGATTTCTGTTCTTTGTTAGGTCATTTTTTCTGAATCCACTATCATGCCGCCTACACGTCACCGAACATATTTTGCTATCGCAAAGCCGAGGAGACGATAAGCCTGCCTGACCTAAAGCAGAGTGTAAGCTGTAATCAATCATATCCTGTCATACAAACTAGTTTTATTTAGAACTTCCACAGTCGCCCAATGCATCAATTGCTATGCATATTTCTAATTTACTTGCCAAATAAAATGACAGCCGACAAGGTATATTTCGTCAGTTATATTTATATGATAACCATACAGTTCCTCGTTTAACCTAACACCCTGTATATGCAGAAATTAATCTCATCAGACGAAGCTGGGGCAGTGAGTACACACATACACCAGACAATTTCATAATAATACTCTTTACCCCCATGTAACAGGGGAAAGTAAACCTGTAGGGTAATACGACACACTAACGTTGAGTTGCATAAAACCAACATTAAGAAAACATTAAAAACTGGCCAAGTGCGAGTCGGACTCGCGCACGAAGGGTTCCGTACCATTATCTATAATAAAACGGCAAAAAAATCACGTTTGTTGTCCATACAACAAACGTGATTTTTTTGCCGTTTTAAATATTTGTTTTATTTTAATTTAATTATTTATTTTTAAAGTGAATATAAAACTAAATATTATGTGAATATTTCAAGCGTCTACCTGTTGCCGTTATCAATATCGAGCAAAAACGAGCAAAAAAAATCAGGTTTGTTGTATGGGAGCCCCCTTAAATATTTATTTTATTCTGTTTTTTGGTATTTGTTGTTATAGCGGCAATAGAAATACATCATCTGTGAAAATTTCAACTGTCTAACTATCACGGTTCATGAGATACAGCCTGGTGACAGACGGACAGACAGACAGACAGACAGACAGACAGAACGACAGACGGCGGAGCCTCAGTAATAGGGTTCCCGTTTTACCCTTTGGGTACGGAACCCTAAAAACGGAGACTTTAATTTCATGTCATCCCTTACAATTTGTAACAAAACGAAAGTGACAGCATCAATTCAATATCTCCGTTAAACTAATGTTGGTTTCGTGCAACTCACCGTAACAGTAGCAATGGGTTTCATTTTGACAGTTCAATAACATTCATTGCGTTATTTACACAAATACACACACCCCCACCACACACATACACCATCAATCACTCGCAATTGTACCACGTTGACAACCTTTACTATGGACATTATTATTTTATTTGTCTGACACATGAGTATGCACACACAAAGCATGCAAGATGTTAAGTCCATTGCAGAAAGGATCACAGTCATGTTTTACCTTAACGGCGTACAAATATGCAATAACTGTTGTTCAGTTATTTAATTAATTATAACTGTACTATATATTACAAAAAAAAAATACATTTAACTGAAATGAACAATAAATTAAATTGACATATAATGTAGGAACAGCATGCAATTCAAACACTACCACTATGTGAGAATGTATGTGTGTGTGTGTTCTATCACTATGTGATATAATGGAGGGCCTGGAGTTCTAAAATACAAGCCTAGGCTTAGTTTAGACTCCAGGGGCCGTATTATGAATTATAACTAGTATAAGATGTATTTTGTGGAGATAAATAAACATAATTTTATAATTATTTATTTATTAAATTTTTCGAACATAATATGAAGCAATGGATTAGCAATATCCTTCAAAATCATTCAGATTGTGAATGATAGTGTTATATATATATATATAATATTAGTGTAAAAGAATTCCTAACGGAAAAGCTCAAAAACATAATTAATTTTTACTAAAAATAAACCAATTATAAACACACATACTCATGATAAAAAGTAAACACACTTTCACACTAATATTATAAAGGCGAAAGTTTGTGAGTGTGTGTTTGTTACTTCTTCACGCTCAAGCGGCTGGACCAATTTTGTATTGAGGTAGCTGACACCCTCGATTAACATAGCTATATTTTTATCCCGATATTCCCACGGGATCGAGACATACGCGGGTTAAACCGCGGGGCGCAGCTAGTCTTTTCATACAAACGCGTCATGTGAAGTTAAGGGGGATGCGCTAAGGAGGCCCGCGAAATTCAATTTTTATTACGTTTTTTTGAAATTTGCTGGTCAGTAACAGGTTGTATGTTGATTTAAATATGATTCGTGGCCGTAACAAATATGGCTTTACAAAATTATAATCATTAGAATCGGCAATACATCTAACCCTCTTCGAAAAATCCAATTGAATGACTATTTCTGAAATAATCATTCAGTAGAACTGGATTCATGAACTAGAGAGTTGTAATGCTGATTCTAATGATTATAATTCTGTAATTATTTTTTTTTTTTTTTATTGTGTAATAAATAGAAAAGTACTCTATAAAAGAGTACTTTTCTATTTATTTGATTCATAACGAGTCATGGAGCACAATAATAGCAATATCACGATTCTGTCTCTAATTTAAGAGAAAATAGATGTTTTATTATAAAATCTGTTATATCAAAAGTAAATTTTATCCTTTTACGAAAAACTCGCCATGGCCGTTCACTCGTATATTCATCATCACTACTGTTACTACTTCCACTACTAGTTGATAGAATATTTTTTTTTATGTACCTATAACAATTAAATGACTACACGTACAGATGTTCTATGTCACGAAGTCCGTTTGGCTATGAATGTTGTCAAGCGTGCACATGCACATTGTTTTTGTGTGCGTAACCTCGAGAGCGCTCAGTGTCGATCGGGACACGGTCCGGATCAGTAGTGGTTTTTAGTTCGCGCCAAATTGTTTCACGGAGTAAGGTCAGCATGGCAACAAAACGAAGAAGAGTTGTCCATAGTGAGGTAATATTTATTTATACGTTTTCAATTAAAATGTTATACAAAGATACTTAATATAGCAATAGAAGTATTTATAAAATGAATGTTTTTTTGTGTTATAAAATGTTTATATTACTTAATTATTTTGATTACATTTTGTTTTAGGGTCGAAACATGATAGCTAGTGTTTATCATTTTCTGCGAGAAGAATATGAATTTACAAAATCATTAATGGAACTCAACTGAGATGAAATTTATAATCAATGTACAAGATGATTCTGACGACAGCAAAACGGAATCGGAAATCGAAAATTTATCTGATAGTGATTGAAAATACTGAATAGTCCTACTTGTTTCGTTTCCATTCTGTAACACCAATGCTTAATTAAATGCCTACATATTCTTAATATTTTTGTATTTATTGCAACCTAATCTAATTTATTTACAAAATGTATATACTTTTAAAACCAAAATTTTATTTAGATTATTAAATCTCGACTTGAATATATATCAGATTTTTTTGCTAACGTTACCTACTTTTACACACACAAGCGCGGGATACGTCACTACTACAATCAAAGCCAAACGGACGTCGTGAAATAGAATATCTGTATTAAATTGAGGTACAAAATAAAATTGTTAAGTACTGACACAAGGCGAGTCCACCTGTCGGAATTGTTCTACAATTTACAAATTAAGTATGTAAATTTGTAATTACAATTATGCGTTCAATAAAACAGTTTTCCTTACAAATATGTAAATTGTCACCTGTAAAGAGAAAATAGGTAGGTAAAATTTTACAATTTTGTCAGTTTTCCACCATGGTTTTGTAAGTTTTATTCTTTATTAAACAGAAACTTGTAGATTTGTAACTTCTAAAATACATTACAGGTATATATATACATACACATTACAATTTAAAAATTTCAACGTTTATTAAACAGGGTCCTGCTTTATAGTTAGTTCAGTTGTATTGCAAAGTTTCATTATCTAATTTGAAGTATTTTTTTAATACCAGCAGTTTATTGTTCGGTTTGGAGGTAACTTTTTTTTTTTAAAAGAAAATTTTATGGAATCGTATTTTCGTCAAACATAGTACTTAACATTAATCCTCAACTTTACCATACATTTATTTGAAAATGAATGCTGCAGTATTTTTGACATAACGGAGGATCATGCTATGATATTTGAGGTAGAATATATAGGCTCTTAACTGTAAAAACGTGTAGTTTTAAACAATAGTTGTTTGATTTAGTTCCCGAAAGCCAGCTGTAGTGTTTTACGATAAAGTGCAAAAGACGAAATTTCCTTGGAAGATCTAAGGTCCCATGATATTTGCTAAGGAAAACTTCTTTAGCATTCTCTCATTGACATGTAATAACGCAAAATACCTTTATGACCCTTAAAATCTAATTCAAGTTAAAGTAATCCATTGATCAGAACATTGTGTTCAGTTATGTATTCACATTATGCATAAGGCATTAAGTATGTGATATTTCCATCGTCCACTATTGATGCTTCCCATGTTATGCCTGCTACCATAAGATAGTAATGCGTAATAGGCAGCATGAAGATGATGATATTGACTAGTCGAGAGATTGAGAAGTCGGTTGTTTTTTTTTTTTGTAAAAAGTTTTTTATTTTTCACTTTTTAGTGGGTTAGTTTGTAATTTATCTAATTTACAATAGCTTATTGTCAAATGCTCATCAACTTTTACAAAATATTGCTTTTCCCGATGCAGGGGCGTTCATTGTTGAGGAGTTCTCCTGGTAAGAACCAGGAGAACGGATGGTGACTTCAACATATGCATTTTGACGAGCATAAATTGCGTAGCAACCATATTAAAGCGCCTAATCGAATCGCAACGGTGAAATACTTAATATTAAGTAGTTCCGGTGGCCATCTGTGATCTTCATCATCAGTACCACTTCACCAAATGGTGCTTTTCGAATGCAAATGCACGAGTTACTATAAAAAATACTCAAATCGCTATCGGTATGCCAATAAAATTTGAGGATTTCCCTCGATTTCCATGGGATCCCCTCAGATTCTGATTTGGTGGCAATGGGATCACCTCGGGAGCATACCCTTCCATACAAAAAAAGAATTTTCAAAATCCGTCCACAATTGAAGGAGTAATCGGTGAACATACATTAAAAAAAAAAAAAAAACAGCCGAACATATAACCTCCTCCTTTTTGGAAGTCGGTTAAAAAGGGAAGGCATTTACTCAGCATTGGGATATTACATGCTAAAGTCTAAAACAATACCCAAATATTGAATTTATATTACCAGCTGCGCCTGCGCCCCGCAGTTTCACCCGCGTAAGTTTCGATCCTGTTGGAATATCGGGATAAAAAGTAGCCTATATGTTAATCCAGGGTGTCAGCTACCTCCATACAAAATTTTATCAAAATGCGTCCAGCCGTTTGAGCGTGAAGAACACACACACACACACACACACACACACACACACACACACACACACACACACACACAAACTTTCACCTTTATAATATTAAGTGTGATTGCAACTGTACGAGACCGAATATTGAATTGGTCTCAAACAGTTACAGTACGTTGCTGTCCAATTTTATGTTTTATTTCCTAAAGGATTGCACATTTCCGGGATACATTTTAATTCAGCTTTAATTTTTGCCGCCGATGTGCAGGTGCCACTACGAGGGAGTAAGTGTTGCAGCTAGTTGAAGTACCTGTGGCTGTGGTACCAGTTACCACCGCACTAGTTTTGTTGTTTTTATTAAATATTTTTTTCTTAAATACCTTTAAGAAAAAAATATTTATATATATAGTATACATTTAATAAACATCTTTTTAGGGTTCCGTACCCAAACGGTAAAACGGGAACTTTATTATTAAGGCTCCGCCGTCTGTCTGTCTGTACGTCTGTCACCAGGCTGTATCTCATGAACCGTGATAGTTAGACAGTTGAAATTTTTACATATGATTTATTTGTGTTGCCGCTATAACAACAAATACTAAAAACTGAATAAAATAAATATTTAAGGGGGCTCCCATAAAACAAACGTGATTTTTTTGCTCGATATTGATAACGGCAACAGACGCTTGAGATGTTCACAGAATATTTAGTTTTATATTTACTTTAAAAATATATAAATAATTAAAATAAAACAAATATTTAAGGGGGGCTCCTATACAACAAACATGATTTTTTTTTGACATTTTTATAGATAATGGTATGGAACCGTGCGCGAGTCCGACTCGCGCTTGGCCGGTTTTTTTTTATTGTGAGGAGACTGACTGTTTATAATTAAGTCCGACTCGCGCTTGGCCGGTTTTTTTTTATTGTGAGGAGACTGACTGTTTATAATTAACATTTCCTCACAAACATTTTCGTGGATTTATGATACATTATGTGGATTTATTGTGTCCAGTCAGCACTCTCTGGGCAGTCAGCTCTGAGTCCAACCTGACTAATATTGTTACCATTGATTGTCTAATCTTGTTACCATGACAGCTATTTCCAAATTTAATTTAATTTAATTTATTTATTTTCTCACCACAATAAACATACAGACATTAACATAAAGGTACATAAAAAGGTTTAAATTTACTGTGGGAGACTGGTGCCTAAGCTAGGCTTTAAATGGCTCAACTCGATAAAAACAAAAGAAGAACCTAAGTAATTAATACTTGCTCAATATGAGTTTACATCCCTAATGTACCTAACATTAAAAGCTACTAAATACTACTACTAGTACAGTCGACGACCAGTATTATCTGACCCCTCTTACAAAGAAGAATAATGGAAGAGGGGTAAGGTAACACTGGTCACCGACTGTACTTCAACGCCTAAGTGTCCTTATGTTTTCTCTATTTATTTGTATATTTAGTTAGTCATTAAAATTAAGTACACACGGCTACACATCAAGCTATACATTTCTAGTATACGCTGACCTGTCATTAATCTATTTCTCAGAAATCCTAAACAATGCAAGATCAGCTTAAACCGGAAACGTATAGCTTGATGTGTAGCCGTGTGTACCAAGTGCAAATAGTTGCGTCATCTATTGAATATAATATTTTTTGTTGTTCAGTTACAAAAATAAGAAACATTTTGCCATAAATATAAACTCAAACAGACATCACAATTACAAACTCACTAAATCTGTGCTATTTTAATTAAATCAGCTGAATATTAACATTTATTATGTGCTACAACAAACTAATAATTATGCTGAAAGTTATGTTCATAAATTCATGTTTATGATCAGTGATCAGTTGATCACAGATGCAAACATTCAACATTTTAGGAATATATCACTTTATTATACTGTTGTTCAAATCTACGGAAGAAGGTGTGTGTGTGTTAAGATTTCACTACATACATGGCATCATGAATTGATTGATGAATCATAAACAAACACATTCTTTCAAATATCCATACAATACTGCTTGCTAAACATTTCACCTAATTTTCTCCTGCTATGGAGCATCTTATTAATCTAGATTTTCAGATTGTCATGCAAACAATCTAGAAATGCTACAGACAACCTCAAGTCAGCATACATACAAAAATAAATAAATAAATACTGTATCTATGTAACAAATTCTTGTTAATGCTCTCATTTGTGACAATAAAATTTTACTTTTGTTTTTACTTTTTTTGCATTATCTAACTTTATAGTGAAAATTTTAGAAGATTGGTCCTGTCAAGATGTAAATTTGCAGGAAATTCCTAATAAAACGGTAACTATTATAATATGTATCTGAAAAGCATACAGTGGGACGTTGCTGGTTAAAAGCTAACAAAAGGTTCTAAATAAGCCTAAAAGAAAGGTATGATCAAGGTTCATAAAAACAACAATTTCTCATTTTTTACCAAATTATAATGTTTAAAAATGTAATTCCATTAATTGAATTGATGAATAGAACTCATCCATTGAGTTTGATTGCTGGATGAGACTTGCACAGACCAGGGAAACATGGCACAAAAGGGAGGGGAGGCCTATACTCAGTAGTGGGTGGAAGGCTGCCAATGATGATGGTGATTGAGTATGAGATGCGTTTGCCTTAATTATGAAGAAACTAGTTGTAAAAACAAGCTTTCACATCAGCATACAACATGTGACAGTAATTAATCAATTGAGGGACACCAAACCATTTAAAAACTACCTATATCTACCTTCTTAGATCTTTAATTAAATTGTTTCAACCAAATGTTTTAAGACAAGTGCTAATCCTGCCGACAAACTGTCACACAGATTGGCAGGTTTATAAAACAAGTGTTTGGTTTAAAATAAATGATTTATTTATACTAACTTTTATTAACAAACTAGCTTCTGCCCGCGCCAAAAAAAAAAAAAAGTCAAACCATTTATTTCAAATAGGCACATAAGAGGCACTTTTGAACGTCAAAATTTACAAAAAAAATAGAATTGATTCTAGTTGCCCCTTCCAAAAGGTAGTTTCGTATGGAGAAGAATGGGCAAGAAACTCCACCGGTACTCTTTTAAAAATGTTTTACAATATTTTGTTTGATTACATTAATTATATGATTATATGTGAAGACGATGCACCTAGAATAAAATTACTATACCATAATAGGTAAAACGAATTAAAAACTAAGCAATGAAAAATAACTTAATTATTAGATAGATACGTGGTGTTCACATATTTACAAACATCATACAAGTATGTTTTTCTAAAAAAAATAAGTCAGTGTGTGAGTATAGGTTATCACAGAATGTAAAATGAATATCATAAAAATAACAGATTTTACCATAAAAATAGCAACCAGTTTGATTTTGTCTAGACTCTAGATTGTCCTATGGAGCTGGACCAGCATGTTTCCAAGCATTCCTGTCCTGGACAGGCCCTTCGCCCGCGTGGATTTCAAAAATTAACAACTACCAGAATAAAGGTATCCTATGTCCTAATCCTAACCCAGCAAGCGTAAAAAACAAACAAAGTCACTTTCGCGTTTATAATATTAGTTGGAATAGTTCTGTGTCAAGACAAAAAAATATTAACAGCGATAATTAGAAAAGTGATTAAAAATCACTGCCTCGTTGGTCTAGTGGTTGCAAGCGCTACTGGCGAGCACGAGGTCTGAGGTTCGATTCCCAGGTTGGGTAAAGTGTTTATTGGGTTTTTCACCAGGAATTTCTCAGTAGCAGCTCGGAGTCTGGATTTGTGCCCAAATGATGGCAATAGGCTCGCCCCCTATTACATGGGACTTAAACATAACTGGCGAAATGTGGGTGTACTATAAGTGCGCTTCTGCCTAACCCTTTGGGGATTACAGGCATGATGTTATATTTTTTATGTGATTAAAAATCTTAATCAATAATTGCTAGATTAATTAAGATAACTTACAATCACTGTTAGATTCAGTGAACAATCTACATAGAAATTGATAACAGATCAATGTCTATTTAACTGCAGATTCACAGAGCATAATCTAAATCTTAATATATATAGTTCTTCTGTACATGTGTTTGTCACCAAACTCTTCCTAAACGGCTGGATCGATTTGGATGAAATTTTGTATTTATATTTCAATGGATTCCTGGATGGTTTGAAAACACAATTGGCCCCATTAGGTGGCGCTGCTGCCGGTATAAGGCGGTACGAAGTTCGCCGGGTCAGCTAGTATACTAATAATTAGTCTTTGTTCTATCAGAATTATTTTCTTAAGTACATTCGAGTATTGCCAAATTAATTACAGGAAGAATAAATAGTTACAATAGTTGGTTCAAATATAGATAAGATATTGATAGAAATCTAGTATTGGTATCTACAACCTCATTATTTTTAGTATTTTGCTCATTCTTGCATAATTTCAAGAAATTTGTTTTTTTTAATGATTATTGTGGGCAGTGATGCACTGTGATACGCTTGGTTAATACTGTTGAGGAAAATTTTAGGACCTCATAATTTAGTTTTACCATGGAAAAGTATTATCTCCTTTCGCAAATCTTAGCATCGGCATAATTTATTGAACTGCTAGCCAAACTTTGTTAAGCAACCATTACTCATAAAATTTATAGCTTACATAAAGCTGATTCTCATTTTTTGTTGCAGGTTCAAATAAAATATTGAGATGGGATGCAAGAATTCAAAAGAAATCCTGGAAACTTATAAACATTCACAAAACTAACATCAAGTTCACTTATGAGTAAGGATACTAACATTAGCATCTCTTTTACATCAACTTATTGTTAACATGATTGCAATAAGTGCACAGTATCGATGATTGGTACACCAACACCAAGTATTGATTAGAAATGTAGTTGTGAACATACCTCGGATAACACAAGCTCGATCCTTATGATTTTGTCGGGCTGCGACGACGGCAGCGGTCGCTGGAGCGCCGTGTGGAGAAGCAGCACTCCATTGTAGTCGGTGCGCGCACCAACCCCGCTGCTGTCCCACACGAACACCCGGTCCGCGCCCCCCGCATACTCCACACCAAGCGTACCACCGTCATCTTTAAACACAAGACAACACTTCAATCCGGCATAAATGGAATTGTTTATTGAGAACTGTCAAATCGACAAACAATGTAGGGCACCGAAAAAAGTCACTGCCAACTATCCGTGACTAAAATTACCCCTAATCCTTCCAAATACATCATGATTAGTAACACAAATCGTTACAAATCTTTTGTTCGCAGATTATTAGCGTCTTACTTACCCGCTGACAGACATGAAGACTGCAGTATCACACCCGAGTTCACATCCAAAACGTGTACACCACCTACGTCAGTCTTCACCAATATTATATTTATGTTGCTATGATAAGTTAGAGAAGTAACAGGAAAGTTCATACGTATATAACCATCTTCTCGTAATATCAAAGAATCATCGCCCATCGTGGCCGTGAACACATCTGTCTACACTACGTAAACGCCATTTGTAATTGTATTTTTTTATGTCAAATATTTTAAGTGAGTGGCCAGCTACAAAATTTAAAAAGAAAATACAAAGAGAAGCTTCGAAGAAAATATTGGCGCAGATTTTATATTTGGCACAAGATTCCTGTAAAAAATTATGCGGTTTGATTGAATACGTCCATGCTTGGGATTAACAATGTTTTCCTTGCGTTTTATTACCAATATATTGAACAAGATTCATGGTAGAGTTGCTAGTAAAAAAAATAGTTTTTGGTTATATCAAAGACAAGAATTGTAACCTTTTTTTGAACAAAGGCAACATTTTGAATAACTTCTAGTCTTTTTAGAATAGCATTGTATTTAATTTTGTCTTTTTATCTCAAATATCTTTTATAAGAGGAATAAGTATTTCTGTTTCACAGCTTTTGTATAAAATAATATACCGCGGCCGCATTGGCGCCGCGCATTCATGAGTTTATTTATTTGAAAAACTTCAGAATTCATTGCACTTTGTGGTTTTCTTTTGACCTTCCTTATTTCTACATTTTACCTTATTTTGTCTGTAATTTTAATAATTCTATTAATAGATTCAAACCTGCACGATTGCAGGTTCGAAAATATCGAGTAACAAGAAACAGGATAGGACTGGTGTCCTATCCTGTCCTATCCCGGTAAGTAGGTAGTTAGGTACCCTCTTTCACATGCTTTCACAGACTTTAGGTGAATTTGCTACCTTGTAGACTTGTTGAGAACTACACGTAGAATGACCTCCGATCAATCAAGATCAACGAATGCAACGCATTTTACAAACGTTCGATTGATGTGCGACTGGCCGTCACGTGGCAGACGTGACGTCATGAAGCCTTAGTACAGCGACTTCTAAAAAGGAGGAGGTTCCACAGAACACTATTCAAAGAGTATAATAATATTATGGGAGACACTATTACTCCTGGGAGGTTCATCGAATAGTTTTTTTTATGTTTTCCCCAATTATTCAAAGACGGCTGGACCGATTTGGAAAATTCTTTTTTGCTTTGAAAGGGTGTACTTCCTAGGTAGTCGCATTGTCATCAGATCAGGATCTGATGATGGGATCTTGGAGAAGTCGAAGGAACTCTTCAAATATTCTAGGCACACCTCTGGCGATTTGGGTATTTTTAGGGTTCCGTAGTAAAGGGTAAAACGGGAACCCTATTACTAAGGCTCCGCCGTCTGTCTGTCTGTCTGTCTGTCCGTCTGTCACCAGGCTGTATCTCATGAACCGTGATAGTTAGACAGTTGAAATTTTCACAGATGATGTATTTCTGTTGCCGCTATAACAACAAATACTAAAAAACAGAATAAAATAGATATTTAAGGGGGCTCCCATACAACAAACATGATTTTTTTGCTCGATATTGATAATGGCAACAGGTAGACGCTTGAAATATTCACAGAATATTTATTATATATTATATTCACTTTAAAAATAAATAATTAAATTAAAATAAAACAAATATTTAAGGGGGGCTCCCATACAACAAACGTGATTTTTTGCCATTTTTCTAGATAATGGTACGGAACCATTCGTGCGCGAGTCCGACTCGCACTTGGCCGTTTTTTTTATAGTAACCCGCGTGCATTAGGTGAAGTGGAACGATAGTAAGTATTTCACGGGTTGCGATTCAATTACTTTAATGGAAAAAAATAACACAATGCATATGGTGAAGTGGTGCTGATGGTGAATTAGGTACCAGCGGAGAACTCGACAACAATTAACGTTCCGGGAAAAAGAATATTTTGTAAAAGGTGATGAGCAATTGCCATTGAGCTATTGTACAGACGCCAGCAGGCCAAGCTACCCGAAACTGTCAAATTTTCCCAATCAACCTTGAACCATAAGCTAACGGTAAATTTGAAAATCTTTTAAAGAAAGGAGACGTTCACGAAATGTATGGGGCTTGGTACTAAAATAATTGAAAATTTAAACAGCCTTCTGACCTATATAGGCTGAAAGAGGGTAATTATTTTGATGTCTTTGGGCATTTAATTTTTTTTTACAGCCGCCCGTTTTTTTTAAAACAAGTGTTGAAAAATAAAATGTTCTACAAGCATTATTTATATTTTAGGGATGGCAGCCCTGTGGCAAATGACGTAACAATGACAACGTCAGTCAGCAGGACTCGGCTTGACATTTGCAGCGGATATTTAGTCCAAGTTTACAGCTTTAACTTTTTTCGATACGTTTTGTTATTGCATTGTCATGATTATCAATATTTTTTGTCTTAATTTCATGGAGCTGCAGCTAAAATTATAATAAAATCTCAAAGTATTTAATAGAAACGGAAACATTAGCCACATAAAATAATTATATTGCATAGAAATTAATAAATAAAGACTATGTGCGTTTTGTTTGCATTGAAACATTTTTCACTTTTTCACAAAAATGGGCGCCTGAAAAAATCAGGTTTAACTATAATCGAGTAGCATAATAAATAAGCTTTCTAATAAGGTACATCACATTAGCGTTTAAAAATCGTCGGAATATTATACCAATTTTGACCTCTCCTTTGACAGATTGTAGTAGCTTGAGCTGCATTCCGAATTAAGAGCATAATCGCTGTAATCGATTTTAGCGCTCTAAACGGTAATAGGGAACGCGTTTAAGCGCGCTAAAATCGATTACAGCGATTATGGTCTTAATTCGGAATGCACCCTTGATGTGCTGTGCTGGCGTCCATATAAATTACAAACCGACCCACTAAAATTCAATAAATACTTATTGCGTATTCACATTAAAAAATATTAAATAAAATATACTTACAAATAATAAAAACAAGCTTTTATTTAAATGCTCTAAAAATAAGGAAAATAAAATTAAATGAAATCCCACAATTTATTACATTACACAATTTATATGATAAAGCTTGTCGCGAAATTCACTTGTAGATGTATTTACCTATTTTATATTTTTTTTTTCTTGGATTTACATAGGTCAAGATATATATAATTATTCTTCTAATTATTTCTTATAATTATTGTACCTATTCTTGTTTATCTATAAAAATAGTAGGTACCTAAATCTCGCGACAAGCTTTTATAATTATCATATAAATTGTGTAATGTAATAAATTGATGGGTTTGATTTAATTAGTTTATTTACTTCATGCAAACTCGAGACTATGGTAAGCCCTTGACTTCGTCTCGGACTTACATTCGTCTACTCGTTTGTAAAAACTAACTTACCGCACTAGTATCATAAATAACTAAGGATAATAATTTTCCAGGCGACTAATAACTTAAAGGGCGACTAACTATTTGCTACTAAAATAATAACTTGGCGACTAATAACTTAAAGGGCGACTAGCTATTTGCTACTAAAATAATAACTTGGCAGCGATTATTAGTCATCTACTGTTATTGAATAATTTGGGTTAGGTTAGGTTAGAACAGTAACCATTAACAAGCGAAGGTGAGCGAGCGAAGCGAGCGTGCCGCGGTAGCGGCCGCCGAGGCCCAGATCCCCTCTATTGTTGGTAAATTCAGTTACCAAAACAAAAATTCGATGCCAGTTTAAATTAAAATAAAGCTAAAAACTGATTATTGAGCTGCTACTTTCTACTTAAAATAATACTTCGCTGTAGCTGCCAACCTATTATTTTTGCTGCCAACCTATTATTTTTGCTACCGACTTTAATTATTTTTTAATCCCAAATTCAGATTAATTTGTCGCCGTGTTAAATACATGCCAATAACTAATGTGGAGGATGATAGAATAATTTTCTGTCACTGTAATTTAGTGTTACTTCAAAAAAAAAAAACCGGCCAAGTGCGTGTGTAACGCACAATAAAGGGTTCCGTAGTTGGGATAATTTATCCCAAAAACAAACTTAACATTGTGGTTGAAAAACTTGCTCTATAAAACAGTTAATTTAATAAAATACAGTCGAAAACACTAGCTATTGGTTGTACTTGGATTTCGTTATCCTACTCACAGAGTAACGCCTATTTCTGTATGAATGGTCAAAAGCAAAATGTACCTAACCTATTCGAGAAGAGACGCAAAATAATTTCATCAATTCTGTATACCAACTTTGTGACGGGTGATGGCTTTAAATTTTGGTAGAGATGCTTAAACTTGTTAGCAAACCCCAAAGTCATCTGCCAAGCGAAGCGATATGACAAGATTGGGGGTACAGTGAATGTGATGAACAAAAACTGCTTGAGTAAAATTTATATAATTTTTATTAAAAAGTCTTAGTATAAAATTCTAACAAAATTATATTATGCATTTAAAATGGACGGAGTTTCTTAAAGCATTAGTTATTGAGTATTTAATATATTCCACAAAAGTTATATTATCTAAAATAAATAAATTACAAATACTTTGATCTGCTGGCTCATATAAATATAAATTATTTTACCATAGAATACACATGATATTAATGATCGATTCTCTTAAAACAGTAATTATTTTAATCCTGACACTGGTCTAGGCGCGTCACAGACCAAAACTACTAATACATTTATAATGGCAGTGCAAAGGCACATGGAAATGGCGCGTATGCTTATGGTGATGGACCGATGTCAAGGTGGACAAAGGGTCAATTCATACTAGCGCAGATTCGAAGCACAGCGAAGCGTCAATCTAAAAGATAACATCGCAAATTCAGCCTAACCTCTCAAGGTTAGGTACTATCTGTGACAGACCTGCGCACCAATTAGCGCTGGTCGCTCGCAGACGCGCGTATTCCTTAGAATTCACGCGTCTTTTTTATCTCGAATTTGCTATGTTATCTTTTAGATTGACGCTTCGCTTGGCTTCGACTCTGCGTTAGTATGAATCTACCCTTCGTCCTACCTGACATCGGTTCATCACCATAAGGATACGCGCCATTGAATCACCCCAACAGGTGGACGCACGGCACTGGTAAAAAAAACCAGTATAATCAATCAATCAACTCAGCCTATCGCAGTCCACTGCTGGACATAGGCTGCGCCACAACACCCTGTCCTCCGCCTTCCGCATCCAGTCTGCCCCAGCCACCTTTTTAAGGTCGCCATCTAGCTGGGGGGCGATCCCACACTACGCTTATACCGCGATACGCGGTCTCCACTCCAGGACTCGTCTACTCCACCGGCAAACGATCCTTCGACAAACATGACCAGCCCACTGCCACTTTAGCTTGCTTACTCTGCAAGCTATGTCGGTACTTTTCCGGATAATTACATTTCTGATCTTATCCTTTAAAGAAACTCCGAGCATAGGCCGCTCCATAGCGCGCCAGAAACAGTATAAGCTGGCCACTTATTCTATTAAATTTCCGTACTAAGCAAAGCCAGCTCAAAGTCGAAGGGTCATCATCTGAGGTCGACTGTACAATGGGTTAACTAAATTGATTCATGCATGCGAACATTTGCCCTCCGTCTGTCATACAACTAATTATAACTTTTACTGCTCTTCTTTTTAAAATTCCCAACTCTCAAGCCATTTCAAGCCGGACATGGTGGAGTTAGGCTCATGGGCCAGCGGGCCATTCATGCCGTAAGCTAACGGCGCAAACAGGTAGAAACTGTAGACGGTCGTGGACAGCACTACTCCGATGATGCAGTGGTACACTGTTCTGCCTAGCTCGGGGCTCAGGAAGCTCTTGATGCTGGTCAGCAGGTATTCAGTGAGGATACCTGAGGATAGGACATCATTTAATATTACAATTGTTTTGAAGCTTTACTGAAACTGTTTGTACAGTCACGAACGAAAATATTTGTTAAGAACGTACTACGTATTATCGAATTTCGTTTTGATATTTCGTCAAATTAATTTTTTTTTTTAACTTGACTGTGCTAATGTTGCTGGGGGCAGTTGAAAACTTGAAAGAGTGTGTGCGTGTTGTGAGACCCACAGGCTGTTGCGCAGAAACCAATCCATTCGACAAATCCAGTCGACAAAAACACAATCATCATCACCATGAATCATCATTCTCCTGCCCTTATCCCAAAGAGAATTAAACCACTTATCCCAATTTATTTGGGGTCGGCACAACATGTCCCTTTCTTCTATACTTCTCTATTAGTCGTCATCTCGGTAGTCACCCCTTTTCTAGCCATATCATCTTTCACACAGTCCATCCATCGTTTCTTTGGTCTTCCTCTACTCGTATAGCCATCCACATTCAAACTCAAAACTTTCCTGGCGACATCTCCTTCATTCCTTCCACACAAAAACACACTATACGTAAAACCGGCCAAGTGCGTGTTGGACCACGCACAATGACGGGTTCCGTAGTTGGAATGAATTTATCCCAAAAACAAACTTAACATTGTATACATACATCCATATACGCCGCGGTCAATTTTCCAACAGCATATGTAAGTTTTTAATCGCAATTTTATTTATTTTTATGTGATAAAACTACAAATTTACGGTTTTCGGACTTTTTCCTTTACTTGTGCTGTCAGACCTTGCTTCTTGCCAAATTTCTTGACTCTAGGTCAACGGGAAGTACCCTATGGGTAGGTTGATTTATTTGCAAGTAACAAAATATGTCGCATAAATCTCCGTATTTTTTTATTTCGTTGACTTAGAAGCTTGCTTTTTTCAGAGCTGCAAGGGACTGTAGACCTACGTACTTCCTGCCAGGGTTGCGAGTTTGTCCGAAAGGGATATCGTGGCCCTGGCACACAGGCAAATGAAGGAACACGGGTGGGTTTTAGTCAGTAAAAGTCTGACACGCCCTCCCGCTCCGCCCAGAGCGGGAGAAGTTATTTGACAATTTCACACCCAAAAAAAAAAAAAAAAAGGCAGACAACAAAGTGATCCCATAAGGGTTCCGTTGTTTTATTTTGAGGTACAGAACCCTAAAAACATTAAAGATTGTTGACAACAGGGTTTTTTATAGTCCCAGTAGAGCTTTATGGTGTCACCTTCTTTAAGGGTTAGTCTAGTTAAGCAAGACTTTGTTTAACTAAGTAAAGTCGCTTAGTTTATTTACCTGTAAGCATAGAGCTGAAGACCAGAGCTGGGAAGTAATGATGGAAGTAGAGCACTCTGCCCATAGCCCAGAACGGTACGTAGTGGAGTGCCCAGCCAATGAACGTCCAGCCGGCTGCGTTTAGAAGCTCTCGGGTTTTACCATCTGGTAGACAAAGTATATCGCCTGTTAACCCCGAAAGTAAAAAATAAAATAGGCAGTCATAAGGACTGCCTACAGAAGTGAAAACTTAAAACTTTGGAACACTTAAACAAAGGCACGGTTTCTTTTGGTGATAACAAACCACATGGCAACATTTTTTTAAATAATACCTACATAATTATAAAGTTATGGAACATTTAACTAATAAAAATCAAATGTTTACAATTGAATTCTAGACATCACTAGACCAAGTCAGCTGATCGGTACACGTTTTAATTCATTCGTTTGATCCCGCTGCAAATCGTGCCGCCCGCGCCGCCGCGTGTATGTGCGGCACCGTATCGCAGAGCTGTGGCAGATGTGTGCCGTGTGTGTGCGTACTAGGCGCACAGACACAGATAATGAATAATGACCCTCGTAGTGCGGTGACACGTTTGTTATGATTTAAATATAATAAACTATAGAAATAAACAAATATCAAACGTTTTCAAAGTTATTCTTTTTGAACTGAAATTTTGTACAGAGCTTCTGAACCAGATGCACTCTTCACCCTGTTTGTACCCTGTATATACCCTTTCCGTAACACGCTGTATGTATATATCTGGTGTAAAAAGACACTTTCCGAAGCTGAAAACTACATATTCTACCCATTATTTGGATGGTTTTTTTTTACACTAGACCACGACTTTTTATCTCGCGAATTTTTTGTCGCAGAAATGCAACATATTGGTTTATAAACCAATACGTTGCATTTTTCTCGTGAATGCGCACACTGCCATAAATAGCATGTACCGCGCTTTACCATACGTTACCATAGAAACCTTTAATTTAATTTTTTAATTAATAAAGTTATTTATAAACGTCATGCAACTAAAATAATGTTAGATTATATTGCCCTCCCACTCCAATGGCTCATAAATTAGAAGGACATGTAGTATTCATAAAACACTTTCAACTCACCTTGCAGAGGAGTACCGAAAGCCTCCGCCCTCTTCTCCCTAATGGAGTTGATGACGTATATAACGAAGAAGATCGCGAGAAACATCAGGTTCCCCCACCAAACTACCGGGTTGCCTAGCAGGTAGATTCTGTGAGTACTACCTGAGAAGAATTGACCCTGGGAATAAAGTAAGTGATATTATAATTTTATTTATAAAACCGGCCAGGTGCGAGTCGAAATTATATACCACGATTGCCCATAAAAGGAAGTGTTGTTTTTTATAATTATTGCCAATGATAGAGGCCAGGCAACACAATTTTGTGCGACAACCCATGATATGAGTACTACCCATCCAACTTAACTGTCCACCTCGCGCTGTGACGTATTTCTGACGGTACCGTTTGCAAAAAAAAAAATCATATCGTAAAGATATTTTAACGGAAGCGGTAACAGAGATGCTGTCGCTACTGAACGCACGAGGCGAACGCGGGGCGCCACGCGGGGAAGTGAGAGAGGGGATGCATTCCAGCGAAGTGCACAGTTAAGTCGCATGGGTAGTACTCACTGTCAACGTGGCCACATATACCTAAATAAGTATTATTAAGAATCAATTCACTAGTACTAAGCATGGTGGGTTATTGGCTATTTATTTCTTCATCCACCGGTCATTACGGCTTGTGGCTAAATAATAACGGCCGCACGGGTCGATCGATCAGGTTAAGCTACGCTTGCCGCGGTTGGTCCGTGGATGGGTGACCATCTGTTCATACCAAGATTCCTCCGTGCCTCGGAAAGCACATTAAGCCGTTGGTCCCGGCTGTCATTTGTAGATCTTTGACAGTTGTTACGGGTCGTCAGAAGCTCAAGTCTGACAACCAGTCTTACCATGGGATATCGTGTTACCCAATAACTGGGTTGTGGAGGTCAGATAGGCAGTCGCTCCATGTAAAATACTGGTATTCAGCTGCATCCAGTTAGACTGGAAGCCGACCCCAACATAGTTGGGAAAAGGCAGATGATGATGATCCACCGGCCATTACGATGGAAAAAAAAATACAAATGCATATTTTTGGTGGTTATTATTTCTAAACAAGGTTCAGAGCTGCTTGCTGAGCGACACTCACCATCACTGAAAGGCTTAATAAAAAACATACAGTAATAAAAAATAAGTAGATAATATTAACATACCCTATAATTAATAGGCCACTGCCACGGCTGCGAGGTGACTTCACCCTCTTTAGGTTTGAGCCCCGCATTTCCTTGGAACATGACAGCGTGAGACTCTAGAAAACGTTCGATGAAGCCCGATGCGTAAGACTCGAAACTCACTTTCGGCACTAAAAGATGAAATAATTTGTAAGGCATCATTGCATTAATAAAAACAGGCCAAGTGCGTGCCGGACCACGCCCAATGAAGGGTTGCGTAGTTGGGATGAATTTATCCCAAAAACAAACTTAACATTGTAGTTCAAATACATCCATTGCAATTTTTTTTTAAATCTTTTACAAGTCTATAAATATGTCTGAGGCATTTTCTACCAATCAATCTTAGGGCGATGCAGAGATATAGGGTTTCAGAAGTCGCCAAAAGAACGAAAAAAAAATCAGCAGTTCCTTACATTTATGTACATGATTTTTTTTTCGCGATTTCAGGTTTGGTCCCATAGTAAAAGTTATTCATAGTTGTGAGTACAATAATAGGTATATACTTACGGTCATCAAACAAGTTGTCCTCTACATTCCACAGCGCATTCTTGTCCCTCAGGTTAGGGTTGCACGCCACTTCTTGCTGTTCGTAGCCCCACTTCGGAAGCTGTTTGCCGGTTGTGGTTAATACGCATGCCTGAATAAAACATAAATTATTTATTTACGGCATGTATTTAACACGGCGACAAATTAATCTTAATTTGGGATTAAAAAATAATTAAAGCCGGTAGCAAAAATAATAGGTTGGCAGCAAAAATAATAGGTTGGCAGCTACAGCGAAGTATTATTTAAAGTAGAAAGTAGCAGCTCAATAATCAGTTTTTAGCTTTATTTTAATTTAAACTGGCATCGAATTTTTGTTTTGGTAACTGAATTTACCAACAATAGAGGGGATCTGGCGCTCGGCGGCCGCTGCCGCGGCACGCTCGCTTCGCTCGCTCGCCTTCGCTTGTTAATGGTTACTGTTCTAACCTAACCTAACCCAAATGATTCAATAACAGTAGATGACTTTGCAGCGATTAAGAAATAATATTTAATCGCTGCCAAGTTATTATTTTAGTAGCAAATAGTTAGTCGCCCCTTAAGTTATCCCACGGGAAGGAATAGGGAGGTGGCAATTCTTTACGTCCGGCATCACCCGGAACAGTTTTGACTTCGTTACTATTTTATTATACTTATAGATTAAAATATTCCATTTTCTTGATGGGATAGTACAGAGATGAAAAAAAGGAAGAAGAATAAAAAGAAAGATAAAAATGTATAGGCTAACACGTTGCGTCGACCGCAAATTGGGACATGGGCAAGGAGATGCTAATTCCATCATTCATAGTCACTGCACTGCACGTGCAGGCTCCATTAGCTCAGGTTCGCACTTTTTTCCCGCGTCAATTTTTTTGCTCACTGGAGTTCCAACGCTCTACTTAGCTCCAAGAGTTGAAAATCCAATAAAGTGTTTTTTGGACGCGCTGGGTTGCACTCGGTTGGATGGCAACACCGAGAATAGGAAATCCAGTGCGCGATAAAAACCCATCGAGATATTTTTACGTCCGTGCGTGGGCTTAATCCGCTATTTATGTACTAAAAGTTAAGTTTCGGTTTGCCTATACAGGGTGACTTGTAATTTGACGTATTCCTTCTAGGATGTAATAGTGTGACCCATTTGCAACAATTAAGCACAGGCTTTATGGGGTGCTAATCTGTGCCCTCCTAAATTCGAATCAGTTTACACAAAGACCTTTGAGGCCATAGAAACAACAGGAGACCATCAAGGGTCTTTGTGTAAACTGGTTCGGGTTCGGGAGGGCGCGATTCATGACAGGTGACTCTCATTGAGAGAAAATGGAGCCTGTTGCAAATGGGTCACATTATCACGTCCTGGAAGGGATACGTCAAATTACACATTACAATTCACCCTGTACCTATAAGTGGATTACTTCTATAAAGTTTTCTTTTATGAGGTAACAAAGAATAACACAAACCTGTAAATAATGCACCAACATAAGTTTACTTCTGACGGTCTGTAGTTCATCGCCATCTTTTCCCCCAGATATAACGACTTTCCACACATCGTTTGCGTCTCCAATGCCGTCCTACAAACACATAGTTAAGTGTCAATACGTTCTGGTAATTTTCTAGATGCCTTTGTAAATATTTTAGGCCTAATTGGCTTAAAAATGGATAAGACAGTATTGGAAACATAACGTGAGTTTCGTGTGGATCACCTCACAAAATCACAGAACACATACAGAATGAAAATCTCTCATATAGTCGTCCTGTAAATGATTTAGCGTCAACAAAAATGGTAAGATATAGCTAACTACATCTTGTATTCACAAAATCGATTTTAAAAGAATTTGAGTTAGTGCTGCGTATTCAAACATTTGACACGTTAATTGGGTAACACACTAGCAGTAGCAAAGGGTTACATTTTGACAGTACAACAACATTCATTGCGTTATTTACGTTGCTGAGCAGACACATTTTTCGAACATATGCAGCAATTGATTGGCAGTATACTTCAAATAACTCAGATTATTGATAGTGTGTTACGCAATTAGGGGGCAGTTTATCATATCAAACTACAAAATAACAACCATGAAATTCCAAGAAACTTCTTATATTTTCAGTGGTATAAGACAAGTGAGACCAGAGTATGTAACCTAACAGAGAAAGCTTCATACAAACGGGCGATGATAGGTAGTACAAAACTTAGAAACTTTGCCTCTGTGGAGTGTTACTCTGTGGCGCGGCGTTCGTGCTAATTGGGTTAAAGATATATTTTTAATTAATAGTATGCGTAAAAGAAGTCGCTTGTTTACAAAAACTGGCCAAGTGCGTGTCGGACCACGCACAATGAAGGGTTCCGTGTTGAGATGAATTTATCCCAAAAACAAACTTAACATTGTATACATACATCCATATACGCCGCGGTCAATTTTCCAACTGCAAATGTAAGTTTTTAATCGCAATTTTAATTATTTTTAGGTGATAAAACTACAAATGGTTTTTGACTTTTACCTTTACTTGTGCTGTGAGACCTTGCTTCTTGCCCAATTTCATGATACTAAGTCAACGGGATGTACCTTATAGGTTTTGATTTATTTGCGAGTATCAAAATAATGTTGAATAAATCGACGTATTTTTTTTATTGCGTTGACTTAGAAGCTTGATTTTTTTAGAGTTCCAAGGGGCCATATTCTTTTGTATTTGATATTAATTTCAACTTGACGCATTCCTGAGAAAAAGGGTCTTGACAGACTGTCTGCCAGACAAAAGGACAACGATGTGATCCTATAAGGGTTCCGTTATTTCCTTTTTTTAGAGGTACGAAACCCTAAAAAATATGGATAGTGACAGCTAGCTGTCATATTTTTTGACGATGGATAGTAGCGACATCTGAAGTGAGCAAGTGGCAGTTTTTATCACCATTCGGAAAATCAAAGATTACCTTATCGGATTTAACTATACTATGTTTACTGTACATCTTCAAACATTACATTACCTCTCCGTATCCGGTAACTTGCATGTACTTGGTGGTGAGAGGCGCCCTCTCGCGGTGCGAGTGCAGGTTGCGGCCGGTCGGCGCATGCGTCAGGCGCACTAGGTCACCACTCCGGACGACTATCACCCCCTCCACTTGTTCCTTGTCGTAAGGCTTTATGAGCCAGCGGTTGTTCTCGTCTTTGTGGGTGTATGTTGTTACCTAGAGGAGATTTGGAAAGAAATACAGGAATACAGTTTACTTACTATTTTTTTTTTCTTGGGGTCATTTAATGTGAAATACTTGTAAAAGATTAAGCACTAAATTTCCAACACGGACACGTGTTGACGATGAGAGTTGTGATGCGCTTCTAAAATATTTGAGTTTTATTGGAAAGGAAAGTGATCACCACATAAAATACAGATAAAGTAAGGCTTCATATATACTATAGCGGTTTTTATATGCTAGAATCCGATTTAAAAACACAGGCAAATCAGAAGTTTATCAAAATATTTCTGATTGAATGAAGACCTCAGAGATAAGGACAAATATTCAAATGCCATGAACCCTGGCGTCATGAAAGTTACTTAAAGACCATTCATTAAATGACATACATAATCTGCCTATAATGTTCCCACAGCTGGGACACAGGCCTCCTCTTTCTGTGAGAGGGAGTGGGCCGTAATCCACCACGCGGGCCCAGTGCGGGTTGGTGGACGTCACCACGACCTACTACTCGTAAGTCGAGGCCGTTAACCACTGGGCCACCACTCGACACTGGGCCACCACAGAATGGCCAATTAAATGACAGTTTAAGAGTTATTCAACACTACACTCACTTACTCGAATTTTATAGCAACCGACAGGTTGCTATAAAATTTGAGTGAATTCATTGAATAATCTGCCTAGCCTTTTTCCAACTATGTTGGGGTCGGCTTCCAGTCTAACCGGATGCAGCTGAATACCAGTATTTTAGATGGAGCGACTGCCTATATGACCCCCACAGCCCAGTAACTGGGTAATACGATACCACTTGTTAAGACTGGTTGTCAGACTTTCGGGCTTCTGACAACCCGTAACGACTGTCAAAGATCCACGAATTACAGCCGACGCCAACGGCTTAACGTGCTTTCCGAGGCACGGAGGAGTTTCGGTATGTTAAGACACCGGCTGTTATTACTAAGCCACAAGCTCCGCCGAATTTTGAAAAAAAAAACTAACTAAGTAACTAACCTGCTGCTGCTTAGCTCCAACTCCTGACGGATATAAATGATGATGGGAATGAAGATACCCCCCACCTGTCCGATGATTCTTGAAAGATATAAGCGCTCCGTAAGCGACGGTCTTAGGTGCGCTTGCGTTGTGCAAGCTGTTCCCTTCCAGTCGAGCTTGGAAACCGGAGGAGTAGAAACCGTCTCCGTTACCGCTGTAAGGAGAATTTGTGTGTTTATGAGAATGTCCTGACAGCTTGACAGAGTTAGTGGGCGTAAGCGCAAATGTTTAGCGTTCGATCCCCATGGAGAGGCGCTACCTAGCTTGAACGCGCGATGAAAATACAACTATCACATAGCATTTTGGTTTAACATTTTACGACAAGCACTATTAGTATGGTCTTAGGTCCGAAACGAATATTTACAATTTTTTAAATCGTTTGAAAAATCAAACGATTTGAAGTGGCCTGCAGGGGCAGGCGCTAGCACATGGTCGCACATGATCCCATGGTCCCCAGTGCAAGTGTGGGAATGGGAAGGGAACACCGGGGTGATTTTTAGTCAGTAAGAGTCTGACAGACCCCTCAGACATCCATGAGGATTTTCCAGCCCGGAAACAATAAAAAAAAAAAGGGATGACCCCCTATTGACAGCTCACCTCACTTAAGTTTTTACGGTGATATCATTCCACGATAGCACTTCTGGTCAGGTTGTTATTGGATTACTGACTGCCTCAATGGTCTAGTGGCCGTAAAAGGGTGGGGAGATCGAGTAGTGTTATTTAAGGGGGATGCGCTAAGGTAGCCCGCGAAATTCAAATTTTATTACGTTTTTTGCAATTTGCAGTTCGGTAACAGGTTGTATGTTGATCTAAATATGATTCGCGGCCGTAACAAATATGGGCTTTAGAGAATTATAATCATTAGAACCGCGAATTTCGCAGGCTACCTTAGCGCATCCCCCTTAAAGGTTTTTCTAATAGTATTTTATCAGTAGCAGTCTGGAGTCTGGATTTGTGCCTAGTTGATGGCAATGGGCTCGCTCGCAATTACACGGGACTTACCTAAACAACTGGCGTTTCAACAGTCATTAAAATTTATTCATTAATTTTTGAGAAATTCGTAGACATACCTACAAATAAACATATTACATTAATAATAAGTATTTTTGAAGTCAGTTAAAAAGGCTCACCTTTGGCTGAGAACAGTAAGGTGTATCCAGAAGAAGAAAACATAGAGTAATGTCGGCCAAAGAATTAGAGTAACTGATCGTCCAATTAAGTGTTTCACTGTAAGGCTCTGGAAAAGAAATAAGGATTACTTAACAATCTATTTTAACTCGTTAGCCAAAGTCATACAGGGATCAATTGCAAACTAGCCGTCATCGTACAAAATCAGATTAATGCTCGTTTTTACTAACACTCTTACAGGTAAGATGAAAGCGCGCTGTTACATTTTCAGTTTTCAAAATGGAGATCGCGTTGAACGTAAGTTAAGTTTGAAATCTTCGAGAAAAACGCGCGGCAGTATGTGGATTACTATGACTATTTATGAATAAATCCATATTAGTTGTACCGCGCGTTAGCGCGCGCTTAACGTAGGCTTAAGATCTGAGTCCGCTGCGTAGCCGTTTTCTGCCATTATATGTCCTAAGTTAGAGGGTTTGGTTTCCGCACTTAGTGCGTCAGGTGGACCATTGTGCGTGGGTCATGACGGCCGTCGGTATTCCAACCAGTCCACCAACGTCCAGGAGTTGATCACGTCTCCTGGTCTGTTTAGAACATCTGTAAAAGATCTGGGTGACCCGAGGGTTTCTATTCTAATCTGGGTGACGCCTTTGCATTCACAACGGTTTCCTCAGCCTCCATGCATGCCCTACACAGAGGACTGCAGCCCGTTATGCCTATTGTATGGAAGTGTTTGTTTAGCGAGCGGTGTCCCATGATGGTCCCCGTCACCAGGCGCAGGCCGTTCCTGTCCAGGCGTAATAAGCGCCTGGTTAGCCTGCCATCTAAGGATGGCATAAATTCCCTGGATTGCCTGCAGTCCGGTGTCGAGGTCCACTAGCTCTGCTGTAGCCACCTGCGTAGCTGGTTGAAGGGGATGGGTACGCTTTCTGCCAGTATAATAACTAATGCAATTTCTATACTCACAACAGGCTTACTCAAATCCCCGAGCACATTCCACAGATCAGCAATAGTGCGCAAACCGACAAACAGGACGACGAACAATCCGACAAACTTGACGGACATGGTACAAGCAAGTGCCGCGCCTAAAAACAGCTGCCATGAGACCATTCGGAACGAGAATGGAGGGAAACCGTCATCTGTTAGTGACCGGACCTGGGAAACAGAAATAATAGGCTCATTTAAATTGGCTAGGATCGCTCCCTAATGCATGGGACTTTGAACATAACTGGCGAAATGTATACTACAAATGTATAGATACATATCTGCCGAACTCATCGGGGAATACAGGCGATGCGATGTTTTGTATGTGTGCTGTGTTGTGTATAATTGTACAACACCAAAACAAAACACACACATAATATCATCAAACGCATTGTATACAGACATTTGTAAAATTGTACTAATAAATATTTCGACAGCAGCAAAATGCTAGAGCAGTTTTACATTGATAAATTGATAGTGAAATAAATGATTAGTAAAATTGAGTTAATTTTTTTTTTTTTACAATAAAACATCCTAAACTTAATTTGCTACGTGATAATTATTTTAAAACTTAGAATAGTGTTGATTGTACTTTACACAAGTCCGTTCCACTTTCTTAGAGTCTGATATAAACTGTATAAACACTTTTTTCATGTGATAAATGTGTGTCATTGTCACTATTATGTCTACACTTTTTACACTACACTAACTCAAAAGGTTTTGTTCGTTTTAGTCTTCGCACTATATTTATTTGGTCTAACAGCTGAATTGCCTCGATGTTTACATGTAAATAACAGTGACAGAAAGTTATTATATCATCATTTACATAGACTGAGTGAGAAAAATACGAATTAAAGCTAACTCAAAAACTACCAAAGCAAAGTCAATAAAATGTATACGGGACCGCGCAAGCTTCCTCTACCAAATGAAAAAGGAATTTCCAAAACCGGTCCACAACTGACGAAAATATCGTAAAAAAAATACATACATACGAACATAGTACCTCCTGCTTTTTGTAAGTCGGTTAAGAATAGCGTGCAAGACATGATGCCCAATGGCATGTGTTCGAGCATGCTCGTATTTTCACTCACAACTAAACAGAAAAATAAATAACTTACCCCAGGGATAATAAATATTAATTAAGTACTAAATAAAAATAATAATAAATAAATAATGATTAATTTAAATGAAATAAAAATAAAGGGTTTTTCAAATGTTACTAAATAAATAAATGTACATATTTATAAAACAATAATTATTTCTTAAATTTAATCTACTCGACTACTATTAAAAAATGTATCACATTAAACACCCAAGGTTCTTCCTCCTCTCTCCTAATAGATCTACGCTGTGCCCCACAGGGTCCATAATTGTGTCTAATATAATTATTTCCCTACCAACTATATATACATTATGGTACGCAATAAAGAATTGGAAAGGACATGATCGAGAATTTTGCTGCTGTCTGTGTTGACCCTTACCCCGCGTTTACACCTAGGTAACAAACATATATTTTTACATGTTTTGTCTACTGTTTTCGTTAACACCTATAGCAAGTTGTAGCAGTTGCAGTTGTATCTAAAACTTGTAGAAAAGTTGTCCCGAAATGGGGATAGTAGAATCATGTTTCTTTCAATGATTTGATAAGTTTTGTGATTTTGGCAATATCGAAATCGAGTATTTCAATTAACAGGCAGAAAACCTTGTACCTAAGTAAGGTTTGATTACATATTCAACCATTTCGCTGAAACTGCCATTTGAATATTATACATACAGGGAAAATCCATCTTACTATATCATAAAGAAATAAGGAAAACCAACAAAAGAATCTTAAAGCTACAGATTTATGTAAACACGTAAAGTACAGTCAGGTAAAATACCTAGTTGTTGATAAAATTACAAACACTACGTCAATTTGACGCGTTGTAGGCATTTCATACAACTGACAAGGAATGGCTGTTGGGATTTGAATATAATTAGGTATGTGTAAGCTTAGAGTGTGTTATATTCTCTAATTTTTTGACGCCATATTAGTTTGTTAAGGCGCTGACAAGAGGCAAATGATAAAAGTAGGCATACCTATCTTAAACAAAAAAATTGCCTTTATACAGTTTGTGGTAGCGGAAAAAATATAATGTTATTCTTGGACATATTTTTCAAAACTTGGTTGTTACCAAAACACGTTTCGAAAAAAAGTCTCCGATATAAATTAACGGTAAACTAACCCTTTACTTTGAGTTTCAATCCAAAATATCTTATTAAATATCGACGTACGGCTGGTATTTAATTAATAACAAGAACATCTTATTTATACTCGTATGCAGAACTTGCTTGTTTTTATTTTCGATTACTCAACTAATTTTTTTTTTTTTGCTTCATTTTTGCAATAAATTACAAGCGTTGTGTCATCGCGCTTCTCTTTCTTTTGTATGCAGTCTGACAGTGACAGCGGTTTACCTGTTGTCAGCGTCTTAATAGTTTTAGTTATGTTAGGTTATTATACAAGGTCAAATTAAATTAGCTAGCGAAACTCCGCAGAAATTATGGGTATCGATGTCTACACACGGCAAAAAATAAATGATTTTGTGTTTTGGCTCAACAACCTCTTGTAGTGATGTTACTTGAAGTATGAGTTTTTGTTTTATCTTGTTTAGATATCGAAACCCATCACTTCTGCGGAGTTTCGCTACCTAATTTAATTTGACCTTGTCTGAGAAGTTTACACAAAAACAAACTGATAATTCAAGTGAGTACACTACGAGTACCTGCGGTTGATGACCCAAAAAAAACTCAAACCAAAAAATCAAATATTTTATTTTTTGTTTCATCTTGTTTAGATAATCATATCACGTCTGCGGAGTTTCGCTAGGTAATTTAATTTGACCCTGTATTAGTATTTAAATAGTTTGCTAGTTAATCTAGTAGGTACTTTTATGAAGTTTATCCAGTGTATATGTTATGGACCAAGTAATAAATAGGGGCATTTTTCATAATGCCCGCGCATTATGAAAAAGATACTTAGGGCGAAATAATTAATTATAATTTGAACTTCCTTATTTATCACATTGCCTCGTCATTATAAATATTGCCGTGTGGCCTTTGGGCAATCTGATAAGACAGGTATTTTACTGAATTTCTCGCCCTGTACGCCTGCTGCGGGCCGGGTGAGCGGCCGGCAGCGACAGCTCACTGCCTACTCCTGAGATGAGGGAACGGCGTGGCTCCTCTCAAGCGGCACACTCTGCCAGCGTATGCCGCGCCGTGTCCTAGCGGCATCACTGTTCTAACGTAACCTAACCCAAATCTTTTTTATTTTTCTTATGAATTGTGAAAGCACACGTAAAAGGCACTTTTGAAGGTCAACAGTTATTATGACGTCGGTCAGAAGGTTATACTAATTAAAAAACGTAGACCACGTTTGAAATAAAAATAATAGTAAAAAAACCTGGTTTTCATTGTGCCGCCCCATAGTTGACTAGCATTATAAAAAATGCCAGGTCGATTTGGTTACCTATTTCAATAGTTGTTATATAGTATTTTTATCCTCTTTAATAAATAAAAACAGTACAAAGTGAAAAATAACTTTAATTTCGGAAGGCGGTGTTTTTGGATCTGTATTTTAGTTTTATGCCACCGACTTCCGAAATTAAAGTTATTTTTCACTTTGTAGTGTTTTTTTGGTTTTATTTGTATTTTTTTTTTTTTTTCACTTTTTAGTGCCGAAAAAGAATTATCCAAATCGGTTCGTAAATGACGGAGTTATGCGCGAACAAAAAACGCAATGCAGAGTAAACAAAAAGATCGTTAAAGACAATGTAGATAAATTTTTAGATGTTTGTTGATTTTTCAAAAACCACTTGTCCGAAATCGATAATATTTCCATGGGACCATTTGGGAAGTATACCCTTTCCAACAAAGAAAGAATTTTTCAAATCGGCGGCAAGGCAATCGGTTGGCAAGCGACGGAGTTATGCGCGAACAAACATTAAAAAAAAAATACTAACATCCGAATTGAGAACCTCCTCCTTTTTTAGAAGTCAGTTAAAAACTGTGTGAATTGTATTAAAAAAAGGAATTGGGCAAATTAAGATGGTAGTTAATAATTATGATAAACAATTATTATTTCCCTGACTTGACATACCTTAAAGGCTCCATATATGGAACAGCTCATAAAAAACAATAAGATTGGATCCAGTAGTATGTACCTGTTCAGGGTAAGAAATCCTACATCTGAAAGAGAAGAATTACGTCATTATTCTAACTAATAGGTAAAACTTATAATGTGTTTTTTTCAGACAATTGGGTAAACCGCAGCATTTTTACGTAGGTATTATTGATCTATGAAGTATGTTTGTCATCTGCACGTAGGTACCTATATACGTAAAGTTTACTGTACCATTAGCGCAAACTTATTTATTTAAATAGTCATAGAGTTACCTTGTCACCACTTCGCCAGTAATAAAAGAGATAGTTTAAATCATACATAATAGAATAATGCCTTAGTCATAGCAGTGGTTCCCACAATAAGGTTACTTTATCCGGTGTATAAATTTATTACTGTGCGTTCGGCGTTCGCACTGAAGAAACATTCACAAAAAAAAACATGTTGTCGCATATCTTGTTGATCCGAAACTTGTTTGACGATTTATATCTCATGTTAGCCGATTGAAAAATCACACGTAATTTGAGAAAGGTAAGTGTCGAATCGCGACGCCCCAAAGCTGCCTTCACGACACCCTGTGGAACCTCTCAGTTTGGGAACCTCTGCCTTGTGGTATTATTCTATTTTTGGGGCGACCACACCGCACAGGCTTGGAGTAGTCCAGACTTTAAGCATGGCGTGATGACAAATACAGAAAACTCTGTTCTACAATTTCGTTAAGTTTTTAACATAAATATTCTTTTGTAGGTAGGTTCTTAATATTAATACTTACCACACAATAATAGAATAGTTCCAATTATTGTTGACTCCAGTGATTTAGTCATCTCCCATATTGTTAAAAA
The DNA here is from genome assembly GCA_963921375.1 of Tiliacea citrago. NCBI lineage: Eukaryota > Metazoa > Arthropoda > Insecta > Lepidoptera > Noctuidae > Tiliacea > Tiliacea citrago. Next base: position 20,026,427 of record OY992798.1, read on the forward strand.
CGTCAATGGAATTATCAATGCACCAAGGGTAGTACAAAACTGAAACAAAACATCCAAATGTGTTTTTTTTTTACTTTATTTTTAAACCAGTACAAAAATTTATGGAAAGTAAAATGCTTCTCAAATCAACATTTATATGCATTTAGAACATTGTACCTTACTTGGACGGCTTTCGCGTTATTATTAGTTATTTAATAATAGCGTTACTGGCGAGCACGAGGTCCGGGGTTCGATTCCCAGGTTGGGCAAAGTGGTTATTGTATTTTTCCAACAGGAATTTCTTAGTAGCAGCACGGAGTCTGGATTTGCACCCGAATGATGGCAATAGGCTCGCCCCCTATTACATGGGACTTAAACATAACTGGCGAAATGTGGGTGTACTATAAGTGCGCCTCTGCCTAACCCTTCGGGAATTACAGGCGACATGTTATGTTATGTGTTAATAATAACATGTAGTTATTGGAAAACTTACAAGTCTCATTCCCTCATACCGAGCACCTTCATACTTGTCTCCAGGCTTCTCAAATGGGTACGTTCCATCATACCCGGTCAGCTTACCAGAGAAGGCTATCAGCATCTGATAACAACATCATGAAAGGAAATAATATAATAAATACGAATGTGATCTTAGGGGCCACCCATAAATTACGTCACACAAATTTCACGAGTTTTGGAGCCCTATCCTTGTCACAGGTGGTCATAGACATGTCACATCACACCACGGGTTTTTGAAGTTTAAAGTTTTAATACTTACATGTGACTTTACAAAGCTTATGACTGGTTCTGGCCCTTTGTCACAATTTGCTGATCCCTACCCTCCCCCATAACGTGTGATATAGTTTATAGATGGCCCCTTATCTGATTGTAAGGTAAGTAAGAATATACTTTTCATCTCAGAGATTTAATCACATCATATCACACCGCAGGCATGAGATGTTAATTTTAAACACTATAAGGTATGCAATAACTATCTGTTTAATGTAAACAATAAACAATAACATAAGTATTGTAATGACTATCAATAATTGTTTTAATTAACATATTAAGTGACTGTTTAAGAACCATGATATATGAAACATTTGAGATTCAACAAGATACAGGGTGTGAAAATAAATATGTTCACAATCAGGAAAGTAGTAGAAAGTAGTCATTCTTGTTTTAAAATTGGCTAAGAAGTCAACCTAGCCTTTTCCCAACTATGTTGGGGTTGGCTTCCAGTTTAACCAGATGCAGCTGAATACCAGTATTTCACTGCCTATCTGACCTCCACCCTGGCTAAGGAGTCCAGTACTGTGCAAAAATAAAAAGAATTTTAAATATTTCAACTGGTCTCACACTGAGGGAATCCCATGCAGGAAATGGGAAATGACTTATGAATTTAATGAAGCTTCCATATTATTATATTATTATACCCCATGTAAGTACTGAGTGGGATTAGCCTCAGTCTGTTTGAAGCTTGTAATGCTTCGTTGGGTCAGTGGTCACAAGAGCTACTGCTGAGCATGAGGTCCTGAGTTTGATGCCCGGGTCAGGCAGTGTTATTAAGTTTTTCCATCTGGAATTCCTCAGTAGCTATAACGTGGGACTTATAACTGGCGTAATGTGGGTGTACTGTGCTTTGTTTATATTTGAAGCTTTTTAAGATAAAAAATATACTCACCTTGCCAAGTGGGGGATGGACGTCAAAGAAGAATGTTCGGTTTATGTACCAACTAGCCATTTTACCAAAATGAGTTTCGTCCCAACTGAAATAATTAATTAAAGTTTTCTACATAATTCACTTATCTATAATATTATTCATCATTATTTGATAACAAAATCATTATCCTATTATGATTTATGAGTAAAAATGTGTAATAATTGCTATGAAGAATAAATATCTACTTGTGAGTTTTCTTAATATTTTAATCTACTCTAGTCTTATTTTAGTTAGCGATATGTAGCAAGCAAAACTTGACATTTTAAAAAGTACTTGTCTGTAACATTATTTACCATACATGATCAGGTTCCAAAACTTTGTAAAATCTGGTAACAAATGTGGCACCACACAGTATGCCGAATGTGACCCACCATCTACAAAGAATTTGAATTTAAACAATAATATTTGAGCCGTAAAAGTTATCAAACAACAACTAAGTTTGTGAAATTAGAAAGTACATTTTGTCGCTCGGCTTCG